>CM062293.1:318051150-319251150 GCA_031216915.1 Pictodentalium vernedei | reverse complement strand
CTGGGCAAGTCTATGCTGGCTATGCAGGCAACCAAGACTTGCCCAGAAACTGCAAAGGTACTTCGAATGCAAGTTGCAAATTTACTGAGACTGTGTGTTGGGGCACATGTTGGGTTTTTTTTTTTGCAGTAAAAGCGATCAAAACAGTGGCAGAGTATATGGGGGCACCCTGCCTCCCAATGTTACTGTGCCCCCCCCCCCACCCCCCAGTAAAAATTGTATGAAGATTTTGTTGGAAATTGCATGCATAGGCATAAATATTTGCATTCAATTCTTCCAATACATCTATGAAATAACTAATTCTGTAAACTAATTCTTTAAATGACCAACATTTAATTAAACAAAGACCTGGGGGGATGGGGGGGGGGGGGGGGGGCAAGGGGATAAATGCCATCAGAGAGAAAATATGGCCTGGTAGCTGGTAGCAAACTCTTCAGATAATCCTTTTGTAACATATGAACCAACTAATATCGATATAAAACTGTGGCCATTTAATATCAAAGAGAAATGCCATCCTGCCAACTTGCTGCAGATGGCAGGATTTCGATGACGTGCAGTGCGATTCACCACCAATAAGATGATTTATTACTTCAATGCAAACAAACGTGACATCCCATTCCTGCAAGAGAGAGACCCCATTCTGTGGCAGTTTCTGGAGAACATTTATCATCTCAAAATCAGACAGGAAGATTTTACTATAGATCTAACCAAACATACAGTGAGAAATCTTCACCATATGGATTTGCCAATTATCAAAATTAGAATGCAGGTTATTTATTTCCTCCAAAAATCTTTTTAGCGGGCGATAAATAATAGTCTCAGAATCTCTCTCAATGCATCAAAATTTGACACCCCCTCCTATATTCCCCTCCCGCTCAGACCTTTGCGATATGCCGAACATATCATGTTATGACTTTGAAATTTGCTACGCCACCCCAAAATTTGCTGCGCCCTCCCAAATTTGAAATCCTGGCTCAGCCACTGGATCAAAGTCAGAATTAATCCCTTAAGGGTTAAAAAGTTGAGTGCTAGAAGCCTAAATTTGGACTTGAAAGTGCAAGTTAAAGTCATCATATTCAGCTGATGAGGCGTTATATTCAGTTTGAAGCAAAATGAATAATTTAATCTAGCACTCTTCCAGTCATGAAAGTTAATCCAAGATGGGGCTTGAGTAAGAAACCACATTTGGAGCACTCAAAGATAAATTTTCTTTTTCGCCATCCACATTCATTTATTTCTTTATTGGTTTTTAAGGTCACATATTTCTGCACAATGATGGCTAACTGATTGCAACGTGGCAATAGACAAGTTTAGCCAATCGTTTATACCCAGGTTGCCCATTTTAGAGGACTTCCACACCAAGCATTGGTTGCTGGGTCCTAGTTTACCAGTAAAACAGAGCTAGTTTTCCACAAACAGGGACACCATCCACATATCTACAGCATACACTACATTTGCTTGACACTGCAGAGACACAGCTAGTACTCTGGCATCACTGCAACTGTCCTGGTAATTTCAATCGGAGAAGGGATTGTCACTAAAACATCTATGAAACAGATCTACTACACTGTAGTTGACGATCTACAAATCAGCATGTTTGATTCCCAAGTTTGTACTGGTCTGTGGAGTGAGTGTACAGATGTTGGGTGGGTAGTACCAAATCCCCTGGACAAGAGCTGAAACAGTTAAGGGGTTTTTTTGATCGATTAATCATGTGGATTAACCTTGGTTACCCGATTAATCACTTGTCCAAATAGATATCTGAATAACTGCCATACCGTTGATGATTTACAGCATGAACCCTTCACCCAACATAACAAACAAAACCGAATAGGCCAAAACACAAAAATCTCCATTCACATTTATTATGTTTTCAATTTTTGTCTAAAAAACATAGCTTATGACCCCTCATTGGAATGAGCTCATTGAGTTCGTTCCAATGAGGGGTCAAGCTATGTTTTTGTGACAAAAATTGGAATTTTTTAGTAATTCATGAATTTATTTTGCAAGTATCGTCTGCTATCCGCAATGGGTAAAGGGTAAAGGGTTAAGAATGACCATTTCCAGCCACTGATACAGTATGACGATAATGCAAGTGAACAAGTATGTCAGCAAGTAACTTGCATGCTTCACTCTGTCTCATATAACTGATGTGAGTCAGTGTGACAATGTCTGCCTGTTTTGGAGCAAGTTTGTTCCTTTGTTAACCCATATAATACAGTAGTTCAGAAGTAGCGCATTAATCGTTCAATTACTTTTTGGATCTATCAAGATGTTGATCATTGATTAATCGGTTAACCGTTTCAGCTCCACCCTGTATGTACTAGACAGTATTTCCATTGGTACACATGTATATCCAATATTATTCTGAAACACACAGAACTTTGGCACAAAAAGCCATGAAAAAGGCTTTAATCCTATAGCCGACACCTGCATAAAAAAAACTTTCAAATAATTAAAAATGTCATTTTAATTTTTCGTATCAAAAACACAGCTTATGGACTCCCTCCTAGGAATTAGCTCATTCCAGTGAGGGGCCATAAGCTATGTTTTGAAGGAAAAAAGTTGAAAATAAAAATAAATGGTGATTTCTGCGAATAGTGATAGATGGATATGTTCTTGAAAACACAGTAGTCGCTGTTGCACCCGGTGCTTCATACATTAAATTCTTGACGATTATTCCTATAATTAGTGTTTGGAATCCAATATTATTTATTGTGTCTGCAGAAATACCAGTCCATGGCGGTCATACTGTATTCTGTATCTCCTTTTGATAGGCTGTTTTACATTTGTTCTTTCAACGATGTCTACATACAGAATTGTTATGACAAGAGTGGACAATCAATCTCAACAGTGTCACCACCTGGTCGAAATTCTACAGTACGGCTGTCGTGGACTGGTCACTTTCCATGGTTAAGCAATAATCAGCGAAGATTTAATTAATGAAGCACTGCAAACAACCGAATCTCATCTGATGACAAAAGAAACCTTGAGAAAATTAAATCTCAGATGTCGTTTTCATTTGTCTTGAATCAGTCTTGGTTATACAATAGTTTATCAATCCTTTACCTAACAAAACCATGGGATGTGACCCCTCATTGGAACAAGCTTGTCACACTCGTTCCAATGAGGGGGCACAGGAATGATGATGTGGTTTTGTTGAAATTTGGAGAGAAACTTTGGAAACAAATAACTAAAAGAACAAAATTTGATATTGTATGCATTGTGTAAAGGGTTAAGCAACTCCATTACCCACCGGTTGAGTGTGTTGCAACCAGATTACAATCTGATCAAAAAAGAGACAGCTTTTATGATCGTTTAATTGTACTTTTTTATGCATAAATTAAAGACTTCTGTGAGTTGTACAGATAATTCTGAGAACTATTTTGTGAAATAGCTGGGTTAAGAATTACATCATCATCATTCAAAACAGGTTGTACATACAGAACACTGTAATTGCTTTCTAGTTCTTTATTTATGAACAACAGTTTCGACTCAGTTTTCTGGCAAGTTGAAGATCTTGTATCTTACTCACAAAGATATTAAGCAAAAGAGCAAGTACATCTATAGTCACAGAAGGAAGACTGGAGTGAAGAGATTTCTCACAGCTATCAAAACACTTTTTTGACTATCATTATACAGGTTTTTCTAACATTCAAGCTACTGATGTCCAAACAACCTGTACTTACCCTCATTTACGAAGTAAATTTAAATGTGCATGTATATGAACATAGAAAAAAAATATATATCAAGACATGTCAATCAACCAACTCTCATTTGGGTGTAGATGGCCCCAGCACTGAGAAGATGTTGGATAATAAATGGCACACAGCTTGTCTTGTTTGTCAACTGAAGACTTTCTGCTGTACCATGTAAGTTTGGTAAATTCACTAGTAATTTAACAAAACAGTAGCATCAATTGATAGACAATTCATGACTAACAAACTGTTTTAACCTCTCTAAATATTGTCCATACAGTTCAACGTCATTGTGTCCAGCACCCTCTACCCACAGAGGTTCAACAGTTCGAGGACACTTCTCATATATTGCAAGTCCATGAGAGAAGTCGATGACTTCATCCTCTGTACCATGTATCACTAGTACCGGTGATGTAATCTTGGGCACTTTATCAATACTGAAAGTAGAAAGAAAAATCAATGAGACCTTCTGACATTAATATATACACATCAAGCACAAAGCTAGGATTTCAAAATTTTCCAACATGGTGGCGCGAGTTAAAAATTTTCAAAAATGTATCTGGGCCATTGACCGTTGGTACGTAATTTACAAAGTGAGCAATTAAAAAAAAACAATAATTTTCAAAATATACCAATAAAACCATATAAAGTGGCTTCTCATTGGAACGAGCCCATTGAGCTTGTCCAATGAGGTGGTCACATGATATGGTTTTGTAGAAATTTTTCAGAAATTGTAAAAAAAATAATACCAAAAAAATAAATCTTGTGTGTTCGGTAAAAGGATATCGGCTTAGTTATAACCATTTCCTACGCATCCTCTTTTTGGAATATAGGAACTGATAGAAATCATATGTTAGGATGTTGGACCACTATGATGCAGTCAGCACCTCGATGGAAATATTTTGTATCACTGGATAGATACAGCCAATGAGAAAAAAAAAATCAAGAGTGTAACTGAACCAAAATTTTTAAATGAAATACATGTACTCAGGCCAGACAGAATGAAAGTTATGCAAATCTTGCATAAAATACTCAGGCTTTTAGATTATTTTAGATGGGACTTGTACCAGTTACATTCTCAATATTTACAATTTTCTGAATCAACTTATACAAAATATTTCCACTCCGGGGGCTGTGAGGATCTGAGGGCTTGGTCACAGCCCAACCCCACACTCCCAGCTACACTACTGCTTTTATTGACTGATTCATACTTATCAACATAGATATTTCAGATGAGGCTAAGAGTAACATCATATGACATCACATTATATGCTGATGCAAGTTCAGATCTACTTTATACAGTGTTCCAAAATCTAAAAGATTTGGTACATTTATATCATCGGTGTTAGTTAGATGGTAATATAAAGCAGAAAAATATTACTGGGATATAAATGAAGTAACTATGGAACCCATAAAAATTTTGAAAGCATACAACTTAAAACCATGGAAATGGTGTTGTTCAGCCCATACAAAATGAATGTGTCATTGACACTGTACAGATACATGTTATTTATTATTATTTATTAGGGTTTATAACTTTAACAACACATTAACAGCCAGGGTCACATCATATTGGTGACAGTTTTACAGGTGGAGGAAGCTGGAGTACCCGGAGAGAAGCACCGAGCAATGATGAAAAGCTGTCAGCTCTCCAACATCGTAATTCTGAACTCTGCACCACGGCACAGGCAGCTGAACACAAAAAACCATACTGAATACATCCCAGTCCAAATAATATGTGTATATTGTGAAGATCTGGTCACAAAGGTTGGGTGTAGAATCTTTCTGGACATGTGGAATGATAATAATTATGATTGCTGGTAGTGCTACCTGTAATACCTACTGTCATTGTCTGACTCTGAGCCTGAGTCATCCCAAATTTCAGAAATAACTAGAGGTGTGACTGTCCCAGATGGGCCTGTCGATACCCCCGCCGCCATATTCTAAGACGGAAAGGGGCATAACTCTGGCAAAAGAGCCCAATCGAAACTATAATCACAGGTGCACAGGTTCCTATGGCAGTGAATATCCAAACCCAGTTTCAAAGGAATCGACCCATAAACGTCAGAGAAAATCTCAGGACAAAATTATGTCTACAGATGAACGGATGGACAGTCAGACAGATGGACGTATGGACGTTCTTACATGTTCTTACTTGTTGGGTTTTTCCCATGTTAAACCCTAACCCCACAAGGTAAAAAAATTAACCCCACAGTGCAAAAAATAACCCCACAAGTGCCCACTGTACTAAACCAACCCCACAACTACCACTGACCCTAAATTGTAAACCCCACAATGTACCTCTGCTAAGAATGGACCGACAGATGGATGGACAGACGGACAAGATAACTCCAGTATACCACCCTCCCACAACTCGTATCAGGGGGTATAATAACAAGATCGCTCACCTAACAAAGTGGTTGAAAGAAGTATTTGGGGTCACATTCAGTTAGACATGGTTCATCAACACTTCAAAGGAATGAAAGGAAAACTGTACGGAAAAACACTAAGGAATGGATTTGAACAAACTTGAACCTAACCAGCTCTGCTCCCCAAACCCACCCACCCCCACCCCCACCCCCTCCATGGAGAGCCAAAATATTATGCCAGGGGCTCAAACTGAACAAACTTGAATCTGATCCCCCTTGAAATGTTATATACCAAATATGAAAGAATTCTGACTGGTGGATCTGAAGAAGGTGTTTAAAGAAATGTCCTCATATTACACAAAGTTAAACTTTGGGCTGCATTAGAGACCCCAAATCTTAACACAGGGACTCTATTTGAACAAACTTAAATCTTACCCCCCTAGAGATGATATATCCTATTAAAAAAAAGTAGGGGATATCCAAACTGATGTTGATATTTCTGGAAAACGGCACTGGATGCGCGTGATTGGACACATCGATATGTTACCTAGTTTGGTGTGGATCATGAATGTCACCAGCCATGAAAACTTTCTGCAGGTTTTTCGCAGGAGCGCTGTGTTAATGTCTATGGGGTACATTTTGAAATTTTCATTTGTACTGGACGGGCTTGGTATAAAACTCGTTCATCAATAGTTCCTGGTCGAAACGTAACTTTTGAGGTATGCGAAATTTGACACATGACAAACGTTTAAGTGCCGTTGGCAAGTTGGAAGCTGACAACAGACAGACTGCAGTGGCTCAAATTCTGTACGTTACTCAATCGGTGATTAGCAGGTTGTGGACAAGCTACCGTCAGACAGGCAATGTTGATGACAGACGTCGGTCAGGTCGTCCAAGGGCGACAACTGCTAACCAGGATCATTTCATCTGAACCACAGCATTACGTAACTGCCATGAAAATGCCTCAGAAATTGGACAGTAGCTGCACCAAGCAACAGATGTGCGAGTCAGTGGTCAGATTATCCGAAATTGCCTACACAGCTGGACTTTGTACTCTCGACGTCCTCGAATAATTCCATGTTTGAGTGAATGTCACATCACAGCAAGACGCAATTGGTGTGGAGCACGACGGTGCTGGAACAATCGTCGGTGGAGCAACATCATGTTTTCTGATGAATCAAGGTCCACTCTCGACTTCCATGACAGGCGAAACAGAGTGTGGCGGCGGCGGAACGAACGATATCATGACGTTACGGTTAGGCAGCATGATCATTTTGGTGGTGGATCAGCTATGGTGTAGGGAGGCATAACCATGACAAGCAGAACAGCATTACATGTCATCCAAGGGTGTGTCACAGGGCAGTACTACCGTGACAACATGTTAGCAGCTCATGTGGTGCCATTTGTGTGACGTCACCCTGGTCGATTCATTTCCAAGATGACAAGGCAAGAGCACACAGGGCCTGTGTCACTACAGAGTTCCTCCATGAGCAGAACGTCACTACACTGCCTTGGCCATCACTAAGTCCAGACCTTTCACCAAGCAGGCACGTCCGGGATATGCTTGACAGGTGCCTACGACAACACCAGCAGCCCCCTACCAATATCCAGGAACTCGCCGCTGCACTGCAGGAAGAATGGAATAACATCAGTCAAGCTGATAATGGTCATTTGGTGAGGAGTATGCCACATTGGATCCGAGCTTGTCTTGTGAACCGAGGAGGATTTACAAGGTATTGAGGTTTTGGACTGAATGTGGTAAATCTCTGAGTGACTGTCCATGTCTTCTTTAGCTCAGTGTGTGGAATGTGTGCTTGTCAGACACCCAACTATCGCTGAAATCATTCACCAGATGTCACAGTGCAATGCCTCAACTGTCTTTTTGATGAAAATATAAATATATTTCTTCATATATCTCACTTTTATCAAATATCACCTACTTTTTTTGAATAGTATATACCAAATATGAAAGGAGTCTGATAGGTGGATCTGATGGAGATTTTTAAAGAAATTTCCTCATATTCTGGTTCCCCAAATATCAACCCAGGGATCCAAATTGAACAAACTTGAATCTGACCTCTATAGAGATGTTGTATACCAAATATCAGAAGATTCTAATTGCTGGTTCTGGAAAAGAAGATTTTTAAAGAAATTTCCTCATATTGCAGTAAGTTAAAATTCGGGCTCCCATAGGGAGACCAAATATTTACCCAGGAAACCGATTTGAACAAACCTGAAACTGAACCACCACGAGATGTTCTATATCAAATAGGAAATGATACTGACCGGTGGATCTGAAGAAGATTTTTAAAGAAATTTCCTCATATTGCACAAAGTTAAAATTCAGGCTTCCATAGGGAGCCCAAATATACTACTCAAAGTTTGCTAAGCACCAAATATTTGACACATCATTGTGAAATTTGCTTGTGACATATTTGCGATATTTTTGGTGGATATGATTGAGGAATGTATTGAGATAGTCCCCAGTGTTTACATTAGCTCTCTTTACAGGCAGACTTTTCCTGCCAGTCATGGAACGCATGTACCCCTTGATTTTCATGATGTTTTCGTGTACTGTCTACATGTACATGACATGTGTAGGGTATTCAATCTTCATTTCAACACAAACTCTTGTGATTTAATGATTGAATATGATGAATGCAAATGTAAGAAGATATTTGTCTGAAGCAAAAAGGTGGCGGGATGTAGGGATGGTGCAGCAAGGGACTACTCATTGTCAGGATGGTGAAGCCCTTGGTGTGCACCATACGGTGATCACCAGAGCCTGGGCAAGACTTCAGCAGTATGACACACCAGTAAGATGGCATGGTGGTGGCAGAGAAAGGGCAACATCTGCAGATGAAGACAGGTTTTTGATCATTCAGGCCTGCAGGAACCGCTTTGCCACCCAGCTTCGCAGTCACCTTCAGGATGCATCCGGGGTAAATGTTTTGACGCAGACTATCTGGGCAAGGTTGCATAAATGTGGTCTCCGACTGATAAGACGATGTATTCGCATTAAGCTGTCCCAGAACCACCGCCAGGCACGATATGAATGGGTGATGGACCAGAGTAGATTGGTGACCTGACCTTTCTACAGATGAGTTAAAGTACTGCCTAGACTACACAGATAGGGGTTCTAGGGTATGGAGAAGACCAGGAGAGCGATTCCATGCAGCAACACTGCTGAACATGATGCTATGATGGAGGGTCAATCATGGTCTGGGGCGGCATCAGCTTGGATGGACGTACAGAGCTCTGTGTCCTCGACCGTGGTACATTGACTGCACAGCAGTATGAGATCCTGGATGCCCACATCAGATTGTATGCAGGTGCAGTGATTCATTCTGATGGACGATAATGCCCATCCTCATGTTGCCCATGCTGTCCGGGAGTACTGACAGAGGGAGGGGACTGAGCGTATGGACTGGCCAGCAAGATCCCCTGACCTCAATCCAATCGAACATGTCTGGAATGAGTTACAGATTGCAACTGCAGCCCGTCCAGTCCAGCCAAGAAGTGTTGAGGAGCTTGGTGTCATGCTGGTCCAAGAATGGAACAACATCCCACAAATAGTGAAACGATTAGTCGACTAGTCGAAGTCGATTCGATTTTCGGAAGAATCGACTCTGAAATCCTCCAGTCAACTAGTCGGGAAACTCAAAGATGAAGTCGTAAAATGCCAATAGTGGGGGTTAATGATTACAAACATCAGACGTTTCTGCTTCGTGGTGGACCTGTTTTAAATTGTATTGAGAAGTGGATATCAATGCAATCATTATCGTTTGATGATGCGATAATGTTACAACTTAGATTTCAGCAGCATTACAAGCACTGATTTCACCTAACCCAATCACTGGCATGCGATGAAGAAAAATACTTTGATGCACAACTTCAATGATGCCGTTAATTCATGCAAGCATTCTGTCCCTCACCCAAGTCGCCCACACTTTTTAATTGCAGTGTCTGCAAAGTACACATGCTTAAACTGACTCTTGTACATGCATATAAGTGAATTTTCTTTGAGCCAATTGCCCTGTCTTCCTCAAAGGTAAATCAATGCCATAGCTCCATATTCTATGATATTACTGTAGTGGTTTGGGTGCGAGCTGGCAAAGACCGGATATGAAGGTGAGGAAACTGTCCATCACAAAATTTGACCCAGGGCAAATGGCGGCACACTTCCAACATTTTACAAATTCACAAAACTTCTGTTTTAACATCATTGGGTACTTTTTCCACTGTACGGACAGAGGACTAGGAGGCACGCACTTCCCAGGTATCCTAATTTTTTTACTGAATAATTAAAGATATAATATGCACAACGTTTTAAAAAACTCAACATACGAAAAAGAGAACAGCTATGTTCATGACTTTGACAAGGATATTTCATCAAACACCTGTCAAACGAGTCATGAAACGTAAGGATTATCAACTTACATGTAACGGTTTCTTATCACCTAATTTACTGAGACAATTACGTTTTCAACAGAAAAGCCAACTAGTCGATTTTGAATCGATTACACCCATCGACTAGTCGACTTTGAAAAATAGGGAATCGTTTCAACACTACCCACAAAAGACCATCAGGAACCTGATTGGGAGCATGAGAAGGCATTGTCAAGCTGTAATTGACAGTAATTAGTCTCATACTCGATAATGAACCCATACCAGTTTGCTCCGTCAACTTTTTGGCAAATTTTAAAAATTTCCTCCTTTACCAATAATATCCATTTTCATATTCAAAAGCTAAAAAATAATGTCAAACGCAAACCAAATCTTAATTTCTGTACTTGAATCATTAAAGATATAATTAAATAACAAGAGGCCCCAAGGAGCCTTAATCGCTCACCGGCCAAAGTGGTTCAAAGAAGTATTTGGGGGTCACATTCAGTTAGACATGGTTCATCAACACAACAAAGGAATGAAGTCATGAGAGACAAATTTTATGGAACTAGGGCCATGGCTTGAACAAACTTGAATCTTACCCCCCTAAGGATGCTGCATACCAAATATCAAAAGCATTCATCTGCTGGATCTGAAGAAGATTTTTTTTTAAAATTCCTCATTTTGAACTAAGTTATCATTCGGGCTCCCACAGCGAGCCCAAATATGAACCCAGGGACTTGGCTTGAACAAACTTGAATCTCACCCCCTAAGGATGCTGCATGCCAAATATCCAAACATTCCGACTGCTGAATCTGAAGAAGATTTTTTAAGAAAATTCCTCATTTCGAACTAAGTTACAATTCAAGCTCCCACAGTGAGCCCAAATATGAACCTAGTGACATGGCTTGAACAAACTTGAATTTCACCCCCCTAAGGATGCGCATACCAAATATCAAAACATTCCGACTGCTGGATCTGAAGAAAAAGACTTTTAAAGAAAATTCCTCATTTTGAACTAAGTTATCATTCGGGCTCCCACAGTGAGCCCAAATATGGACCTAGGGACATGGCTTGAACAAACTTGAATCTCCCCCCCCCCCCCCCCACCCCCCAAGGATGCTGCATACCAAATATCAAAACATCCCGACTGCTGGATCTGAAGAAGAAGATTTTTAAAGAAAATTCCTCATTTTGTACTAAGTTATAATTTGGGCTACCACAGTGTGCCCAAATATGAACCCAGGAACTTGGCTTGAACAAACTTGAATCTCACCCCCCTAAGCATGCTGCATACCCAATATCAAAAGATTCTGCCTGCTGGATCTTGAAAAGAAGATTTTTAAAGAAATTTTCCTGAAATGCACTAAGTTCAAATTGGGCGCCTATACTGAGCCCAAATATGAACCCAGGGGTCCAATTTGGACAAACTTGAATCAGATCCACCCCACAATGTTGCATACCAAATATCAAAAGATTCTGCCTGCTGGATCTGGAGAAGAAGATTTTTTAAGAAATTTGCCTGAAATGCACTAAGTTCGAATTCGAGCTTTCATAGTGAGCCCAAATATGAATCCAGGGGGCCGATTTGAACAAACTTGAATCAGATCCACCCCACAATGTTGCATACCAAATATCAAAAGATTCTGCCTGCTCGATCTTGAGAAGAAGATTTTTTAAGAAATTTGCCTGAAATGCACTAAGTTCGAATTCGGGCTTCTATACTGAGCCCAAATATGAATCCAGGGGTCCGATTTGAACAAACTTGAATCAGATCCACCCCACAATGTAGCATACCAAATATCAAAAGATTCTGCCTGCTGGATCTGGAGAAGAAGATTTTTTAAGAAATTTGCCTGAAATGCACTAAGTTCGAATTCGAGCTTTTATAATAAGCCCAAATATGAATCCAGGGGGCCGATTTGAACAAACTTGAATCAGATCCACCCCACAATGATGCATACCAAATATCAAAAGATTCTGCCTGCTGGATCTTGAGAAGAAGATTTTTAAAGAAATTTGCCTGAAATGCACTAAGTTCGAATTCGGGCTTCTATACTGATCCCAAATATGAATCCAGAGGGCCGATTTGAACAAACTTGAATCAGATCCACCCCACAATGTTGCATACCCAATATCAAAAGATTCTGCCTGCTGGATCTGGAGAAGAAGATTTTTTTAGAAATTTGCCTGAAATGTACTAAGTTCGAATTCAGGCTTCTATACTGAGCCCAAATGTCAATCCAGGGGTCCGGTTTGAACAAACTTGAATCAGATCCACCCCACAATGTTGCATACCAAATATCAAAAGATTCTGCCTGCTGTATCTGGAGAAGAAGATTTTTTTAGAAATTTGCCTGAAATGCACCAAGTTCGAATTTGGGCTTCCATAGTGAGCCCAAATATGAATCCAGGGGGCCGATTTGAACAAACTTGAATCAGACACATACCAAGATGCTGCATACCAAGTATCAAAAGATTCTGCCACTGGTTCAGGAGAAGAAGATTTTTTAATAATTTTTCTATAATTCATACGGTGCTATCAGAGTTATGCCCCCTATGGAGCCCCAAGTGGGCATGTCCAATTCATTTGAACAAACTTGAATTGACATATGGTAATAAACATCCATACCAAGTTTCAAGCAAATCGACCTAGCGGTTTCAGAGGAGAAGTCGTTTGAAAAATGTTCACGACGACAGACGACGGCGAACGACGGCGGACAGCAAGTGATAAGTTGAGCTCCCTTCGGTGAGCTAAAAAATATGTACACATAAACCCAGGGACTCGATTTGAAGAACCTTGAATCTGACCCCACTAGGAATGTTGTATACGAAATGTGAAAGGATTCTGACAGGTGGATCTGAAGATTTTTAAGAAATTTTCTCATATTGCACAAAGTTAAACTTTGGGCTCCAATAGAGAGCCCAAATATTAACCCAGGGAACAAGCTTCAATTTGGCCTTCCTAGAGATGTTGTATGCCAAATATGAAAGGATTCTGACTGGTGGATCTGAAGAAGTAGATTTTTAAAGAAATTCCCTCATATTGCTTTAAGTTAAAATTCAAGCTCTCATAGGGAACCCAAATATTAACACATTTATTGGCGTTTAAAGTCACATCTTTCCACACAATGGCTAATCGTGACCACAAAATGGAGATAAAGTCATGGTCAGTCAACCGTTTATGCCGAATGTTGCCTATTTTAGAGGACTTGCACACCAAGCATGAGTGACTGAGTCCTATTTTACCAGTAAAACGGTGCTTGTTTACCTCAGTAAACAAGCACTGCCTAACTTCCCGGGGTCCCCACAAGGGGGGAGGGGGGGGGGGGGATAATAACCCAGGGACTCGATTTGAACAATCTTAAATCTGACCCCTCTACAGATGTTATATCCCAAATGTCCGAAGATTCTAATTGATGGTTCTGAAGAAGATTTTTTTTAATTTGGAAAACAATTTATGGGTGCTATCAGAGTAATGCTCCTTGTGGTGCCCCCTGTGGGTGTGGCAACTTTATTTGAACAAACTTGAATTAACATATAAGGAACATGCATATCAAATTTGGTTCAATTTGTCCAGTGGTTTATGAGAAGTATATAAAGTTCATTCCGGACGGACGATGGACAGAAAGTGACCACTTAAGCTCCCCAACTTTCAGTCAGGTGAGCTAATAATCAATATAATATTTTGTTAAATAGAATAAAATTTTATGTACATTTCCATCCTAAATTATGTTATAAGACTCCCTGAGTTACTTTCCATATACCCATTTAGAATTAATTTTTCCAGGTGTTAAAATTTGACAAAAAAACTGATACTACCCACACAGGTTTGTCAGAGCTTCATCTCATTTCCATGCAAATTATGTTTGTAAATTTTTTTACTAGATTTCTATTTTGAATGGAATGTTGCATGATGCAGGCCCAAAATATTTCCATGTGGCATGTGCACCAGTTATGAAATATAAACAGAAATAATACAGTTTCTGGGTCAAAGTTGCCCCACAGAGCCAAAGTTACCCTGGTTTAAGGTAATCCACAATTCCTGTACTGAGTATTGTATGCTTCTTGATTGATTGATTGAAGTCTTACTACAGTACTGTGATCATAAAAGTAGACCGTGACTTTTGATCGGATCTAATTCAAAACCAAATTTCAGTTAGATATATCTTGCATTGCTCTGGTTGAAGGGTAAATGAGATGTTTGATGCTATCAGGCTCATCCCAGGTTCCTTTCATATTAAATTCCCCGAAGAGTCAAATTTTGTCTTGATCAGTGGCGGCACAATGGAGTCTAGCCCACAAATGTTGAAAGAGAAGCAGACAGAGAGAGAGAGGCAGACAGAGAGACAAAAATTAACTTTTGTATATCTATCTATACTATATTTTAGAATGTCTGTATGTATGTCTGTCTGTCTGTCCGCTATAGAAATGAATATGGGGCCATCCCGAGTGTCCAAAATGGGTCTACTAGGAGTACTTTTTTATGGCAGAGGTCATCATCAGGTGGGGGTGGGGGTGCAGGGGGGCACCAAAAGTTATGACCAACATTTTTTTTACTGATAGATGTCTTCAAAGGGGTCTACTAGGGGTACGTTCTTATCAGGAATCTAATGGTGAGGTTTAAAAAAAAGTGCTGGGGTGGGGTGGGGGTGTAGGTGTAGAGGGGCACCAAAAGTTATGACCAAAATTTTTCTCACCAATATAGGTCTTCAAAGGGGTCTACTAGGGGTAATCTGTTACCAGGAATCTAATGGGGAGGTTTAAAAAAGTTCCGGGGTGGGGTGAGGGTGGAGGTGTAGAGGGGCACCAACTCAGCAACGCCAGGTAACCCTGCTAGATATATTTATTTATTTATTGGTCTTTAAGGTCACATATTCCTGCACAATGGCTAATCATGACCACAACAGTTTTATGGGTGGAGGATGCCAGAGTACCTAGAGAGAACCACCAAGCAACTGTCAGCTCCCCAACAGTCTAACTCCACACAAGCAGGGTAAGTATTGGTTGAAGACAGGTGCACCATCGATGTGCAGTATGCCTTAGTACACGTCACCGTGCATCTATGTGGGCAATGAGGGTGAAGTGTCTTGCCCGACGACACAACATGGTTGCCGCAGGTGGGATTCAAAACCAAAGACCTCTTGGCTTGCAGCCTGCACTTCTACCTACTGAGCAACCGTTCCCCCACCCCCTATAATATATATTAACACTAGAAATGAGAATCCATATAAAAAACTTGAAAACCAAACTTTTTATGAAAATCATTCTCAATGTGTGACTATTAGTAAATCAGAACCTGTTTACTATGGCAAACAAACACTATTCCACTTCCCACTGGTAGGTTGTTGTGGATAACCTTCCATTTATTTCTATTGACACTGTAACTAATATGGGTGTGACTGACTATTGATGGTCCTGTAATCAATATAATATACATTAGCAAAGGTTTTATAAATGCACATACCCCCCAGCAGTCCAATTTACACAATAACTACACTGTATATGTGTTATGATAAAGTGATATTAATTTCAAGGCAGGCTTGATTACACCTATAAAGATATTTTTAACTAATTGTTGAAGCACAATATAGCATTCAAAATATGAAACATCATTTAAAATCTGTAATAGGTGAACAACAAAACATGTGACAGCTTTATGAATGTCATTTGCTGACATCTTGTACATGTACTACATGTACAGTGGAACCCTGTTTATTGAATAGTCACATTACCAATGAAAATTTTCAATTAACAGGTGTATTCAATTAACAGGGATTGTGTCACTTTCCTGTATTCTAGAGATAGACTTTTAGCATTTATTCTATTATATCTTGTTTGACAGAGCTCCGTGAGCTCTGTCAAACAAGATACAATAGATTAAATGCCTGTATTGGATGTACCAATGCCACAGAGGTCCATAAAAAAGGAAAACTGGGGGGAGACAGGGTAATTTCTCCACAGATTACAAGATTTTTTATTCAATTAACAGGAGTTTACTGTATAACCTATATTCAATTAACAGGTCAAAATTGTACTGGAGGAATGGTAAATGGTTTTGTGTTGGGAAATTATATTCAATTAACAGAGTTATTCAGTTAAGAGATATCCAATTAAGTGGGTTCTACTGTATTACTACATGTACTACTACTACAGTTCAAGTATTATGAAGGAGTGGGACTCAACCATGTTTTGGAGGAATTTAGAATGTTGGTTTTTGTTCCCGCCGGGAATCAAACTCATGGCAACCCAATCCCCAGACAACTTCACACCTATGTGTACAGTTAGTGTAGGATAAATGCAAGAAAAACATCATCAGCTGAGGGGTGGCGGTGGGAGGGGGTTGATTGTATGCTTATAAAATGAACTAAAATAGTGGTTACTTACAGGGAAAAAAATTCAAATACAAGCTTTATGTCTGCATTGTTACTAATATCGTGTAAAATTATTGCTTTTGGCAGAGATTTAGTTCTTTGAATTTACATGAAAATGGTCTTTCAGACGTCTTACACATGCAAGCAAAAAGCTGAAATCAGATAAACTGAAAAATCCCCCGTGATTCAAACATCTGATAACACCTCAACCTGATACTGTTCCTGTTTTAAAACTTACATGTATGTTGATTGATCTCTTACAAATGTATAATGCCTTTTAAGGTTACATGTAGAAATAGAGTTACTGGAAGAAATTCACTCTCTCTCATTTTTTGCCTCAATACTAGTCAGTATGCCCATATTCCTTCTTGTAATGAAAAAAACTGCATGAAATTTATTCAGATATCCTCAGCAACTCCTGACAATTTAAGCTTTCTGAAGCACACCATCTCAGAGGAGTTGCAGTTACAAACAAATACATGTACACATGCTTGGAAATAACGTGTGAACGATCATTTGTGGGAGTTTCCTCAATGTAAAATACAAAGAATAAACTACAGGTTACCACAAAAGTTCACTAAATTTGGTCTGGACCTGGCCTTTGGCATGGTACAGACCTAATTTGCTGGTGGTGGTGGTTTGTAAATTTCACTATCAAGTGAGGACAAGCTGAAATGGTGTGTGAACTAGAAAATATACTGAGTCAAAAAAGAAAGTATAATAAACTTCGAGAAGCAATTTCTTTTATAGTATTATCGACTTTAATCCCAAACAAATTATTGTAAATTCATATTTTGAGTCTATCTGTATGAATTTGCATAATTTCATGTTCTTACTGTTGCCAGGTCACGTCAGGGCGTTGCAATTCAGACATGTGGTGAAATGAAAAGTTCACACATGCATTCAATAGCGTGTATGTCCACCGTTTGCCTCTTGGATGGCAAGACATCAATGGCGCATGGACCTGATAAGTCTCTGGATGTCACCCTGTGGTATTGCGTTCCACTCCTGCCATAGAACATTACGTAAATCGCCTAACATCTGAAGGTCATGAAGTCGTACCTGACGGTCCAATTGATCCCAAAGATGCCTGATTGGCGACAAATCTGGTGAAAGTGGGGGCCAGGTAAGAAGTTTGATGCTCTGCTCCTCAAGAAAGTCACGAAAGATAGGCACCACATGACATCGGACATTGTGTTGCTGGAATAATTGCAACCCAACGTTAGCATTGAACAACAGGACAACAACAGCATTAAGAATTTCGTCCCTATTTCACTGTCCATTCAGATTAACATCGATGAAGATCAACTGCGTTCGATGGTGCAAGGAAATTCCTGCCCAAACCATTACACTACCACCAGCTGAAACGGTTGCATTCCCACACACAAGCATCAGAAAAAACGTTCTCCTCAACGGCGATACACTCTTGCCCTACCATCAGCGTAGTGTAGACAAAATTGTGATTCATCACTAAAAAGAACTGTTCTCCAACGCTGCAGAGTCTAGCGAACACGCTGTTGTACCCATTCCATTCTGACGGTATGATGACATTGGGTAAGGATTGGTCCGTGGTATGGACGCCTACTTCGGATGCGGTGTTCAGTGAGTCTGTTGCGGAAGTTTGTGCACTGATTTTATTGTTAGTTCTACCAGGAGTAATTGCTGCTGTTTTCGTTGCCGGAAGGAAGCAATCCCGAAAGTGAGACGTCCTGATATGTCGGGCTTGTGCAGGGGTCATAACTCTTGGTCGACCTGAATGCAGTCGGTCAGCAGTAGATCCAGTGTTCTATACCTTCTAATGAGATGGTAAATAGTGGCCACAGTGACTCTGAATTCAGAAGCGTGCTCATTTGGAGGTATCTCAGCCTCATGTATACCAATGGCACGCAACCTCTGATTTTTGGTGAACCTTGGCATTTTTTAAAATGTCAGAAGACAAAAACTAGCATGTTTTCTCAATAACCCAGGCTCTCTAGCACAACATAACACAAAGAAAATCGTCGGTCACCCATTCAAATTGACATTCTTGGGTAGCACATGCTATTTTGAAATCCGTAGCAAAATTGTATATGGTTGGGTGGACAACAACAACATGTCATTAAACTCTTTGCATGACTTCTTGTCCACAAACATGCAACATTGGAACTATTATATTTCATCCTTTATGCTATTTTTTCACATTTGTTTCTATTATACTTTCTTTTTGAACTCAGTATAGTATCCACAGCTGTTCATCGAACTTGGTATTTTGAAGCATTCAATGAATGTGTTTTTATTCAAACAACAGATTCTTTTCTGATATGTAGCATTTGACTAGGGGTTAGGGTTCAGTTCCATTCAAGAATAGAAATACAAACACCTGAGGCAACTTCCAGAATGTTTAAATACCACTTCTAAAGTAGTAGTTTAATGGTCACAAAAAGGATCATATCAAATTAGAAATCAGGGCAAACAAAATAAAGGTTCCTTCAATTATCTGACCCATTTTTAAAACTTATGAGAGAAACAACAAAATAATAACAAGAGCCCCCAAGGGGCCTTAATCGCCCACCTGCCTAAGTGGTTCAAAGAAGTATTTGGGGTCACATTCAGATTGGTTCATCAACACTATAAAGGAATGAAGGCATGAGAGGCAAATTTTATGGAAAAACACTAAGGAATGGATTTGAACAAACCTGAACCTTACATACCCCCATGCAACCCCACCCCACCCCCACCCATAGAGACCAAATGTTAAGCCAGGGACTCAATAGAACAAACCTGAATTTGACACCCCCCTCCCCCCTTGAGATGTCATATACCAAATATGAAAGAATTCTGACTAGTGGATCTGAAGAAGGTTTTTAAAGAAATCACCTTACATTGCACTAAGTTAAACTTTTGGGCTCAAATAGGGAGCCAAAATATTAACCCAGGGACCCGATTTGAACAAACTAGAGTCTGACCCACCTAGAAATGTTGTATACCAAATATGAAAGGATTCTGATGGGTGGATCTGAAGAAGATTTTAAAAGAAATTCCCTCATATTGCAGAATGTAAAAATTCAGGCTCCCATAGGGAGCCCAAATTAATAACCCAGGGACCAGATTTGAACAAACTTGGGTCTTACCCTCAAAGAGATGTTGTATTCCAAATATGAAAGGATTCTGACTGGTGGATCGGAAGAAGATTTTTATTGAGTTGAACAAAATGCAATGCCCCTTCGGGACCATCACTCACACAAACTTTCACTTGAATTGGCCCAGTGTTTCGTAGGTGAAGACCAAAACATGGTGATGATATTTAATGGATGGTCGACGGACGGAGAGCGATTAGATTAGCACAGCGTCAGCTTGACTTTGTCAAGGCAAGCTAAAAAAAAAATTGGCCCATGTTTGTTTTGTGATTTATTTATTGAAAAATGTTAGTTTGTTTGTGTGACCCTGTAATTGCCTCATGTTTATTGCTTGATTTATTCAGTTATTACAAGACTTAATAAACTAACCAAACAAGGAATGTCAGTTCATAAATACTTGATATTTACTCTTATCTATTGACTGAAGTGAATTTTTTGATTTGATTGGTTGATAGATACGTGGTATGAGACCACATTCATTGACACCTACGATACGTCCGCCCAGCCACTGACAAATTTCCCATACCCAGTGGAAGCCTCGTTCCGAAATCTACAAATTGTCCATACCCCGTAGAAGACGCGTCATTCCAGTTTTACAGTGTACATGTATTATATTTTAATTTTTTATCCCCAAAATATAGCTCATGACCCTTATTGGAATGAGCTTGTCGAGTACCCTCCAATGTGGGGTTCATAAGCTATGTTTTTGAGACAAAAATGAAAAAAAGAAATTCAATAATTTTTTTATACCAGTCATATCGGCATATTTTCACAAAAACTCTTTTGCACAAAAATTCCACAGAAACCTGTATGGCTCAACAATGGAAGATAAAAGATCTCATGCTGTGTGTGTTCACACATGAAATAGATTATACTTCTAAAACAGAAAGTCAATAGATAAATTTGTTACCCCGTGTCTGATCACGTGGTACAGGTTTTTACCTACCCGAAGCCAGCCGTATCCCATTCGGCCTTTAAAAATATCACGTTATTTAAAAAAAATGCCGTACTCGGTATTACAAATTGGAGTACCGTGAAGCCCTATGGTGGCCATGTTTTTCAACAAAATTCAGAAAAATTTGATAGCTCCCATCTAGATATCACACAAAAGCTGGTTATAAAATCTGAAAAAGATCAGATGAGAGGTGTGGCCTGTAGGATGTGCTAATGGAATTTTTGACAATTTATAGTGCAAATTCAAGATGGCCACTGGCAGTGTTTTCATCGAAATTCAGAAAAATTCAATAGCTCCCATCTGGACATCACACCAAAGCTACATATGAAATATGAAAAAGATTGATGGAAGGATGCGGCCTGCAGGGTGAGCTAATGGAATTGTCGACAATTTATATGCCAAAACAGATGGCTGCTGGTGACCATGTTTTGAGTAAAATTCAGAAAAATTCAACAGCTCCCATCCAGACATCACAACAAAGATACATATAAAATTTGAAAAAGATCGGGGAGAGGTGCAGCCAGTAGATTGTGCTAATGGAATTGTTGACAGTTTATATGCGAAACCAAAGATGGCCACTGACAGCCATGTTTTTCAACAAAGAAAAATTCAATAGCTCCCATCTAAGACATTACACCAAAGCTATGTATGAAATTTGAAAAAGATCAGGTGAGAGGTGTGGCCTGTATGGTGTGCTAATGGAATTGTTGACAATTTATATGCCAAATTCCTGATGGGCATTGGTAGCCATCTCTTTAAACGAAATTTGGAAAAAATTTATCGCTCCCATCCAGACATTGCCCCAGCCCCGTCTGAAATTTGGAACTGATTGGATGAGAGATACAGCCTATAGAGTGTACTAAAGGAACTGACGTTGTCAAGTTGAGCTAAAAAGTAACAGGTTAAGTTAGATTCCTGTCTGAAGATCTTCAAGTTGACCAAATTATGTAGGCTTTGTTTCGTTTTGCAGCAACCATCCCCATTTGCCACTACATTAATTCAAAGCTTCAAAAGGTGCGTGGGTGGGAGACATGTGCAGTTGATCGTAGTGATGAACCTATTAACGGCCGATAATGGGGTAATCAGCGAATCATCGGCAGAAAAGGGCATTCTTTGCCGATAGGAGTGTGCCGATTGTTATAAGTTTTTTTTTTACTCACAGCCATATCGTCAAAAACAGAGTGCGAAACTTCCGGGGAATGTGTCAATACTATTGATTCCAGAATTCTGTTGGTTTTAATATTCTATGAATAATTTAAAGCTTAGCCACAATTTCAATTTGTCACAGTCATGTATGATTTTTATCACATGGAAATTCCGGCCCAGTTTCTTAAGTTGTAACATCATTGTTTGAAAATGAGCTTTCCTATATTACTCCATTCTGCCCTGCCATGGAACATGATGCACACTGCCATATGGAATGGACTGAACAAAACGATCGGATAAATTATCTGAGGGAGTTGATTTGGTGGCAGATTTGACCAGGAACCAAGAAACCACAACCCCACATTGAGATTCCAATTGCAACTTTGCAGGGTTCGATTAAGTTATTCACGCATTTTCACGGAACTTAAAACATCGGCATCGGTCGATTATTAGATTTTTAACATCGGTATCGGGCGATGGTTCATTTACCAAAAAGGTTCATCACTAGTTGTTCGGTGTGGGAGTTTTCAAGTTGGAATTGAAACGTGTGAATAATCGTGAGAAGATTAGTGTGCACTTGGTTGTGAGGCTGAATGTGTGTGTGTTTTGTGTGTGTGAGTGTGCGAGTGTGTGTGTGGGGTGGGGGGGGAGGGAGGGGTGCAAGTGCTGTGAGATAGGTAGAGTTTTGCTTTGTGTTGTTATATTTGTCTTTTATTTTCATTGTACACAACTTCACATGTGTATCGAATATTCTCTCTGTAATGTAACTATGTTTGTTATGCAAGACATAAAAACATAAATGAAAAATAGACTGTGTGGAAATTCCAGCCCAACCCTTCAGTGCATATGGATTCCGAAGAGTATGAAAAGAGTGGATTATCATTATGACAGTTTCCACCCAGACAATATAGTACTACATTGTAGGATCTGAAAAAGGCCTCCTTCTTCATCAGATAAAAATTTGGAATTGAAGCTTTCATATCAGTGGAATGAAATGAGATGTTGTAAATAAAAAATTGGGAAATTTAAACTGAATAAATAAAAAAAAAATTGCATGTAAGAACCAACGTTTCAACAGGAAACTTTCAAGGTGGTGTGGACATGAAAGCACACAGAACAGCCCTGGGGGTATTTTCCAAGTCAGTTCAATGGCAGCAATTGGAAGAGTCCATACTCCTTATCTGGGGGGCAGACCAATTAATATTTACAAAATGTAGCCTTGCAGCTGCACGCTGAAAATATTGATTGTCTCCCCCACACATTCACTTAGCCGCCATTCTACTTAATGAAATTATGACAGCTCGGAAAAGCATCCTCTCAGTTTCAAAGGGTTAACTGCATACAGGGAAGAGAGTGAATCCCTGTTAACACTTTACCTAACATGAAAAGCAGGAGACACTTACAAATAAAATTCTTGGAGCACTAATTTTTTTGATTTTTTGCATCAAAAACATAGCTTATGACCCCCCCCCCATTGGAACAAGCTCATTGAGCTCATTCCAAAGAGGGGTCATAAGCTATGTTTTGTGACAAAAAATGAAAAAGTAATAAAAACTGAATGGTGAAAAGCGCTGGCAGGTTTTGGCAGTTACGTTGGGTAAAGGGTTAAAACATACGTGATATTTTTCTTTCTAATTTATCAAAACAATTACACTGACAAAATTCTCCAGCTTTAAAGTGTTCTTCATATATACAGTACATGGAGAGTGTATTATCACAAAATCACCCACAGAGTGGAGATTCCACCCAAGCAATAATTGCAAATTTGTTGCAAAGCATAACCAGCACAAGCAAAGTTTCAGCCAATGGACCTCCGGGTTAAACCTGGAGGTCCATTGGCTTGAAACATTGCTTGTGTTTCTTGTTGATATGTACAACAATTGAAAGTTATAGCTTGGGTGATATCTCCACTCTGTGGGTGATTTAGTTATAATCCACTCTCCACGTACTGTAATACAGTGAAACAATGTTACTTTAATAGGATCTTTACCAGGGGAATTATTCAATTAGCATGAGTGTTCAAAGAAGAGAAATTTAAGTCATTTTCCTGTAGTCTAGTGATGAACTGAACATTTACTCTACAAAAACTTGTTTGATAGAGCTCATGGAGATACTGAGGCCAAATAGGTCTATGAACATTGGGAATTCAAAGGTTGTTGGCGGAATTCGATATATCACAAGATTTTTTATTCAGTTAATAGCTTAATTCAATAACCAATATGCACTTAACAGGTCAACTTTGTGCTAAAAGGTTGGTAAATGGTTTGGTGTTTGGAAGTTACATTCAATTAACAGGATTATTCATTTAACAGATATCCAACTGAGTGGGCTCCACTGTATCAGGACTACACAAGTGGACAGACAATTTGACCAGACTGCAAAGGAGTCTCAAACTGGCCAAAATTCTCTGTCCACTTTCTTCCCAAGACAAGAGTGATAGTTAAAGTGTTATGAACTTATGACGAATCGCAGGTATCCACACAAAATGTGAGAATATTCAATCTAAAATGCTATATGTATTTTCATTCATTTAAATTTTCGGCTAACCCCAACTCACCGTTATAAGAGCGTCAGGATCTGATCGAGAAAAGAGACCATTTTCATGATCACAGTACTTGTAACTATTTAACCCTTTATCTATCGCACACGATGTCAAAATTGGTTATTTCAATTATTTTTTTTCTTCAAACTTTTCACAACATTTCAACAAAAACATATCACATTTTGCTGAGTTCGCTTCAGTGAGGAGGGGGAGAGCACATATGGTTTTGTTGAACTGGAAAAATGAGCAAATATTAGTGAACTGAATTGAATACTCCTATTAACTGAATATTCAGGGTACTCCTATTCATTGAATATTCAGGGTTAAAGTTCATGCGAGAATCAAAATAAATTCATGCAAGGAAAACAATGAGAATCAGCTTGGATTCTCGCAAAATGTTCATTTGCTTCGTGGCACAGGTTCTATAAGTGTACTTACGAGGCTTGAAGAATTCTACTTATTTTTTGCTCTCTCATAATAAGGTAACACATCACTTGGTGGTGTCTACAGTACTATAAAGTCTTGGTTGCCTGTACAGGCAGCCAAAACTTTACAAGAAATCACTGCCATATGTACAATACAAGTCAAAGTAAGTTGTAGCATAACCACAGTAAACTAAGTATACTGCTGCTCTTGAACTGAGAAAATCAGAATCTGACATCATTTTCTGGAAAGCTCTCAGTGAAAGCTTTACAAAAAATGATGTCAGCTTCTGATCTTATCAGTGTTGGAAGAGAAAGATACATAGTTTATAGTGGTTAACCTACAACTTATTTTGACTTGTACTGTAGTACTGTACATGGGTAGCTTCCATCTGCAACACCACCAACAACTTGTAAACTCCAGTGAATTATAAATATGAGGATTATTTTCTGCTATATATGTAGGAGATGAGAGGTTGCCGTCACAAGGGTATCACAGTCAGGCCTTTAAATTCATTTATTTTGGGCACCCCTGTTTGCTCTAATTTGGGCATATTCAAACCAGAAATAACAGCCTTATCCTGTTATGTTTTATTGCCATGTCTTTCTTTGTGATTCTATGATCATACTCTGATGGAAGTTAGTCTCAAATATTTGAAGAGGCTCAGAAGATTTATCAATTTTTCTTGATGTCTTCACACATTCTGTAATTCGGGCACACCTGTAAACGGTGTGAAATTGGGGTAACCTAAAGGCCTGCACAGTACACTGAAATTCTATACAATTTGAGAACTGAAAATGATTATCGCAGCTCCTGAGTTCATCAGAATCAAAAGTGGAATCGGAACAAATTTTATGGCCTGATATTTTTCACTTGTGCAGTGACTTTTGAATCAACAGGTTTTCACAGTATCAATGAAAGAAAAAGAACAATGAAGCTTTCTAGTTGCTGCCACCCAGTATAATCTAGCACTTTTCTCTGGAAACTCATGTATACCACAAATTCATCAGTGAATATTGATTATATACCACACACAGTACTGAATGAAATTAATTGCCTATCACTTTAGAATTTGATGTTAATAATCTTCTCTTATTGACATTACAGCCTGTCAAGATAAATTGGATAGCTTCTAAAAGAACTATTGGTTGAGAGTTCTAGGTGTTAAGAACAGGCATGAATTTTCAATTTGAAATTGAAACAGTTACATATAAAAAGGACTCCATCTTTTTTTGATGCATAATGTAATAATTATGTTATCCCAGTACCTGGCAGATTAGATTATCTGTGTTATAAATTTGAAGATAATCTAATTGGCATATTAGTGAAGAGTTTAGCCTGTTATTGCCAGAAGTCAATTGATTAGAATTTGATTAATTATCTATGTCAGCTGCTGAGATTGCCTTCTATTAAAATTCTCCCTCCTGGATTGCATCAGATAGCTAATCTATCTGATCCCTCATCCAACACTCAACCTTTTTATAACCATTTAATTAATGCACATAATAACTATATTATTTTAGTTTTTTCAAATTTTATTTTGATAAAAATGTATCAGGTGAGCCATCATTGGAACGAGCTCAACAAACTTGTTTCAAAAAAGGGATTACTTGATATGGCTTTTAAGAATTTTTTTTTTTAACTGCTCAATCTAAAAAGACTTATCAACTTAACTTACAATGTATGTCCTCTTACTGATGTGAGCCTGAGGCACTCATTACAATGAGGCAGTATTCAGGCCAACACTCTCCCTGGTCAAAAGCTCTCCACAGAAATTGGGGCATGGCGGTGCTGTGTACTAAGGTGTACTTCACGTTGATGGTGCACTTGCCTTCAACTGCTACTACAGTACAAGTCAAAATAAGTTGTAGAATAACTGCAATAAACTAAGTATACTGCTGCTCCTGCACTGATAAGATCAGAATCTGACAATATGATGTCAGCTTCTGGTCTTATAAGTGTAGGAAGAGAAAGATACATAGTTTATAGAGGTTATCCTACAACTTATTTTGACTTGTACTGATACTCTGCTTGTGCGGAGTTTATATACATGAAATAGTGCGTTGGAGAGCCTGACAGTTGCTTGCTGCTGCTCTATGATTTTTTACGGGTACTCAGGCTTCTTCCATCCACAAAAACTGTTTGACACGATGCGACCTTGCCTGTTGAAAGCATTGTTAAACCCCAAAAAACAAACAACACAAGTGACATAACAAATCCCCAAGGGTGGACACAAGCTCTGCTGTACAAAATTCCATGTTTCAAGCAGGCAACAAGGATTACTCATCGTCGATGTGGGGGGGGTGGGAGGGGGAATCGAGGTTATTTTGCACATGTACATGTACAGTACAGTCACCGTGGACTGGTCACTTTCCACGGACGGGCAATATTTCCACGGACACAATAATATAAGGTTCCAAAAACTAATTACAGGAATAATTATCAAAAATTTAATTAATGAAGCGCCGGGTGCAACCCGGTGATTCATTAATTAAAATTTTGCTGATGAGGATTTTTATTACCCGGTAAACGCTTGCGTGCACATCACTGCCCACGTGTTGAATACAACCAATCCACAGCGACTGTACTGTAAGGCTTGTCATTAAAAGACAAGAGCAGCGCAAAGCATGGCATATGCCCCGACAGAGTCATAAAAGGGTAGGTAAGCCTCTCGGGGGCATAACTAAATCAAAAAGAAGCTTCTTCTAGAAACCCATAATGCTTCCAAAAATAAAATTCATTTGAGTCATTCATTAGTTATTGGATGGAAACCAAATTCAATATGGGCACCATATTGAATTGGCTAGCTGCTCCAAAATCAAAAGGAAGCTTCCTCTAGGCACCAATAATGCACAACCAAAAATTGAAATTGATTCGAGTCAGTATTCATTAGTTATTGGATGGAAACCAAATTCAAGATGGCCACCATGGAAGCCATCTTGGTTCAGCTGACTTGTCCAAAATGAAAAGAAAGCTTTCTCTAGACACCACAATGCATAATTAAAAGTACCATCCAGTCATATGGTGTCGACTAGGAGGGTTTTATAGGTGTGGAAAACCTGAGTACCCCGAGAACCAATGAGAGCCAGCCTTCAGGTTATCCCAATTTCACACCGTTTACAGGTGTGCCCAAATTAGAGAAGGTGTGAAGACATCAAGAAAAATATATAAATTTTCTGTGCCTCTTCTAGTTTTAGAATACATTCCATCTAATATGACCATAGAAACACACAAAGAAAGGCATGGCAATAAAACAACAGGATAAGGCCATTATTCAATGTGCCCAAATTAGGGCGAAATGATGAGCCCAAATAAGGTTGTAACCTGTTTACGGGTTACGATGGGTTTTACATGAGTGTCAACTGATCCTAACCTGTGGTAACCCATTTCTAACCAAAGCTCTTATGGGAATGCTAAGACTATTAAATTGATTCGCTGTTTTAGACCAAGGTTAATTAATTTTCAGTTTTTTGTTATCCAACCCATTTAGTTTTATTTTCACCAGAAATACCCTGCTGTGCACATTTCTTCATCACTGGCACATAAATTCATGCCTGATGCTGCCCTCACAATTCAGAAATTTTCACTTCCATAACAATTTGAAGTGGCAAATGTCATGGGTTTAACATTGACTACAGCATTATAAAGCAGTTCAACATGCATTTGTTTTTATCACTGACACACTAATAAGACAGTAAGTTTGCTTACCTCGATTTACTTGTACCCTCAGATCAATCTGTGACACTTATTTGAGACTGAAGCTTCAAAGTTTCATACCACAGTTTGCACCGTACACAAGTGCAGTTGTTGTATTTATGTTGGTTTTTCCTGGACGTGCTCAACAACCAGGGATGTGACAGTGTACGCAGCAAATTGTTTCTAGATGGGTTAGGGTATGAAAAACCAATGAGATCGAATAAGTCAGTGACTGGCCCTCCTCATAACATAAGTTGATGAGTCCAGATACAGACAATTTGAACTTAGGCTTAATTTGCACTTACGGTGAATAGTTTATACCTCGTCCATTTTTTAGATTCATCATGAGCATTATTTATTATTATTTATTGGTGTATGAGGTCACATATTTTTTGCACAATGGCTAATCATGACCACAACATGAGTATCAACTCAAGACGAGGGGTGAGAGTTAATAAGCCATGTTGCCCATTTTAGAGAGGGTTTGCACCTCCCACGCATTGGTGACTGGGTTCTATTTTACCAGTAAAACACAGCCTGTTTACCACAATGAACAGGCACCGCTTCACTTCCCGGGGTTCCCACAGGGAATCATGGGCATTAAATATCTGAAACAAAAGTGCCAAAAATATAGATTTCACATTAAGCATGGATGGGAGTCCGCTCGGATTATTGCATTTTTTTCTATTGAAAATTACAGGAATTGGATTCCTGTCGAAAAAAGGAGCCCTGCGTCGTCTTTGAGTAAATAATTCACTATGTTTGAGCGTTGTTATTATCCATAAAAGTTTCTGTTTACCATTGAAAACGATCACGAATGGTTGGCAGGTTATGCATATTTGAATCATCACAACCCCTGCATAACCTAAACAACCGTTTGCGACTTATTTTGAGGCCTGTGCAGGGTAGAAATTTCATTAAGTTTTGCAAGAATCTGAATGACAAATTTGCTATACATTATTGGGATGTCCAAAAGTTTGCAACACCATGCAGCAATTGCTCCTACTTGGACAAATGGGGATTACGTGTCTTGGCCAACAGCCCAGGAACTCAATGCAGACATGAGCCAGATGCTGATGCAAATCTCACTGATGAAGGTCCAGATCAAGCCTACCTGTAGTACACTTATCACCTTTCCATCATAAATCTCATACTATAACCAATGAGCTACATGTACTGCACTTTCACCCAATGTGATTATATACATGTACTTGAGTTGGCCCTAATAATTATACAGTGAACATGTATGCTTATACTTGTACAGGAAGCTCAATGCACTTTTCATGGATCAGAGCATTCAGGATATGGTAAAGTGTTTATACAGTGTATGCCTACGTACTTGTTTTCAGTAACTTCTGAGATCATGATGTTTTGTAAATTTTGCAGTAGATTTTAATTTGTTTTCATTTTGGAAGCAGTTTTAGTCAGTGGGCTCCAGAGGTCCAAATGATTTGTATTACAACTGTTCATTCTTTTGTTAAAAACAGGTGACAATGCATATTTATTTCATCTGTAATGCACAGTGGTCGTACACTGTGAAACCAAATATGGCTAATCCACAACATGCACATGTACTCGTAAAGCAGTGGGTTGTGGTGATGAGCAATCAACTATTCACTTCAAAACAGGTGTTGATTTATGGGAATGTTGGACTTTCATTTTTCAGCACAATTGCCAACATGTGGATAAATACAGTACATGGAGAGTGTATTATCACTAAATCACCTGCAGAGTGGAGATTCCACCCAAGCAATAATTGCAAGTTTGTTCCAAAGCATAACAAGCACAAGCAAAGTTCCAGCCAATGCACCTCCTGGTTAAACCCTGAGGTTCAGTTGTCCACTGGCTGAAACATTGCTTGTGTTTTTTGTCCATATGTGATAACTCCACTCCATAGGTGATTTTGTTACAATCCACTCTCAATGTACTGAATGCAATATAATCAAATCACCTGGCACATACTAAATTAACTCAGACCAAAGACAACTCAGATAAAGCCAAGTTGGACATCTTTTGAATAGAGCTGAAACGGTTAAGGGGTTTTCTTGATCGATTAATCACATGGATTAACCTTGCTTAACCGATTAATCACTTGTCCAAAGAGATATCTGAATAACTGCCATACCGTTGATGATTTACAGCATGAACCCTTACCCAACTAACAAACAAAACCAACTAGGCCTATATACATGTACAAAAATCTCCATTCAAATTTATAATATTTTTAATTTTTGTCTCAAAAACATAGCTTATGACCCCTCATTGGAACGAGCTTGTTGAGCCTGTTCCAATGAGGAGTCATAAGTTATGTTTTTGAGACAAAATTTGAATTTCTTTAGTAATTCATGAATTTATTTTGCAAGTATCGTCTGCTGCCCATAATGGTTAAAGGGTTAAGAATGACCATTTCCAGCTACTGATACAGTATGATGATCATGCAAGTAAACAAGTATGTCAGCAAGTAACTTGCATGCTTTACTCTGTCTCATATAATTGATGTGCGTCAGTGTGACAACAGGGACCAGCCGTGAGGGCGACTAGGGCGATTAAGTCGCCCTTCTAAGCCCAAAGTCGCCTAGAAAAATAGTCGGGGCGATTACAAGTCGCCCTCTAAAAATTGGCCAAAATGAGAAAAGGCTGAACTGAGTGATGGCACTGATGCGAGGTTAACATGAAAACGAGTATTTTCAAAAATCGAATGTGCTCGAGTGTGATAAATGGGCATTTTAATTCGTCAAATAAACGTCCATTTATTTGAAATCACACGACAAGCAAATGTCCATTGTCGCTTTCGGCGGATTTTTTTAATTTCTATTTTGTTGCGTTCCAGTCGGAGCTTCAAGTGTCGAAACGAAAATAAGTGACTAACGCGACTCAACAAAACAACCAGGTTTGAAAGTAGGTTACGTCGCTTGGGATGCCGAAAATGTATACACAACGGACGTATTTTATAACACATTATTTTCATTTCGATTTGCTGACGACTGTTAACTGTTGGGCTGTCTTAGTTCAGCGATCTGAACGTAGTGGCTACCCCTCTACGTTCAGATTCTTCCCATTCAATCCTATAGAAAAAGTTCCCATCAACTTTTTATGGGAACTCAAAACTCGAAATTAGGAATATATATCAAGCTTTCGCCCTTATTACCGGCTGCAATCGATAGTACACGTATTTCCTTACATTTGGGAAGAGTTTATTAATCCAAACTAGGTTTTATCCTTTAAATGTCGTCATTTGTGTACTCGTGAGGCGGCGACGGAGATTTCAAAATCGGCCATGTTGTTGTTTAAATATAAAACAGTAAAAACGATAACCCGGTAATGGCGCCGAAACGAGTAGAACTTTTCATCGATGCGGAATAGGAAATTCGATCGCAATTGTGCAGAATGGGTTTGATAATCTGCTCTGTGCGAATGCGACCGAGTTTGATAGCCTCCTCTGCGCGAATGAGATCAAATTTCCTATTCCGCATCGATGAAAAGGTCTATTCGTTTCGGCGCCATTACCGGGTTATCGTTTTTACTGTTTTATATTTAAACAACAACATGAACGATTTTGAAATCTCCGTCGCCGCCTCACGAGTACACAAATGACGACAATTAAAGGATAAAACCTAGTTTGGATTAATAAACTCTTCCCAAATGTAAGGAAATACGTGTACTATCGATTGCAGCCGGTAATAAGGGCGAAAGCTTGATATATATTCCTAATTTCGAGTTTTTAGTTCCCATAAAAACTTGATGGGAACTTTTTCTATAGGATTGAATGGGAAGAATCTGAACGTAGAGGGGTAACCACTACGTTCAGATCGCTGAACTAGGGCTGTCTATTCCCAGAAAAACACGAACGGAATTGAAACACATGAAAAAAAGCTTTAGTGATGTCAAGAAAAGCTTTGTACAGGACACAAGTGTGCATGTGGACGATCTTGAAAAAGGGTCCTCCTAAACATCGGAATGACATGAAATGACGCGGAATGACACCGGAATGCCATAAAAATGATGCGGAATGACATTTCTTTTACAAAATACTCGACCCCAGAATGTATTTTGTGTATAAACTAACAAAGTACCTCCCAAGCAACCTTCTTACATCTGGTCCTGTTCACACTTTCAGACTTAGGAAATTATTAGCTTAGTAGACTTTGTTGAAAGGCAACCACAGGAGGGTGATGGGGGATTGGCACGAAGAAGAGGTGAGGGGTCATGAAGGAGAAGGTAGCAGTGGGGGATTTTCAGTCAATAATTACATTGTGATTTTTTAACCTGGCACAGATGCATCATAGACAACTGGACCTGGATTATTTGTACGTTAATGGAGGACCATAAATTGAAAATATGAAGGGGCGGCGGGGGTGGTACATGAATATTCTTAATTTTCCCCACTTGCCTATGAAGTCTCCCTACATGACTCTGCAGTCTCCCTATTTTTTCTGGAGGGAGACTTGAAGTCTCCCTAAAATTCCCCCCTAGGCTGGTCCCTGTGTGACAATGTTTGCCTGTTTTGGAGCAAGTTTGTTCTTTGTTAACCCATATAAGCCGAGAGGTCCTCGGTTCGAATCCCACCTGCGGCAACTGCGTTGTGTCCTTGGGTAAGACACTTCACCCCCATTGCCCACGTGGGAGCACGGTGGCGTTGTGTACTAAGGCGTACTGCACGTCGATGGTGCACCTGTCTTCAACCAATGTTAACCCTGCTTGTGCGGAGTCAGTATGTTGGGGAGCTGACAGTTGCTCGCCGTTGCTCGGTGGTTTGATGTTTGATGATTGTGTGTAGCACTGTCGGTCTCTGGCGACAGTGGTGGCAAGGGCACACTGCAATAGCCCATGCAGTGTACATGTATACGCTATAATATTCATTTCATATCCGTTTTAGGCTACATACATTGTATCTTATTGGACAGAGAAAAAATGTGTTGAGGCAACATCAAAGCATGCAGCCACAAGTCGGCGACATCAAAAGCATCCAGCCTAGGGCTGTCACGATTAATCGATTAATCGACTGTTGATCGGTCACGGCGAAATCGATTAGTATTTTTCGTTTTCGAATAATCGGTAAATTGTATCCCGTTTTAGAGTTTAATAATTAAAAGAAAATTTGATGAAAAAACTATTGTTTCTAAAGGTAAAGAGTTAAGAACATCGATGTTAAACCCCCAAGAAGCTGTTGGAAGCAATAGTCTTCCAGGTACATTCATCAAAGCTTTGATGTTCTGAACTTTTGAACCGTCAGTGTAATAATCAAGACCGGTCGGCAGTTGCGAAGTTCGCAACTGCCGACCAGTCTTGATTATTACACGGACGGTTCAAAAGTTCAGAACATCAAAGCTTTGAATGCACCTAAAAAGGATCGTCTTCGTTGTTTCCTTGAGGTAAGTCAACTGACTTGAACTTCACTTTTATTGATTTCAAAGAGAGGGAGAGGAGAGGGGGGGTCATTTAGGTACGATTAATCGTCGATTATTTGCGACGATTAATCGATTCCTAAATTAAAAAATCGTGACAGCCCTAATCCAGCCACCCACAGAGCCACATTCAACTGAATTGCTGACACATGCAGCATGGGGATCATGACATTTATAAATGTGACTGCAATGTTTTCATGGCATCAAATATTCGACTATTAACCACTTGAACCCATTAATACATCGTTACTGATTTTATGTTGGGATATACACACGATAAATTCGCGACAGTTGAATCGACGTAAAATAGTGAATCAGACTGGAAAATACCAGACCGGGAGTGCAAGCCGTTCCAAACTGGTCCAATGGCACCCAGTCTGGACCAGAATGCTGACTGGATCGGTCCGGTCTGCATCACTACCCCCTTCGCCCCACAACTCGTATAAGTGTGAAGAGGAATCATATTTGTGATTTATCGAGGATTAAGGTTAAAACTTTTAATTATTATACATTGCTTGCATGTTTAACCCTTTGATACTTTTGTACGTGTTACTACGTACGAAATCTTTTGTTTAATTTAACCCTCTGATACTTTAAGTGTCATTACATACAAAATCAAACAGAACGTTGATACTTTATGGTCATTTGTTTTATTATTTTTTGATTTTTTTAAAGTTTTAACCTCAAATTCCTATTTTCTCCTGAATAGTGATCAGTGATAACCATTGAGCTAAATGTTATCGCAGCTTTAAATACTAACATAATCCTGCTATCAAGACTTCTTAACTGGTTGAGTGCTAGAAGCCACTATCATAATCAGGGCTTTCAAAAAATTAGGATACCAGCACAAATCCCAACACTTTCCTTGCTTATATTTCATATTCAGTAAAACACAAATAATATTTTGTTTATATAAATTTGTAATAAAAGAAGTTTTGAATAACAAATTCAGACCACCAAAAATAATCTAGCCCTCAACCAGATAATCATTAATGTGAAAAATATCATGTTATTTGTACTTTCCGGCGTTTGACATCGCATTATGAAAAACAAAAAAACTTAATTCCCAGTGATATTTGAACGTCAGGATAATTAAAGTCTCAAAGGGTTAAACACTATTTCTGTCTCGCTATCCAAACAACATTGAACACAGCTATCTCTGTCCTTTTCACAGTAATCAGTACGGTATTCAGATAAACTTTCTGTACAGCTTATTTTAGGGTCTGTACCCCAAATTTAGTTCAAATTCAAGGACTTTTCCAGGACTTTCGGTTTTGGGACCCTGAATCACTATTTCCAATACCTACATTTGTATATGTATTTGTAAAGTCCATACATATAGTATATACATGTTGCCAGGCCTTTATGTTATCCCAAATTCAAGCCGGTAAAGGGTGTCCCTAAATTAGGAGATGGCTACCAGCAGCTAGTTGTAACATTCTAAAATGAAGATATTTGTTAAATATTTTTGCCCTATGCAAAATAGGTCTTAGAAAGCCCTGTACATGTGTATTATATTCTATTTGGCATCACGGAACTAAATATTTTCCCATAGGCGACCATTATATCGTTTAGGCAAAACAAAATATTATCACATCACTTTAATTTTGGCATTCAAATATCTTTGTCAAGTTTAGCCCTTCAGACAACCTTTTTCTGACCCCAAAACAGGTGGTCATGCAACAAATAAGAGAGAAAAATTGACAGCAAGGGAAGTACCGGTATTTTTCAGGGAATTCCCTACAAAAACACACCAAATGTAAATTGTAATTTTTAGGTCCAAAAGTCATCAATAATGCAAGATGTCAATAGAATGCTTCAAACGTTTATTGAAACAATTTATTTTCCTACGGCTGTTTATTTTTAGAGATTGCATCACTTCCGAGTGTAACATTTCAAGGCAGGTATTTCTAATTCAAATATTTAGCTCAGTGATATATGTACCTATTTGTATGTAAATTGACTAATTTTGTAGTGTCTCATATTTTGGGGACATTTGGTGACTTGCATCTGGTGTCCCCAAAGTAGACCAATCTAAAGTCCCGTGTTCATTTTCAATACTTACCTTTTTTTCATTTGAAAGGTTAAGTGATGTGTGTGGTTATAGCTACTGAGTTTGTTTGATCAACAAGTGGGGAAGTTTTGATCAATGCATGGGCACAAATGAGTGGGGACATTTGGCCAACTCCCAAGAGACCTGTTTTGTTTAGGGGCTGTTTTGCCCTGCACCCAGGATATTCAGTGTCTGAATAATTTCTAATGTTAAGCAATTGGTTGGGTTCAAGTTGACATTCAGTGTTCTGATGCAGATGAAGCAGAAGTACCATCACTGGTGCAGTACAGCTGGCACGGATCGGTCGTAATCCATGTGTGGGCAGTGATGTCCCCGCATCCATTTACCAGGTAAAAAAAACATCAAAATTTTAATAAATGAAGAAAATGCTGATCAAGTGAAAAAGGTTAAGCCAATGTATGTTGACCATTTTTATACTATGAGTAGATTCCTCATTCTTGCATACATATATTACCAATATCGACAAACTGACCTGACGCAATTTGTTAGATGGTCATCTTTCAAGTCACATTTGAGCAACTCAAAACTCCTTTTTATCCACCCACATTTTTTCTTAAAAGACACCTGTACATGTACCTGGCATTTTGTATATTCCACTCATGAAAAACAAGAATTGGGTCCTAAATACATGTCATTGAGAAAATCCAACAGTATCAGACATGAAATGCGACCAGAAATAACAAAGCACACAATGACATTTGAACGGTGATCAATGGTGTTGGTTTTGCAGAACTCTCAAGGACTCACCTAAGGAAAACTTTACTTTTCAAAGACTTTCAAGGCCTGGAATTTAATGAAAGTGTCAATGACACTGTAGCTTAACTTGACTGTGTGTTGCGTTTGATGAAAAGGATAATGTTCAGTGTTTATGAAAGGATTATGAAATAAGACAAGAATTGTGATGATTGGGAATATGTTAATTTCTGTTCCCTGTATGCTATGTTTTCAATAAAAATAATTTGTACCAAAGAATTCAGCAGTGGGTTAATATGGCTCTCAAAGTTAATGTATGTCAACAAAAGTTACCAAGTTACAGTGAAATTATTCCAAAACGAGTCATCCTTTCAAGTTACAATGAAATCCCTTCAGACTGTGCTAAAGGTTTTCGGGCTTTGGGCCTGGTGCAGCCATCACAGTTGACCGATTGCAACCAAAAGGGGACATCCTCATCTGGACATTATACTGGGTCATTCTACCAAGTTACAATGAAACCCCTCCATAAATCTGACCGGTAGTCTGTGCTAAAGTTTTCCGGGTTTTGGCAGCCATCATGGTTGAATGATTGCAACCAAAATGGGACGTTCTCATCTAGACATTATCTGGAGTCATCTTACCAAGTTACAATGAAATCCCTTCATAAATATGACCTGCAGCCTGTGCTAAAGGTTTGCGGGCTTCGGCCTCTATAGCCGTCAAAGTTGACCAATCGCGACCAAAAGGGGATGTTCTCATCTCGACATTATATGGAGTCATCCTACCAAGTTACAATGAAATCCCTTCATAAATACGACCTGTAGACTGTGCTAAAGGCTTTCGGGTTTTGGGCTTGGGCAGTTGTCACAGTCAACAGATCACGACCAAATGGTGAAGTTCTCATCTAGACATCATACGGAGTCATCCAACCAAGTAAACAATGAAATCCATCCAAACTAAATATAACATCTAGACTGAGCTAAAAGTTTTGGGGATTTGGGCTTGGCCAGCCATCATGGTTGGCAGATCATAACCAAAAGGGGACGTTCTCATCTCGATATTATAGAGAGTCATCCTACCAAGTTACCATGAAATCATAAATACGACCTGTAGACTGTGCTAAAAGTTTTAGGGTTTTGGCAGCCATCATGGTTGACCGATCGCGACCAAAAGGAGACGTTCTCATCTAGACATGACTTCAAACCTGCATAGGAAATTTTGTGATGATCGGACAAGAACTGCGAGGTGTAGCCTGTGCTAAAGGAAAATGTAAACTGACTCACAGACTTCTGCACGTGTGATGGCAATAGCTTATCTTGACTTTGTCAAGTTAAGCTAAAAATGACAAATCCGGGACTTTTAAGATTCCAGGACCTTCATGTACACCCTGTTATTTAGTTTGATTAAGGCATTTAATGCAGTGTGCAAAATTTGACAAGAATGCGCACTCTGTTCGCATGGCGGTTACGCAAATTTAAATTTACACGAACAGATGACCAGTTAGCAAAATAATGCATCTTGAATGGTAAAGTCTGACTAACTTAACCAGCCTTTCTTGTGTCTTGATAGATTTTTAGATTTTCTCTTGAGAGGCTATCTATATTTCAATTCCACAAAATATATGAATGCTTGTTTATGATAAAGAAGCAGTTTTCACAAGAATTTTTAAGTAGCCGAACATTCGGTTAGCCATCCTAAAACCATGTGAATGGTTAGGGTCATTTCTGAAATTTTGCACACTGCACATCATTTGAATCAAGACAGATGCAACTACAATATGAAGAAAAGAAACTTGTTTTATTTTATTTATATGCTATGATAATGTTTGGTGTTTTGTTCTCAAATGAATAATATAACCTGTTTATTACACTGTTGTTTTTTTAATAACAAAACCACTGTATTTCAAAGAAATTTAGGTGTTAAAATATAAAAAAAAAAAAAAAAACAGAAGTTTTATTTGTGTATTTTTAAATTTGCAATATTGTATAGGCTCTTTTTCGTTCTCTTGCAGCATGAAAGTGTTCATGCTTGGGTCCTGAAACGGGGTTATAGTGAAAACAGCACCAAGCAAGCAAAAATGGCACCAAAGGTGGTGAAAACGGCACCAATTGTGCTGGTGAAAACGGCACCATGGGTTGGAGAAAACGGCACTAGTATTTAACGCATTTCATTCTGCCCTTTTCTGTGTTTTGCTTTGAAACTGAGTATTTAAAAGCTTGCGGGTGCATTTTAGGTTCTGTAATTTTGTTGAAAAGTGAGCAGTTAAAAATGGGAGCATCTCTTAAATGAATTTCTTGTTGTTCGGCAGTGACTTCTAGACATTAAAAGCAAGAACACCCCTCCACCACCCCTCAGATAAAAAAAAAAAAATAAACCTGGCCACAAACTTCTTTCAATTGCAGACTTCTGGCGCCAGTGTGTGACACTCAGTGAAACCTGTTTCTGTTTTAACTGCTGTGAATACATGTGTTTCATATTAACCAAATTTGCTTTAAAAACACACAACAGATTTCAGTTAAGAACAGGAGATAATCCTACTGCAAAACAATGCGCCGGACAGTATCAATTATCTATCTGAAAATATCAGGTCTGAAAGCTTCCGTTTAATGAATGTATATAACATGGATCGCCAGACCTTTTCATGAGTACAGCAATGGTGAGCAATGAGGAGCTCTCCTTAAAATACTCATAGGCGAGTAGCTCATCTAGATTTTCTTAGGTGAGTAGTGTAACAACATCAATTAAGAGCTGTTTTGAGCAAACTGTTTATGATACCCCTGGTCAACTCGCCCCTCAGAATTGATTTGTAATAGGAATTCAGCATAACGTCCTTCACAGGAAATATACGTTGGAAATGGAAACGAGGGAGGGAGGCATTAGGGGTATCATGGATTGCATTATTTGTTGTTAGGTTGGGTGGGCAAACTGGCCGGGGTTGCACACTATGTGTGTTCTTGGCGAGTGGCGTTGTGTGGATAGTATCTAGAAAGAAGAAATATTAGATTGTTAGGAGCATCCATCACCTGACATGCCATGCAGTAGAGAGGAAGGAAGTACGCGCACACAGCACACAAGATTGTTGGTGATTGCTAGAGGGTCATGGTCAGATTCATAATCATTCATTCAAATTTTTGCAAAGAGAGAAGGATAGCGAAAAGAGAAGAAAAAAAATACATAACAAAAAAAAACTATTTACCAGCAGCAGGGGCTCTGAGAATGGACTTTTTGGTTGTGGATGTGGGGTTTAGACGGTGGGCTCACTGGAAGCATGCCTGGCATGAGTGGGACCAGGAGACTATCGGTAGGCCGTGGGTTGAAACATGTGGGTTCTTCCTTGCAACAGACAAACAGGACACCCCTGACCCATCACCCGGGCCTGAAGACCTAAGTGCACATGGCGGCAGACAAATCCTGTCAAAGGCAGGATACAGTTCGGAATGGCTGGTAGGCCTATTGCTGGAGTTGATAGTAGAGAGACTTTTTCCTTTAAACTGGGATGCTCTTCACCCTTTCTGCTGGCGACGCGCATGATCCCTTTTGTTGGGACAACTCATCCCCAAACCAGGGGTGACCTGTCTGGAAAGATATGCAGGCAAGGGGAGAGGCGAGTTGCCTCGTAACCTTTTTAGAATTGTTTTATCTCTCAAAGGACACCTGTAAATATTCCCCAACTTTTCACTATTTTTCATTCTTTAATTTGACTAATAATAATATTATTGGGGCGGAATTCTGGAAATTGGGAAATTTTAAGCTTGAAATTGGAAAAGAGCACGCCGGACGTACTGCATTAGGAATAGGGTCAAATATTCAATAAGTTTATAACGACGTATGTGGACATCCAAAAAAATCCTCAAGCCCATATATGACTCTAATTGTAATGATTTCTTTTATATTTTACCAGCGGTCTCTTGTGCTCTCTTGCAGTCTCATTTTAATGGAACCTGTAAAAAGTACCGGAAACAAAATCCTTCTTATACAATGCACTTACGATGCAATATGATACGTATGTGCGTGTTGGTTACTTGTAATAAACTTGCTGTTTATTATTGACCCAAACGCGCCAAATTTTATAATTTTTCAAGGCGAGCAACAGGGTGCTCACCAAATGACTTTAGGCACGAATGAGGCTCGCCTCTCATGAAAAGTCTACATCACGCTGAAACTTTTCATTCATGGGCGTTATTATGTCTGGCCTAGACCCCAGGGTTACTACTATCCAACCCAGATTCACGACACAGCCCCCTTCTTTAGTGTTGAAACGATTACTCATTTTTCAAAGTTGGCTAGTCAACGGGAGTAATCGATTCAAAATCGACGAGTCGGCTTTTCTGTTGAAAACATAATTGTCTCAGTAAATTAGGTGATAAGAGATTGTTACATGTAAGTTGATAACCCTTTTGTTTAATGACTCATTTGACAGGTGTTTGATGAAGTTTCCTTGTCAAAGTCATGAACGTAGCTGTTCTCTTTTTCGTATTTTTAGTTTTTTAAAACGTCATGCATATTATAGCTTTAACCATTCAGTAAAAAAATTAGGATACCTGGGAAGTGCGTGCCTCCTAGTCCTCTGTCTATACAGTGGAAAAGGTACCCAATGATGTTAAAACAAAAGTTTTGTGAATTTGTAAAATGTTTGAAGTCTGCTGCCATTCACCCAGGGAGTTAATTAAAAACTCCTGGGTCAAATTTTGTGGACAGTTCCCTCACCTTCATATCCGGTCTTCGCCAGCTCGCACCCAAACCAGTACAGTAATATCATAGAATATGGAGCAGCTTTCCAAGTGTTTCAGGCATGTATTTTATTTTTATATCAATTAAAAAGTGTGGCCAACTTGGGTGAGGGACAGAACGCTTGCATGAATTAACAGCATCTTTGAAGCTGTACATCAAAGTATTTTTCTTCAAAGCATGCCAGTGATTAGGTTAGATGAAATCAGTGCTTGTCATGCTGCTGAAATCTAAGTTGTAACATTATCGGCATCAACAAACGACAATGATTGCATTGATATCCACTTCTCAATACAATTTAAAATAGGTCCACCACGAAGCAGAAACGTCTGATGTTTGTAATCATTAACCCCTACTATTGGCATTTTATGACTTCATCTTTGAGTTTCTCGACTAGTCGACTGGCGGATTTCAGAGTCAATTTTTCCGACTAGTCGACTAATCAGTTCAACACTACCCTTCTTTGTGGCGCTGAAGTCAGAACCTTGGGGTCGGTAGTCCAAACATGGCTTGAAAGCCCATGTTTTAATTTTATGGTTTCGTACATCCATCCAAAGGAAGTACCAACGCAAAAAATTAAAATTTAAAATGTGGTCTTTTAGGCCATGTTTGGACTGGAGGCAGTCCAGGTCAATTACCCCCTCCACACATATTTCCATCATGCTTGCCCCGCCTTTGTATATATATATATATATATGTGTAAATGTTGCAGTTGTATATTGTATTAACAAGAATAAAAGTGGCCAAATGTGTAATATTTTGTGTTCATATTCGATAATATTGTATTTATGTGAGAAAAGATAGAAAAAACTTGTAAAAAAGAGACAAAATGAAAATCTATTAATTAAATATTTGATGATGTAGCATAATGTTCTTCTTTTGGTATGGTTTCCTTTTTCCTTGGTGCAGTTTTCACCACCAAGAGTTGGTGGCATTTTCTCCTGCACCCCTGAAAAGTTCTCTGACTTGTCTTTGGAGTTGGCTAAAGTTGTCTTCGAAAGGGGAGCGGTTTGTCTTCCAAAGTGACCAGAGCCGTTTTCAAAGTTGATCAGAGTTGACTTCAAATCAAAGTTGGTCTGAGTTGTCTTCAAAAGTGGTTCAAGTTGTATCCAATACTATTCTGATTTGTTTTGGTCTGGTCATTGACCCCGTTTTCCTGACTCCATTCAGAAAATCAAATTTGCGATCCACTGGGTTTGGATGGTTTCAATAATAATTACTAGGGCCAGCAGAGGCATTTATTGAGGTGAGGTGAACATATAATTCATACATGAATTAACTATTACACACATTAATTATTTTATTACTATACCTTGGAAAAGCATCAAAGAACCAAGTTCTTTTTGTTTCGGGAAATGCAACTCTCATTCCAGACATAAGAGGAGAGTGGAGAATGACGGCTCCCACTTCATACCTGGCAGCTAGATCTACTGTTGGAACAGTACCAATACTCTGTCCATATAGAATAATATTCTGCGGACTTATGCCATAACGTGATCGTAAAGCTTGCCATGCAGCATCAATGTCTGTGTAAAGGTTTTTCTCTGTTGTTCGACCTGAACTATCACCGTAACCTGAATAATCATAACTAAATATATTACAATTAATTCTTGTTCCAAGTCCTATATAGAAACTACTCATCTGTCCGAGATCTACTGCGTTTCCATGACTGAACAGTAATGTGAACTTGGCGTTTGGGGCACATCTCACAAACATACAAGAAATTCGGTTTCCCCGCGATGTTCTTGTCCTGAATACTTCAATACAGTCTAATTCACGTTGAGTATACTGCCATTCTGCCCTATCTGTCAAGTGAAGGCTGTATCGTGAACCTGTATCGTCAGACACAAGCGAGTATGTTGGTTCTGGAGGAAGGAATGCAAGTTTAGCTGCTATCCTTGACGGACATGGCGGACAACAAAACAGACAACAAAGCTCGCTCACAGACAAACCATTCATTTCTCTTGTGAAAAAAAACCTTCACAAACAAAATACTGTCTGTTTATATATCATTAATCTTAAACACTTCAATTCTACGCATTAAGATGAGCTAAATTCCAAGCATTGATATAAAATTATGAGTAATATTTTATCACGATCACATTCATTTTCTTCACTTTGATGAGTGACGTCACAACCACTGACAAACAACTTCCGGATCTTCTTCGTTCCGAATAATTTTCAGAAACGATGTTTTCAATTTTAAAATGAGCAGTAAACTGAAACGGGAAAATCGGTAAACATCTTTGTGAATACGACATTCAATGGGATATAATTGTAGCGAATGGGCCACCGTTTTCGTTGCAGTTTTGGTAGAATTAACTTGCAGTCTTAGGAGACCAAAATTATTGTTCTACATTTTTCTGTGCCACTGCGATCGCTGAGAGTACTTACCGAGAACAACCGAGAACAAATTAAAATAATAAATAAAGGCAAACATAAATATTAATTGTTGGCATATTGGTACTCTATTTATGTAAAAGCTAGAAAAAAACAACTTTAGACCGACCAAGTCCATGGTGATCATTAATCCTTTGCCTTCGGCGCCGAACCGAGAAGAGACTACTTGCCCAGAACAAAACAAAATAATATATAAAGATCGAAATAAAACAAACAATTTTAAACCAGCCAGGTCTATGGTGAATGGGATTATTTATTAATTCCCACATTCGGCGCCGAACTGAGAAGAGGCTACTTGCCGAGAACAAAACAAAATTTAAAAATGAAAATAAAAGTTAATTGTTAGCGTATAAGGCATGTATCTACTCTATACATGTATGTACAAATTAGTAACAAAACAATTTTAAACCAGCCAAGCATATGGTGATCTTTGATGTTGAGTTATTGATTATCAATTTTCTTTGAGGTGATATCCTGTTTTCATATGCACTAACTTCAAAAGCAAATCACGCCGCCGGTAATGAAAACACACACCTGCCGCAAAGGAGATACCTGAGTTTATGCTGTCAATGTGTATTGTTTAAATATGGCAGTCAAACTGAAATCCGCATTCAAAGAGAGGAAATCGAGCATGTTTATAGACTGGTGGATTATAAGAAAACGGCGTTCAGTCAATATGAAATAGGAACCGTGCTATTACTCAACGTAGAAAAAGCGTTTGACTCTGTCTGGCACAATGGCATGAGATACAAACTAGCTAAAATGGGGCTACCTACCAAAATTCTAAGGATCATATCATCATTTTTATCTGATCGAAAAATCAAAGTGAGGGTCAACCGCGAGGTGTCAGACGAGGTAAAACTCGAAGCGGGCACTCCACAGGGTTCGGTTCTTAGCCCGCTTCTTTTTATAATATATGTGAATGACATTGATAAAGTAGGGAAGAACCATGTTGAACTATCTCAATTCTCAGATGACAAAGGAATGTGGACGGCCAGTAAGTCTCGAAACATAATACAAAATCGTCTGCAGGATACCATCCGCGACCTGCAAGACTGGTGCACTCTGTGGCGCATCAAGCTAAATGCCGCAAAAACACAAAGAATCACATTCTATAAAAAGCAAAGGAAAAAAACTGTCCCTAATATTGAGCTTAAGCTTTACGACCACAAACTTGAAGCAAGTAATGAGACAAAGTTTCTGGGATTCACCCTGGATAGCAGCCTCAATCTAAACAATCACGTAAACTCAGTCACTGTCACTGTCAAAGCCACTAAACGCATCAATTTCCTGAAAATGATTAGAGGTAAAAATTGGGGAGCCAATAAAGAAGTTCTCCTCAAGCTTTACAAATTACATATACGCCCAGTACTAGAGTATGGGGCCATAATAACGAGTGACCTGAATAAAAGCAACATTGAAAAACTACAACGGGTCCAAAATCATGCCTTGCGCGTGGCTCTGCGCAAGCCCACGTGGACATCGATAAAACTACTTCACGAGATAGCAAAAATAGACACTATAGCAATGCGCTTAAAAGATCTTCAAAGCAAAACTCTAAATAGACTTCAAGATAGCGAATTAATAATTGAACTCAATGCGCAACGCGTCCCCAATAGGAAAACTAAATAATTTGGGGCGTATCCATCGAAAGGGTTAAAGATTACACCATTGCGATGGGGTGACCCAGGCACTCAGTGACAAAAATTCAGAACTGGCTGCGGATGACACGATATGCACGAAAGCCTGCCTCTGTTACCAGTGGGAGTTGTAAACAGCGAGGAAAATCTCCACCAGCTGCCGGGTCTCCCCTCCTCGAGATATAAATCTCGGGGAAAAAATGCTGGCTTCCCCATCCACGTGTCACTGGTCGTCACGGGCGGAACAGTTGTAAATTAAAAACCGAATTGCTCTAATTTCCAGCTCTCTTTTCTACCTCCTCTATCTCATCAGACACACGACCAAAACTGAATGGCAAATTATGAGGGATTGAAACAATCCTCATGCAAAGACGTGCAGAAAACCTAAATAAGACCAAGGCAAGGATTGAACCAATCTTGCCAGCAAACAGCCCTTTTAAGGGCTTTTTGTTATTTATTTAGGTTTTTTTTTTGGGGGGGGGGGGTGAGGGGATGGGTGGATGGGGAGGTCATTTGGAATTCCCGAAGGATAAGCAGATACCTCATAATCACATACAGCATCCTATCTCCCAGAAGGGTTGATGGATGACTCCCGGTTTTTCAAAACTAAACTGTTGGAGCTTTCTCCACCCCTTTTTTGTAACCGCTATGGTCACATACCGGGGCGGCTACCAAACCGGCGTTGCTGTTTGGTTTTCTTCTCTCTTCTTCCCTTAAATTTGCCATCGCACAAAATTATGTTCTGACTCGCCACCATGGTGGGAATCAAACCTCTACCATCGCCAAGCTGGAACCGAATAAAGCCCACTCTCTAATAGTCTTAATGGCGTTGAGGGATTGATTATTGACAATCTATCACTCCAACGTAATCTGCCGGAAATTCTAACCGCGTGCATACCACCTCAGACCCAATTTGAGGCAATAGGAAGCTAGGCCTGTGTGATGCAAGTGAAATAAAATAAGGTTAACCGGGTCGCAAGGGGTTGGTAAATCCCACATCGTCCCTGCGCGCCTTCGGCGCGCTAAAACCTTTCATTCATCAATCCGCATTCAGATCATCGATCCAATTATTAGAAGCATTCAAAGCTGGCAATTTCACATTTTCTTCATTTTAAATTGTCTTTATTTCCAATGGCGTTTTCCATACCGCTGTATCCATGTGGAGTTTGTGGTAAAGAGTGCCACAAAATCAAAAGCATAGCTTGCGATATTTGTGAATGTTGGTATCATTTGGAGTGTGAGAAACTGAAAGTTAAGGAGTTTTCTCATTTGTCTAAGTCTTCCGAGACACATTTGTCTGAGTTGCTTGTACAAGTCTGGTTCTTTTGACTGGGAAGAATCTCGCTTGAGGTTCACGGCAATATGGAACCCGAGACGAGACAGAAGACTCAGGCAATTAGTATCTTTTATTAAAGAACCTCATCTCACACTAACATCGACTGTCGGACGATTGATTATTCCAAAAACTGCAGTCGTGGCAAAAAAACCTGGCCAGCGAAAGCGAGTGAAGAACTCAGAAACGAGTGGCATTAGCACTAAACGTCAACGTCTGGCCTAAGTAAGGTCCCAAGCCGCAGGACGTGGAGCACTGCCAGGGGAAATGTGCATACCCCCCCCCCCCCCCCCCACCACCACCAAAAACCAAACAAAAAGGACAAAGAAAAACCTCAAACAAACAAACAAAAAAGAACAAAACTAACAAGAAAGAATTGACTCAACACTATACAGTGTTTGCTTTCAAAAAGAAGTGAGAGTATTAGGTGACGCAGGTCTGTTTCCGATGACGGGTAAGATTCCAATTATAGAACAACCTAAGACATGGACAGCTGACACCATTAAGCGAACACCAGACAGTGTTCACTTTCAAAAATTAGTTAGTATATTAGGTGACGCAGGTCTGTTTCCGATGACGGGTAAGATTCCAATTATGGAACAACCTAAGATAGGGACAGCTGGCACCATTAACTGATCACTACACAGTGTCCCCTTATAAAAAAGAAGTGCGTACCAATATGCATGGCAAAAGAACAGACAATTTTAAACCAGCCAAGTCTACATGTATGACTTGCAGGTCAAAAGCCCTGGTAAATGGTGATGGGAACTGTGTGTACCAGTATAGGCGACAAAAGAACAAATAATTTTAAACCAGCCAAGTCTATGACTTTTCTTATTTTTTATACAACATAGAGTACCTATATGCTAACAATTAATATTTATTTGTGCCTTTATTTATTATTTTAATTTGTTCTCGGTAAGTAGTCTTACCCACTGCGATAGCCTCATTTATTTCATTCTCGCAGATTGGCGGAAGCAGGTGAAAACACGACCCAACCAAAACGTCCCATTTCAAAATATCAAAAACGTCACATTTTGTTTATCTTAACGTCACACACTTTGGGCTAAAACATCACACTCTTTTGAGTAAAAACATCGGACCAGGGGGAACGGGAAGATCGACATCGGGAAGATTCGACCTTGTCTTACTCGACCTCGGGAAGATTCGACCGAGAAGATTCGGCCCCAGTATTTGATGTCTTAATTAAGGTTATCTGGCAGTGGTTTATGGCTTTCGCTTAATAAAGGATTACAGTTCTGTTGGAAATAAATTGTAGCATAATTGAAGAAAATTATTTTGTATTTATCTGGGACTACCCGCCCCAGAGACAACCCGCCCTAGGCTTATTTTTGGGGCGGATGGAATGGATGAAAAGTTTAAGCGCACAGAAAGCGAATAGGGACGAGGTGGAATTGAAAGCCCTTGCGACCCGAATAACTTTGTTTGCTTATGAATCCACGACAGACGGAAGCGAGGGCCAATAATCCTATTTGATTATTGGTAGGCAAGTGTTAGAAGAAATAGGTACGTGTTAGAAGAAGTCTCTTCACAACTCCGACTGGCAAATTTTTCTTATTTACCAATAAATTCTCAAGAACTCTTGAGTTTTTTAACTATAATGTCGACTGACTAATATTTCAACTACATCAAGGCATGCCTTCGATGAAGGCATGTCTTGATGATGTATTTGGAATATTATCGTCAGTCGGAACATGAGCCATCACAGTCGCGACAAATCATGTTTACCCCCCCCCCCCCCCCCATTCTCATCTGTCATCTTCGGGACACCCCTGGTAAATCATGCAGCTAATCACCACATCACACAGTATTCACCACAGCAACTAATCAACAGCCATATTTAGCATTTATTTCATCTAATAAGAGTGAATCTAACCAAAGAGTCGAATTGACAGGATTCAAGGACCGAATAGTGAAAATCCTAAGTGCTGAGTCGTTCGAAACCCATGTGCCGAATCGTTCAGACACCATTTTATAACTGACCCTCGGCTCGTGAGTGACTGTGACAAAATTTCATTTTTCAAATTTATGGACCACCACAAGATCTAATTAAATGCAAGCTTTTACAAACACGAAGTATGCTGGGCTTGCAGTATATGACGTTTGGAGAGCAATATGAGGCGCATGTATGTAACAAGTATATGAAAAGCAGCGTCTGCTGCGTCTTGTACTAGTATATATACATATATACGGTACTAGCGCATGCGCTGGCTGTTACTCGAGTTGAAGGGTTAACGCGACACCCCACTCAAAATTCACCCTACCCATGTCACTTCCTACAAAAAAAATATCATCAAGCGTCAAATTTCAGATCGACATCTCTGAAAATGTAGAAGTTCATCACGTCACGGCGTTGCTCTGATTGAAGAGTTGATAACCTGAGGATTAACGCGAGGGCGCCCGTAAAGTTCATTCTTAACATGTTGCCTCTGGGTGCCACTTTTCAAATCGATATCTCTGAAAACTTCTGAGTGCATCCCGATGTTGCTGTATTCGATGTGTAAAAACTTTGTCGGATGGGATCGAGACCCATTCCATACCTCTTTGTGCCGTTCCGGCATTAAGTTTCATTTTTCGTAACAGTCATACTCGATAAAATGGATAGATTTATCTCCCCTGTGTTGTTGAATGATGGCCGAAGCTGATCAGCGGCATGTTTTTAAAGTGGCCAAATCACCAGTCTTTTTTACCGCGTCACGGATTTGTGATAACTTTTGTAGCGAAATGCACAATATTTTGTCATGAATTATAATGGTTAAAACTATCTGCAAGACTTGTGTCCCTCTATGTTCGAGGCAGAATAGTAAAAAAGACTGTCAGAACCTTGGCGTATTTTCGATGTTCGAGAAAACTATAGTTTGTTTCAAAGTTCTGAGTCAACAGCAATGTCAGTAGAATCTGGTAAGCGAGTAAGAAAAATGACGGATAAAGGTCAATCAGAGTGTGAAATCAAGAAAAACGAGTTGTTCCAACTCCAAGAGAGGGCATGGGATCAGGTTGAAGACGTTCTTGCCCAAGCTGACGATTGTACGCCAGATTTACCTTCACTTCGCAAGCTTGAGAAAAGCATTGATTCCAATGCAGACAACTTTGTTGAAGTAACAGGAAATTATAAGGCTTTCCTCAACCGCCACAATGCTACTGGCAGTAAAGAAGAAATCGAATCTTGCCGTAAAGAAACTGACAGAAGAAAATATGTGATTAGTAAAGTAAAAGATCAAATAAAAACTTTGAAAAATGAAGCCCTTGACACAATCTCTGTTTCCTCGAAGCGTTCTAAAGGACAAAGATCATCTGTGAATGGTGACACTGTGCAGAAGCGTTCTAAAGCAGAAGTCGAACGAACTAAACTTCATTTTGTAGAACAAAAAGCTAAACTACTTAAGCAAAAAGCAGAAATTGATGCAAATCTCACTGTTTTGGAACAGTTTTTCAGAAGCAGCTGTAGCCCAAGCTGAGGCGGAAGTCTTCAAACATTTTAATTCTCAGGATAAAATGTCACACTCAACACCCTCGATTGTAGATGACAGTATTATTGATAAGAAAGTACGCACTCAACAGTTTGTGGGTGAACAGCGAGAATTCTTCAGACAGGGCAACACATCAGAATACAGAAGCGGCATGAACAATGTTATGGGCAACGAAACCGAAATTCAGCCTCAGCATTTCCACTCGAACTTGAGAGACAAGCGTAACATTTTTGTTGAACCTTCACAACCAACAGGTAGAACTACAAATGACGTCATGAACATTTATTAGCCTGATGCTCGGCGAGAATTTGTTGGAGCTCCACTCACACAAAACTTACGAAATAACAATGATACGGTTCATGATATTACAACCTTTCTTCTGAAGAAAGATCTTCTTTTGTCTCGATTCACAAAATTTGATGATCGGGCAGAAACTTTTGCAACTTGGAAAGCCAGTTTCCAAGAAATATCACAAGAACTTGGCGTAACACCTTCAGAAGAATTAGATTTATTAATACGATGGCTCGGCCCTGAATCGTCCGAGTTTGCACTAACAATTCGCACATCAAATATAAATTGCCCTTTAAGGGGATTGGAAAAAAATTGGGACAGACTTCATGAACGATATGGGAGACCAGAAATGATTGAAACTTCACTTAAAACAAAACTAGATAATTTTCCGAAAATTTCTGGCAAAGACCCAAAGAAATATTATGAACTGTTAGACATTTTGATTGAAATAGAGTCGGCAAAAGAGAACTATCATTGCTCAACTTTACTTTCATACTTTGATTCGTCATCAGGAATCAAACCTATCTTAAATAAACTTCCTCCTGGTGTTCAGGAGAGGTGGACTTCCCAGGCTTCAAAATACAAGACACAAAGAAATGTTCCATTTCCACCTTTTTCCTTTTTCGTACAATTTACTAAAGAAACAAGTTCTGTTAAAAATGATCCAGCATTTTCTTTTGAACATTCAGTTTATTCTGGACCAGCTTACAAGAAAGATACTCATTCGGTGAAATTTAACCCTCGACCGCAATTTAATGCACCCCCTGCTATTGCTAGAAAGTTAGAAGTTGATCAAACTGACAATAGAAATCTGAAAAGATGCCCGTTACACAAAGCAAATCATTCTCTGAATAAATGTCGTGCATTCAAATCTATGAACTTCAACGATCGAAAAAAATTCCTAATGGACAGAAAGCTATGCTTTAATTGCCTGATATCATCGAATCTTGTGGCTCGTAACTGTCCTGCTGCAGTACAGAATCAAGTTCCTCATGGTGGGGAGCACACCGTCAAGAGTTCAGAAACTGTCGATTCAAAGTGCACCAAACTATGTGGTAACAATTTCAGAGGTCGCTCATGTGGAAAAATTGTTTCGTTGAAAATATTTCCGAAAGGGGAATCGGGAAAAGCTGTGAATGTATTTGCAATTATTGATGATCAAAGTAATCGCACTCTCGCTCGGTCAGAACTCTTTGATAGATTGGACATACAAGGATCGATAACTCAATATAAACTGTCATCTTGTGCCGGCAGTATTCAGAAATCTGGCAGACGCTCTAGTGGTCTGTTCATCTGTGCTTTTGACAATTCGTCTGTTTACGACTTGCCTGTCGTTTTAGAATGTAGGGAAATACCGAACGACAGATCGGAGATTCCTACACCGGAAATTGCTCATTATTTAACACATCTTAACAGAATTGCTGAAAATATAGCCCCATTAAATGATAGCATGGATATTCAGCTTTTCATCGGAAGAGATCTTACCGAAGTTCATCATGTACATGAACAAATCACAGGACCAAGAGGTACACCATTTGCTCAGCGACTTAGTCCCGGTTGGGTCATCGTTGGAGATGTTTGTTTGGGGAAAGTTCACAAGCCAACTTCAGTTACTGTTAACAAAACTAACGTCATGAAAGATGTTCGCGGAACAATTTTCGAACCATGTCAAAATTGCTTATTTCTCAAAGAATGCACCACAAGCAGTGTTTTAAATTGTGATCCACAATTTGTCGACTCTTCCGGTGATTAAATTTTTATCAGAAACAAAGACGATGACAAAGTTGGTTTGTCAACCGAAGATAGACACTTTCTTACACTCATGGAACGTAAAGTCTACAAGAATGACAATGGAAACTGGGTAGCTCCATTACCATTCAGAAATGAAAATCAACTCGTGCCAAATAATAGACTTTATGTATTAAATCGGGCCAAAGCTCTTGATATAAATCTCAAAAAGAATCCTGCAAAAAAGAACATTTTGTCACCTTCATGCAAAAGATTCTAGATAATGGTGCAGTCGAAGTTGCTCCGCCTAATAATGATGATAAATGTTGGTATCTTCCACTATTCGGCATTTACCATCCAAAAAAGCCTCAGCAAATCAGGGGTGTTTTTGACTCTTCTGCTGTATTTCAGGGTGTTTCACTCAATAGTCTCTTGATGTCTGGCCCAGATTTGGCAAACAGTCTTATTAGAGTTTTAATTCGGTTCCGTAACAACTCGGTTGCGGTAACGGCTGATATCGAGCAAATGTTTTACCAATTTTACGTAAAAGAAGAACACCGAGATTATTTACGATTCTTTTGGTATAAGAACAACGACCCTGACTTACCTATGATTGAGTACAGAATGCGAGTACATGTATTCGGCAACAAACCTCCTCTTGCAGTCGCGTCATATGGATTTGAAGGACCGTGGAAAATTGTGACACTCAGTATGGCAAGGATGTAAAAGTATTTGTGCATAAACTTTTTTATGTTGATGACGGACTTACATCATTGGCTAATAGTGAACAAGCGATAGACTTGATGCACCGTACTCAAAAAGCTTTAAAAACTGAGGGAAATATCAGACTTCACAAAATTTGTTCAAACTCGGTCGAGGTAATGAACGCGTTTCCTCACGAAGACATTTCTAAAAATTTGAAAAGTATTCGTTCTGGTGAAGACTCTCTTCTTGTGCAACATAGCTAAGGTCTTTCTTGGGACCTTCATGAACATGAATTTGAGCGATGGGACAAGTGGCGTAGATCATCGATGACTTTGGAAAATCTTCGAATACCTCGAATGTATTCTCAGCATTCAATAAGTCTTGTTGACTGTGTAGAGTTTCACATTTTCTCGGATGCAACTGAGGAAGCTATTGCCACAGTAGCATACTTAAAAACAACAAAAAAATGGACACCAAGACGAAGGTTTTATTTTTGGAAAATCTAAATTAGCTCCCCTGAAAGGACATTCAATTCCTCGCTTAGAGTTGTGTGCAGCAGTTTTAGCTGCTGAAGTTGGTGCGATAGTTCTGGAGCACCTAGATATTTCTCCTGCTGAAGTGAATTATTATACAGACAGTAAAGTTGTACTTGGTTACATTAACAATCAGAAAAGACGGTTTTTCAATTATGTGAGCCACAGAGTTGAAAAAATTCTTACAGTTTCCAAAGATCATCAGTGGTACTATGTAAAATACTAATAACAATCCTGCAGATTCTAGTACCAGATGTTTTATTTCATCAGTTGACTCACGACAAGATACTTGGTTGTGTGGTGCGAGTTGTTTATGCGATACACCCAGAAATGACGACGAAAGGAATGGTTTCGCGCGCCGAAGGCGCGCAGGGACGGTATGGGGGACAAGCCCCTTTCGACCCTCAGTGACTGTAGATGATTCATTCTCACATGTCTAGGCGTGTTGAAGGAGGAACGGCTTCAGGTACTCGGCAGGTGTCACCAGTTGCGTCGTGATGGTCTCTTGGCTGATGTCGGTTGAACCCTCGGGTGAGGACCAGTGTGAGAGGTTGGGTCCTCTCACAAAGGTACTACCTCTCCCCGGGGGTGCAGTCGATCTGGATTTTCGGGCAAGTATAGTCTGCCACTTCGAGGATGATTTTGAGTGATGTTGAGTGAGGGCCATCACTGGCAAGTATAAAATCTGCCTCAGGCTGTCTCTGTTTGGTTGAACTCTTTGAAGGAAAACAACAACGACCCCTTTCGGGGACCACCAAGAAGAAGACCCGAACTTCCCTGGTTCGGGGGCAGGCCTGCATTTGTAATCCTATTGGGTTGGGACAAAAAGATGCGCAATGCGCTTACAAAAAGGGGCAGAGGCGGGGCGCAGTACCAACGCTCGCCTCCCCTAAAGTGGTCGACCACTTTAAGGGATGGAGCGGAGGATGTACAGGAACCATGGGGGGTTGCCGTTTCTGTACCGGTTGGACTGTCCGTAGCGGTTATTGGGGTGCTGGTCAAAAAGCATCTTCTGTGTACCTGCTTAAAAGAAGAAGGCAGAATTAGTTTTCTTTAGAATAAGAGATAAAAGTAGCACATTATGTTTTAATTATGATCACAGTTAAGCTGCTGATCAGCCTGTTAGATCACTTTCACAGGGTGATAGTGAGTTTGTAGCGGGAGGGTAACAGGTTTAGACACTAAACCACACGCGATGGTGTTTCTGTTATGTCCTTCGCTGGTTTCGACCATATTTAGATTAATTTGAGTTTATTTAGGATCACGATTAAACACTGCAAATCCCACCCCCGGCCGGGGAGGCCCAGCCCACACAAAAAGCTCTCGCTTGGTATCTCGAGCGTCCTGTTTGGGCCTGCGGTCGAAAAATTTATGGTTTTATAGAGGTAGCACGAACGTGGTAGTAAGCCTCGAAAAAAGGCGAGTATTTTGTTGTTACTGGACGCAGATTTGCTGAGATTGTGGGGGCAGGGTAGTTTGGTTCCGTGCATTGTAGCATGCATGTAGCAGGACATGTCGCACTGTGGGGTCGCAGTAGATTTGCTTGACAGTGGCTTGGCCTACCTACCCTTCCCCTTTGTTGTTATTGTCCGTAGATTTGCTGAGATTGTGGGGGAGGGTAGTTTGTTTCCGCGCATTGTAGCATGCCTGGAGCAGGACATGTCGTACTGTGGGGTCGCAGTAGATTTGCTTGACAGTGGCTTGGCCTACCTACCCTTTCCCTATGTTGTTATTGGACGTAGATTTGCTGAGATTGTGGGGGCAGGGTAGTTTGGTTCCGCGCATTGTAGCATGCCTGGAGCAGGACATGTCGTACTGTGGGGTCGCAGTAGATTTGCTTGACAGTGGCTTGGCCTACCTACCCTTCCCCATTGTTCCCCGTGTTGTTTTTGCGCGCTGACTGTTGACTAGTTCCAAGTTCGGAGATTAGTTGGCTGTCGGCTAACCGGTCATGATTTTTCGCGGCCAGGGTGGCTAGGCGGTCTTTAATGGTGGGGATATCGGCCCTGTCGTGGAGGGTTTTGATGGGTGTGTCCCATGGGGCGCGGAGGGCATCTCTAAGCTCGTGATTTTGGACCTTATGGAGTTTTCCCATATTAGTTTGGTTGAGGTCAGTTAGTATGATTGCACCGTATTCTAGTACTGGGCGCACAAAGGCTTTGTATAGTTTGAGTAGGGTGGACTGGTTGCCCCCCCCCCCCCCCCCCCCAGAAATGACTTTTCAACCAAGGATAATTATCCATTAATTGATCCCGAAAATGACTGTGAAGTGAAACCGGAAAATATAGAGACATGTAAAACCACATTAAAAGTGACTGACTCTCTTGAAATATATCGTTTTGAAAAATTTTCGAATTGGAAGTGCCTCATCGAAGCTATTTCTTTATTACAACACATTGCTAAAACTTTCTCAGACAATAATGATTTTTGTTAGGGATGGCATTTGTGTTCGCGATACAAAACTGTTGACCCATTCGACTGTGCAAAAAACTTTGTTTTAAAGCAAGTCCAAAGAAATTGTTTCTCGAAAGAGATAGATTGTTTGATAAGTGGTATACATTTTCCTAAAGACAGTTCTATTTTGAACCTTTCACCTTTCATAGATTCTGAAGGTTTGCTACGTGTTGGAGGACGATTAAACAAAATTAAAAATATTTTAGAAACTGGAGAATTGAACTCTATAATTGTTCCCAAGGGTCACGTTTCGACATTAATCATCGATTATTATCACACAATAGTCAGACATCAAGGTCGGTTTATTACAGAGGGCGCTTTTGGCAAAGGTGGATTTTGGTTAGTTGGTGCTAAACGAATGATCTCGTCTCATCAGTAAATGTGTAACATGTCGGAAACTTCGTGGCAAAATAGAACATCAGAATATGTCTGATCTTCCTATTGATAGGATCACACCTGGTCCCCCATTTACCTCAGTAGGTGTAGATACTTTCGGACCATGGCAAGTTGTTCGTCGAAAGACCAGAGGTGGGGTAACTCAAAATAAGAGATGGGCTATCTTATTCACATGTTTGACCACCAGAGCGATACACATAGAACTTGTCGAAGAACTGTCAAGCTCATCATTTATAAATGCTTTACGACAATTTATGTCTATCAGAGGACCAGTAAAAATCTTTCGCTCCGACAGAGGCACTAATTTTACCGGGGCAGTTGATGATTTGAAAATCAATTCCGTGAATGTTGAAGATGGACAATACAATTTAAAAATTTCTTAATTGAATCAGGCTGTACATGGATTTTCAATGCACCACACTCATCGCATATGGGAGGCGTCTGGGAACGCATGATTGGATTAACACGTAGAATATTAGACTCGATATTGCTCAGTTCTGCAGTGAAGACTTTAACCAACGAAACTTTAACAACATTTATGGCAGAAGTTTCTGCTATAATCAATTCAAGACCTATTGCTGAGATATCGTCAGATCCTGAATCGCCCATCATCTTGAGTCCTTCAATGTTATTAATTGGAAAAGTAGACTACTTACCCGTGATTTCATAAAGTTCTAGTATGAAGGACATGTATCGTGCTCAGTGGAAGCACGTACAAGTGTTGTCTGATCTGTCTTGGAAACGGTGGCGTTGTCAGTATTTACATTCCTTGCAAACCCGTCGCAAGTGGGCTTTAACTTGTAATGATATTAAAACTGGAGATATAGTTTTAATCGTAGAAAAACAGTTACCAAGATTTGAATGGCCGATTGGTGTGGTAGTGAAAGCCATCGAGAGTGACGATGGAAAAGTTAGAAAGGCTTGTGTTCGTGTACACAAGGATGGCAAAAACTTTACTTACACTAGACCTATAACCGAAATGGTTCTTCTTGTGGACTAGGTTAAATTTCAATCAAGAACAATCTCTCATTTTGCAGTTGGCGATTTTTATTTTCAATTTTCTATTTTGGACTTCAGCCGTATCCGGCATTGTGTTTCATTTTTCATATCAGTCAAGGATGGTATGCGAAATCAAACACAATTTTCATAAAAATAATTAAACTTAAAAGTAAGTTTATTGTGATATCAAAAGATATCAGACGGGGAGTGTGCCGTTCCGGCATTAAGTTTCATTTTTCGTAACAGTCATACTCGATAAACTGGATAGATTTATCTCCCCTGTGTTGTTGAATGATGGCCGTAGCTGATCAGCGGCATGTTTTTAATGTGGCCAAATCACCAGTCTTTTTTTACCGCGTCACGGATTTGTGATAACTTTTGTAGCGAAATGCACAATATTTTGTCATGAATTATAATGGTTAAAACTATCTGCAAGACTTGTGTCCCACTATGTTCGAGGCAGAATACTCTTTAATTCTTGGTCAAATTAGCTATGTATGCTAAATTTCAGTTTGATAACGCTGAAAATGTAGGTGTGCATCCTGTCGTTGCTTGGGGGGAGGGGAGGGGATGATTGAGAGGTACACACGACATTGCCCATAATCTTCCACTCGAGTAGAAACGGTTAAAAGGTTTTCTTGATCGATTAATCATATGGATTAACCGATTAATCACTTGTTTTAATAGGTAGCTGAATTATTGCCGTGCCTTTAATGATTTATAGCATTAACCCTTTACCCAAAGTAACGGACAAACCTGGCAAGCGCTATATATAAAAATCTCCTTCAAATTTTATTATGTTTTTAATTTTTGTCCAAAAAACATAGCTTATGACACCTTATTGGAACGACCTCGTTGAGTTCGTTCCAATGAGGGGTCATAAGCTATGTTTTTGAGACAAAAATTGAAAACTTGTAGTTATTCAAAAATTTATTTTGCAAGTATCGTCTGCTGTCCGGGCAATGAGTTAGGAATGACCATTTCCAGCTACTGATACAGTACAATGATCATGCAAGTGAACAAGTATGTCTGCACATAACTTGCAAGCTTTATCTGTCTCATAATAATTGATGCAAGTCCGTGTGACAATGCTTGCCTGTTTTAGAGCAAATGTGTTCCTTTGTTGACCCATATAATACGGTAGTTTAAGGCAATGGTTAATCGATCAATTACTTTTTTTTTTGATCGATCAAGACGTTTATCATTGGTTAATCGATTATTCGGTTAAACGTTTTAGCTCTATATTCCACCTGCCCATGTTACTCCTGGTCGAAAATCACCCCTATATGCCAATTTTCAGTTCGATATTTGCGATAATGTAGGCGTGCATTCCGGCGTTCCTGACTTGATAATGCGTCGTCGGACGCGATCGGAACTCGTCTAATGACCCCTTCAGTTTATTCCCGGGGACCAAATTTCCTCTCGAAAGGTCAAGGCACGGTGGAGTCTATAGCCTACAAATAACGAAAAGAGGAAACTGTACTCGGCGTTGCAAGGATTGGAAGGTGAGCGCCAAAACGCGACATCAGATGCACAGGGACCCATCCTGTGTTTCTTTTCTGGTCAAATTATACCTAGATGCCAAATTTGATTACGATCGGGCGCGGCACGCCGTAGGCTAACTGAAATATACTCTGCATTCGAAGGCTTAACATCATAATGAGAACGCGATCGGTACCCATCACATGTCCCATTACAGGATAACTTACCTCTAGGTACCAGGTTTTGTCTCGATTGGTAGAGGCAAGGGGAGTGTATGCCGGTGTGGTTCGGAATAGACGGTTAATGGTCAAAGACCGACGAGCAATTCCGGGTGGGTTGAAGTGTTAGCGCAGTGGTGGGTGCGATCGGGACTCATCTCATGGAGAAAAATATCCCAAGTGGCAAACTGTCTAGATCGACTGAGACACTATGGGGTCGAGCTATGCCCTGCACTACCCAGGTTAAGTGTGAACATGACATAGGATGCAATCAGAACCCATCCCATATCCCTTTCCTAGTCAAATTACCCCTAGGCGACAAATTTTGTCTCGATCAGTCGAGGCAAGGTAAGTAGTATGTAATGTGGTTTTCACCCCATATTGGCGGGATCTCATACCGGATCTCATGTGACGTCATAGTCATGTGACCTGTTGGGCGTCATGTTGTGTTGTGATGGAAACTCGCGTGAGCGACCATCTTGTGACGTCATCCCCATAGTGATACGTGGTGTTAGTGCGCATGCGCAGCGCGTGTTAGTTTAGTTTAAACATATTTTATTTGCCAAACAATACATGCAAAAGGGATTGGAGAAAAGTTATTGCAACTTATTTAAACTCCTCTCCCGTTAACAAAATAACACAATTTGGCGACAAAACAAATTTTCTGCAAAATATAAATGTGAAAACACAGAAATTGAGACTAAGATAAAAGAACATTACAAGGAACATTAGAAATTTACCAGAAGTTAACCATGACATTACCAGAGCGTCGTTTTCAGAAGACCCCCGAAGAATCCGTTTGTGAGGTCGAGGAAGGATTTCTGCAAAGATTGTGCTGTCTCAGAAAAATGTCTTGGCAAGTGAACCGTACCGAGGAATTTAGGCACGCAGTGACAGTGATCCGATGCACCTGCACACGAAATCACCATCTTAGGATAATGACACAGTGTGTCGGTGTGCCGGAGAACTATGATCGGATACGCGTGTTGTTAGGTTTATACGTGTTTCCGTCGTCCATCTTGTATGCTGGTGGCCGCCATTTTGGTTTCTATGGTAGCACGTGGTTGCAATGTTACCCAAAGGCCTACAAGACAGGGGTATGTTCGGTGGGTTTGTTCGATTAAACAGGAGTAATTTCCCGATTTGTAGAATTACCACAAACAACCCGATGATCCCTCCAAATCACCAAAATCCACTTTATTAAGTACGGATTTCCCCCAGAATCCTATTTAGGACCACCATTCTTTGGCTTATAATAGTAGTACGTAGTGCTATAGTACAGAGGGTCCCCTGGGGGTGTGTTCGTTTGAATTAAATTAGTTTTTCTGGAACAGATTCCCACCAGAATCCTTTTTTTTTTTTAGAAAATACCATGACGTTTTTCCCCAATAAAAGGCACGTTCCTTTGGTCATTACCCAGAATCCCCTGCTTCTACCTGGAACTATAATTTTATAAATTCTTACGGTCTATTTTTAGTAACATCCTTAACTGACCCCCTAACTAATTGTTAGGGCCTATATTTAGCAATTTCTTTAAATGACCCCCTAACTACATGATTTTAAATAATAAATTTAATGAGGATCAAGATGTTTCTACACTACCCAATCAGTGCGAAGTTAATCGACCAATCAGTTTAGTATATTCTCATTGTGTTTCTTTCCCATAGACTTCTATACTAATTTTCTAACTTTCCTAACTTTAACCTATAATCCCATAAGAAACAAACACAAATGCCCACCGAGAATGAAAATATCGACGAAAAAACGTTGCGACGTCATGACGTTTTCAGAAACGTCCGTCACGTGGAGATAAATTCCAGAGAAGAGTAACGTCGCATTATTCTGTTTCGATCCTTCAAACTGAACACATCGCTAGAGAGTTTTCTCCTGCAATTTTGTCTTCGCAAAAATTGTACGCAGATGGAGTCTAATGCTGCTACTGCCTTTACCAGGACTGGTGTTTATGCCTGTGAAGAGTGTGGGGAGACCTTTACTGCAAGAACGAATCGAGATCGCCATCGCAGAAATACCCATGGAGAGAAGAAGACACACGCATGACTGCACCAATTGTAACAAGACCTTTACTAGGAAAGAAGATTTAGTTAACCACCTGAAGAAATGTTTGGAGATCTATACATGCATGGAATGCGGCCAGGAGGTTAACCAACTACTCCATTTTAACCGACACCAGAGCGTTGCCCACCGACCGGTTCCTGTACCAGCTAAAAGGAAAACTGATGAACCGAAGAGAGGACCAACCAAACAACCACGGACCACGACGACCACCTGGTATGATGTTGACCCGATCGATTTTTGTCAGAATATGATGTCCGAAAAAGAGACCGATGAGACGTTGACCATATACGAAGATAACTGGAGTTCTCTTAGAACTCGCCATACGATGAATAGAAGAGTCCAGGACCAGTATAACTACCGGATCAACGATGTGAACCTGAAGATGATGACTGCTGAATTAATAACTACCGTATTTTTGCCACAACATCTAAGATTTAAAATTAATCTTAGTTTGGGTTTTATCCTGAGACACAATGAAACGAATGAACTGAAGTATTACCACCCATCACAAAACAACGCTCGGGTACGTGATGTTCCACAACCCGTAAGCTGCCAAGAAGACTTTGAAGAATTCCTAGATGATGTCATGGAACAAGATATCCTGGAATGGACCAAGTTAAAACGACCAAACACCAAATGGCTTGTGGAGAGAGTTACTAATGTCACATTTTATGTGAATAAGCTGAAAGACCACCCGATTGGAATGGCAAAAGATCTTCCAGATTGCATTCTCCAGAACAAAGCAGTAAATCCTTTGGTGAAAGATGAAGCTAACGAATTTTATTATGATGACAACCTGTGTATCTTCCGATGTTTAGCTCTATGGGGTGGTTCAACAGCACATAGTTTAAATAATACATCAGATGCCATGTACAACAAGTATACAAAGAAGCCAAAGAATGAATTCTGTGGAGTAACTTTAGCCGAATTGCCCGACTTAGAGAAATGTTTTGAAGTAAAGTAAAGTGTATGAGCTTGTCAAGAATGATGATGACCAACTGTTGCCAAACTTGTCCATAGATCTCATAGAAATTTTTAGAATACCATGTAGGTGAACGCCTATAAGAACCATTTTAGCTACATCATTTATATAGACCAATACTGTAAATCGTTTGAATGCCGCAAATGCGGCAAATTATGGAAGACCCCTTTAGCAATAAATCGTCACGAGAAAACATGTACAGATGAAGTGAAGTACCAGTATGTTGGCGGCGTATACCATCCATCCCAGTCCGTATTTGATCTGTTAGAAGATGAAGGTATAGAAGTGCCCGAAGAGAATAAGTTTCATCCATACCGTGCAACCTTTGATTTTGAAAGTAACTTTAACAAGTCCAGTCTACCTACCGACAGTGATAAACTGATGTGGGAATCAGAACACCGACCATTGAGTGTGAGCGTATGTAATAATGTTCCAGAATACTAAGAACCGAAGTGTTTTGTTACTAACGGAAATTCTCAAGAACTTGTTGAAGAAATGATGACCTACCTCACAGATGTTTCATCTCATTGCCCCCAACTGATGCAGACCTATCATGCGTGGACCTTACTTAAACTCAGACAAAAAATTGATGAAACGCAAGGAGCGGAAAGCAAGAGCTACTGGAGAAGATACATCCAAGTTGCTCCCTTTAAAGAAGTTGGAGAAGAAATTTCAAGACTACCTGCAAGAGATGCCCGTCATCGGATTCAACTCTGGAAAGTACGGCATGAATGTAGTCAAGCGTGAACTTATGGCATACCAGAAGAGACAGAATCCACATAAGTTTGCAGTGAAGAAATCTAATAACTACATGTGCGTCTCGACAGAATCTTTCAAGTTTGTTGACATTTGCAACTACCTCGCTCCAGGATTCAGCTATGACAAGTTTTTGAAAGCATTTGGCTGTTCCGCGACAAAGGGATTTTTACCATGTGAATGGATTGACAGCTTGGACAAACTGGATCAAGACCACCTACCAGACCACGAAGCATTCTACAGTTGTCTCCAGAAAGAAAACATATCCAAAAAAGAATACCAGTACTGCCAGCATGTATGGAACGACCTGGAGATGACAACTTTCCGTGATTCTCTGATCTGGTACAATGGCCAAGATGTAAAATCATTCCATGAAGCAGTTGACAAGCAGTTTGCTTTCTATCTAGAACGCCAAATCTATATGTTTAAGGATGGTATCCGTGTTCCGGGCCTTATGTTGAAATATCTGTTCCAGACCATGAATGATGACACCTACTTCACGTTATTTAACCAGAAAAACAAAGACCTGCATCACTTAGTGAAAGATAACATCGTTGGTGGACCTTCAATTATCTTAAACCGGTAGAACGAGAAAGATGTTACCCAAATCAAAGAAACAAAATATGGTGAAGAAGCAAAACCACGTGGAAGTATTATAGGCTTTAATGCGAATGCATTATATCTATGGTGCCTAATGCAAGAGATGCCAACGGGTTGGAGTATTAGACGACGTGAAGAAAACCAGTTTGAAGCAGAACATCCTATGAAGTATGGTAAAATGGCTGAACAATGTTTCGAGTTGCTATCGATGAGAGGTGACATCCACATCAGAAATTAGTTTAACGGAGCTGAAAAAATTGATTGGTTGAAGACAGTTGCCTGTTGATGGTTGGTGTAAAGAGACACAGACTGTATACCAATTCCATGACTGCTTCTGGCACGGAGATACCTGCATGAAAGATAAGAATGGGCTTCCTATCCTCCATAATAAAGTCAGAGATAAATCTATGAAAGAACTGTTACAAGACACCCGTGCCAATGCAAAGTACATCACCGATTTGGGCTATAGACTTGTTGAAATCTGGGAGTGAGTGGAGAGAGATGAAGAAGAGCGATGCCACACCCAAAGCTTTCCCAAAAGAGAACTTTTCAGACAATATAGATGGAGCAATGCCAGATGAAGAAGTATTGAAGAAAGTGAAGTCTGGTGAACGGTTTGGTTTGGTTGAATGTGATATACATGTGCCAGATCACCTGAAAGAGTACTTTGAAGAGATGACACCTATCTTCAAGAATACAGATATCTCCATAGATGATATTGGTGAACACATGAAGTCCTTTGCTTAGAAGAATGGAATGATGAAGAAACCCCGTAGAAGTTTGATCGGAAGCTATGTAGCAGAAAAAATGTTGCTTGCAACCCCTTTGCTGCAGTGGTACCTCCAGCATGGTATTGAAGTTGACCACGTCTACCAGGTTATCCAATATAAACCAAGAAGATGTTTTGAGAAATTTGGAGATGAAGTATCTGCAGCAAGAAGACAAGGTGATGGTGACCATGACAAGTCGATTGTTGCCGACACCATGAAGCTGTTGTGAAATTCTGGATATGGCAAAACCGTTACCAACAAAGAGAAGCATCGACGTGTGTGCCATTGCAATGATGAAGAAGTCACCAAAGCTGTAAACGGCATGTCCTTCAACGCCTTGAATCCATTAGATGAAACTTTATATGAAGTCGAACTCAACAAGAAGACCATCAAGTTGGATCTGTCTCTCCACATCGGGTTCTTTGTTTACCAGTATGCGGAACTCCAGATGGTTCAGTTCTATTATGATGTCATCGATACTTTTATCAACCGCCAATATTTCGAATATGCTGAAATGGACACAGATTCTGCATATCTATGTATCTCGTCACCACCCATACATGAATTGGTGAAACCAGAGAAGAGAGTAGAGTTTTACAAAGAGAATCACAGGTGGTTTCCATCTGAGTGTTGTGATTTCCACAGAGATGATTATGTGAAAAGCAAATTAGAAGGCAAAGAATGGCTGTCACCCTCATGTTGCCAAAAAAGAAAGCGTTTTGACAGGAGAACTCCAGGCTTGTTCAAAGTAGAATGGCAAGGAATCGGCATTGTTGGATTGTGCAGTAAAACATATTATTGTGTCGGTGCCACCAATAAATTTAGATGTAAAGGAATCAGCAAACGCCACAATGATTTGACGAAAGAGAATATTTGAAAGTTTTGAAGACTCAACAAAGTGGATCTGGCTTCAACCGAAGATTTGTTTTGAATGACAATACTATGTATACTTACCAGCAGAGCAGAGATGGACTATCGTATTTCTACCCAAAACGAAGAGTTTCGGAAGATGGAATTATCACCATACCACTAGAGACTTAACCTTCAAGAAGAGGGAAGTTATTCAGTGAGTGTCATTTTCTACAACCAGAACAAAGTCTAGCTTTTGCCTACAAAAAGTCCTGTTTAGTTGACCGAAAAATTACTAAAAACCGTAATGGATTTTAGGTGGTCTACTCAATCGTGTTAGGCTGACCGAAAAATTCCTAAAAACCGTAATGGATTTTAGGTGGTCTACTCAATCATGTTATGTTCACCAAAATTTTTTTTAAAGTCCTATATGGCAGTTTTTTTTCTCTAATTAAAAAGTCCTATATGGCAAGTCCTCATAAAGTCCTAAATGGCAGTCTTTCTTTAAAGTCCTATATAGCAGTCTTTTCTTCTCTAATTAAAAAGTCCTTTATGGCAAGTCCTACATGGCAATACAAAGTCTTACAAGGCAATACATAGAATGGATTGAATGTTTGTTTCTCAATTTTTTTTATTTATTCTAATACAGAGAGTTTTTTAGTTTCTTTCCATTTATTTTACAAAAATGTTGATTCATGGTATCTTTTAGGTTACTCCTATTGGAACCAGATGATACTCTTTTGTTTCAAACTTTTTAGTTCCATTCAAACCTTTTTAGTTCCATTCCATTTACTTCCCAAAGGTTGATTCATGATATATTTTAGGTTACCCTTATTGGAACGAGATGATACTTATTTCTTTTTTGTAACAAACGTTTTAGTTTCATTCCATTTAATTTAAAAAAAAGTTGATTCATTGCATCTTTTAGGTTACACCTATTGGAACCGGGTGATACACATTTTGTAACAAACTTTTTAGTTTCATTCAAAACTTTTTAGTTTCATTTAAAACAATGTTGATTCCTGGTGTCTTTTAGGCTTCCCCTTTTATTGTATAACCAAATAAATTCTCTGTTGTGAATTTTTAAAGGGTACTAGTACTAGTACGAACTGTAGGGGGTAGGAATGCACTCGAGCTATTTGACTTATCTCCATTGGACAGAGGTTTGTAGCTTGACCTGTCCCAAGTCAGTATAAAATGCAGAGGGCCATATCATACAGTTTAAGGATCAAGATTACAGTTTGATCGCCAAACTGACCAATCAGATCGAAGTTAATCAATCAATCAAATGTGTGTATTCCCATTGTGTTTCTTTTCCATTGACTTCTAAACTAATTTTCTAAATTTCCCAACTTTAACCGATAATCCGATAGGAAACAAACACAAACTCCAACCAAGAATAAAAAAGTCGATGAAAATTTGTTGAACTGGGGTGATGCTTTCAAACACGTCCGTCAAAGATATATAAGATTAGGCAAAGCATGGACTTGGCATCATTCACGATCGAACCATTGACCAAAGAAAATGTTCCGACTTGGCACCAAGCAGACTTATGCTAACGTCACCCAGTACCAGGGTGAACTGAAGATTCATCTCAGAAGATACTTTGAGGGAAAAGACCAGAAACCTTATCCTACGAAGACTGGTATTGCTCTATCTTTAGAAGAATGGAAAACCTTGAAGTCCCAAATAGAAGAAGTAGATGCAGCCATCAACACCCAACAAACAGCTTCAACTGAAGATGCTAAACCTACTGACCCTGCTAAACCTGAAGACACTAAACCTACCAACCATGAAGACTTAAAAAAAACAATTCAAGAACCACCTTTGGAATTGATAGTGAACTCAGGCAAGTTCGCTTGCAACATGAACTTTGCTTGGCATATACTCATTATGTCGAAGATAACATTGACGCTGTAGGGAAAGAAAACTGCTATGGATGTACAGTCGATCACCCAAGTCAGATTCAGCATAATGTATGCCTCGTGCTGTCTCAGGAAGAGAGGATTATAACATGTCTTAATGAAGCACTTGAAAGAGTTAACAAGAATGATGTCCATCTACTGTGGCACCATAATACTTCTGGAATGAATCCACCATCAGTACAGAAAGAGTATGAAGATATTTTGTTCGAGAAACCTCTCACAAATGAACAGAGACATTGTATTATGGATTTAGTGATTGATTTCATGACCTTCAAGAAACCACTCAGTCTGAATATGTAAATAGATGTTTGTTTTTATAAAAAAAAAAAAAGAAGAAAAAAGTATAAAATGAAGAAAAAAGAAAAAAAATCTGGTAATGACGCTTAAATATTTGATGTTTACCTTCTTGACAAATAGCAAACAAACGTAACCTGTCCCCAGCCAGTAAGTCAGAGGGCCACCAATGCAAAATATTTTTGGAGGACGGTCAAAATGACCACCTTCCCAAAAGGTATAAAAGTGGAGCAGCACCCACGTTCAGTGGCCACCTCCCCAAAAGGTATAAAAGGGGACCAGTACTCACATAGAACAACAAAGATGGATCCTCGATGGAAGCATCCATTCATTTGTTTATTGTGTGGTCCCACGGGTTGTGGTAAATCATCCTTTGTAAATCGGGTTATTCAAAACATTCAAGATATTATCTCACCTGTTCCAGGTCACATCATTTGGTGTTATAGTGAATACTTTACCCCAAGTAGAATTCATAGAGGGTCTCCCTCAAGAATTAAAATCTCATAGTTTAGTCATATTGGATGATCTGATGCTCGATGCAGATGTTCGTGTGTCTAGATTAGTTACTAAAGATTACTTATCATCTCTGTAAGATTAGTGTGATGTACATTTTTCAAAATTTATTCGATAAAAATAAAGTCCATAGGACTGTAGCTCTCACTAGTCATTACATGATCTTGTTTAAAAATCCTAAAGATCGTTCTCAGATCTCACACTTGGCAGCACATATGTATCCTGGCCATTCCAAGTGTCTGAGAAGATGCCACTTCGATCCCATATGGTTACCGTTTAATTTATCTCAAACCAGATGCTCCTGAACACATGAGATTGAGAAGTCAATTTTTTCCAGGGGAAACCCAGTACGTGTACCTCCGAAAAGTATAAAAAGGAAGCAACAAGTCTGCCTCAAGTCAGAAGTATGTCTCACTGTCTCAAGCGCAACATCGCTCTTCTCAAGCTTCTTATTAAATCGAAAACCACACTCATCAGATCCATACTAAAACATGCAGACAAAGAATTGATTACCTGTTTGTGTGACTATGCCTCGAATATACTGAATGAGGCAGTACCTCTGACCAAAGCTCAGAGAACCAAACTTGTTCATCAGAAACAACTAATGAGGGGAGTGGCAAATAAAGGTACCTCTGACAAAAGGAAGAGACAGAAAGGGGGATTCTTGGGTGCATTACTACCTCCTGTATTATTGGGTGCTGTTAAAGGTATTTTTGGACGATGGAATATGGAAAGATGGCTTTGGTAGAACCAAGGTTATAGGAACGTCTACAAGAGACTCCAAGACAATCGAATGAACTAGCTGTTTCATCATTGGATCGAGACATGAGAGATATTCTCGTTGCCCCTTTTCTCACACCCGACGAAAAAAGACTCAATATAATCAACTTTTACAAAGGTATTTGACATTTCAACAAAAGGTAATGGCTCCTCGACCCATTAAAGTCGAATTTGGGAAAGATAATAAGGACGAAGACATTCTCGTTTCTGTACCTATGACTATGAAAAGAAAGGGAAAGTCGTTGTTGAATCGTATTAGAAGTGACCCAAATATATCTTGGAATGAAAAGGTCGAACTAATGCACAAAGATCAAACAGTGGTAGGGTCGAATGTAACAGATCTTCTAAACGATTTACTTAGAAGACGAAAATCTTTCCAACCGAAGGGATGAGAAGTGTTGGCCGAAGCCCTGCGAGATAGTAACATACCCCAAGAATTGATTGGTCATAAAGAACGTTGGGATTTCATAAAACAGGCACCCAGAAAGTCGGAACCTAAACAACAACAAAAAAGAAAACAAAAAAACCCAAAAAAACAGTGGACCGAAGAAGGGTATAAATGGAGTCGACACTTGAACAAGGCAGTCATGGAAGCATTGTACTATGATTCTGAAGCACCTAGAAGTTTTTGTGGTATAGACGCTCTTCGCAGAGCGTCCAAGAAAAAAAATAAATAAGTTGTAAAATGGTTAGAGACTCAAGACACATACACTCTTCACAAACCTGTTCGTCGTACATTTCCTGGAAGGAAAGTGATCATTAGTGGGTATCGATGCACAATGGCAAGCTGACTTGGTAGATGTTGCAAACATAAGTAAAATTCAACAAAAACACAAATTTTCTGTTGACATGTATAGATGTGTTTAGTAAATATGCTTGTGTCATACCCCTCAAAAACAAACTTGGTGATTCCATAGTAAAAGCTTTTACTAAAATTTTCAAACAAATTCGTAAACAAGAAAAATTACAAAATGATCAAGGCAAAGAATTTTCAAAATGTGGAAACAAAATGTTCCATAGTATTTTCAGATCTCTGCTGTGTTAGTGATCTCTGTAAGACGGCTACACTGCCCCCCCCCCCCCCCCTTACACCTTTCCAAGGCCCGGAGGGGTGACAGGGGCAGTGTAGCCGTCTCACAGAGCCTATCTTGTTAGCAGCACCAAATAAAATGCACAAAGCCCACTTGGCAGTACTACAAATAGTAAAACTTCATTTTTCCACTTTTAGCTTCGGTAAGTTTGAGATCTAATCGCTCCCCTATGCCATGCGAGGGGGCGATTTTTAGATTTTAAGAACGCCAGGCCTGTGTTCCAAAAATCGTGCCTCTCCAACTGAATTTCGTGAGTATTTAATATCTACAAACAGGCTCATCCTTTCTCTTCATGAGACTAGTCTGGTTTAGCACTGTCCACTGGGAATATGAGTTTGATTGAAGTGTGCTTCATTGATCAATTTCATTAGATTAAAACATCGTGACAGATACTACTTTACAGAAAACAGATATCTCCTCACATAAAGTCCGTAAAGTGTCGACCAACTGATAAATCGAAATCATTGTTACTAATCGCGCAAACGTTACTGAAAATAAGAAAGAAACGACGTCTAACTACGAATTTATAAGATCATTTTACGTGATGGATGAGACTGCAGGCATTAATAGGAAAGTTTTATCAACACCCAATAACTTTACTGTTAAAGGATTTTACCATACTGGGAAATTCGATAAATATACCGTAAAACGGGGTACTTTGCACAGTAAGGTAACTTCGTCACCCGATTGCTTTCTTGATATGTCACATGGGATGTTGACCAAAATTGTTAACTCTTTACCCAACTTAACGGCCAAAACCGGCCAACGCTATTTTAAAAAATCGCCAATCAATTTTCATCATTTTTGTCTCAAAAACATAGGTCATGACCCCTCGTTGGAACGAGCTCGTTCCAACGAGGGGTCATAACCTATGTTTTTGGTTATGAAGTTAGTTGAAAAAAATAAGTTGACCATTTAACAAAACCACAATGTCCGTTATGCAAAAGTATTCTTATATATTACTTCAACTTATTTTGCACCCAAAAAATCGGAAAAAACGTTTGAATCAGCAGACTCCCCCCCACCCCCCCCCCCCTCCCCCCCACCCCCCCCCCCCCACCCCCCACACACGCACCTTCCCCATTCCGATTTCCGTATCAGACAGATTCAATTTGCGGTAAACACCGCACTATCACATATATGCATTGTTAAAATTCACAATGATGACTACTGATCTGAAGAGGATTTTTAAAGAGAATTTCTCATATTGTATCATGGTGAAATTTTGACCCCTGCAGGAAGTCCAAATATGAGACAGGGGACATGATTTGAACAAAACTGAATCCGACCCGACAAGCATTCTGTATAATAACAAATTTCAAATGATTTTGGAACATGGGCCTATAGAAGATTTATGAAGCATTTTTCTCATATTGTACTATGTTAAAATTGAGTCCAAATGTGAACCTAGAGACCTGATTTAGACAGACTTGACCCCCCCCCCCCCTCCCCACAGGAGGAAGTTGCATCGCAAGTATCAAGATTCTGGCATGTAAATCTGAAGAAGATTAAAGAATATTCCTAATATTGCACTAATTTAATATTTGGGCTTCCTTTGGGAGCCCAAACATTAATCAAGAGACTTGACTTGGATAAGCTTGAATCTGACTCCCATAAGGATGCTGTATACTAAATTTCAAAGGCTTCTGAATAAGACTTTTTTTTAAATTCCTCACATTGCTCTGATTTAAAATTTAGGCATAAGGGGCCCAAATATGAACCGGGGGAGTTACCTTACCTCCCTAAGGAGGATGTTGTAAACCAAAATATTATAAGATTCTGGTAGGCTGTTCTGGAGAAGATTGTTTTTAATTTTTGAAAACGCGCTGACCCAGCCCAAACATGATCAAAAGGACTTGATTTGGCCCAAATATGAACCGGAGGAGTTACCTTACCGTATGATCTTCTTACGGACGCAGGTTTTCTACCTCTATGTCCACATCTACATTTACTTTGGTGAAAGTTTGTCTATCTGGTTTGACATGTTCTGCCTTAAAGTCGAACTTGATATGTGTCTGATAGGTATTTATTTAACTAAACTTTAAATTCAATTTATTAATGTGAATAAACTTGAATCTGACCTGGACAGTAAAACGGGGTACTTTGCACAGTAAGGTAACTTCGTCACCCGATTGCTTTCTTGATATGTCACATGGGATGTTGACCAAAATTGTTAACTCTTTACCCAACTTAACGGCCAAAACCGGCCAACGCTATTTTAAAAAATCGCCAATCAATTTTCATCATTTTTGTCTCAAAAACATAGGTCATGACCCCTCGTTGGAACGAGCTCGTTCCAACGAGGGGTCATAACCTATGTTTTTGGTTATGAAGTTAGTTGAAAAAAATAAGTTGACCATTTAACAAAACCACAATGTCCGTTATGCAAAAGTATTCTTATATATTACTTCAACTTATTTTGCACCCAAAAAATCGGAAAAAACGTTTGAATCAGCAGACTCCCCCCCCCCTCCCCCCCCCCCCCCCCCCCCCACACACGCACCTTCCCCATTCCGATTTCCGTATCAGACAGATTCAATTTGCGGTAAACACCGCACTATCACATATATGCATTGTTAAAATTTACAATGATGACTACTGATCTGAAGAGGATTTTTAAAGAGAATTTCTCATATTGTATCATGGTGAAATTTTGACCCCTGCAGGAAGTCCAAATATGAGACAGGGGACATGATTTGAACAAAACTGAATCCGACCCGACAAGCATTCTGTATAATAACAAATTTCAAATGATTTTGGAACATGGGCCTATAGAAGATTTATGAAGCATTTTTCTCATATTGTACTATGTTAAAATTGAGTCCAAATGTGAACCTAGAGACCTGATTTAGACAGACTTGACCCCCCCCCCCCCCCCTCCCCACAGGAGGAAGTTGCATCGCAAGTATCAAGATTCTGGCATGTAAATCTGAAGAAGATTAAAGAATATTCCTAATATTGCACTAATTTAATATTTGGGCTTCCTTTGGGAGCCCAAACATTAATCAAGAGACTTGACTTGGATAAGCTTGAATCTGACTCCCATAAGGATGCTGTATACTAAATTTCAAAGGCTTCTGAATAAGACTTTTTTTTAAATTCCTCACATTGCTCTGATTTAAAATTTAGGCATAAGGGGCCCAAATATGAACCGGGGGAGTTACCTTACCTCCCTAAGGAGGATGTTGTAAACCAAAATATTATAAGATTCTGGTAGGCTGTTCTGGAGAAGATTGTTTTTAATTTTTGAAAACGCGCTGACCCAGCCCAAACATGATCAAAAGGACTTGATTTGGCCCAAATATGAACCGGAGGAGTTACCTTACCGTATGATCTTCTTACGGACGCAGGTTTTCTACCTCTATGTCCACATCTACATTTACTTTGGTGAAAGTTTGTCTATCTGGTTTGACATGTTCTGCCTTAAAGTCGAACTTGATATGTGTCTGATAGGTATTTATTTAACTAAACTTTAAATTCAATTTATTAATGTGAATAAACTTGAATCTGACCTCACAAGGATGCAGTATACCAAATATCGAAAGATTCGAAGTGATGGATCTGAACAAGATTTAAAAAGAATGTTCCTCATTTTACACCATGTTAAAAAAGGCGCAAAATGAACTCAATGATTTGATTTGAACAAACTTAGATCTGATACCCCAAAGGATGCTGTACAACAAATATCAAAAGATCCTGATGGGTGGTTTTGCAAAACAGGGTTTTGAAAACCTTTTTCCTCATATTGCATTATGTTAAAATTATGGCTTCTGCATGGAACCAAATATAAACTCAGCAACTTATTTCGAACAAACGTGAATCCGATCCCTAAGGAGGATGTTGTAAACCAAAATATTATAAGATTCTGGCGGGCTGTTCTGGAGAAGATTGTTTTTAATTTTTGAAAACGCGCTGACCCAGCCCAAACATGATCAAAAGGACTTGATTTGGACAAATTTGAATATGCCCTTCCCAGGGATATTGGATACCCAAAAGATTCTAATGGGCAATTCTGGAGAAGTTTTTTAAAAACTTTTTTAAATGCTAACTCAGCACTTTTCAAATTCCCCATACGTACCTTGTGTAACATTCAACTGTAACTTTTTCTACCAACTGAACTCAGTTGGTCCAAATGATTTTTCCTACCAAATAACAATTCTCTGTTTTGGAAATATGTTACAATGTTTCTATTTTTAGCTCCTGTGGTTCCCATCGGATGCGTTTTTTTCACCTCGTGCCAAATTTAGTCCAAATCTTCCAATCGGTGCGGGGGGGGGGGGGGCTTGAAACAATTCCTACACACAGGGCTGAAAATTTTTTCCCCCTTTGGGGAGGAAAATTATTTTTTGCCTTCTTCGTGTGTGGGACCACCCCCTTCAATCCAGTTTAACCCCCTAAAATGAATCCTCAACATAAAACTGTCAAGTTTTTAGTCACATTACTGATCTGTTTCTGCTATTCCACTTTTTCTAACAAAACGAAAGGGAGATATTTCACCAAAAAAAAAATTGTCTTTAAAAACTCAGATTTTGAGCAAAACAATACTTCATGTCTGCAACAATGTAATGACGCCATATTATTCCAAATGATATCCTGTAGAGTTATAGCATGGATTATTGAGCTGACAAGCTCAATTGTATTCAGTAACTTAAGTAGATGTGTAGAATGTAGCTCAGGGACACAATGTTGTCAATGTATTTTTGGCCACTCATACAATATACAACAAAACCTAGCAATATTACGTTATCCTTGGAGTGACCATTATAATCGAACTTAGATTCAGTGGGATCTTGGAGGCAAGTTGAGCTGAGTTGATGGGGTAGAAAAGGGCAATAGCCTATAGGACATACATATACACTGTATTTTCTAACCCACCAGCACCAGCCAGCATAATGATTTTGTGGAGGAATTGACAAACTTGTTCATATACCCTGACTTCAACCCTAACCAAATATCAAATTCATCGTGAATCATGGGTTTCCGGTACGGTAGAACCCAGAGGGTAGCCGGTGGACTTCTTAACTTAGTATGAAGCACCATGCAGTTACCGATGTCAGTACCTTTATATATTGTACTAGACTGGGATTCTTTCTTATTTACACAACCTGGTCGGCTGCTCAGGGTCAGGCCTGTCTTTTGGAAAATCACTGGAGGGCAGTTGCTGGCTCTCCTTGTTCGATGTTAAATCGGGCACAAGCCCACCCACGCGGGTTGATAACCACCAAAATCATCAGGATCAGGCTATTTAGGAGGGCAGTTACTTGCTCTCCCCAGCAAAATTTCGTGTGGGCTGTTAGGAGCTAGAGCAATCGCCCTCCTCAGAAAGACAGGTCTCGATCAGGGTAGACTCTGATGTTGTTTGGTGCAAGTTTCAATCTAACTACCCTAAACACCATTAAATCACCTAAGAATGTACCGGTATGTAGATAGATTAAAACAGAAAAATATATTTTAATTTGATTAGAGGAAAAAAGTGACTTTTTGCGCGGCTGGACCACCCACCCACCCACCTCGATCCTATGTAGTGGAATTTTTTTTAAGACCACCCCCATACCCCCCACCCCCTAATCGGTTCTGAAAATAAACATTTTGGGCGGGGGGTCAAAAAACTTTCCCACTGTCAGAACTGTTATTTATTTATTTATTTATTTATTTATTTATTTATTTATTTATTTATTTATTGGTGTTTAAGGCCACATATTTGTGCAAAATGACTAATCATGTCCACAATATGAGTATCAACTCAAGACCAGGGGTGAGCGTTAATAAGCCATGTTGCCCATTTTAGAGAGGGTTTGCACCTCCCAAGCATTGGTGACAAGACAACTCGTACTCTGGACGATCGTACCCTGGATGATTCGTACCCTAATATGAAGGTACGAATTGTCTCTCGTAAAGGTATGAATTGTCCAATGTGAAGGTACGGATTGTCTAGTGCAAAGGTACGAACAGTCTCATGAATTATCTTAAAAAGGTAAGTCCAGTATCTCAGAATGTGAGTCTTGAAACTCCAGTGGTCAAAAGAGTTCGACAGAATCAAAGAGATAAAAAGAAACATACCAACAGGTTGACCAATGAAAAAGACACATGTTCCATTGTTTGTTTTGTTTTATTTAAAGCAGTACCCAGCAGAAAGAATGTTTACACAACACTAGCCTGTTATTCACTTGTATTGATTAAAAAGCCCCCATTCTATATTTTACTTTTATTGTTATTTCGTGAAGCCAAGACTGCAGCTGTGCAGTGTAAATTGTTAAGTGAGAAAAAACTACAGAGGCATCAGAGAAAGTCTTATTAGAAAGTTCACACCAAACTTTTCAAGTACTGGGATGAATGCACTTTGGGAACAAGGTCAACGTCCAGTTTACATAGAGCCTGTGGCAAGGTGTGCAGCCCGTTGTTTGTGATGCTGAATCTGATTAAAGTATGATGTGATATTCATTTTTGTGTTTCGTGTGTTTCCCAAATTGTATTATCTGCATATAAGTGTAATTCGTTGATATGATGGAGCACTTTAAATTATTTTCCCACATATTTTCTAGCATGCTTTCGATCCATTTCATCTCAGTTAATTAAGCTGAGATGCAGAAAATACAATGCAGGAAAAACACGAATTAACTCCGCATTTTAATAACATTCATTTTTGTATTTCGTATTTCGGTGCTGAATCTGATTGAAGTGATTTTCATTTTTGTATTTCGTGTTTTTTCTTAATTGTATTATCTGCATCTGGGTAATTTATTAATTAATTGAGATGAAATGGATCGAAAGCATTTAAGGAAATGTGGCAAATACTTTCATCTCAAGTGATCCGTTTCATCCCAGTTAATTAAGCTCAGATGCATTTCAGTTATTTATGAATAGTTAATTTTAAGCTCAGATGCAGAAAATACAATTGACAAACAGAGGAATTAACTCCACATTTCAGTTATTTATAAACATGTGTCGCTCAACTTTTAGTGCATTTCAGTTGTGTTTTTTGTTTTATTTGTTCGAACGAGAGTGCTTGTGTGTTATATCTTTGTTTTGTTGGTAATATATTTCTTGAAAAAATAAATGTCACACGTGATTTTCATTCTTATTTTTTCTTCCTTATTTTTTTCACATGTAGTCTCCATTCCCAGGTATGAATCCTTTACGAGTCAGGGTACGAGCTGTCCAGAGTCAGGGTACGAGTTGTCCAGAGGCGGGGTACGAGTTGTCCAAGGAAAGGTACGAATTGTCCAGGGCACGAATCGTCCAGGGTACCAGTTGTCCTGAAAACTCCTATTTTACCAGTAGAACAGAACCTGTTTACCGCAGTGAACAGGCACTGCTTCACTTCCCGGGGTTCTTGCGGTGACGTTAGAACTGTAAATACTGACTTAAAATTTCCATGTAACAAAGTTTAGTGTACACCCCAAAAGTAAGCTGATTAGCAAATATCAGCTCATTCCACCCATCAGATCATGAAGGTTTTTTTTTTTAAATTGGGGGCCCCCTCACCGCCCCGTGTATGGGAGCGTGGCAACTCGATTTGAATAGAATCACAACGCATCCCCATAACCAACAAATCCCTAAAAATTCTCTGAAATTGGTTCTATGGCTTTGAAAAAAAGCCGCAAACCCCACTTTCAGATAGGGCGATGGACGACGAGCGACCAACAAAGCTCATCCCGACTGAATGTCGGGTGAGCAAAAAAGGGTTCGTGACGTTTCGGCCTTGAGTCGTTCGGCCTGGGAAGTTTAGGCTGGGACGTTTCGGCCCCATAAAAGACCGAAACGTCCCACTTTAGGAGGCCGAAAAGTCTCACTTTTTAAACGTTTACCAAGTCATTTCGGCCCCAGTAAATAAATATTTGCTTAGGAGTCAATAAGTATTTTTAAATATTATTCAACATTTACACCTCTACAGGTTTTTTTCACAGGTCAGTACGTAATTAAACACAGTGACAAGAGGTTAGTAAATTATCACTCATATAGATGATTCTTGAGTTTGGTCATCGCAACTCGTTCTGTATTGAAAATCAGCAAACCATCATATATGTCAAATTTGAAAAAAAAAAAACGACTAAAGGAAGCTTGGCGTAAATGGGAACATGCCCCCCCCCCCCCCCCACACACACACACCCCAACCCCGCCCGCTACACTCTTAAATGAATTTCTCTTTGTTTGGCGGTGACTAAAATAAATTATAATTATTACCACTTTAGCGGGCGTTCTCTAGTACATTAACCAAGTTTAATAGGGCATTACAAGAACGTAACGCTCTACTTCAAAAAGTCACGTGACGCGTCGGGCCGTTAATGAATTCAAAGTCTCATTAACAGCCCGACACCTCATGTGACTTTTGTTCCTCGCTGTCGTACACACGGAAATGGAAAGGGTTTCCGGAAATGGTTTCAACTAGTAAACAATGTGATTTTTATTTCAATTTTAACCCTTTACCTAACACGAAAGGCAGACGACACTTGCAAATAAAATTCTTGAATAACTATTTGTTTTTTTCATTTTTTGCGTCCAAAACATAGTTTTTGACCTCTCATTGGAACTAGCTCGTTCCAATGAGGGGTCATAAGCTATGTTTCTAAGACAAAAGTGAAAAAAATAATGAAAATTGGATGGTGATTTTTGTGAATAGCGCTGGCCGGTTTTGGCCGTTACGTTGGGTAAAGGGTTAAATTGTAAACTGTCCAGCAAAGCTAGTCCCATAAAAACAAGTAGCTGTGTATAGTTAGTAAGTCTGTACACATTTTAAGCCTTCATTTTCTGACTTCTGACTTGAAAGCGTAAATATCTGGTATTTTTTTTTAAGTTTTCGAACAGTTGCAATTGAAAGCGTACCGGTGCTGATTACGTGATAATCATATGACACCAGATTGTTCGACGGTGTCTTCCCATTTCATCAATTCCCATTCTATCAACTGCCTCAAAAATTATAGTTTCCCATTTCACCAATTACCACTTCATCAACAGATTTTTTTTTCAAGTGTGAAGCAAATTCCCGAACATCACAACCTGATTCAGTAGCAATTGACCCCACAGCACAGTCATAAATTTGAGGCATTGGTTTTGTCTCTTCTAAAACTCTCTTTTTCATTTCTGATAGTGCAGAATTCACTAGCGTCTTTCCAATCTCCGTGGAATGATTGTGGTAACCAGACATAGAAAGAAGACTCTCATTTGCCGTCACAGCTCTAGCTGTACATTTTGCTACAAAGTACTTAGTACATCTCCAATACGTTTTGCCGTCTTTGCTTGTTCTTATCTTATTATACATAAAATGATCAACAACTAAGGCTGCTGAGCCCCTGGATGTAGATGTAAAATTGATGTCCTTATCCATTTTAACTAATAGACCATGACTGAATGATACGTTTTAGCGCGCCGAACTAATAGACCAGGAAATGTTTCTACCTGTTATATATATATTTCAGAACCTTTGATAACAAGCTAACACACAATGGTTATATAAACAAGACAAACTTCAAATACTAAGTCATTACTATCAAAACACGAATAAGTTAATTGTTGTACAAACACTAGTACAAAACTAAACACTTCTCTCACTTAAAAGTAAAAATGCGCAAAAACAAAAAACATAAGCCACCAACAGACATCAAACAGTTGAGACAACAAACAATATTCAAAGCTTCATACTTATTTTCATTCAGTTGATGTAGCAGAAAAAAAACAAACAACTTTCAAAAACAGTAGTAAATAAAAAAAAAATAATTTAATGTGTCAAATATATATTTCTTAATATAATATATTTCTGTTTAATTTAATATTTTTTGTAATTGGTAAAAAATGCATTTATATAAGATTAAGACATATTTTCATTCTGTTGATGAAGTGGGAAATTGATGAAATGGGAAAATATAATTTTAGAGGGAGTTGATGAAATGGGAATTGATGAAATGGCAATAAACCTGTTCGATAACAGACGATACTGTCATCTGTCAAATTTGAAAACGTTAAAAAGATCATGTAAGAACAAGGGTCAAACCTTTTTCAGACTCCCAGTGGTAATAATAGTAATAACATGACTTTGTCGAGCCTTGTGGTTTATTAACGGCCCAACAGGTGTGAATAACAGCCCTTCAGCTTATTAACGGCCCTCGAGTTCGTCTCGGACCTTTTATAAGCTGTCGGGCTGTTATTCGCACCTGTTGGGCCGTTAATAAACCATAATGCCCTTCAAAGTCATGTTTTAGTTATATTATTATATTTTTAATGTGTAATTTAATAAATTGCAAAATAAGTCTGTAACATTAATTGTTATCTAAATTTGTGTCAATAATTTCGCGTAAATATTCATTGAAAAGAATCCACTTCAGCTTTTTAACGAATGAATGCAAAATTATTACAATTCTATCAGATTTAATATAATTTAACGCATTGCTAGATAAGACTAACCCAAATCTTTATATGTATCTGTCACCAATAATTTCGTGTTTATTCATCGAAAGAGCTCCACCTCAGCGTTTTCAAAGAACAAACGCAAAATTATTACACTTTTTTCAAATTTAATATTATTTAATGAATTGGTATTATCACGTGTTCCCAAACATTGGTAAACCACTTCCCGTGTTGATAACGCAGGTAATCAATCAATGGAATAATTGATGAACTGATTACTTCTACTTCTAGAAGTACTCAATTCATCAATTATTCCATTGGTTGACACTTCCCATGTTGATAATGCAGATAATCAACCAACGGAATAATTGAGGAACTGAGTATAATGCGGGAGCCACGACTTATTTTCACTGTAATCAGTGGGGCCAAGAAATAATAACAAGAATGTGTGTTGCCAGGCAGAAAATCAGTGTACACAGATTGTCAGAGCATTTTACGGCAGAATCTATTTTATTGACGTTGTCTCACCACCCTCTTTTTACGAGGCCGAAACGTTCCAGGCCGAAACGTCTCAAGGACGAAACGTCCCGATCCCAGCCGGTCCGACGATTTACCCCATAGAACCCCATAGATACCCCATAGAACCCCATAGAGCCCCATGGAGCATTTTCGTTACCCCATAGATGATCATTAATAAAATTACATTATGAAATTTGAGAGTAGGGGCAGGAATTGGAATGATAGAATAATCTGGTGAAAAGGGAAAGATGAATACCGGACATTTGCCCCACATCCCTTTTCAAGAAAAACGGACAGTTCCCCCGATCAGCTAATTACCCCGCGGACATTTGACCCGATCAGTGAATTGCCTCGCGGGTATTTGCCTTGTTCACAAGTGACAATCACCGAAAGTGATAACAGAAGAATGGAGAACGTTAATTGAACCCCGTACGGTACCATAACCCAACACTGTGAAGCCGAGGCATACGTCCGCGTTTGATTTAATAAATCGGAGCAAACGTCCGGATCCAAAAATTAAATCGGCCGATTTTGACTCCGGCATAAGCTTCGGTATATACTTGGATTAAATTTAATAAAGATGACTGAATGGTTTTGCGCACCCGAGTGAAAAAGTAACCTTATTAATTCATTGATGCTCTGCACTTGAACGTGTCGTTGTCCACGCAAAACAATGGCTGGAGGATGTCTCACCAATTGTTCGATTGACATTATTAATCTTTTGATGATCTGTACTTTACCCGTCACATTGTCGTGTCTTCCACTTATGATCTTTGATTGTTAAAACAATTGTTCCAGCATACCCCTGAGAATAATTGAATAATCGGAAGCTTATTCCTACTCTAGGCTTTATGTCCCTTTCCAAATTGTTAAAATAACTGTGAAGATGTAAGCTTTAGTAATACCCTATATCACAAGCTTGCCTCTACCTTCATAAACCCCGGCGAAGAGTGATCAATAAAATATCTGACAGTGTCCCCCTTGAAGCAGGCTCCCCCTAAGGATCCGTCCCCTGTCCCCTCCTTTACATCCTCTCCCAATTCGCGGATGATAAGGGCCTCTGGGATTCTAACAATATGGCCAATCTACTCCAAAACCCCTGCAACACGCTCTCGACGACCTAGAACAATGGTGTGCCAAATGGAGAATAAAGCTGAATGCCAACCCAACGAATCACCTTTACTCGCAAGACAAATAAACGTGCCTTTGACCTAAAGCTAATGGATAACAACCTCCAGAATGCAAAGAGGCGGAATTCCTCGGCATCACCATTGATCAAAAACTGTCCTTTAATAAACACACCGACGATATGGCGAAAAAAGCAACTAAACGCATTAACTTATTGAAAATGCTAAAGGGAACTTCCTGGGGAGCCAACCAGTCCACCCTACTCAAACTATGCAAAGCCTTTGTGCGCCCAGTACTCGAATACGGGGCAATCATCCTAACAGACCTCAATCAAACAAATATGGGAAAACTCCAGAAGGTCCAAAATCACGCGCTTAGGGTCGCCCTCCGCGCCCCATGGGACACTCCCATCAAAACACTCCACGACAGGGCCGATATCCCCACCATCAAAGACCGCCTAGCCACCCTGGCCGCGAAAAATCATGACCGGCTAGCCGACGGTGAACTAATTTCCGAATTTGGAGCTATTTGCGAAAGCCTACAAAAGCCCCAAGACTCCAATCAGAACTAAAAATGCCCGAGAAAAACTAGGGAATGAGAAGGTGAGTTAACAGGCAGATTAACAGCTTAACTGTGGCCTTCTACCAGAAAGGTCTGCCTTCACCGACTCAACTAAAATTAGATCACGTTTAAACACTGTATAAAACTAAAACCGCTCGAGTAAAACTAGGGAACGAGAAGGTGAGCTAACAGACAGATTAACAGCTTAACTGTGGCCTTCTACCATAAAGGGCTGCCTTCACCGACTCAACTAAAATTACATCACGTTTAAATTTCGTATAAAACTAACTATGCTCGAGAACAATTAGGGAACGAGAAGGTGAACTAACAGGCAGATTAACAGCTTAGCTGTGGCCTTCTACCAGAAAGGGCTGCCTTCACCGACTCAGCTAAAGATTAGATCAAAAGCCTATCCAATGACTGCACTAAACCAATGTGCCATCTATTTTTATTTTTTATTTTACTTCATTTTACATATTCTAATGAAAACTAATTCTCCCTTCTTCTTTTAAGCAGGTTCACAGAAGATGCTTCTTGATCAGCACCCCAATAACCGCTATGGAAACTATAATCGTTATGGAAATTGCAACCCCATGGTTCCAGAATATCCTCCACTCCATCCCTAGAAGTGGTCGACCACTTCAAGGGAGGCGAGCGTTGGTCCTGCGTCCCGACTCTGCCCCTTTTTGTAAAGCGACCACACTGCGCATTTTCTGTCCCACCCAAATAGGATTATAATGCAGGCCTGTCCCCGAACCAGAAAAGTTCGGGTCTTCTTCTGGTGGTCCCCGAAAGGGGTCGTTGTTGTTTTCTTCCTAGACGTCCTACCACACAATCAGAGACAGCCTGAGGCAGATTATACTTGCCATTGATGGCCATCATTCGAAATCATCTCCTAAGTGGCAGACTATACTTGCCTGAAAATCTAAAACTACTGCACCCTCGGGGAGAGGTAGTACCTTTGTGAGAGCCCCCCCCCCCCCCCCCCACACACACTGGTCCTCACCCGAGGGTTCAACCTACATCAATCAACGAAGCCATCCACCCGCCACGACGCAGCCGGAGACACCTGCCGAGTACCTGAACCTTTCCCTCCTTCAACACGCATCGACATGAGAAAACGAATCATATACAGTCAATGAGGGTCGAAAGGGGCTTGTTCCTCAAACCGTCCCTGCGCGCCTTCGGCATGTGAAACCATTCCGTCCGCAAGTGAGCTTCTCCACCCGCCACGCCGCAACCGGCGACACCTGCCGAGTACCTGAACCTTCTCCTCCTTCAACACGCCTCGACATGAGAAAAATGATCATATACACTCACTGAGGGTCGAAAGGGGCTTGTTCCCCAAACCGTCCCTGCGCACCTTCGGCGCGTGAAACCATTCCGTCCCAAGTGAGCTACAAAATTCTAAAACAAAGCCCAAATTCCCCAATCGAAAAACTGAACAAACTGTACAACGTATGCCTCACCCATGGCTACTTTCGTATATGTTGGAAAAAAGCTATCGGTGTCATGATACCAAAACCCCACAAGGGCCCTTCTGATCCAGCCAGCTACCGCCCAATCAGCCTCCTCAGCTGCATTGGTAAGACATTCGAACAAATCCTTACCATTCGGTTCAGGGGTCACCTTGAAGACAACGATTTTTTTAATAAGTGGCAAAGAGCCTATAGAATCCGTAAAGAAGTCATCGAGCATGTCTACAGACTAGTCACTCAAATGAAAACCGCGATCAACAATCATCAAATAGGCGCGGCAGTCCTGTTAGACGTCGAAAAAGCATTTGACTCTGCCTCACAATGGGATGCGCTACAAACTATCCAAAATGAAACTCCCTCTGAAATTGCTCATGTTACTATCCTCTTTCCTAAATGATCGCGAAATTAAAGTCAGAGTAAACAATGAAATGTCGGACAGTGTCCCCCTTGAAGCAGGCACCCCCAAGGATCCGTCCTCAGCCCCTCCTATACATCTTCTATGTAAACGATCTCAAATTGTCCGAAGATCGTGTTCAAGTCTCCCAATTCGCAGATGATAAGGGCCTCTGGGACTCTAACAATACGGCCAACCTGCTCCCAAAACCCCTGCAGCGCGCGCGCGCTCGATGACTTAGAACAATGGTGTGCCAAATGGAGAATACAGTTAAACGCCAACAAAACCCAACGAATTACCTTTACTCGCAAGACAGGCAAACGCGACTTTGATAAAAAAAAACCCAATGGATAAAACCCTCTCAGAATGCAAAGAGGCGAAATTCCTCGGCATCACCACTGACCAAAAACTATCCTTTAATAAACACACCGACGATATGGCGAAAAAAGCAACCAAACGCATTAACTTATTGAAAATGATAAAGGGAACTTCATGGGGAGCCAACCATTCCACCCTACTCAAACTATACAAAGCCTTTGTGCGCCCAGTACTCGAATACGGGGCAATCATCCTAACTGACCTCAATCAAACTAATATGGGAAAACACCAGAAGATCCTAAATCATGTGCTTAGGGTCGGCCTCCGCGCCCCATGGGACACACCCATCAAAACACTCCACGACAGGGCCAATACCCCCCCCCCCCCCCCCCATCAAAGACCGCCTAGCCACCCTGGCCGCGAAAAATCATGAGCGGCTAGCCGACAGTGAACTAATTTCCGAACTTGGAGCTATTTGCGAAAGCCGACAAAAGCCCAAAAATTCCAATCAAAACTAAAGCTGCTCGAGAAAAACTAGGGAACGAGAAGGTGAGCTAACAGGCAGATTGACAGCTTGACTGTGGCCTACCAGAAAGGGCTGCCTCCACCGACTCAACCAAAATTACATCACGTTTAAACACTGTATAAAACTAAAACTGCTCGAGTAAAACTAGGGAACGAGTAGGTGAGCTAACAGGCAGATTAACAGCTCAACTGTGGCCTTCTACCAGAAAGGGCTGCCTTCACCGACTCAACTAAAATTACATCACGTTTAAATACTGTATAAAACTAAACATGCTCGAGAATAAATAGGGAACGAGAATGTGAGCTAACAGGCAGATTAACAGCTTAACTGTGGCCTTCTGCCAGAAAGGGCTGCCTTCACCGACTCTGCTAAAAATTAGATCATAAGCCTTTTCAATGACTGCATTAAACAAAATGTGCTATATTTATTTTTTTATATTGAAAACTAATTCTGCCTTCTCCTTTTAAGCAGGTACACAGAAGATACTTTTGATCAGCACCCCAATAACCGCTATGGACACTATAACCGTTATGGAAACTGTAACCCCCATGATTCCTGAACATCCTCCACTCCATCCCTACAAGTAGTCGATCACTTCAAGGGAGGCGAGCGTTGGTCCTGCGTCCCGTCTCTGCCCCTTTTTGTAAGCGCATTGCGCATCTTTTATCCCAACCCAATAGGATTATAATGCAGGCCTGCCCCCGAACCAGAGAAGTTCGGGTCTTCTTTCTGGTCGTCCCCGAAAGGGGTCGTTGTTGTTTTCTTTCAAAGACGTCCTACCAAACAGAGACAGCCTGAGGCAGATTTTACTTGCCAGTGATGGCCATCACGCGAAATCATGTCCGAAGTGGCAGACTATACTTGCCTGAAAACCTTAGACTACTGCACCCTCGGGGAGAGGTAGTACCTTTGTGAGAGGACCCAACCTCCCACCCTGGTCCTTACCCGAGGGTTCAACCTACATCAGTCCACGAAGCCATCACGCCGCCACCGGAAACACCTGCCGAGTACCTGAACCTTTTTCTCCTTCAACACTCCTAGACATGTGAAAACTGATCATATACAGAAACTGAGGGTCGAAAGGGGCTTGTTCCCCGAACCGTCCCTGCGCGCCCTCGGTGCGTGAAACCATTCCGTCCCATTTATAAACCTCCCCTCCGAATTTCATGATCAAATGTTGAAAGGATGCCTCGAGTAAAGACAAGGGCTGCCTTCACTGACTCAGATAAAATCACTAAAGATCGGAAGCCTCAAAATAAACTAGGGAACGAGAAGGTGAACCAACAGGCAGATTAACAGCTAAGCTGTGATGTTCTACCAGAAAGGGCTGCCTTCACCGACTCAGTTAAAATCAATAAAAATCGGAAGCCTTAAAATAAAATAGGAACGAGAAGGTGAACCAACAGGCAGATTAACAGCTCAGCTGTGGCCTTCTACCAGAAAGGGCTGCCTTCACCAACTCAGCTTAAATCACTAAAAAGTGGAAATCCAAAAATAAAAACGTAAACGAGAAGGTGATTATAAAGGCAGGTTAACGGCTCAGCTGTGGCCTTCTACCAGAAAGGGCTGTCTTCGCCGACTCAGCTAAAATTACAATAAATATAAAAATTATACAAAATTAAATATCTTATTTTTATTTTTTTACAACTTATATATTTTAATGAAAACTAATTCTTCCTTCTTTTAGCAGGTACACAGAGATGATTTTCGACCAATACCCCAATAACCGCTATGGAAACTATAACCGTCATAGAAACTGTAACCTTCATGGCTCTTGAACATCCTCCACTCCATCCCTAGAAGTGGTCAACCACTTCAAGAAAGGCGAGTGTTGGTCCCGAGTCCCGCCTCGGTCCCCTTTTTAAGCGTCTGCAGAGCGCATTTTCTGACCCAGCCAAATAGGATCACAATGCAGGCCTGCCCCCGAACCAGGGAAGTTCGGGTCTTTCTACTGGTGGCCCCCTAAAGGGGTCGTTGTTGTTGTCAGCTATCCAAAAACATTCTACCGCAAACCTGAACACCGATTAAGACAGCCTGAGGTAGACTATACTTGCCAATGATGTCCCGCCATCGCTACCATCTCCGAAGTGGAAGCTACACTTGCCCGAAAATATAACATCACAGCACCCTCGGGGACAGGTAGTACCTTTTTGGGACTCAACCTCTCACACTGGTCCTCACCCGAGGGATCAGTCAACAACAGTCAACGAAGTCAACCCAATGCCCGTGACACCCTAGCCAGGGACAACTGCCGAGTACTCGAACCTTTTCCTCCTTCGACACGCCTAGAATAAAAGTATCAGATCACAAACAGTCGTCATTGAGTTTCGAAAGGGTCTTGCCCCAAAGCGTCCCAGCGCGCCTTCGGCGCGCAAAAACCATTCCGTCCGAATAAAGACACACAAAAAAGTTCCATGTTTTCCATGTGGTCTTTGCAACAAAAACGTTGAAGAGGATACCGATTCGTGAATAGAAAGACGAAATAAATTTCACGTTTTCCGTATTTTGTGTTTCTTTTGCAGTTGATGAGTACATTTTTCCAGAATTATCACTCAGTAACCGGGGGGGGGGGGGGGGGGGCACCAAAAAATTGCAAGACGTGACGTGGGGGTGGGTGGGTCTCTTGAGTGCGCCAAAAATGTGCATTTCCAGCTTGTGCAATTTTTTTGAATTTTTTAAAAATACATCAACATATCAGCTAATATATACCATCATTTGTGAAACCTTAAAGATGATGTTGTACATCACACTGTTAACATAAATACAACATCAGGAGGCTTTATATGTGAGAATATTGGGCTTAATCTGGGAAAATGTCAAACGTTAGTAGGGGGTGGGTATCTTGTTCGAAATGTAGAAAATGTGTAGACAATATTTTGGGAAAATTCTCTCTGATGCACTAAATTCAACCCAAGTTATTTATTTATTAATAGAATTTGTATAGATAGAAGAGGAAAGTAACAAACACCTGAGAATACTGACAGAACAATTCAAATGAAAATTTGTTCTCGTATATGTACACCTGCTCTGGCCAAGCTTGATAATGAACAGCTTGTCATTTGTAGATTGGGGCCCACAGCAGCCCACATAGGTTTAAATTGGTGGTACCAGTTTAAGAACATTATGACCCCCCCCCCCCCCCCCCCCCTAAAGACAGCTGTGCCTACTAAGTTTATAAGTTTATTTTGGACTTTAATGGGAGAGTGGGGGGTGGGTGTCTGAGAACGGTAGTAGAAACTTTGCACGTAGGGGTGGGTGGGTGTAAAAAAGGAGCTGAATAAAAAATAGGACGTCACGTCTTGCAAATTTTTAGTGCCCCCCCCCCCCCCCCCCCCCCCCCCGCAGTAACACTCATTTTATCCATAGCTCATGTTCTTTCCACGGAACGAACTCCGTCGAGGTAGTTAATTAGAAAAAACATCAGCTATGTTCATTGAAAAATTACAGACAACTCGAACCAAAGACAACTCGGACCAAGACAACTCGGACCACTTTTGACAACTCGGACCAACTTTAAAGACAACTCGGACCAACTTTGAAGACAAGTCGGCCCAATTTTCAGGACCACTTTTGAAGACAACTCGGACCAATTTTCAAGACATCTCGGCCCAACTTTTGAAGAAGTCGACCCAAGTTTCAAGACAAGTCGGACCAACTTTCTACCCAGCAAACATTTCAGATCGGCCCAATATCTGTGCCCATATCGGCCAGATATTGGAAGCCGATATCGGCCTGGGCAAAATTTTGCAAAGTGGATGCTATATCGGCCCAATATTGGTTGCCGATATCCCAGCCAGCATAACCACATCGGACCGATATCCAGCCGATGTAGTAAATGATATCGGCCCGACAGAGGGCTGGCATTGGTCCGCCTTGATTTTGCTTCACAGCACAACATCAGCCCGACATCATTTACGATGCCGGGTCGACATTGTTTAACGATGTCGGGCCGACATTGTTTTAACGATGTCGGGCCGACATATTGTTTAACGATGTCGGGCCGACATATTGTTTAACGACGTCGGGCCGACATACAATCAAGGTTGGGTCGGTGTATGTTATAAACAGCGGGGTTGACCTTGGCCCGTCCTTATTTTGTAACACCAGGAAGCGTATAAATATCGACCTGACAATGTAGACCCCACATAATTTTGTCTCTCATCACCATGGATTCACCTTCCCAAGCTCACCCGAAGCCTGATATCAAGAGTTGAGAAACCTACTGTATGTCCAAACCACACTCACACATTCCGGATGAGTAATCCAAGAATGCAGTTAGAAACCTGTCAAGATTTGCATTCAGAAGAACTCATTTTTATTACATGATATCATTTATATTTTCCTTCAGTAACTACAGGGGTATATGCACCCCTTAGCCCACCAACAGATGCCCAGTGAATACCCCAGGCTTCATACAAATAACCACACAATTAACGTTCAACATTTTTCTCAAAATATTGTATCAATGAGGGTTAAATATCATAGCTATACAGAATAAAAGTAATAACAAAGACAAATATATGTAATAATAGCAATGACTGCAAGATATAAATAAATCATTTTTTATGTCTGTGATAAACAAAAATTTGGACATTCTGGGAAGAGGTAAAAAAAATTTTAAAAAATTAAAAATGTACAATGAATAAACGTCACATCTAGCTGAGACGATGCTAAAATATCAGTGGCTTCACTAGGTAAAATAAGAGTTTCACCAAGGTTGGCAAAAACGGAGGTAAACAGAAAGTCAGACATTTAATCCTCGGCAAAACAGGAACGGCGAAAAGTAGAAAAAATATTGCTTAGATGAGGGTTAAATGTCATAGGCTCATGGCTATAGAAGTACAATAGCAATAAAATGCATGTATATTAAAAATACCAGCAAAGAATAAAAGATAAAATTAAACCTCCATATTTCCATGTATGAACTAAACAGAAACTTAGATATTTTGGAAACGCTTGAAAAGACCTAAACATGAGTACTGGATAAACATTATTTATTTATTGATGTTCATCGACACTTTCTACAGCCGGGGCACGTCATTTCGGACAGTTTTACGGGTTGAGGGGGTCGGAGTAATCGCCCTGAACCGGTTCGGTACGCGGTCCATTGATCGACTTCGCTCTGATCCTTACCGGTTGCCACTGGACTAGTTCAGACTTCAGTTCCGGTACTTCCCGGTCCGGTCCACCTTTTACGTTGGACATGACATTCTATTAGCAACATTCTATGAACATTCTATTAGCAACGTCATATCAACGGATTCGAGAGACCTTCGGATTCTGAGGAATGCGGTCATAACAGCCTATTGTCGGCGACGCGCAAGCTGCACCTTGTATTTTACGGGAACCCGATCGAGTATACCCGCGTTTTCGTTTTCTGTGCTGAAAATAACATTTGAATCCTATCCCCATGCTTGTTAAAGACTGTTGCGAGGGACCGCTTCCACCGCAATGGCCTTAATTTTTCTATACGACTTCCAGTAAGAACTTGATGCCATTATAAAAGACTATAAATAAATGTTACAAAAATAAGATCAGATACAGATGTTTTAGATTAGTGCTACGAGCACAGCAATTGAAATTGAACTGGCCGCCATTACATTTACCGGTAAAAGTTTATTAACTGCTAATTTAACACACGATTATGTATGTTTTGGCACTTGAAATGACATATCAGAGCAGCAAAACAACTCACGTTAAACTTCCTTGAAAAACTAAACTTGAGTAAAGTTAAAAATTCAGTTTGTGAAATCCAAAATGCTAATAACCTTTCGCAGTCTAGAAGAACGTGATCACCCAACTTGGTTCCTGTTAGTGTTATGCTCCGTATCATCTGACCTGGTTCATCGGCCCAATCTTTTTAAGTTTCAGAAACAAGTCCACTTTTTTCAACTTCGACTTCAAAGTTTTACTTTTATCATTTTATTTCACTTTTCGTATCTTAAAATTTAAAAGATTTTCTTTCAATTTGATATTTCTAATTTTATAACACTGACCATATTGTTGTGCGTCCACAAGCCGATGTTGGTCCGTTCTTGGCAAATGACTATAAAGTCTTATACGTGCATGACATGGGTCCGATATCGGCACATTATTCTTGATTGGACATTTACAACACGTAACCGATATTGGTAAAAGATAATTAACTTGGTCAAACCATATCAGTCATCCCATGTACAATGAATTATTAGGCCTATCTCATTAGAAAGTACTATTTTCCCTTTTCGAATTAAGCCGATCAGTGCACTTATTTATTTATTGGTGCTTAATGTGACATACTTCTGAACAATGGCTAATCATGACCTGACAGTTTCACGGGTGGTGGAAGTCGGATTACCTGGACAGTACCTTGTCCCCGGACACAACACGAGTAAAGCCGGATGGGGAACGAACTCGGGACCTCTAGGTTAGAAGTTTAACAGTCTACCAGTGAGCCACCGGGCTCCTGGCGCACATACTTATATAACTACTACCCTCAAAATCTCCGTACCGCCTGATCGACGAGTCTATAGGCCTTACACACGGGACACTCTCCCCAATACAACGTCTTTCAACCAGCCTTCAATATAAATATTGCGGGAGAATAACGGCACGACGAAGGTTTGATAATGGTGACTTTCTGTGGAACACATGGTGTCACGTTTGGGTGGAATACAATATCTGGCCGATATCAATCTGATTGCGGAAAACGATATCGATATGCCGATATCGGGACGATATTGCCATGTTTGCTGGGTAGGCAACTTGGACTGACTCGGTGAATAATTCGGACCTGAATAATGGACAAACGAAGATTCGGAGTTGGTGGGGAAAGACACAGAACAACCAATCACGGTTTAAACGATTTATTAAAAACTGGGGCATGACAATTGAAGACATGAATAAATGAATGAATAAAAGTTCAAATAAAAAACAATGTTCAGCACATATTTTATTAAACTATATGTACAATATAATATGTATTGGTATTTAAAGTCACAATTCTTCAAATTTAAGTCCGTATGAACATCTGCATTATTATCTGAATGATATATATACATTAACCCTTTACCTAACGCTTGTTGCAAGCGACACTAGTAACACGCGTTACTATTTTTTTGCTTCATAAACATAGGTTATGAAACCTCATTGGAACGGGCGTCATTCACATTGCATTCAATTAGTTTAAACAATATTTATTTGAATTTGTTATCTGTATACATTACACAGTGGATGGTAAAAAAAAGCATAATACAGAATACAATAGTACACAAAATAACATAGATATACGAAGAATTAGGTTGCTATGTAAAGACGGGATTCGACAGGAAGCGGAAAGCTTATGTGAGTCGTCTCCCTTGCTAGTTTATCAGTTACCCAAGCAGGTGGTATATATAAGTAAGTCAATAGATCATCTCACATATCGTAACCCGTGATCTCCCTATCTTCGTACACCGGATTAACCCTTCACCCAATGCAAATAGAAGTCGACGGGCGTAGAGAAAGAATTCGCATTAACCACCGGATTTTTCAGAAGCAGCCCGCGACCGCAGTCGGAACGAGCTCGACGACCTCGCTCCGAAGATGGTCACAAGGCTTAACTTCGGAAATGAACTTAATAACATAATAAAGTTTGAAAGACATGCTATTTGGAGCAGTGACCGATATTGATCATCACCAGAGGTGAAGGGGGGGGGGGGGGGTGTAGAACACCGGGAAACGATATGTGAGAGTGTTTAAACTACAACATGAGCTGGAAAGGAAGGCTATTAGGAGAATTAGGTGGAGCAAATCTCAGCCAGTTTGGATAATTAATGCATTAAGTACACTCTAGAAAGACGTAAGTGGTTAGTTTGTTTCCTTTAGTTCATTTAGTGGGAACGTATGAATACAGAAGTACTAGTGCAGGGCGCAGTCGTGACGGCGTTGGGCTGCAAGGGAAGTTGGCAGGTGTGAAGGGGCATATTCATTCTGTTAATCTAGTAGGGTAATAATGTTGTCCGATAATATGGTGATATTAAGTGCTTAAATCATAGACAGTCATTGGAATCGCTTGCTTGATAAAATGAAGTCATGTATCACTTCAAAGATAAGGCGGTTGTCTTCGTAATTTAAAAATTCTGAGCCAAAGAGAAGTGTGGATAGATCTACGTCGAAGGGGAGCAGGTTAATTGAATGATTACGTGCATCTGAGAATATTGGGCAATGAAATAAAAAGTGATCAGGAGTCTCATGCTCGCCACACTATAACGGGCTTGGTGATAAGTGATTATCATACAAGTGTAGATTAAGGTTACTACATTGCATTCAATTGACATACATCCCTCCCTCTCTACCTCCCCAACCAACTTGCTTCGCGTTCATTTAAAACTGTATGGCTGAATCAATCAGTGAATTAACTCAGAGTTGTCAATTTTCACCTGTAATTACATTGAATATAATCCATGACTGAGTCTCTATTGTTATATTTGAAGTGTTTATTCGTAATAATAATTGTCTTGAAAGTTGGTCCGAGTTGTCTCCAAAAGTGGTCCGACTTGTCTTCAAAGTTGGTCCGAGTTGTCTTCAAAAGTGGTCCGAGTTGTCTTCAAAAGTGGTCCGATTTGTCTTCTTCCGAGTTGTTTTTGGTCCGAGTTGTACTGATCCTCAAACTGTATTGTGTTGAGGTAGTTCCGTGAAAAGAACATCAGCTATGTAAATAGAAAGAAGAAATAAATTTCATGTTTCCCGTATTTTGTAGGCCAATGTTTCTGTCGCCGTTGATGAGTACATTTTTTCCAGAATTATCACTCAGTAACACTCGTTTAAAGCATAGCTCCTGTTCTCTCCACGGAACGAACTCCGTTGAGGTAGTTCAGTGGAAAGAACATGAGCTATGTTCGGCGTGAATAGAAAGAAGTACATTTCCATTTTTAAAGCCTATTAAAAATCCGAAATTTCCACGGAGTGATGATAATTCACACTTATTTCACAAGATTTCTTTTCTAACCTTTATGTAATACCTAATATATTCTGTGCTACAAACTTTTCTTATACAAACGTTCTATGTTTACCTGTTATCGAGTGCTATGCTGTTTATCGCCACAAACGTGCTATATGTAAATATGATATGTACATGTACGTGCTAGCATATATATTCCAACTAAGAAATATTGCAAAAATAATAAACTTTCCCTTTTGTAATTTATGATCGTCAATTTCAATAACTCAACTCCGTCATTGCTCACCACGCCAGTTGACAGAACCATTTGGAGATGGGACGTTTAGCTCGTACCCATTTTCGGCTGGACAACTCGTACCCACAATTGGACAACTCGTACCCAAGGTTGGACAACTCGTACCCATGGCGGGTCAACTTGTACTTGGTGTTTAATTGTATGGGCGAAAGCAGTTAATGGCCTAAGAACTATAGAAGCGGGTTTTTTGCTTTTGTTTGATCCGTTTAAGGTGCTATAATAGTAATGGAAATCAGTTTACTTTGAAATTCCTTCGTAAATTCCTTCGTCAGATATTCCATGAATATGAATGAAATATACACAAATTTTACGTCTAAATGACGGCTGTGATACACAGAACAGGAAACATATAATCATTGACCGTACTTTGTTGATAGCAGGTACCAGTGGTTCCTGGAAGTCTGCAATCGTATTCGTACGAGAACTGGGGTAAATTACCCCAACCCCCCCCCCCCCCAACCCCGACATCCGGTTTCTGCGCTTCAATATTGGGAAATAGAGTACTGGAAAAAACTAAAAGGTCTTGCATCTAGGCCTAGGCTCTGCAAATTATCAGGGTGAAAACCATAGCCCTCGTCGCATTAACTCTTGCCTTTCCTAATTAATAATGCCACTCTCCACCTTTAGATTATTTTTCGTGTGGCAAAGTTACATCACTGGTGAGGCGCCACTCCGGTCAGGCGAGAAAGGATTTCATTGTAAACTGAGAGTCCAGTCGGATTTTGTACTTGAAGCGTAGCACATTTACCCGATCGGAAGAAAAACGGCAAACAATGACCAGTGATAGACTGAATCAAGAAGATCACAAATGATGGTCATTTAAAAAAATGCATCTCTCTCTATGAGTCCACCAGCTCGCATCAACTGATTTCTGTCGGAAATTTTATGGTCAACATCGACGCACCTGAAAACTCGACAGTCATTTAATTTAGACTTACCCGGCAGTGACAGGTGTGAGATCATGAAGAATTATTTCCCGAGTGGAATCCCGAATGAAATGGTTTCGCGCGCCAAAGGCGCGCAGGGACGGCATGGAGAACATGCCCCTTTCGACCCTCTGTAACTGTGTGAAAATTTGCCTTGTCTGGCCAGTGGCAAAGGAGGAAAGCGTTTTGGGATCTAATTGAGTTCTTTCAGGAATTCCTGGAATTCGGGGGTGCGAATTTTCATGGCCTCAAGTTGTCGGTATGTGCGTTGCTCCAGAGCTATCTTTTGGCATTCCTTGTCCAATTTTGTTAGGACGAATTGCATATACTGGCCCATGGTTCCTGTGAAATCAAGTTTGAGGCTGCCGTGGGCTGCGATGCATCTTTGATCCATGTCGTCGATGAAGTCACCCCATTCCGAGTCGCTATCAGAGTCCGAGCCATTATCCGTGGTGTTGAGAGAGGAGCTGAGGCTGGATAGATCCGAGCGGATGGGAGATCCAGGTTCGGATTGAGCGACTGCCTTCTCCCCTTCCACCCCCATGTCCACCTCCCTGCCTTCCGACCTCTTAGGTGAAGAGGTACAGGTTGGCAAGGGAGACGAATGTGGTGGTGGTTTGACAATTTCCACTTGATCCTTCTCCTGGTTTTTCTCCGTTTCAGTCGAGTCTTCTTCCTCTTCTTCTTCTGGCCCTTTTCAGTTCCACTTTCCTTGTTGGACGTGGTGGTGTGTCTCAGTTCCTTCCCCGGATGTGGACCAGTGCGGGAAGCCCCGCGAAAGGTACTACCACTACCTGGGGAGGGTTCTTGATTAAATTTGATGGAGATTTGAACGTGGCGGGCCAGTTCTCAAATTAACTGGTCTGTCAATTTGAGACCTGGCGTTCAATCCCATCAATGTTTCTTTGATTTGCGAAGGCAGGAAATCCATCTCCACTAATTAATGTGGTTGCTAATTCGGAGCTTTCGAGTATGCGTCTGTACACCTGGATTACCATGTGTGTCAGAATTATTTTCTATCTTCTATTACCTTTTTGTCGATTGGTGTTTAATTTTCTTCCAATTATCTGTGCATATTATTATCGCCAATTAATTTAATCTTCCAGTTGGGAGGTGTGTTTTTCTAACAATTATCTTCCATGACAATCATGAAAATTGAATGATAATTAGCATTTTTGTAAGGTTTGCAATTAGACTATAAAAGTGAATCTCTCTCTCTCTCTCTCCTCTCTCTCTCTCTCTTTATAGGCACCTGACTCTCGTGCTTCGACCGATCGAAACAAAAATTGGCACAGGTCTATATAGATGTAATTTGACCAGGAAAGGTACTTCTGATGGGCCCCGATCGCGTCCGACATCGCGTTAATCGGGAACAGGTCAAAACGTCACACGACCAAAACGTCACATTTCAAAATGGTCAAAACGTCACATATTTTGGTCAAAACGTCACATATTTTGGTCAAAACGTCACGCACATGTTAATACCCCGTCGCTTTCGCTGATATATGATTTGGACCCCCCCCCCCCCTACACCCTTCCCCGTATAATTAAAGGTCGGCTTGTCTCCGCCGAAATGATCTTGTCTTCATTCATTCTCGTAAATGAAATTATGGAATAGAACGAGTATTTCAGTGAATAAAATGTGTTCTGGGTGTACGGTGTTTTTGAAACAACAATGTGACAGTCTTGGCGATACATCCTGGCGTTTCGCTGCGGCAATAGCTTTTCCGACACGGGGTTATGGATTATATACTGTGCCGAGTGCCTGAACACTTCAAAGTTAAAAACCCGGTGATTTAATTTTTATTGTAGCGTGAGCTTTTTACCGAAATAGTTTAGATGAACTAAAATGAGAATGTATTATTTATTAAAAAAATTAATCGTCCAATATGCTGGAAAAAGCTGGAAAACTGCTAGCAAGCTTTCTGTTAACTATTTACCCGACATAAGTGCCAAAACCGACCCACCGTAAATACAAAATTCACCATTCAAACTTTATATATTTTAAATTCTTTTTAAAAAAAACACAGTTTATGATCCTCACTGTAACGAGCTCATTGGGCACATTCCAATGAGGGGTCATAAGCGATGTGTTTGACCCAAAATATGAAAATCTAGTCATTCAAGAATTTATCTTTGCCGTTTGCTATCCCCATTGGGTGGACACTAATGCCAGAAAGCTCCCTGGCGGTTGGTATGCTCTTTCTTAAAAATAGTGGGTTTATTTTTTGTGGGTGGAAATTATAGACTAATAACACTTTTGCTTGCCACTGTTTTGTCTACTGTATAAGGTGTTTTGGTAATCATAACTCTCCACGGCAAGTAACTTTCCGTGTTTGTTGAAAAACAGACTGAATACTGAGTTTGTTCGCCGGTCTCCAATGACTTCAGAATATGTCATGCAATGTAGATCCAACTGACGGAAGAGCCACACTGTTGCAGGTGATCGGCGAAATTCTAATTTTTGGGGTCAAATTTATCACACAAAATAACGGGATTTACCGAACCGATTTTCACCTTTAAAGATTTTATTTGATATACAAAATCCCCAAACAAAATGTATCAGGTACCAAAAAATGATTTAGTGAACAGAAATTAATATGTTAATTGGCGAATCTTTACCCAATACAGTCCAATCAACACTGATTAGTGAGTGGACATCTGACATTATGTAATTACACATAACACACTCAGTCGATTTTGGGATAATTGTTTCGTGTGGAGTGCTTTCGTAATGAGATGTCGAAATTTTCGGCAAGGTTACTAATGATATGCCTGGTGAGAATGGAATAAATTGGAGTAAAATCGATCGAAAATATACATTATTTTTTCAGTAAAATGTATCAACAATGGCTACCGATGAATGCATGAATATTTTTCGGTATATATTGAACACGAGAAACATTTTCTTTGGTGGGTGGTCTCAAAAACTGCTTAGTGGACGGAGCCAAGAGAGTTCAAAGATTTGAATCAGAACTGTTAGAAATCAACGAGGAAATGAAACAAACTGACCACGCACAAAATTACCTCGCTGTTCAGAGTAAATTTGTAATCAATTTGTCAATGCCTTGCCTCGTGGATTTCGAATAGTTAATTCTCAGATATTTCTTGGAGGCTCTGCCGCTAAATGTGAATAAATGTATTAAGTTAACAAGCGCTTTGAGTGAGCTAATTTTCCCCACAGTATACACTTTACGACACTACGAGAAGATGAATGGTTTCTCGCGCCGAAGGTGCTCGTGGACGGTTCGAGGCAAGCCCCTTTCGACCCTCTTTCGCTGTTTATTTGAGGTTTAGCGACGTGTATGAGCGCATTAAAGGAGGAAAGTGGCCAGGTTGGGTTAATGGCGTCTGCTCATTTTTCCCCTTTTCTTGGTTTTATTGTTCCGGGTGAGTACTTTTTCATGTGTCTGTGGAAGTCCCGCGCCCTGACTTTCAAGGCCTCTAAGAGCTTCTCTGGATATGCTAGAACTCTAGTTTTATTTTCACCTTCTTCTGAGGTGTCCTCAATGTATTTCCTGAATTGACTGATCGAACCGACGAAGTCAAGCTTAAGAGATCAGTAGAGGTCGATGGCGCATTCATCCAGGAATTGTACTATGAATTCGGTCGACGGTATCTCCTCCTGGTTGCCTTCATCTTCCTTGTCAGAGCCCAGGCTTCTTTCTGTTTTTCTGTCTCTGCTCTTCTCCTCTCTCGCCTGGCGTCCCGGCGTGTGGTGGATGGTGACCTATGAAAAACACAGTTGGGCGGGCCAATCAACCATATCATAGAAAAAAAGGGGGGGGGGGCTGTTGAGCCAATTTTTCATTTCATTCTTCTGTTGGCTTTCGCTTCCAACTCTCGTGGATCCATAAGCAAATAAAGTTATTCGGATCGCAAAGGGTCTCGAATTCAGGGAAATCTTTCGGCAAAGGAAACAAAATCAAATTCACAATCGGGAGCACCACCAAGGAAAAAGAAGAAAAAGGGACAAGCTCAGTAGGGTCGAAAGCGGTTGAACTGAAACTTCATTTATTCATTCGAGGCCGAACTCATCTGCTGCTCATTGCTCGTGAGCGCCTTTTTCATTCATTCGATTTGTTGATTGGGCACAGAACAAGGAATAGTTATCTTGCTGTCTATGTGTGTGACTATTGACCAAAAGTATGTGACGTTTTGACCAAAAAGTGTGTGACGTTTTGACCAAAAATATGTGACGTTTTGACCAAAGGTATGTGACGTTTTGACCAAAAAATGTGACGTTTTGACCATTTCGAAATGTGACGTTTTGGTCGTGTGACGTTTTGACCAGCACCCCGTTAATCCTTCAACCAATGAAGGGATGGGGTAGGGTGGGGGGGTGAGCCCCGATCGCATCTGATTTTGCGTTAACCCCTCAACACGTGAAATGCTGGGTATGACGACCAGTACAACAAAATATTACGTAGAAAAGCCCTCAGAAGTTTAACGAAGAGCCAAAGATTACCCGATTTTTTTAGGGGGGGGGGGGGGCGTCTCCCGTATCTACTTAAATACTTACTGTTTCCTTCGAATTGCTCTCGATGAAATGTTCATACCGGCGAAATTGACTTTCGGCGAAGTCTGTTCAGACTGTTCTGCTGAGATAAATGCTAAAAATGTAAAGTTTTTGCCTTTATGCACACCCACTGAAAGCAGACACTCATCTTCTCAAGTCCTTCAGCCAATATTCGCCTTCGCCCATACAATTGAAGACCAGGTACATGTTGACCATCTGTGGGTACGAGTTGTCCAACCTTGGGTACGAGTTGTCCAATTGTGGGTACGAGTTGTCCAGCTGAAAATGGGTACGAGTCGTCCAATTTTGGGTACGACTTGACTGGTACGAGTTGCCGTGGGTATGAGTTGTCCTGATACCAATCGTCGGACCCATCCCAGCGAAAATGGGACATAAGATCATAGGACTAAAACGGACCAGGAACGTAATGCAGTAAAACCTTCTTGAATAGTACATGCCTGTTGCGTCATCATTAGAAATGTTTTGATATAAAAAAGTATATATAAAAGTCCACCTATGTAAGTTATTGGGTTGGCCGCATCAAACTGTAACACACCTCTTCGGATTAAAACTACTGGCTCTCCGGCAAACGTTTTGGCCATTTTATCCAGCAATGAGTTCTCAACGTGGAAATGCACAGAGAAGCCGTGCACAGAAACACCCAAATAAAACCGTCTTCAAGAATGATTTGTTTGACAAGACGAAAAAAATCCAAGAGATCAACAGACTGGAAGTTTGTGACGTATGTCAAAGATGTAAGGACATAATAGAATGGAAGATAAAATACAAGAAATACAAACCTTTAACAGTACCGAAAAAATGGTAATTTTTTTATGTGAAGTAAGGGTTCTAGTCGTTTCGTCCCATGGTCGTTTCGTCCCAAGATGTTTCGTCCCATTTTGGGCGTTTCGTCCCATTTATTTTGGTAGTTTCGTCCCGTGTAGATTTTTCACTTTAGTCGTTTCGTCCCATTTGGATTTTTCACTTTGGACGTTTCGTACCATCCGAGATTGGCTAGGTAATCGCAAATTTTTGATTTTTTATGATTATTTATCAGTGAGACTATGCAAATATGGATATCATTGGAACCAGCTTGATCAGTTAGTTCCAATAATATCCATATACACATGGTTTGTTGTACTGGGAAAAATTAAGACGTTTCAGGCTCATTCAGATACCCACCTATACAGCTCTTCTTTCTTGCTATATTCTTTTTTTAGACCCTTTTCTGTGACTTTTCTAAAAACCGTCTGAACCCAATAAAAAAAGAAAGCAGTCCTGTATCTGTACCGATGGATATATGTCTCGAATGGTTTTCCATGCAGCCTTTTCAAAATCCATTGTACATGTAAGTGTCTGTAATGCAATCTCTCTGTGTAGTAGCCTGTTTAGAGATCTGAACACCTGAAGAAACAGTAACAATATTATTACTATGATATTCAAGTTGATTTTTTTATTGAATTAATGTACTTAGTACCCACCTCCATGTAGAAATTATTTTATAAGTAATTCCATTAGTGCCACCGTTGTATGCTAAAAAAAATTAATTGAATTAATCTACTCAGTACTCACCTCCTTGTAATCTTTTGATTTTCGTAGAGTCATCAAAACATATACCAGTGGGACCTGCTTTGTATTTTCTCCTTTCTTTACGAAGGCATGAATTGTCATTAATTGGTGAAAAGATTGGCAAACAATATTAAACGTCCAATCCATGTACCAGTTTTTGCACTTTGACAAAATTTCTAACTAGTATTGGTGGCAAATATTATATGTCATTGATTATCAAATTTGATGTCTGCTTTAAGAAAATCTCTCGGGAGAAAATCTGTCTTTAATTCAAAATCATTGTTACGAGGCTCTTTTGGACGGCGTTTTTGTCTTGACCTGTTTGCTTGCCGGATGAAATTGGTGGGGTTCGGGATTTCAACGGAAGGATCTTTGTGGTACTCTTCTCGTATCAGATCTTCAGCCATTGAAGCTGCTGGAATGAATATATTAACGTTCCGTTGTGCTAAGTCCCGAATTCGTGCTGTTATTTCTATGTGAGAAATAGTGTCAGGTGCGTGATTGTGCTGACATGGCCCCTCGTTGAATGTGTCATCAATCTGTGCTATAGTTGCAGGGCATTTACCAGTCTTTGGTCGATGTGAACAAAACCAGTGCGTTTCTCTCGTAGTTTGTCGCTTCATTGTATATGAAAAACCATTACTAGATACTAATTTGGGCTTGCCTCGTTTCGTGCCATTTTCTATAATCTTGTATTCAACATCGACTTCCATGTTTGAGTTGTCTGATTCTGTTGTGTCATTGTGATCTAATTGTGATGTGTCATTGTGATTATTGGATAACATAGACCTGTGGGAAAGATGAAAGATACAAAACAAATTAGTTTTCTACCAGGTAATATTTTAAATATTTAAACCCAACGCCCACACTTTCACCCTTCCCATCCCAACCTACCCAGCTACCATACCACCCACCCATAGTTATCGTCTAATTGTGTTGTACCATTGTGATTATTGGATAACATAGACCTGTGGGAAAGATGCAAAGATACAAAACAAATTAGTTTTCTACCAGGTGATATTTTAAATTTTTAAACCCAACGCCCACACTTTCACCCTTCCCATCCAAACCTACCCAGCTGCCATACCACCCACCCATAGTTATGAAAATTCAACCCTTGATATTAGGAATATTTTGCCATGGCACTTAAATGCTGTGGTAAAATCCAGTTACTGTGGCATTGCCATGGCAATAACAGGCGTGATCACTTTCCACAAGAGTAGAGTAGATTTCAATTTTTATATAAAATAAAAGATATACTTACTTTTCTTCTGGGTCTGACGGTATTTGGAAGGACTGTTGATGTTGAATGAGTTGTCTATGGTGTTGTTATTTGGAATGGAAGAATTGTTTGTCGACGAAGTCTGCGACATGGTCACTGAGAAATGTCCAACATCAACACTGGCGTCTCGAGCTGCTATACAGTCATTACATGCCCAGTCAATGATACCATTATTTTTGGCTGCCATTCAATACTCAGATTGGGTGATTCCCGTGCCACAAGTACGGAGTTGCCAACGCATGCAGTCGTCACATTGTAGACCTTGTTGGCATAATCTTACTTCATTACCACAGGAAATACACGGATTTGGAATACCACATTCCATGATTGTAACAGTACCAGTTACAGTACGGAAATGATGTCGATGGGTGGATGTTGTAAAATGTATAGTCAAGCATATAAAAACAAGTCCCCTAGGTTTGAAAGGCAGCAGTCGGTCCTATTATGCCCATACAGACTATCAAAGAGACGCACTGGTGTTTATACAAACGGCCAGCCTGATCAATCACACACAACAGAAGGCTGTACTTACAACAACCAGCAAGTAAAAGTGTTTGACAGACCGACTTATTCACACAATTAACAACAACAACAAAAATATAATTACAATCCTTATCAAAATTATTGAAAACAAACAAAAAATACTGTGCGTCCACATTGAGATTAGTAACAAAAGACATAATGGTTTGTTTGATTGACCGACAAATTCACACAAACAAAAAAGAACCTAAAAAACAACAATTACACATTTGTTACAGAACAAGATAAGTTTTTAAATTAGGGAACCTAGGCGCTTTCACGTCAATCTCGGATGGGACGAAACGTCCAAAGTGAAAAATCCAAATGGGACGAAACGACCAAAGTGAAAAATCTACATGGGACGAAACAACCAAAGTGAAAAATCTACATGGGACGAAATGACCAAAATAAATGGTACAAAACAACCAAAATGGGATGAAACGACCTGATCCCTGAAGTATACACGTCAGTTCTGAATTCTGTTGTGATCATTCTTGTGTACACGTATCATATACAGTTGAGGCCACTCAATTGGAAATCTCTTTATTGAATAGCCCTGATAATTGAATATAATTTCCAAACACAAAACCATTTACAATACCTATGGAACACATTTTACCTGGTATTGCATATTGGTTATAGAGTAAACTCCAAATCGGACGACATGTGATAAACTGGTATGTTGATTGTTGAGAAATGACCCTGACCGTCACCAAATTCCCCCTTGTTTATAGACTTGTTTGGCCTCTTACCTGAACATCCAATGCATACATTTAATCTTTTTTATCATCATTCACAGTACTCCTTGTGATCTGTGAAGCAAGATATAATAGAAATAAATGCTCAGTGTATCTCAATAATACATATTATCATAACAGAGTGTTGATCTGTGTCGTAGTATCACATCGAGTTGAGGTGGCCAGATTGTTGGATCACACGAGCTGCCACAGTCCACGAGTGTGATCGACAATCTGGTCACCTCAACGAGATCCGACAATCTGGCCACCTCAACTCGACGTGAAGCTACAACACTAATCAACACACTGTTATGATGATAGGTTTATTATATGACTGACACACTAACAGTCACTTAATTTGCTTACCTCGATTTACTTTTTCCCTAAAGCCGAACATAAAAATAGTAGACGAAACTTCGTAAACAATGGCAGTGGCTTCCCTGGTTATGACTTCGATGAGCCTTTCGATGAAAATTGATTTTCTAACGATAAAAGTGGTTCCACTGGAACCACTGGGGGCAAAATCAAAATTCCGAAACCTTCATGCACATCTAGAGATGTTACCAGAACACATTAGCATAATTTAAGCGTTTCGAATTAAATACCCTAGGAGCCTTTCGATGAAAACTGATTTTCTAACGATAAAAGTGGTTCCACTGGAACTAGGGGGGCAGAATCAAAATTCCGAAACCTTCATGCATATCTAGAGATGTTACCTGAACACATTAGCATTGTTTAAACGTTTCGAATTGAATACCCTAGGAGCATTTCGATGAAAACTGATTTTTTAACGATAAAAGTGGTTCCACTGGAACCACCGGGGGCTGAATCAAAATTCCGAAACCTTCGTGCACATCTAGAGATGTTACCTGAACACGTTAGCATAGTTTAAGCATTTCAAATTAAATACCCTAGGAGCCTTTCGATGAAAACTGATTTTCTAACGATAAAAGTGGTTCCACTGGAACCACCGGGGGCAAAATAAAAATTCTGAAACCTTCATGCACATCTAGAGATGTTACCTGACACATTAGCATAGTTTAAGCATTTTGAATTAAATACCCTAGGAGCCTTTTGATGAAAACTGATTTTCTAACGATAAAAGTGGTTCCACTGGAACCGCCGGAGGCAAAATAAAAATTCCGAAACCTTCATGCACATCTAAAGATGTTACCTGAACACATTAGCACAGTTTAAACGTTTCGAATTAAATAACCCAGGAGCCTTTTGATGAAAACTGATTTTCTAACGATAAAAGTGGTTCTACTGGAACCACAGGGGGCAAAATCAAAATTCTGAAACCTTCATTCACTTCTAGAGATGTTACCTGAACACATTATCATAGTTTAAACGTTTCGAATTGAATACCCTAGGAGCCTTTCGATGAAAACTAATTTTCTAACGATAAAAGTGGTTCCACTGGAACCACTGGGGGCAAAATCAAAATTCCGAAACCTTCATGCACATCTAGAGATGTTACCTGAACACATTAGCACAGTTTAAATGTTTCGAATTGAATACCCTTGGAGCCTTTCGATGGAAAGTGATTTTCTTATGATAAAAGTGGTTCCACTGGAATCACCGGGGGCAAAATAAAAATTCCGAAACCTTCATGCACATCTAGAGATGTTACCTGAACACATTAGCATAGTTTAAGCGTTTTGAATTAAATACCCTAGGAGCCTTTCGATGAAAACTGATTTTCTAACGATAAAAGTGGTTCCACTGGAACCACCGGAGGCAAAATCAAAATTCCGAAACCTTCATGCACATCTCAAGATGTTACCTGAACACATTAGCATAGTTTAAACGTTTCGAATTAAATAACCCAGGAGCCTTTCGATGAAAACTGATTTTCTAACGATAAAAGTGGTTCCACTGGAACCACAGGGGGCAAAATCAAAATTCCGAAACCTTCATTCACATCTAGAGATGTTACCTGAACACATTAGCATAGTTTAAATGTTTCGAATTGAATACCCTAGGAGCCTTTCGATGAAAACTTATTTTCTTACGATAAAAGTGGTTCCACTGGAATCACCGGGGACAAAATAAAAATTCCGAAACCTTCATGCACATCTAGAGATGTTACCTGAACACATTAGCATAGTTTAAGCGTTTTGAATTAAATACCCTAGGAGCCTTTCGATGAAAACTGATTTTCTAACGATAAAAGTGGTTCCACTGGAACCACTGGGGGCAAAATCAAAATTCTGAAACCTTCATGCACATCTAGAGATGTTACCTGAACACATTAGCATAGTTTAAATGTTTCGAATTGAATACCCTAGGAGTCTTTCGATGAAAACTTATTTTTTAACGATAAAAGTGGTTCCACTGGAACCACCGGAGGCTGAATCAAAATTCCGAAACCTTCGTGCACATCTAGAGATGTTACCTGAACACGTTAGCATAGTTTAAGCATTTCGAATTAAATACCCTAGGAGCCTTTCGATGAAAACTGATTTTCTAACGATAAAAGTAGTTCCACTGGAACCACCGGGGGCAAAATCAAAATTCCGAAACCTTCATGCACATCTAGAGATGTTACCTGAACACATTAGCATAGTTTAAACGTTTCGAATTGAATACCCTAGGAGCCTTACAGGGTGTGATGTACGGATGGATGGATGTACGTACGTACGGAGGTCATGACAATATTCCCGCATTTTTGAAAATGCAGGGATAATAACAAGTAAGTAATAACAAGTAAGTAATAACAAATAACAAATACGTAATAACAAATAAGAAATAACAAGTAAGTAATAACAAATAAGTAATAAAAAATAAGTAATAACAAATAAATAACTAGATGGTGTCACTTGTGTGCAAAGCACACTATAGTGTATCCCCGCATTTGCATCCTTGACTTTGTATGAATGCTTGATACAAAGATGAAATGTATTATATGACACACTAAAATCATATTGAGTGGCACAGGTGACACAGCTTCATGCGCACCTACAGACTCCACTGCAACATTTGGGCATGGTTTTAGCGTTTCGAATTACATACATGTACCCTGGGAGCATTCCGCCAAATTCGCCGGAAACGGTCTAAGAAAACATGAAAGTGGCAACGGTGGCACCCCAAAAATCCGAAACCTTCGTGCACATCTACAGACCCTACTGCAACTTTTGAGCATAGTTTTAGCATTTCAAATTACATACTCTGGGAGCTTTTCGCCGGAAATAATCTAAGAAAACACGAAAGAAAAACGGTGGCACCGCCACGTGGCATCTGAAAAATCTGAAACCTTTGTACGCATCTACAGACCTTACTGCAACATTTAAGCATGCGTTTAGCATTTCGAATTACATACCCTAGGAGCCTTTCGCCGGAAACGGTCTAAGAAAACACAAAAGTGGCAACGGTGACACAGCCACTTAGCACCCAAAAAATCCAAAACCTTCCTACGCATTTACAGACTCTACTGCAACATCTCAGCATGGTTTTAGCGGTTCGAATTACATACTCTAGGAGCCTTTCGCCGGAAACAGTCTAAGAAAACACGAAAGTGGCAATGGTGGCACAGCCACGTGGCACCTGAAAAATCCGAAATCTTTGTGCACATCTACAGACCCTACTGCAACATTTGAGCATGGTTTTACCATTTCGAAATACATACTGTAGGAGCTTTTCGCCGGAAATGGTCTAAGAGAACATGAAAGAGGCAACGGTAGCACAGCCACGTGGCACCCCAAAAATCCAAAACCTTCATGCTCATCTACAGACCCTACTGCAACATTTGAGCATGGTTTTAGGATTTCGAATTACATACCCTAGGAGCCTTTCGCCGGAAACGGTCTAAGAAAACATGAAAGTGGCAACAGCACAGCCACTAGGCAGCTGAAAAATCTGAAACTTTCGTGCACATCTACAGACCCCACTGAAACATTTGAGCATGGTTTTAGAATTTCGAATTACATACCCTAGGAGCCTTTCGCCGGAAACGGTCTAAGAAAACATGAAAGTGGCAACAGCACAGCCACTAGGCAGCTGAAAAATCTGAAACCTTCGTGCACATCTATAGACCCCACTGAAACGCTTGAGCATGGTTTTAGCATTTCGAATTACATACCCTAGGAGCCTTTCGCCAGAAACGGTCTAAGAAAACACAAAAGTGGCAACGGTGGCACAGCCACGTGGCACCTGAAAAATCCGAAACCTTCGTGCGCATCTACAGACCCCACCGCAACATTTGAGCATGGTTTTAGCATTTCAAATTACATACCCTAGGAGCCTTTCGCTGGAAACGGTCCAGGAAAACACAAAAGTGGCAACGGTGGCACAGCCACGTGGCACCTGAACAGGCTTGGCAATTTCAGGAGAGCGATTTTTTAGCTCTCCTTACTGCCCTCCCGAAAGAATTAAGGAGAGCGAAAAATTGCCCTCCTAAATATTTTAGTCTGGGATGATTGAGATTACATGAATTATGCTCACATTAAATTTTTGTTGTAAAGCAAAAATGTAATTTAACTTCGAAGTCACATAACATCACGTAATTTCATTTTGAAAGTGGTTTAGTGGTAAAAGGTAATGGCTGCAACCATACCCAAACACAGTTGCAATCACTTGAAGCAAAATGGGTCGCAGCAATATTTTTTTTTCTGTCAGTTTCAAGTTCAACAACTGACATCACAGTTTCAGGGGTGATTATTCAAGGAATATTGACACTATAATATACTACCATTAATACTATCCTGTCACTTGAAGCACTTGCACCAGGATGTGACTGTAGATTCAAGCAGACCTGTTGTCCAAGAAAGTCATACGCCTACCACTACCACCTTCAACCCCCCTTGGGGGGTTGAAGGTGGTAGTGGTAGGCGTATGACTTTCTTGGACAACAGGTCTGGGTACACACACAGGTCTTGTCAAGTGTGTGTTCGGTTGTTGAGTGAGACATCTAGATGTCTAAGAGATTTCGCTTTACCTTAGTAAAGTTAATAAAATCACTGATGTAGTCTGTTGGTTTCAGTTTCAATGAGTTCATTCAACTGGATACTTAAAATGCTGTGTAAAGCTAATTGCTCTCCTAAGCTGATCGAGGAGAGCGATTTTTTGCCCTCCTGCATTTTTCAGAATGCCAGGCCTGCCTGAAAAATCGGAAACCTTCGTGCGCATCTATAGACCCCACTGCAACATCTGAGCATGGTTTTAGCGTTTCGAATTACATACCCTAGGAGCCTTTTGCCGGAAACGGTCTAAGAAAACACAAAAGTGGCAACGGTGGCACAGCCACGTGGCACCTGAAAAATCCGAAACCTTTGTGCGCATCTACAGACCCTACTGCAACATCTGAGCATGCTTTTAGCATTTCGAATTACATACCCTAGGAGCATTTCGCCGGAAACGGTCTAAGAAAACACAAAAGTGGCAACGGTGGCACAGCCACGTGGCACCTGAAAAATCGGAAACCTTCATGCGCATCTATAGACCCCACTGCAACATTTGAGCATGGTTTTAGCGTTTCGAATTACATACCCTAGGAGCCTTTTGCCGGAAACGGTCTAAGAAAACACGAAAGTGGCAATGGTGGCGCAGCCACATGGCAGCTGAAAAATCTGAAACCTTCGTGCGCATCTACAGACCCCACTGCAACATTTGAACATGGTTTTAGCGTTTCAAATTACATACCCTAGGAGCCTTTCGCCGGAAATGGTCTAAGAAAACACAAAAGTGGCAACGGTGGCACAGCCACGTGGAACCTGAAAAATCCGAAACCTTCGTGCGCATCTACAGACCCCACTGCAACATTTGAGCATGGTTTTAGTGTTTCAAATTACATACTTTAGGAGCCTTTCGCCGGAAACGGTCTAAGAAAACACAAAAGTGGCAACGGTGGCACAGCCACGTGGCACCTGAAAAATCCAAAACCTTCGTGCACATCTACAGACCCTACTGCAACATTTGAGCATGGTTTTAGCGTTTCGAATTACATACCCTAGGAGCCTTTTGCCGGAAACGGTCTAAGAAAACACGAAAGTGGCAATGGTGGCGCAGCCACGTGGCAGCTGAAAAATCCGAAGCCTTCATGCGCATCTACAGACCACACTGCAACATTTGAGCATGGTTTTAGCGTTTCGAATTACATACCCTAGGAGCCTTTCAACGAAAACGGTCTAAGAAAACACAAAAGTGGCAATGGTGGCACAGCCACGTGGCACCTGAAAAATCGGAAACCTTCGTACGCATCTACAGACCCTACTGCAACATTTGAGCATGGTTTTAGGATTTCGAATTACATATCCTACGAGCCTTTTGTCGGAAACGGTCTAAAAAAACACAAAAGTGGCTACGGTGGCACAGCCACGTGGCACCCGAAAAATCCGAAACCTTCCTACATATCTACAGATCATTTAGCAACACCCTAGTGTAATTTTAGAACTCCGAATTACACAGGTTGGGACTATTCAGCAAAAAAGTGAAAAAATAACGCATTTTTTAAGTGGCTCCACAGAAGCCACCTGGTGGCACAAAAATTTAAAAGTTGTATTTTTGGGTTGCACAGACCCTATCGAACAACTGTAGAAAGTTACAGCGTTTCGAATTACAAAACCGGACGTACGGCCATACGGACGTACGGATGGAGATCATGACAATATCCCCGCATTTTTTAAAATGCGGGGATAATAACAAATAAGTAATAACAAATAAGTAATAAAAAATAACAAATGAGTAATACCAAGTAGGTAATAACAAATAAGTAATATCATTTAACAAATAAGTAATAACAAATAAGTAATAACAAGTATGTAATAACAAATAAGTAATAACAAATAACAAGTAAGTAATAACATAAGTAATAACAAATAACAAATAAGTAATATTATTACTTATTTGTTATTACTTATTTGTTTGTTTGTTGGGAGCGCGGTGGCTCCGTAGGTAGAGGTGCAGACTGCAAACCGAGAGGGCCTCGGTTCGAATCCCACCTGCGGCAGCCGCATTGTGTCCTTGGGCAAGACACTTCATCTCCATTGCCCGTGTGGGGGGCACGATGGCGCCGTGTACTAAGACGTACTGCACGTCGATGGTACGCATGTCTTCAACCAGTCTAACCCCGTCTGTGCTGCAGTGCGGAGTTACGATGTTGGGGAGCTGGCAGCTGCTCGTCGTTGCTCGGTGGTTCTCTCCGGGTACTCCGGCTTCCTCCACCCGTAAAGCTGTCACGGTCATGATTAGCCATTGTGCATAAATATATGACCTTAAACATCTATAAATAATAATTACTTATTTGTTATTTGTTATTACTTATTTGTTATTTGTTATTACTTATTTGTTGTTATTACTTATTTGTTACTTGTTATTATTTATTTGTTATTACTTAATTGTTATTTGTTATTACTTATTTGTTATTTCTTATTTGTTATTACTTACTTGTTATTACTTATTTGTTATTACTTACTTGTTAATACTTAATAACAAATAAGAAATAAGGGCCCGACCACCCTCTCTACTATGGGCAGGCTGCAATTTTTATTACTTATTTGTTATTACTTACTTATTATTACTTATTTGTTATTACTTATTTGTTATTTGTAATAACAAGTAAGTAATACCTAGTAACAAAAAGTGTCCCTCCAGGGCTTCCGTACATTTGTGCACAAGTTGTTCTGAAATATTGTTTTATTATCAGTTCTGGTATGAATACGGTAAAAGACTTCCAGGAACCATTGGTGCCAGCTGTCAACTCTGTGAGTTGATTGGATATACTTTTTTTTGTTCTGTGCATCATAACATTCATTTTGGTGCCTAATTTGTGTATATTTAATTTATGTTTATGGGATATAAGACTTGGGAATTTCAAAGTAAACAAATTTTACTTACTTATGTTGGACCTTAAAGATGGATTTACAAAGCATCCATGGGTTGTTAAATCCCTGTAGGAACCAGAAGAAGTGAAGCAGTGCTTGTTTACTCCAGTAAACAAGCTCTTTTACTGGTAAAATAGGACCCAGTAACCAATGCCTGGGGTGTCAGTCATCCAAAATGGACAACATGGTTATACAGGGCTCGATTTATCTGGATTCACATAGGGATTTTCAAATCAATTTTCAACTATAGCTAATCAGTTTCACATGACAAAACATATAAATAATAGGAAATGCTAATCAAAATTTATCCAAGTTAGCAAACTGTTATTCTATTTTTAGCTCAACTTGACAAAGTCAAGCTGAGCTATTGCCATCACTTCTCGTCCGTCGGCGTACGTACGTACGTACGTACGTTAGTAAACGTACGTTAGTACGTACGTCCACAATTTCCTTTGGCACACCGCACAGGTCGCATTTATGATCAGATTACTTTGAAACTTGGTATGCTTGTTTGGGGTGACCTCTAGATGGGAGCTATCGATTTTCTTCAATTTCCGTCAAAAAATGTTGCCGCGGCCAACGTTCTTAGAACTTAGTTTAGTCAAACCACAATATTTCCCTTTGGCACACCCTACAGGGCACATTTATGATTTGATTGCTTTGAAACCTGGTATGCTTATTTAGGGTGACCTCTAGATGGGAGCTATCGATTTTCTTCAATTTCCGGCAAAAAATGTTGCCACGGCCAACGTTCGTAGAACTTAGTTTAGTCAGACCTCTATATTTCCCTTTGGCACACCCTACAGGGCACATTTATGATCAGATTGCTTTGAAACCTGGTATGCTTGTTTGGGGAGACCTCTAGATGGGAGCTATCGATTTTCTTCAATTTCTGTCAAAAAATGTTGCCGCGGCCAACGTTCTTAGAACTTAGTTTAGTCAGAAGACTCAATATTTCCCTTTGGCACACCCTACAGGGTACATTTATGATCGGATTGCTTTGAAACCTGGCATGCTTGTTTGGGGTGACCTCTAGATGGGAGCTATCGATTTTCTTCAATTTCCGTCAAAAAATGTTGCCGCGGCCAACGTTCTTAGAACTTAGTTTAGTCAAACCACAATATTTCCCTTTGGCACACCCTACAGGGCACACTTATGATTTGATTGCTTTGAAACCTGGTATGCTTATTTAGGGTGACCTCTAGATGGGAGCTATCGATTTTCTTCAATTTCCGGCAAAAAATGTTGCCACGGCCAACGTTCGTAGAACTTAGTTTAGTCAGACCTCAATATTTCCCTTTGGCACACCCTACAGGGCCCATTTATGATCAGATTACTTTGAAACCTGGTATGCTTGTTTGGGGAGACCGCTAGATGGGAGCTATCGATTTTCGTCAATTTCTGTCAAAAAATGTTGCCGCGGCCAACATTCTTAGAACTTAGTTTAGTCAGAAGACTCAATATTTCCCTTTGGCACACCCTACAGGGTAGATTTATGATCGGATTGCTTTGAAACCTGGCATGCTTGTTTGGGGTGACCTCTAGATGGGAGCTATCGATTTTCTTCAATTTCCGTCAAAAAATGTTGCCGCGGCCAACGTTTTTAGAACTTAATTTAGTCAGAAGACTCAATATTTCCCTTTGGCACACCCTACAGGGCACATTTATGATCGGATTGCTTTGAAACCGGGCATGCTTGTTTGGGGTGACCTCTAGATGGGAGCTATCGATTTTCTTCAATTTCCGTCAAAAAATGTTGCCGCAGTCAACATTCTTAGAACCTAGTTTAGTCAGACCACAATATTTCCCTTTGGCTCACCCTACAGGGCACATTTATGATTAGATTGCTTTGAAACCTGGTATGCTTATTTACGGTGACCTCTAGATGGGAGCTATCGATTTTCTTCCATTTCCGTAAAAAAATGTTGCCACGGCCAACGTTCGTAGAACTTAGTTTAGTCAGACCTCAATATTTCCCTTTGGCACACCCTACAGGGCCCATTTATGATCAGATTGCTTTGAAACCTGGTATGCTTGTTTGGGGAGACCGCTAGATGGGAGCTATCGATTTTCGCCAATTTCTGTCAAAAAATGTTGCCGCGGCCAACGTTCTTAGAACTTAGTTTAGTCAAACCACAATATTTCCCTTTGGCACACCCTACAGGGCACACTTATGATTTGATTGCTTTGAAACCTGGTATGCTTATTTAGGGTGACCTCTAGATGGGAGCTATCGATTTTCTTCAATTTCCGGCAAAAAATGTTGCCACGGCCAACGTTCGTAGAACTTAGTTTAGTCAGACCTCAATATTTCCCTTTGGCACACCCTACAGGGCCCATTTATGATCAGATTGCTTTGAAACCTGGTAAGCTTGTTTGGGGAGACCGCTAGATGGGAGCTATCGATTTTCGTCAATTTCTGTCAAAAAATGTTGCCACGGCCAACATTCTTAGAACCTAGTTTAGTCAGACCACAATATTTCCCTTTGGCTCACCCTACAGGGCACATTTATGATTAGATTGCTTTGAAACCTGGTATGCTTATTTACGGTGACCTCTAGATGGGAGCTATCGATTTTCTTCCATTTCCGTAAAAAAATGTTGCCACGGCCACCGTTCTTAGATTTTAGTCTAGTCAGACCACAATATTTCCCTTTTGTACACCCTACAGGGCACATTTATGATCAGATTGCTTTGAAACCCGGCATGCTTGTTTGGGGAGGCCTCTAGATGGGAGCTGTCGATTTTCTTCGGTTTCTGTCAAAAAATGTTGCCACTGGCAAAACAAATGACATTGGTACCAATGATCTTCAATTTTGCCATTTCATTTATAACTTACCAAGTTCAAGTTTGTCAAGTTGAGCTACAGTGTCATTGACACTTTCATTAAAAATTAAAATGACCCCTGTGGTTATAATCTATTGGCTGGGCTTGACTTTATATCCATGATGCAGTCAGGATTAGCCATTGTGCAGAAATATGTGACCTTAAACACCAATAAATAAATATTACAAGTGCTCATTATTTTTTCCATTTTTGTCAACTCAAATTTCGGCCAAATCTGAATGATAATGACTCATATATGATACGAGTACAGGCCTGGCATTTTAAAGGTGTGTAGGAACACGGCACACGAATGTCCACCTAAAATTTTTCTAAGAGAGCAGTTTTCAGTACACCCAGCAGGGATTTTTCTAGGTGACGACAGGGGCCGAATATAGGCCCCATTCCCAATGAGATTTAGGCATGATTTTTCCCAATTTCTAACATAAAATTCCCAATTGGTACCCAGTGTCAACTTCATCATAATAATTGAGATTATTTACTGTGAAAGTAGGCCTTATTATGATGATAAAAGAACTGTAAAACCATAATTTCAAATAATAAACCCAACTTCTTCATTTTTAATGTGCCTGTAGAGAAGAAATGTGCATTTTTCTCCACTCTGCAGTGTCACCAGAATTCCCAATTTGATCCAATAAGATGGCATTTTTCCCAATTGTATGGGCCCCTGGCCCCATTCCCAATGCCTCTAGAAAAATCCCTGCCCAGGGAATTGGGGAATTAGTGGTTATGATTGGGAAATAAGTAGATTAACTTACGGTCCAAGTTAAGACTATGCATTCCCGAACTATGACATATAAAACTATGTACAGTATGGTCACCAAACTATGACATAAAACTATATATAGGACAGCCGCCGTGGACTGGTCACTTTCCATGGGTGGGTAATACTTCCACGGACTTAATAATATTAGATTCCAAATAATAATTATCGGAATAATCGTCAAAAATGTAAGTAATGAGGCACAAGTACAACCTGTTGCTTCATTAAATAAAATTTCACTGCTGATGATTTGTATAACCTGTAGGGCTGTCACGATTTTTTCATTTAGAAATCGATTCATTGTCGCAAATAATCGATCATAATCGATTAATCGTACCTAGATGACCCCCTCTCCTTCTCTCTGACGTCGATAAAAAATGAAGTTCAAGTCAGTTGACCTACCTCCAGTAAACAACGAAGACGATCCTCTTTTAAGTACATTCAAAGCTTTGATGTTCTGAACTTTTGAACCACCAGTGTAATAATCAAGACCGGTCAGCAGTTGCGAACTTCGCAACTGCCGACCGGTCTTGATTATTACACTGACGGTTCAAAAGTTCAGAACATCAAAGCTTTGATGAATACACCTGACAGACAAATGCTTCCAAGGGCTTCTTGGGGTTTAACATCGATGTTCTTAACTCTTTACCTTTAGAAACAATAGTTTTTTCATAAAATTTTCTTTTAATTATTAAACGTCTAAAGCGGGATAAAATTTACCGATTATTCGACAACGAAAAATTCTAATCGATTTCGCTGTGACCGATCAACAATCGACTAATCGATTAATAGTGACAGTCCTAATAACCTGGCAAACCCAAGGGGGGACATCACTGGCCATATGTGGATTGTGACCTTCCACAGCAGCTGTATTGTAGGTATGATAACGAGCTTTCTCAGCATTTTTATTTCACAATTATAATTTATTTAAGGTTTTCAAGGCCTTCTGGCCCATTTTCCAAGATGAGCTCTGTGAGCCTCTGTCAAACAAGCTTTAATAAACTAAATGCTATTTTTAAAAGATTTAATAAACTAAATGCTAATTTTAGCAGTAACATTAGAATTGAGTAAAATGACCAAATTCCTGTTAATTGAATACTTCTGTTAATTGAATATATTTCACAGGCAAATTGGTTATTCAGGTATCAGGGTTCCACTGTATTACTTGACTTTTCTAATGCTCAAAAGATTAGAAAAAGATTTGATTTAAAAAAATGAAGGTTACCCATTTTTAGGTCACCTCCACTTCAGAGCTATATTTCATCTAAATTTGGGAGAATCAATTTGGATTCTCGTGAAAATGGTTGTGAGAATCCATACCTGCTATGAGTGTCCCAGAATTCCATGAATACACCATGGTTGAACTTGAACCCCTGTTGTATACTGATAACACATGTTAACCCTTTAACCAATGCAGCTTTTTAATTTTTAAAGCGTAAACTGAATTTGGTAATTTTTTTAACAAGAAACAATATTTACCAATAAAACCTTACAAATATGGATGTCAATAGAACTGGCTTATTGAGCTGGTTCCATTGACAGCCATATTTGTACAATTTTATTAACAAAGTGTCAGGATATTTCAGGTCATGTCAGCCTTGTGTTGGTTAATTTGCTCCCGGTATGTTAGGTAAATGGTTAAATTGACTCCATTCTTTTCACGTGATTCCTAGCTGAGGAGCAGCGAGAATCTACATGGATTCTTGCTGGTGTTGTGCAAATCTTTGCGAAAATTGATTCTTAGATTCTCGTCAAAATATAAGTCCTGCATTTCCAGCTTTTACAGACCTGTACTAAGTTATTTCTGTTTCAAGTACATGTTAGAGGTTAGAAGTATCGCTACTTGATAAAAAATGTTGAGTTAAATTATTCACTGAATTATCCATTAGTGTTTAAATTAAGTTAACATTCACCATTTTTATTACGTTATATTTTCTCTTTGTAGTACAAGGTGCTCTGCGAAGACCGTGAAACAAGCATATAATATCATGTGTGTGAATTGTGCTAAAGAGAAAAATGTATGTGCCAAATGTGGCGGTAGCAAAGATATTATTCAGAGGTAAGAAGCTAAGATACATTTGGAGAATGCACCACCACCAAAACATATTTGAAGTCGAGTTTTCACCTAAGCAATATCTGATGTTTTGTGCAACACTAAAATTTGTAAGGTGGGGTGGGGATGCCAGCTTGAATGCAGCATGTCAAGAATTCAAAGCATTACATAAAAAGTTGATTCTCTGAGGATCCGATTAAAAACAAGCACTGTTTTGAATATTGCAAAAGTTGGCAACTAACAGGGATTGTATCATAATCATAGCACATTTCTTTTACCATATGGAAGGGCATGGATGCCCCTCCTCCTTTTGCAAGGGATAAAATCTTCTTGAATGTTTTATTTAGAAGCAAAAGAACCAAAACAAAGTTCCAAATTAGATAACTGATTGCAACAGTGGCCACTATCTCAATTCAATCAGGTTTGGGTGACAACATTGTTACAACAATGGGTAGAGATTTAATAATATATTACAAAATCAAGAAAAACAAATGAAAATAGCATCTGAGATTCGCTGAATGTTCTTACATTTCTATTTTGACAGGCAAAATTCTTTAGCATTATGGTGTTGAAAGCAAACAGAGAATTTCCACCAAATCATGACCAGTCACGATCTGGTCAAAATTCTCTTGTCAGCTTTTGTAATTACAGTACTGTATAGACCTCTGAGTGGAACCTGTTGGTCCAATGGCTGAAACAGTTTGTGTTACTTATGCTTTTTCACAGAACTTTAGAATTATTGTCAACTGTCAGTTATAAAACTGAGCAGGGAGTATGTATCATTTATTTTAACCCTTTTTAATTCTACTACTTGGTTCATTTCAGTAACACAGTTGTCATTTTAAGGTGTTCCTTAAGGTTTCTTATACATTTTTAGCTGCGACTAGCAGCTCTATAAGTGGCAATGTCGGTCTGTATGTCGGTCGGTCTATCTGTGACCAATGAGTTTCATAACTCAATAACGTTTGAAATACTTGATGGAATGACTTTATATTTGGCATGTAAGTGTATCTTATTGATGTCTAGCCACTGTTCAATGCATGTGTTGTTCCAAATATTTTTCTTGGAGTTATGGCCCTTGATGAACTTAGAATTTTGTGAGATTGCACCACCAGTCGCAGCTATGGCGTCGATGTCGCAATTTTTCTCAGATGGGATCTGTTCCTTGTTCTCTTCAGTAGAATTAGCAAAACAACATTGTTTATTTGCATCTCAAACTGAACATGTTCTTAAATTGGTTCACCCTTAACCCTTGGAGCACTAACCCTAACCTCTACTGAGGCATCTGCATCAAACTTTTTACAGTGATTACTCCCCTGTGAAAACATTAATAAACATTGAATCTTCAGGTCGCATAATGTTTTTTGTTGCAGATGTCAGTACAATGCCTCAAGGATTTGAAAAGGGTTAAAATAATTCATTATTATGTGTGACCATGTTTTTTTTTCACTAAATCAAAAACGTGATCGAGAATGAAAAGAAACTGAAAAGGGCTGCAAAGTTTTCTTATCAACAGCAGAGGACTCTCTTCTACACCTTTACCTCCCAAAAATCTCTTTTGATTTGTTTTTTTCTAGTGAGAAATGTGAAGGTTTTGATGAAAAATGATTTTGAGCCAAATTTAAATGTTAATTCAGAATATGTCACCTGGTGGATTTTGGCATTCCTCTGGAAAATGGATAATGTGTATAACAAATGTTTTCTATTTTAGATCCTCTGGATTAACACCATCAGAGGAGGCTGCAGAGGAAGCCCAGTTACAAAGAGAGATAGGAATGGTACCAGAGCGACAAAGAAGTGAGTTTCACAGGTTTTTCTTTCATTTAAACAAGAACAACAAATTCAACCAGGTGAAAATTCACAAATACTTGTAGCATGTTACCAGAAACCTTTAGTACAATCTGACATATTAATCGCATATGGGGTATAGCGTAAACACTTGTTATTTATTTATTGGTGTTTAAGGTCACATATTTTGCACAATAGCTAATCATGACTACAACATGAGTATCACCTCAAGACAAGGGGTGAGCCATGTTGCCCATTTTAGAGAGGTTTGCACCTCCCAAGCATTGGTGACTGGGTCCTATTTTGCCAGTAAAACAGAGCCTGTTTACCGTAGTGAACAGGCACTGCTTCACTTCCCGGGGTTCCCATGGGGAAAACTCATGTTAACTGATAAACAAGAGGCCCCAAGGGGCCTAAATTTGTTGACCTGATAAAATTGATCAAAGAAGGATATACGGTCACAATCAGCATCTACATGTTAACCCTCTACCAAACATAATGGCCAAAATGGCCAGCGCTATTCACAAAAATCGGCAATCAATTTTTATTATGTTTTCATTTTTAGCTCAATTTTGACGTATGTCTGTCAACAAATCAATACGGCTTGGGCTAGAGGCCGTATTTATGAACCGATCTTCACAAAACTTTTTTGGGTACCTTTGTTATGACTGTGGGACGAGAACGAGTGTTTTGGGGTCAAGTTGGCTGCTGGCAGCCATTTTGTACAAAATTAGGTGCAATCAGATTTTTGCGCAGAACTTCCATATGAAAGCTCTGATTTGAATAATATTTTGTATGAATGTTTAGTACTACAGGGTTTTTTTCTTGTGTGTAAATTATGCAAATTAGACAAACTTGGATGTATTTAGTGTTACTTTCAGCACTGTAAGTGCAAATGCCAATATGGCTCGGGCTAGAGGCCGTATTGATGAACCGATCTTTACGAAACTTCTTGCTTACCTTTAGTATCGCTGTGGAACGAGAATGAGTGTTTTGGGGTCCGGTCCAAAATTCAAGATGGCAGCCAGTGGCCATTTTGTACCAAAATTAGGTCTAATCAGTTTTTTGTACACAACTTCTATACGGCTCAGGCTAGAGGCCGTATTTATGAACCAATCTTTACGAAACTTACTGGGTACCTTTGTTATCACCGTGGGATGAGAACAAGTGTTTTTGGGTATGGTCCGAAATTCAAGATGGCCACCAGCAGCCATTTTGTACCAAAATTAGTACAATCAGTTTTTTGTACAGAACTTCTATACGAAAGTTCTGATTTGAATAAATGTTTGTATGAATGTTTAGTAACATGGAATACATCACATATAGTACAGGTTTTTTTCTCGTGCAGAAATTATGCAAATTAGATGAACTTTGATTTATTCAGTGCTACTTGTATACAGTAAGTGCACATGTCAATGCGGCTCGGGTTAGAGGCTGTATTTATGAGCCTATCTTCACGAAACTTCTCGGGTACCTTTGTTATCACCTTGGGACGAGAACGAGTGTTTCTGGGTGCGGTCCAAAATTCAAGATGGCTGCCAGTGGCCATTTTGTACCGAAATTAGGTCCAATCAGTTTTTTGTCACAACTTCTATACGGCTCGTATTTATGAACTGATCTTCACAAAACTGCTTGGGTACCTTTGTTATCACCTTGGGGCAGGAACGAGTGTGTTTTGGGGTGCCTTTCTTATCACTGTGCTACAAGAACAAATATTTTGGGGTTCAGTCAGACCCACTCTGGGACTCAAAAGATGTACAGACCATTACAATACTTTATATATACCTTGGTTATCAGGTCATACTATACATGTACATGTCTTAACAAGTTGAGCTACAGTGTCATTGTCACTTTCATTTGTCTCAAAAACAGGTTATGACACCTCATTGGAACGAGCTCGACGAGCTATTCAAGAATTTTGTTTGCAAGTGTCATCTGCTTTTCAGGTTAGATAAAGGGTTAATGTAGTTAATCTAATTTAGCTATGGGCACAGGAGAGAAGGGTCTGTAAGATGATTTTGGGTTGGGAGGGGGGGGGGGGGGGTGTCTTAAAAATTACTCAAACCATTTCAAACACATTTTGAAGCAGCAAGAGAAAATTCACCCAGTGGACACCCTCCAACTCCCCCCCCCCCCCCACCAGGGTGAAAGTTTAGGTGAGCAAGCAATGAAATAATTTCTGTCACAACCCCTGACTTCCACATATTTATAGATATATTTGGCTTCAGTAAATCCAATTCTGGCATTTCATCTACTACATCTTGATTGGCAGAGCTGCATGAGCATTACAAAGCCTTATTGCATTCAAGAGACATATTTATCAATTTTATTAACTTGGATAATATATCAGACATAAACAATTTAATTTTTATTTTTTTAAGTTTTCATTGGTTATAAAAAGAGTACATGCGGTAGCCAAAAGCACCATGCATGAGGGCCAGAGAAACAGATTTTTAGCTCACCGAAGGGAGCTCAACTTATCACTTGCCGTCCGTCGTCGTCCGTTGTCGTCATGAACATTTTTCAAACGACTTCTCCTCTGAAACCACTAGTCCGATTTTCATGAAACTTCATGTGGATGTTCATTACTATATGGCAATTCAGGTTTGTTCAAATGAAATGGCCACGTCCCTTGGGGCTCTGTATGGGGCATAAATCTGATAGCACCATATGAATTATAGAACAATTATTAAAAAATCTTCTTCTCCAGATCCAGCCGGCAGAATCTTTTGATGTTTGGTATGCAACATTGTGGGGTGGATCTGATTCAAGTTTGTTCGAATCGGCCCCCTGGATTCATATTTGGGCTCAGTATAGAAGCCCGAATTCGAACTTGGTGCATTTCAGGCAAATTTCTTATAAAATCTTCTTCTCCAGATCCAGCAGGCAGAATCTTTTGATATTTGGTATGCAACATTGTGGGGTAGATCTGATTCAAGTTTGTTCAAACGGCCCACAGGGCTCAGTATAGGAGCCCAATTTGAACTTAGTGCATTTCAGGCAAATTTCTTTAAAAATCTTCTTCTCAAGATCCAGCAGGCAGAATCTTTTGATATTGGGTATGCAGCATGCTGGGGGGGGGGGGGGGGGGGGGGGGGGGGGGGGAGATTCAAGTTTGTTCAAGCCAAGTCCCTGGGTTCATATTTGGGCTCACTGTGGTAGTTCAAAATGAGGAATTTTCTTTAAAAATCTTCTTCAGATCCAGCAGTCGGAATGTTTTGATATTTGGTATACAGAATCCTTGGCGGGGGGGGGGGGGGGGGGGGGGGGGGGGGGGGGGGGGGTTCAAGTTTGTTCAAGCTATGTCCCTAGGTCCATATTTGGGCTCACTGTGGGAGCCCGAATGATAACTTAGTCCAAAATGAGGAATTTTCTTAAAAAATCTTCTTTTTCAGATCCAGTAGTCGGAATGTTTTGATATGTGGTGTGCAGCATCCTTAGTGGGGTGAGATTCAAGTTTGTTAAAGCCAAGTCCCTGGGTCCATATTTGGGCTCCCTGTGGGAGCCCGAATTATAACTTAGTCAATATGAGGAATTTTTAGCTCACTGAAGAAAGCTCAACTTATCACTTGCCGTGCGTCGTCGTGAACATTTTTCAAACGACTTCTCCTCGGAAACCACTGGTCCGATTTTCACGAAACTTCATGTGGATGTTCATTACTATATGGCAATTCAGGTTTGTTCAAATGAAATGGCCACGTGCCTTGGGGGGGCTCTGTATGGGGCATAACTCTGATAGCAGCGTATGAATTATAGAAAAAATATTAAAAAATCTTCTCCAGAACCAGTGGACAGAATCTTTTGATACTTGGTGTGCAGTATCTTGGTATGGGTCTGATTCAAGTTTGTTCAAATTGAGTCCCTCAACCAATATTGGGGCTCACTATGGGGGTGTGCATTTTTACTTAGTGCAGTTTAAGAAAAATTCTTTAAAAATCTTCTTCTCCAGAACCAATGGGCAGAATCTTTTGATATTTGGTATGTGGCATCTTGGTATGGGTCTGATTCAAGTTTGTTCAAATCGAGTCCCTTGATCAATATTGGGGCTCCCTATAGGGGCATAAATTTTTCCTTAGTGCAATTTAAGGAAAAATCTTCTTCTCCAGAACCAGTGGGCAGAATCTTTTGATATTTGGTATACAGCATCTTGGTATGGGTCTGATTCAAGTTTGTTCAAATGGTGTCCCTTGATCAATTTTGGGGCTCACTATGGGGACCTGAATTTTTACTTAGTGCAATTTAAGAAAAAAAAATTAAAAATCTTCTTCTCCGGAACCAATGGGCAGGATCTTTTGATATTTGGTATACATCATCTTGGTATGGGTCTGATTCAAGTTTGTTCAAATTGTATCCCCCATTCAATATTGGGGATCACTATGGGGGGTGTGAATTTTTACTTAGTGCAATTTGAGAAAAAAATCTTCAACAATCTTCTTCACCAGAACGAGTGGGCAGAATCTTTAGATACTTGGTATGCAGCATCTTGGTATGGGTTGGATTCACGTTTGTTCAAATTGAGTCTTTTGATCAATATTGGGGCTCCCTATGGGGGCGTGAATGTTTACTTTGTGCAATTCAAGGAAAATTCTTTAAAAATCTTCTTCAGAACCATCATGCAGAATCTTTTGATATTTGATCAGTAGCACTGTCCCATTCAGTCCTGTTGATGTTTTAGCTCCACAGAGAGTATAGATTTACTCTGTAGAACCTTAAGAATAGCTTTTGATAAAATTTGTGTCTTAACAGTATGGAACATTCGGTGAGCGCCTAAGACCCCCTGGGGCCTCTTGTTATTTTTTTAGCTCTAACAAAATCTTGATATCATGTTCATTGGTTAAAGATTTAAGCTAATCCATGATTAAACTGAGGAATTCTCTTGGTGATAACCTGGGAAGTAGAGCAGTGTTTGTTTACTGTGGTCAGTTAGTTTTGCTTTATGATAAAATAGGACTCCGAACCATTGTCTGGGATGGAAGTCATCTAAAGTGGGCAGTATAGGGCTAAACAATATTGGCTAAACTTGACTTCATACCTGTGTTGCAGTCATGAGATATCCAAGTATGCTGAAAGTGACCTTTAACACCAATAAATAAATACACTGAGGTATTCTGAAAATCTCTCATACAATACTGTCATCACAAAATGGTATTTTTCATGATCAGGTCGCAATTGGGTTGCAATAAACTTAAACACCATAGGCCTGCTGTTTTCAAAATTTTGCGTAACCCATTCACCCTCTGGGGACTCATTCTGCAAATGTCAGACTGCTTATTTTCAGGCCTGTTGGTTCCCCACCTTGAACTACAATTTACTCAAGAAGACTTCTTAGTTTTCCATTGTCAAGCCAAATCCTATTTAAATGTAAATTACACATGATGTTTAATAGGAAATGCCACAATCATGAATTTATTAGATCTCCAACTTCGAGTGCATGCTCAAACAGAGTTCACCAGTGAAAAGCAATTGGCGATGACAATGTCATTTATGACACTGTCAATGCAAATTGCTTTTCTCGACATACTCTGTGGTTTCTGAAATTTATTTATCTGTTGCATTGTTTGATTTGACAGGTAGACCTCTGGGCTATATTACATGCATCAGGAAAACTTGACCAAACTACATATAGCCAAAACATGACAAAATGTGTAAAAAGTTTCCAAATCTGATGGGTGAAATCCTAGAGGTGCAGGAACAAAAGATGAAAGATAATTTTGTCCGGATCGCAACCGGGTCATGCCTTGGATGAAATTATCTTTCCACCTTTGTGATCACAGGAATGTAGACCTTGATTTTGGAACAAATTTTTATTGATGTTGATTTGTGACAAGACTTTTCATGCCAGTGATTGTGCTGTAAGACTGATACATGGTTCCTGCAGGCAAGGTCCTTTCTTGACATTTTTCAGTGACCACACAATAGCCAAATTCAAGAATTTTGAAGGCCCTTCACAAACTATGGCTTATAAAACTTTAGTTATAAAATGATAGTAAATTAAACTATGTGTTCAACATACAAGTTGGAAATCCAAGGCCCTGCAGGAACCCTGTGATAGATCCAACTGAACCTTTTTTTCAATTTGCAGGAACGCATTTTAGACTGCAGGAACAGGGAAAACTTACAAAAGAAGATCTATTGGCTTCAGCAAGCGCAAACGATAGGAGTGATGAAGATTCTGACATAGAAATTCTAAATTCTGATGACGAGATAGACTCTGACATAGAAATCATAAACAATAATGAAGGGCAGAGTGATGCTTTGTCTCATAAGGAGAACTGTGATGATTCATCCTGTATGGGAAATGAAAAAGAAAATGCTGAAAGTACAGTCTGTGATATGTCTGAACTATCATTAATAAACAAATCATAAGATAGTTCAGAATTTCAGCTCAGTTGTCACCGGTGCTATTCCCCTTGCTAGACTATCCTCAGCCCAGATGTACCTAACCGTAACACTGTTACTGTCTCATGGTCTAGGGTTAACATCTAGTTGCAACCCAATAAACTTGTAAGGCACTGGTACAATATAATAGCTCTTTATATGATTAAAGTATTCAGCTCTTCCCACCAGACAATAACATATGATAGACCTGTCGATTAAATTACTGCCTAACAGCCACCATCTTAAATGTTCATCCACAACCTGGAAAACTTTCACACACTCTCGTAAGTCAGAAAACTGTCTATATATTATTATGTTCTCTCACTTTCTGTATTCTGTGCCTTATCAGTGGAACAGTATTGCAGGGCATATGGTGACATTCCAATCTGCCAGAATGACAAATATTTCCACCCATCTATCAGAGAGTTCTATCTTCAAGTTAACACTTTAACTGTTCAATAGTCACAGTGCCTTAGACTGTAACTCCTCCACCCTTAAGAGACAACTTTATTGTATTTCATTGCAAATGAAACCGAGAAAGTTTCTCATTTAAAAATGCTGTATACTATCATATGTTTTATGTCATCTTACATAAAATTGTGTACATGATTTTATATATCGATATTTTGTTTTTACTACTAGGGATTATATTGTTAAACCAATAAGAGGAAATCCTAAGCTATATGTAATAGATCCACAGAGTTAGGTAAAAACCACCCTCTATTAGTGAACACAATTATTTCAATCAATGCTTTTTCATTTTCTTAGTTTACCCTGGAAGGGCCTTCAGCATTCTTGTTATTAGCACCTTTTCTGTACTTGATTTGAAATTCATAGGGCTATAGCATCAAAGACAACCTTAATAGTTGCTGATTTTTATTCTTCAGGCGATGTAGAAAAGCTAATGGATTATGATCAGTCTCAATAACAAATGACACTCCTGATAAGTAATATGAGAGTGATTCAACGCCCCACACTATTGCTAAACATTCCTTTTTGACTGTAGAATAATGTCTCTCTCTTGGCAGGAGCTTTTTAGCTTAAATAAGCGATCGGATGTTCGCCGGTACCATTGTTTTGACTTAACACAACACTGATAGCTCTGTCACTTGCATCAGTTTGTAATGTAAATGGTTTAGTAAAATTGGCATTAGCCAAAACAGGAGCTTTAACCATTTCACTTTTCAGTTCTTTGAAAGCTCTCACAGCTTCCTGTCCATTTCACCTTGGATGGTTGCTTTTTCTTTGTCAGCTCTGTCAGTGGTTCAGCTATTTTAGCAAAGTTTTTAATATACTTTCAATAATAACCCGTCATTCCTAGATATGAGCAAATGTCTTTTTTTATTTGGGGTAATGGAAAATCAGCCATAGCCTTGACCTTCCTAGGGTCGACTCTAACACAACCGTTGCCCACAATGTGTCCCAGAAAATTAATTTCTCTGTTCCCTAGCACACATTTAGTTGGCCGTACAGTTCAGTTTGCTGAACATAGTCTTTCTAATGTGATTCTCAAGTGCTGTAAATGGTCTTCCCATGACAAACTGAACACCACAATGTTTTCAAAATAGTGTATGACATTTTTCAGTTTATCCAATAAAGTGTCCATGAGACGAGCGAATGTCATCAGCGACGTTTTCATGCCAAAGGGCATCACATTGTGCAAGCCAAAGGGGGTATTGAAAGCAGATTTTTCTTTAATCTCTTCCACCAAGGGTACTTGTAAATAACCCTTTGTCAAGTCTAATGAACTTATATATGATGCACTCCCTAATTTCTCCAAACAGTTCATCCATTTGCGGTACAGGGTATGCATCAAAAACAGTCACTTCATTTAACATTCTATAGTCCACTCACAGATGGGTGCTTCCATCAGGTTTAGGAACTAGTACGACGGGTGATGTCCATGGGCTCTTCACTGGTCGAATTAAGCCCTGCCTCAACATGGCGTCTATATTTCGCTTTGCCTCAGGTTGTTTAGCATGGGGAATTCTATATGGCTGTTGAGATACAGGCATCTCTGACACAGTTTTTATACTATGAGTAACAATGTTAGTTAACCCGGGCACTGAAGTCAACACATCTTTATATTCTTCACACAGTGCCTTCAATTGATCTCTCTGGCCTTTTTGTAAGTTCGGTCCAATTTTCACATCTTTCCAACATTCAACAGAATCAATTGGTAAACAAGAGCTAACTTCACAGTTGCTAGGCACATTGTTAGTTACAAGCATGACACATCTGTTGTATTTACAAAGCAAATTAATGTGACCAGTGACAATGTCTCGTCTCCCACCAACATTTATCTTATAGTTCACATCATTCAGTCTCTTGACCACTTGATATGGACCTTTCCACTGTGCTGCAAGTTTACAAGTATCTGAAGGCATCAGAATCAGAACCTCATCTGGATGCAACTCCCGTTTTGTGGCATTTTTATTGTACCATGCCTTAATTTTAGCTTGTCCGTTTGACAGGTTTTCTTGCACAATTTTAGTTACAGTTTCTAGACCCCCTCGAATTTTAGCCGCATGTTCAATTAGTGTTTGACCAGATTCACATTCTTCTGTCATCATTTAATGTAGAACACTTGTTGGACCTAATACTGGCCAACCATGTGAAAGCTCAAATGGAGAAAATCCTGTTTCCACAAATGGAACTTCTCGATATGCAAACCGTGTATATGGAAGTGTTCATCCCATTCTTGCTTATAAACAGCACACAGTTTCTTAAGCATTGATCTGAGTGTCACATTGAACTGCTCAACTCTACCATTTGCCATTTGTTGTTGTTGTTATCCCTTGAACCTAAAATTTCTCATACAACTGTTGTAAGAGTTCAGTCCTAAAATTTGTGCCCTGGTCCATTAAAATTGTAGATGACACACCAGTTCTACTAAACAAATCAAACGGTCCGCAATGCATGAAGCTTCAACACTTGGTAATGCATATGCCTCTGGGTACCTTGTTACTTCATCTACAATTGTCAAAATATATTTATTCCCCATTTTTGTTGTTCCAGTGGACCAACAATATCCATGGATATTTTCCGAAAAAGCTCCTTAACTGTTGGTACAGGAATTAGTTGTGCTTTATCTTTAGTTTTTCGCTTAGATGTCTTTTGACACACGTCACAAACTTGACAGTATTTTGCAATGTCTTTAAACATTCCAGGCCAGTAAAAAGACTGAAGCATTCGTCGTTTTGTTTTTTCACATGCCAAATGTCCTGCCAGTGGCCTATCATGTGTCAAATGTATTACATCCTTACACAATATTTCTGGTAACACAACCTGTGTATCACTCTTCGCATTTTTGATAGACTTCCATTTTCTGTAGAGTATGTTGTTGTCCCAGTAGAAAGCATCAGTCTCATCTTCAATTTCACCTTGTCCAGCTTTTTCACGAATTTCTTTCAAGCTAGGGTCTTCCTTCTGAAGTTTACTCAATGCTTCAGCATTTACACTTGTCAAAGCCACAATGCTTTGATCCTCTTGTGCCTTCCCTAAATCATCATTACTATCTTCTGATATCTCTTCAATCTCAACTTCGTTCTCATGTATATCATCAAGAGAACGACATTGAACATCACATCAAACCATGCTTTCTGAAGCTTCTTTTTCAAGTCTTCCATGCTGTCTGAGCACGTGTAACAGCAAGTGCAGGTACCTTGTTTAGTACATCCATACCAAACAAACCTTCAGAGTGCAAGCCCAACTGTCATTAACCCTTTGTAATATGGTGTATCCAAATTCACAATGCCAACTTTAGCACTAAATGGCTGTCCTATAGCTGTAAATAACTCCATGTATTGTCCTTCAATAATGCAACTAAATCTTCCCGAATGAGAATAACGTCTGCACCTGTGTCCTTTACAAAGTTAACCTCCTGATTGTTGACAGAACCAGGAATATAAATCAGTCTTTGTCCCACAGATGGCTTGACAAAATATGTAGCTTGATTTAGCAAATTAGTTTTGTTTTTATTTTTCAGTGGGCAATGAACAGCAATATTCCCCTTATTTTTGCACCGAAAACATTCAATATCGCTCTTAATTTGTTGAAAATTACTTTGTTTGTGTTTCTAAAAGTTCTGTGCTGCCTCTTCTGAAGATATTTGTGTTTGGCTTAAAGGTAATATCTGGCATTATATAATCCTCGGCTGCATCCACAACTGATTCTCCCTTGTTTCTCCTAACCCACTGTGCTTGATGTGCCGGCAATGCACGAAGAAAGAATTCATCAGAAAATACTTCCAGAATATCTCTTTCTTCAACAAATCTTTTCAAATTTCAGTTCTCTATATATGTTTTGTTGTTCTGTCTTTGTAGAGATGAAACCATTTAAAAATACTCTGCAGGCTTCTTTCCAAATCTATCGATCAAAGCTTTCTGAAGCTCGGTGAAACTTGATGAACTTTGAATAATGTCTCTAGCCTCACCTTTAACTAATGTTCTTAGCTGTAAGATTTTCACATCATCTGTCCAGCTCAACTGTTCTGCAATAGTTTCAAATTCAGACAAATAACTTAAAATAACATCAGTTGATTGATCAAATGGTTGAATTTATAATTTTATTGGCACTTGAGTAATGGCTTTCGACACTATTTTTGTTGTCTTTCTTAACAGTTCTATCTCTTGCTCTTTCATTTTAACTTAGTGCTCCATTTCTTTGATTCTCAGTTCATTTGCCAGCTTCAGTTTTTGCATTTCGATTTCAATTTCTAAATCTCTTTTCATTGTTCTTTTCTTTTTGGGGTTTTCTTTCTCTATCTCTACCTCTATGTCAGTTTCTGACTCCATGTTAAAATCATCCTCTGATGTTCCTTACACAGCTATTCTTTCTTCGATGTCTTTCATTTTATTTCTGTAATTTCTGTATACTTAGCATGTAACAGTCACATTCAATTATAAGATCAAACAAGTCAACACGTATGATACAGTTCACAATATAATTGACAATACACTTCAGCTCCGGGTACTCCAGCTTCCTCCACCCATAAAACTGTCACCAATAAGATATGACCCTGGCTGTTAAAGTGTCATTAAACCCTAATAAATAAATAAATACACTTCAACTTGTATTCCTTCAGCTTTTCTTTATCACACAAATCAGCATGTATGATATAGTTCACAGTACACATCAGCATGTACAGTTTGGCTGTTATTTCCTTGTTTTATCTGCAAAACTTGAATCTTCACCTCTGCCACCACTTAATTATGTTACCGTCTCGTGGTCTAGGGTTAACAGCTAGTTGCAACCCAATAAACTTGTAAGGCACTGGTACAATATAATAGCTCTTTATATGATCAAAGTATTCAGCTCTCACCACCAGACATTAACATATGATTGACCAGCCGATTAAATTACTGCCTAACAGCCACCAACTTAAATGTTCGTCCCCAACATTGAAAGTTTTCACACACTCTGGTAAGTCAGAAAACTGTCTATATATTATTATGTTCTCTCACTTTCTGCATCCTGTGCCTTATCAGTGGACCAATATTGCAGGGCATACAGTGACATTCCAATCGGCCAGAATGACAAATATTTCCGCCCAGCTATCAGAGAGTTTTATCTTCAAGTTAACACTTTAACTGTTCAATAGTCACAGTGCCTTAGACTGTAACAAACACTTATAAATAGGATCATTAAGGGGGTTAACACGATGGAAATATTGCATGCTTTCAGCATAGACTTAAAGTACCTGTATGTTGGCCAGGTCATATTTTGTGTGATCACATTTTACAATCAGTATTTTGTTCCTAATATTCATCTTTTGTAGTTTGTGATGTCTAAAATTTAAAGAAGGTGGATGGAGTAAAGTCCGCTAGTTTGTTGGCATTCTATGTCCATAATTGTCAGCAGTCATACTTGCCAAAAATACAGGGTTCCTGCTGGCAAGGCCTGATAAAATTCAAGGCCATTTCTCAACATTTTCAAATATATATGAATAGCCACATTCAGGGATTTTCAAGGCCCCCATCTTCATCTTATTCCTCCCTCTTCCCTACAAGGGAAGTGTGAGATAGGGTAACGACTCAAGGCCCCCACCTTCATTCGTCCTAGAACCATCTGGTTGTTCCTCCCTCTTCCCTACAAGGGAAGTGTGAGATGGGGTAATGACCCAAGGGTCATTGTAAATTGGTAGGATGACTCATTATAATGTCTAGATGAGAACATCGTATTTTGGTTGTGATCAGTTAATCATGGAAGCCACACGGACACGTGACCTAGATTTGTTTAGTAGTCTACAGTTCGTATTTATGAAGCGATTTCATTGTAACTTGGTAGAATGACTCGGTATGATGTCTAGATAAGATTATCCTATTTTGGTCATGGAAGCCACACGGACACGTGACCTAGATTTGTTCAGTAGTCTATAGTTCGTATTTATGAAGCGATTTCATTGTAACTTGGTAGAATGACTTGATATGATGTCTAGATAAGATTATCCTATTTTGGTCACGATTGGTCACCCGTTACCGTCGCTTGGGCATGTGACCTAGATTCCTTTAGCACTGTCTGCAGGTCGTATTTAGGAAGCAATTTCATTGTAACTTTGTAGTATGACTTGGTCTGATGACTAGATGAGAACAGCCCCCATGTATTTTAGTCTAAATTGGTCATAGTGGTCAACAGTGAGGGCCTCACAAGCCCTTGCCCTAAAACCTTTAACACAGCCTGCAGGCCGAATTTATGAGGTGATTTTGTTGCAACTTGGTCAAGAGACTTGGTGATATGATGTCCAGATGGATTTCTGAATGAATGTCAGGATGAATTTTCCATTTTAGTTCTGATTGATCAACCAAGAGAGCCGTATGAGGCCCCAGACCAAATTCTTCTACCTCGCTCTGCAGATAAGTTTTTAGCTGTGACGAGCAGGTCTATATGTGGCAATGTCTGTCGGTCACCAACAAGTTTAAAAAACACCATAAAATACTTGATGGAATGACACCATACTTGTTATGCAAGTGTATCTTCATGATGTCTACACCCTCTCTCAATAGTGCATGTCATTCGGATAATTTCTGTCCCATTTATGGACTTGTCACCAACAAGTTTTTTTGTCACCAACAAGTTTTAAAACATCATTGGCATTGCAAGAATCATTGCAGTATTGGCACTGTGACAGTGCGCTCTAGCTTTTTGGAATGATGTTACTGTAACTTGGTAACTTTGGTTGACATACGTTAACTGTGAGTGCTACATCAACCCAGGTCTCAATTCTGTAGTACAGTCTACACCTCAAATTATTCTTGTTGAAAACATAGCATGTTGGGTACAGAACTTAACATATTCTCACTTATCACAATTTTTTTCTTATTTCATAATCCTTTCATAAACACTGAACATTATCCTTTTCATCAAATGCTACACGCAGTCAGGTTAAGGTGCAGTGTCATTGACACTGAACTTGTCTCGTGATGTACTACTACTTAACAACTCCCTATCATCGACCCCTAGAAAGCTTTTCAGTTTTGCATTCTCATTAGAGCCCCCATTTTTAATGAGCATGAGCATATTTATTTTCAAAGACAATTGACTATATGTATTTGAGAAAAGAATATATAAAAGTCATGGTTTGTTCCTGTAAGGACATTGTAAATCCTGTACAACATTTCTTTTCCAGAGGAGTTCCAATTTGTGACCTGGTAAAACTTACGATCCAATCTACAGTATATTTACAAAAGTAAAATGAGAGGCCCCAGGGCACCTGAGACACACACTTGACAAAGTTGTTCAAGAAGAATATAATCGGCATCTTTGGCTAGTTAACAGGAATGAAGTCATGTAATTATAACTCTGTTGTCCATGTCAGTTGATTTTTTTTTAACACTGAGATGCTGCCACAGAAAAAAATGTTCACATTTCCAATAATAGCTCATATACCAACCTAAGGACTTCCCACAAGGCTGCTGTATACCAAACATCAATAGATTCTCAACAGTGGATATGAAGAAAGAGATTTTTAAAGATTTTTCGTCATATTACACTTAGTTAAAATTTGGGTCCAAATGTGAATCCAGGGACTTTATTTGAACAAACCTGAATCTGAGTCTCCCTCCCCCCAGGGTGTTGTATATCAAATATCAAAAGATTCTGAAAGGTGGTTCTGGAGAAGAAGATTTTAAGGAATAGTCCTCTTTTGCACCAAGGTAAAATTTGGACCCCCATATAGTGTAACTCTGGGACTTTATTTTAATGACCCTGAAACTGACCCCATCCCCACCCCAGGATGATGTATGCCAAATACTAAAAGACTCTTGACTGGCGTCCTGGAGAAGATTTTTCAACAATATTACCAGTATTTCACTAAGTTAAAATTTGAGCTTCCATGGGGTACCCAAATAAAAAAAAAAACAGTGACTTAACCCAAAGACTTGATTTGAACAAATTGAATCTACCTCCTCAAGGGATATAGTATACCAAATATCAAAAGAATCTGACTGGTGGATCTGAAGAAGCAGATTTTTAAAGATTATTCCTCCAATTGGACGAGGTTAAAATTCAGACTCCAAAAGGGGGCCCAATTATTAACCCAGGGACTTGATTTTAACAAACTTGAATCTGACTCTCCCCACCCCCAAGGGTGGTGAAAATCATATTGCAAATTATTGTGACTGGGGGTTATGATGAAGATTTTTAAAAGAATATTCCTCATATTGCACCAAGTAACAAAAGGCCCCAAGGGATCTGAGGGCGCTCACCTGACATGGTAGCCTAAATATCAACCAGAGAATTGATTTCAACAAGTTGCATCTGCTCCTCCTAAGAAAAAGCTTATACCAAATATCCAAAGATTCTGACCAGTGGATCTAAAAAAAAAAAGAAGATTTTTAAAGAATATTCCTCATATTGAACTGGGAGCCCATATATGAACCAAGGGACTTGATTTTAACAAACTTGAATCTTCCCCCCCCCCCCCCCCCTAAGGATGCTGCACACCACATATCAAAACATTCCCGACAGCTGGATCTGAAGAAGAAGATTTTTAAAGAAAATTCCTCATTTTGAACTAAGTTACAATTCAAGGACCTAGGGACATGGCTTGAACAAACTTGAATCTCACCCCCCAAGGATGCTGCATACCAAATATCAAAACATTCCAACTGCTGGATCTGAAGAAGATTTTTAAAGAAAATTCCTCATTTTGAATTAAGTTATCATTCGGGCTCCCACAGTGAGTCCAAATATGAACCTAGGGACATGGCATGAACAAACTTGAATCCCCCCCCCCCCTCCCCAAGGATGCTGCATACCAAATATCAAAACATTCCGACTGCTGGATCTGAAGAAGATTTTCAAAGAAAATTCCTCATTTTGAACTAAGTTATAATTCGGGCTACCACAGTGAGCCCAAATATGAACCCAGGGACTTGGCTTGAACAAACTTGAATCTCACCCCCCTAAGCATGGTGCATACCCAATATGAAAAGATTCTGCCTGCTGGATCTTGAGAAGAAGATTTTCAAAGAAATTTACCTGAAATGCACTAAGTTCGAATTCGAGCTTCTGTAGTGAGTCCAAATATGAATCTAGGGAGCCGATTTGAACGAACTTGAATCAGATCCACCCCACAATGTTGCATACCAAATATCAAAAGATTCTGCCTCCAGGATCTGGAGAAGAAGGTTTTTTCAAGAAATTTGCCTGAAATGCACTAAGTTCGAATTCGGGCTTCTATAGTGAGCTCAAATATGAATCCAGGGGGCCGATTTGAACAAACTTGAATCAGATCCACCCTACAATGTTGCATACCAAATATCAAAAGATTCTGTCTGCTGGATCTGGAGAAGATTTTTTAATCTTTTTCCCATTGCCTACAGTGTTAAAAAGTGCTGCCTCAGCACTTTTTCAAAGTCCTGAAAAAAGTACCTTGTGATCAAACCGATAGGGATTTTTTTTAAACCATTCTATTCTACTGGATAAAAGTAAGCTTTATACAAAATAAGAATTCTCTGTGCCGTGTAGTTTTGGAGATATGGCAGTTTTAAGGTTTTTCCTATTTAGCTCCCGAGGTTCCCACGGGGCAATGAGAAAATTCTTTTTTGCATCAATCTACTACTTATGACCCATTATCATCTCATATCAAATTTGGTTCAAATCGACCTCACGGTTCTGAAAATAGAAATTTTAGGCGTGGCCAAAATTTTTGCCCCTCCCATAACGAAGGCAAATAATGCCCGACAAACTTCTCTTGAACAAACTTGATTCTAAACCTCAAAAGGACTCTGTATACCACATATCATGTCTCTGCTACTGGTGGTTCATTAAAAGATTTTCAAAAAATTTGGCCATTTTTTCCCCACACCTCTGCTCAATATGAGCCGAAACCTAATTTGGATAAAAATCAAAATGCCCCTATATAACCACTACTTACATGAAATTTAATTAAAATGTGGCCAGTGATTTAGAAGAAAGAGGCTCAAACACCACCTTCACGCAGGACGACGGACGAAGAGTGATAAGAAAAGCTCACCCTGACTTTCAGTCAGGTGAGCTAAAAATTCAGGCTCCTGTCTGTATTCTTTGTTAGAATGATTCACAAGTTTTTTTTTCAAATCAATACCCTTGTTTCATGGGAACACAGATTTTAACACTGTAGATAATGGAAAACATGTAACCTTCTGCACTCTGATGTCAAAATGGCAAAGTTTTCAGCAGCAAATATTTCCCATAATGCAGTTTGATATTTAACCAACTATACCTGGTTTGACAGAGCTCACTTGTCAAACAAGATAAGATTAATTAAATTCATAGTTAAACAAGAGAAACAAACAGTGACTGGAGAAAATTCTGTCGCACTACGAGAGTGCTAGGAGTTTTTAAAAGTCATTTGATTGCAAACCATGATTTCACATTTCCATGCTTGATACATAACATTTTCGTAAGAATAATTCACAAGTTAGCAGGGCTTGCATTTTAGAATCATGACCAGGCTGATTGATAGGCCTGGTGAAGTGTTGACCAGGCTGATTTTTCTTCCCTGGGGCTGATTTGTTTTTTAACACTTGCATGTGCATATTATATTGATATTTCATGTACATTGTGTTATTTGATGATTTGTTATGAATAAATATTAATAATTCCAACCTAATTGTCTTTTATTAATTTGCTATGGGCTATTAACCAGGTAATATTAATACCATGCTGATCCGTATCTTGTGTCTTGGCACATATTCGTGATTTAGACCCCCCCCCCCTCCCTCCCCCGCCCCTGCCCCTTTCTGTTTCTGCATGTTGAAAACAAGGTGCCCTAACCATGTTAAAGCCTACTCTCTCAGTTTCGAAAGACTTAAACTCGGTGGTGCGCAGATGAATTTAAAGCGAAATAAGGTGAGCAGACATGTGTTGTCATTAACCGGAGGGCGATGCAAATTTCCTTTTTCATCTAACGTTCAAGAAATGGATTGTTGCCTGTCTTGATATGTCAAAAAAGGGAGTAAGTGATTTTATTTTATTAAAATAAAATCCATTCCGAAGCAAAAACGGTGTTGTTTTTATTTTCACGAATTCACTTTGCTGAAGATCAACAAACTTGACATCATGCACTCTCACTTGTCAATGATTCCCTTAAAACGCCCATATTGTAAATCACTCATGATTAATTAATGCATGAACCAGTGTATATTTTTCCAACACAGTTGTAATTGCTTTGTTTTGTAACAGGTTATTTTTGAAGACAGCTTGGAGGGAGTGGAGGAGGGAATCCACATAAGATGCAGAAATTACACATTTTTGTGTAAACATTTCAGAATAAACAATCAATCAGAGGTTAAGTTTATTCTCTTTATTATAACAGATGCATGTGATTGTGTTGACAACACAGTCATACACACAATTTTTTTTTTAAAGTCTGCTGATGATAATTGTATGGCCCACCAAATGTATAAAACTTGTGCCAGGCAATCGAACAGTAATCAAATGTGATAATAAATAAGGGATTCCAAGTCGTTATATCATATAAGGCTTATAAGGTCAGTATCAACCCATTTATGCATTTATTTTCGCAGTACCCACCCTCTCGCATTTTCTGCACTCATCTGTACATTTCCGGTGGAAGTACAGGAATAAACCCGGAATCGGCTGATCGATTAGTCCAATTGCTGGAAGTTATTTTATTTTACGAAGTCGCTGGTCGCTTGACTTGCTGAGATTGGGAAAACAATAGGTCGATGACGGGGCCCGGGCCGATTGATCGGCCTTGTCCGATTATTTTTGCAGCCAATTACCAGGCCAGGGCAGTAGGTATTATTTGCGGGTTCAAGCATAATCGTACATGTACGTGTACGTGTACATGTACACCTCCATAGGATTTAGTGTTAAAATCGTGTATGTGTACAAGATTTTAACATTTTTTAGGGTGCTTTAGAATCCATTTGCGGATTCAAACATCACTGATTGAATCCAAGAATGACAGAAAACGCATGAAATTTTATGTACAGTACATGTACCGTTTCGATTGAAATCGGTAAATGGATTTCTCCCATAGGATTCAGTGTTAAATTGCGAGCAAAAAAACGTTTTGCGGTTTCTAACATCATCCTCTCGTCGATTCTAACAATCCACGTCCGTACACGATTTTAACACTGAAACCCAATGGAGGCGTACACGGAGATCCGCTCTGCGGATTTTAGGTCCGATGATGTTTGAATCCGCAAATGGATTTCTCCCATAGGGTTCAGTATTAAATTGCGAGGAAAAAACGTTTTGCGGTTTCTAACATCATCCTCTTGCCGATTCTAACAATCCACGTTCGTATACACGATTTTAACACTGAAACCCAATGGAGGCGTGGACGGAGATTTTGAAATCGACTCGCGTGAAGAGGTGATGTTTGAATCCGCAAACCCACTGTAGCGTTTTCTCGAAGTGAGACTGGCGCACGTTATTGCGAGGTGGGATCTCGACGAGCACTTGATGGAAATGGTTTGAACGAAGAGTGTTGTTGTCGGTGTGGTTGGAAATTCGCGAACCCAGATATTAGTGTTTTGTCTTGATGAGAGAGATTGACTGTTAAGCGTTCGTTCGAAAAAAGTCAAACACTTATCCGGAATGTTTAAAATGCATTTTCCGCTCAATTAGGTTTTGAGTGGTAAAATTTTTAATATATTCATGATAGCAATCGCAGTCATCAAAAGGATTCTCTCTTAATTCGACACTCGGTGAATTGATGTGTGAATGAAAAATCTTTTGACAAATGTAAAAACTACTGTCAAAATGCGTTAAATCAGAAACCGGTTTGTCATGTACTGTTTAAACGTATTTTTTAAACTTCAATTAACACAGTCAGTTGAGATGAGAATATTTTCAGATTATTATATATTAAGACGGAAAGAGTTTTTTTATTACTTAAAAACTTAAAAAAAAAAATATAATTAAACATTTAATTTTGAAAATAAAAACAATTAAAACGAAAGATGTTTTTACAGATGGATCCTAGGTGCCGAGATTTAATTTTAGGCGAGTATGAACGTGCTAAGAAGAGCATTCAGTCTGCTGACAGGAGCAGACGTCTTGGTGAGATGGAACTCAGACGCGAAGCCACAAAAATATTTAAACCCGTGACGGAGGGTCAAGAGCGAAGCAGGAAGGAGATAGTCGAAGAATTGAGACCCATAAAGGAGAGTTCTTTGAGAATGGGTTCGTTGCCTCCTAGTTTTGGAAATCGGTATTCCGTTCAATCTGCACCGGATTACGTTCCCACGGGAATTCAAACAGATATGAGCGAGAGCGATCACCACTAGTAGCGTCGCATCGTTCGATGATGATGGCGGTAAGAGAGATCAGTCGTATGGAATTTATAAGGATTCTGAGGGTAGAACTTTTGTAGGTGATACGGAAGTGGAAATGGATGATGATGAATTGATCGTGGGTTCGAATAAATATAAAGTAACTGATGGTCTGCGGAGATTGCTCCTTTACGACAAGCCCGGCGATTACACGGAACAGGATTTCGACAATTACGGAGACATTCTGGTCCAGACCCACGCCATGAAGAGAAATAACGATGCCAGAGAGACGAGACCCAAAGCCAACAGAGGTTACAAGTGGACGAAAGTGGTGAAACCCATATGGGATATGAACAAGAAGTTCGTCGAATCGGTGACTGGGAAAGGGGTGAAAACCACTTTTCTTCCGAGCGATTCCGACGCTCTGTCTCAGAGACTGAGTTTGTTGATGGCGAGCAGGCGGGCTGGTAACACGGGATTAGATAATCAGATAGTTGCTGTATCTGACGAATTGTTAAGACAGAAGGTTTTGAATAAAAACCAGTATAAAAGGCTGATGAACGAATTGAAGGATTGATGTGTATATAATAAGTAGAGAGAAACAAACAAACAAACAAAAATAAAACAGTAAATTTTTACACTAGAAATAATAAAGGTATTTAAACGGCAAAAACGATTTACCAGTGAAAAAAACAAAAATATATCATAATGAAAGTGTCAATGACACTGTAGCTCAACTTGTCAAGACAAAGACATGTACATGTATAGTATGTGACACAGCAATGACAAACATCTAGGTAATGACCTGATAACAAAGGTACATATAAAGTATTGTAACGGTCTGTACATAAATACTGACCGTTGCCTGTAACAAATGTATAGGTAAAGTATTGTAAAGGTGGGTGACAGTCAGATGTTGAACAATAAAAAAATCTTTGAGTCCCAGAGTGGGTCTGACTGAACCCCAAAATATTTGTTCTCATAGCACAGTGATAACAAAGGCACCCCAAAACACACTCGTTCCTGTTCCAAGGTGAAAACAAAAGTACTCAAGAAGTTTTGTGAAGATCAGTTCATAAATACGAGCTGTATAGAACTTGTGACAAAAAACTGATTGGACCTAATTTCGGTACAAAATGGCCACTGGCAGCCATCTTGAATTTTGGACCGTACCCAGAATAACTCATTCTCATCCCAAGGAGATAACAAAGGTACCCAAGAAGTTTTGTGAAGATCGGTTCATAAATACAGCCTCTACCCTGAGCCGTATTGACATGTGTGCTTACATTGTGTAAGTTGTACTGAATAAATCAAAGTTCATCTAATTTGCATAATTTCTGCACGAAAAAAAACCCTTACAATATGTGATGTATTCCATGTTACTAAACATTCATACAAAAATTTATTAAAATCAGAACTTTCATACAGAAGTTCTATACAAAAGTCTGATTGCACTAATTTTGGTACAAAATGGCTGCTGGTGGCCATCTTGAATTTCGGACCACACCCAAAAACACTCGCTCTCATCCCACGGTGATAACAAAGGTACCCAAGAAGTTTCGTAAAGATTGGTTCATAAATATGGCCTCTAGTCTGAGCTGTATAGAAGTTGTGTACAAAAAACTGATTAGACCTAATTTCGGTACAAAATGGCCACTGGCAGCCATCTTGAATTTTAGACCGCACCCAGAAACACTCGTTCTCGTCCCAAGGTGATAACAAAGGTACCCAAGACATTTCGTGAAGATCAGTTCATAAATACAGATTCTAGTCTGAGCCGTATTGAAATGTGTACTTACTGTGTGTAAGTCGCACTGAAAAAATCAAAGTTCATCTAATTTGCATAATTTCTGCACGAGAAAAAAACCCGTATTATATGTGATGCATCCCATGGTACTAAACATTCACACAAAAAAATTATTCAAATCAGGGCTTTCATATGGAAGTTCTGTGCAAAAATCTGATTGCACCTAATTTTGTACAAAATGGCTGCCATCGGCCATCTTGAATTTCGGACCGGACCCAAAAACACTCGTTCTCGTCCCACGGTGATACCAAAGGTACCCAAGAAGTTTCGTAAAGATCGGTTCATAAATACGGCCTCTAGCCCGAGCCGTATTGGCATTTGCACTTTCAGTGCTGAAAGTAACCCCAAAAAACATCAAAATTAGTCTAATTTGCACAATTTACGTACGAGAAAAAAACCCGTATTATATGTGATGTATCCCATGGTACTAAACATTCATACAAAAAATTATTCAAATCAGAGCTTTCATATGGAAGTTCTGTACAAAAAACAGATTTCTGCATCGTCGGTACAAAATGGCAGCTGGCAGCCATCTTGAATTTCGGACCGCACCCAAAAACACTCGTTCTCGTCCCACGGTCATAACAAAGGTACCCAAGAAGTTTCGTAAAGATCGGTTCATAAATACGGCCTCTAGCCCGAGCCATAGCAGCTTGGCACTTACAGCTCTGAAAGTAACACTAAATAAATCAAAGTCAGTCTAATTTGCATAATTTACGCACGAGAAAAAAACCCGTATTATATGTGATGTATCCCATGGTACTAAACATTTATACAAAACTTTATTCAAATCAGAACTTTCATACAGAAGTTCTGTACAAAAAACTGATTTTTGCATCATCGGTACAAAATGGCCACTGGCAGCCATCTTGAATTTCGGACCACACCTAAAAACACTCGTTCCCGTCCCAGGGTCATAACAAAGGTACACAAGAAGTTTTGTAAAGATCGGTTCATAAATACGACCTCTAGCCCGAGCCATAGCCAATTGTTGACGTACAGACAGACGGACAGACGGACGGACAGACAGACGGACGACGGGCCATGACAATAGCTCAAATTTGACTTCGTCAAAGTTGAGCTAAAAATAAAATATGTTGGTGATAAAGAACAGGGGATACATCAGAACTTACGTTCAAGGCAGTTCTGGCATCGTAGATTCTATAATGCGAGCGTTCACGAGCAATGCGGGTCGAAAACTCGCATCGACCGCATTTGAGGTTGGTAAGAAGACGGCATTGGATGCTGGTAAGAAAGCCGCTTCCGAAGCCAGTGGTAGGATAGCTTCTGTGGCTGGCAAGAGGGCAGCCGACGCGTTGATCGACAAGTTGATCAGTCCGCCGGCGAAGCGAGCTGCGTTAGAGCGAACGCCGAAAAGTTGGAAAGATTTTAAGGATGCCGTGGTGCCCATACAAGATTTAGCCAAAATGACGAGTGGATCCGGATTGAAGAGAACTCGCGACGGTGCGATATAAATAAATAATAATAACATTAAAAAACAGAGTTTGAAAAACATAAAAAAAAATTTGTGTTTGAAAAGAATCTAAAATAACAAACAAAATAAAAACAAAGATGAACATTAAAGATATGTCTTGGAACGACGCCGCGACCAAGAGGTCGAATAACGAGTTCTTTCCCAAGAGCATAAGAGGTTTGATAGTGGGAAAATCGAATTGTGGAAAGACCAATCTGTTGATGAATCTGTTGTCCCGACCCGACTGGTTGGATTACGACAGATTGTTCGTGTTTGGCAAGAGCTTGTTTCAACCCGAATACAGATTGCTTCGAGAGTGCATGGATCGCAGATTGCCCAAGGACGTCATAGCCAGAATCTTTGACAGTAGGGAGGAATTCGACAAGAGTGGAGCTCCACTCTCGACCATTTTGGACGGCGTGGCGACGGAGCTGACGAAGAGAAATGCATCTTCGAACGTCGAGTGTCGATTTTATGAGAACGCTAGCGACGTTCCGGATCCTAGAGAACTGAAATCGGAAGATAAGAATCTCATGATTTTCGACGATCTGCTTTTGGAGAGACAGAACCGATGCGAATCGTATTACGTTAGGGGTCGACACAGCAACGTGGACTGTTTCTACCTGTCGCAGAATTATTTTCGATTGCCCAGACAGACGATAAGGGAGAACGCTAATTTTCTATGTCTCTTTCGCCAAGATCTCAAGAATCTCAATCACATCTACGGCGATCACGTCGCAAACGACATGAACACGGTGGAATTCAGGAGATTCTGCAAGAGGGTTTGGGATGGTGGACTTTACAATTTCGTCGTGATCGATTTGACAAGCGAATTTAATCGCGGAAAATATCGGTGCGGATTCGACAAGTTTTATGTTTCCGATGGTAATAATAAGATAGAGCGTGAAAATAAAACAAGAGGCCCCACGTGGCCTTAATCGCTCACCTGACAAAGTGACTCTAAGAAGTATTTTAGGTCACCTTCACCATGTCATGCCTCATCAACATTAACTGGTTGAGTGATAGATTTTGTTTGAAGTTCAACATTTGTTACCTAAAATTAGTTTTATTTAAAATCATTGGTGTGTGGCCAATCTCCAATGATTTTTAATAAAGCAAATTTATCTCTGCAGACAAACTGGTTTAGCATGAAGCACAAACAAGGAATGTGAAGAGATAGCCTTGGACATCTCTCCCCAACTGTGGATATCTTCCATGTGCTACATGTATATATTTGCATGCAAGAAAACAAAAATTTTCACAAATTTTATTTTTTTTTATCATCATTGGAACAAGCTCAAACAGCTTATTCCAATAGGGGTATGGGAAGATCAGGTATATTTTTGAGACAGAAATGTGAATATATAAATAATGGTGTTTTTTTGTGAATGATGCTGGAGAATTTTGCGTAAAGATATGGTAAATGGTTTGTTCTAGATACAGAATGATGCAAAAGTATTTAAATTTGATTAGGCAAGTTGTTCCTATAATGCATTTAAAAATTGAAGTAACTGTTTTTTTGCTGACGAACTTTTAGATGTGTGTGTGTGTGTTTGTGTGTGTGTGTGTGTGTGTGTGTTTGTGTGTGTGGGGGGGGGGGGGGTTAAGAGTGTTCTTGCAAACAAAATTCCTGAATAAATGGAAAATTTTATTTTTTGTGTGAAAGACATAGTGCGTGAATGTTGATTGGAACAAGCTTAGAGAGCTCATTTTAATGTGAAGTCATAAAGCTGTGTTTTACGTACGAAATTCTGGAATAACTAAAAAAATTGCTTTTTTGACTCAAAAAGCATGGTGTGCGACCTCTCATTGGAATGAGCTCAAAAAGCTCATTCCAATGGGGTATTTACAAGCGATAAGTACATGTATGTTTAAGAGACAAAAATTAAAATTTGAATAGCAATTTTTGCGAAGAATGCTGACAAGTTTTGGCAGTTATGCTGGTAAAAAGGTAAGATATGCAAAGTGGTTGTTTTTTAGAGGCGACATTTAATTAAGGGGAATTAACCCTTGATTACTGAGGTAACTTCTAAAAGTACTGAAATTTCATGAAGCAATGTGAATAACAGACAACAGTTGCCTAAAAATTTCATGAATAACTAAAATTTTTATTCCTTTGTCTCGAAAACATGGCATATGACCTTTGTTGGAATGAGCTGAATGCGTGTGTTCCAATGAGGGGTCATAAAATTTGAATGAAGATTTGTGTGAATAATGCATTAGTACTGCTAGATTTGGGTAAACGGTTCACCCTGGATACCACCCCTTCTATAGTAGATCTTTTCTGCCAATTTTGTCTAAGATTCTATCAACTTTACAAATAAATACGTTCATGAATCACAATCAGATCCACCCTACAATGTTGCATACCAAATATCAAAAGATTCTGCCTGCTGGATCTGGAGAAGAAGATTTTTTAAGAAATATGCCTGAAATGCACTAAGTTAAAATTTGGGCTCCTATACGGAGCCCAAATATAAACCCAGGGGGCAGATTTGAACAAACTTGAATCAGATCCACCCCACAATGTTGCTTACCAAATATGAAAAGATTCTGAAGCTGGATCTGGAGAAGAAGATTTTTTAAGAAATTTGCCTGAAATGCACTAAGTTCGAATTCGAGCTTCTATAGTGAGCCCAAATATGAAACTAGGAAGCCGATTTGAACAAACTTGAATCAGATCCACCCCACAATGTTGCATACCAAATATCAAAAGATTCTGCCTGCTGGATCTGGAGAAGAAGATTTTTTAATAAATTTGCCCGAAATGCACTAAGTGCGAATTCGGGCTTCTATATTAAGCCCAAATATGAATCCAGGGGGCCAATTTGAACAAACTTGAATCAGATCCAAACCGCAATGTTGCATACCAAATATCAAAAGATTCTGCCTGCTGGATCTGGAGAAGAAGATTTTTGAAGAAATTTGCCTGAAATGCACTAAGTGCGAATTCGGGCTTCTATTTTAAGCCCAAATATGAATCCAGGGGGCCAATTTGAACAAACTTGAATCAGATCCACCCCGCAATGTTGCATACCAAATATCAAAAGATTCTGCCTGCTGGATCTGGAGAAGAAGATTTTTGAAGAAATTTGTCCGAAATGCACTAAGTTTGAATTCGAGCTTCTATAGTGAGCCCAAATATGAATCCAGGGGGCCGATTTGAACAAACTTGAATCAGATCCACCCCGCAATGTTGCATACCAAATATCAAAAGATTCTGCCTGCTGGATCTGGAGAAGATGATTTTTTAAGAAATTTGACTGAAATGCACTAAGTTCGAATTCGAGCTTCTATAGTGAGCCCAAATATGAATCTAGGAAGCCGATTTGAACAAACTTGAATCAGATCCACCCCACAATGTTGCATACCAAATATCAAAAGATTCTGCCTGCTGGATCTGGAGAAGAAGATTTTTTAATAAATTTGCCCGAAATGCACTAAGTCCGAATTCAGGCTTCTATATTAAGCCCAAATATGAATCCAGGGGGCCGATTTGAACAAACTTGAATCAGATCCACCCCGCAATGTTGCATACCAAATATCAAAAGATTCTGCCTGCTGGATCTGGAGAAGATGATTTTTTAAGAAATTTGCCTGAAATGCACTAAGTTCAAATTCGAGCTTCTATAGTGAGCCCAAATATGAATCTAGGAAGCCGATTTGAACAAATTTGAATCAGATCCACCCCACAATGTTGCATACCAAATATCAAAAGATTCTGCCTGCTGGATCTGGAGAAGAAGATTTTTTAAGAAATTTGCCTAAATGCACTAAGTTCGAAATTGGGCTCCTATACTGAGCCCAAATATGAGCCCAAATACGAACCCAGGGGGCCGATTTGAACAAACTTGAATCAGATCCACCCTACAATGTTGCATACCAAATATCAAAAGATTCTGCCTGCTGGATCTGGAGAAGAAGATTTTTTAAGAAATTTGCCTGAAATGCACTAAGTTTGAAATCGGGCTCCTATACTGAGCCCAAATATTAACCCAGGGGGCCGATTTGAACAATCTTGAATCAGATCCACCCCACAATGTTGCTTACCAAATATGAAAAGATTCTGCCTGCTGGATCTGGAGAAGAAGATTTTTTAAGAAATTTGCCTGAAATGCACTAAGTTCGAATTCGGGCTTCTATAGTAAGCCCAAATATGTATCCAGGGGGCCGATTTGAACAAACTTGAATCAGATCTACCCCGCAACATTGCATACCAAATATCAAAAGATTCTGCCTGCTGGATCTGGAGAAGAAGATTTTTTAAGAAATTTGCCTGAAATGCACTAAATTCGAATTCGAGCTCCTATAGTGAGCCCAAATATGAATCTAGGGAGCCGATTTGAACAAACTTGAATCAGATCCACCCTACAATGTTGCATACCAAATATCAAAAGATTCTGCCTGCTGGATCTGGAGAAGAAGATTTTCAAAGAAATTTGCCTGAAATGCAGTAAGTTCAAATTTGGGCTCCTATACTGAGCCCAAATATAAACCCAGGGGGCCGATTTGAACAAACTTGAATCAGATCCACCCCACAATGTTGCATACCAAATATCAAAAGATTCTGCCTGCTGGATCTGGAGAAGAAGATTTTTTTAAGAAATTTGCCTGAAATGCACCAAGTTCGAAATCGGGCTCCTATACTGAGCCCAAATATGAACCCAGGGGGCCGATTTGAACAAACTTGAATCAGATCCACCCTACAATGTTGCATACCAAATATCAAAAGATTCTGCCTGCTGGATCTGGAGAAGAAGATTTTTTAATGTTTTTCCCATTGCCTACAGTGTTAAAAAGTGCTGACTCAGCACTTTTTCAAAGTCCCGAAACTGTACCCTATGATAAAACCGATGGCAATTTTTTTTTACCAATCCTTTCTGTTGGTCCTAAGGAAGCTGCACACCAAATAAAAATTCTCAGAGCCGTGCAGTTTTGGAGATATGGGCGTTTTAAATTTTTTCTATTTTTAGCTCCTGCGGTTCCCACGGGGCTGCGGGAAAAATTTTTTTTTGCATAAATCAAGTACTCATGACCCAATAAGCCCTCACATAAAATTTGGTTCAAATCAGCCTCTCGGTTTGGAAAATAGAAATTTTGGGCGGGGCAAAAAATTTTGCCCCTCTCATAACAACGCCAAGTATAGCCCCACAAACTTCTCTTGAACAAATCTGAGTCTACACCTCAAAAGGAAGCTGCACACCAAATATCAAGTCTCTGCTACTGCTGGTTCATGAGAAGAAGATTTACAAAGATTTTGGTGCCCCTTGGGGGCGTGGCACCACCCAGGAGGAGGGGCAACTTCATTTGAACAAATCTGAATTGGCATTAGGTAATAAACATTTAGCCAACATTTGAATAAAATTGGGCTAGTGGTTTAGGAGGAGAAGTCGATAATGTAAAGTTAACGCCGGACGACGACGACGACGGACGACGGACGACGACGGACGACGACGGACGGAAAGTGATTAGTAAAGCTCCCCTTGAGCTTCGCTCAGGTGAGCTAAAAAAATTAGAAAAATAATAAATCTTCAAATAATTAGTTTTGAATAAAAAAAAAAATTAAATTAAATATAATGTTCAAACATGGAGAATTGTTAGAACGGATAGCCTAGAATACGGCTGCAAAACAATCCATTCAAATCGTGGTGAGTGGCGATTTGACTCGATTTGCTACAAAATTCGAACCTTCCATCGAATTGAATAGAGAGAAAAGATACGAGATGGCGTTGGTGAATCTGGAGACTTATTATTCCTTTCCCAACGTCACCGAAAAGAATAACTCGTTCAAGTATTCCGACGGAACGGATTGGTTGGAGATTTGAATTCCCAAAGGGAGTTACGACATAGACGATTTGAACGATTACATTCAGACGCGAATGAAGACGGATGGAAAGGGAAGCAACAAGATCAGACTCGCTCCCAATCCTAATACCTTACAGATGATGTTGGATTTGGAAGATAATTTTCGAGTGGATTTCAACATGGACGATTCTATAGGCAAGATGTTGGGATTCGATCGAAAGATGTATCGAGGCCATGCGGTCGACATTCTCGCAGTCAATAGCATTCTGGTGAACGTGGACGTGATTGCTGGAAGCTACGTGAATGGTAGCGCTCAACCGACGATCTATTCCTTCTTTCCAAACGTGTCGCCAGGTTATAAGATCGTGGAGCGACCTCGAAATTTAGTTTATCTACCAGTGATTTTAGACACGTTGTATAGTCTCAAAACCACGTTGACGGATCAAAATGGTGAACTGTTAGATCTTCGCGGAGAGAGAGTGACGATACGATTTCACATAAGAGAAATATAAAAGCAAAAAAAAAAAAAAAATATTATATATATAGATAACAAAAATAAAATAAACGGCAATATTAATTTTTACAAAATTATTTTAATATAATTATTAAACAAGAAACAATTGAAGTAAATATGTTTTAAAAAAAAACAAAACAGAATTATGACAGAATACGTGGTTAAAAACGTGAACATATCCGCAGGACAGAGGAAGAAACTTAAGAGATAACAACTCGAGGCGAGGCGGTGAGATTCAAATTCACTCACGAAGATCTGACGAGAGGCGGTCAGGATTCGATCGCCTGGACAAGTCAAATCAAAAGGATGGAGAAAGCGATTCGCGATGGAAGAGGGTTGACGGTGAGAATGAGTGCCGCTCAATTGAGATACAATTTGAGAATGAAAGGTGGTTTCCTACCGCTATTGGCAGGAATAGCCGCAAAAGCATTACCCTTCGCCGCAAAGGCGCTACCCTTTCTCGGAAAGACTCTCGGCGTGGGAGCTCTCACGGGACTCGCTAGTTCGGCAGTTGAGAAATTAATGGGTGGCAGCGGACTGTTTTTGAAGAAGGGAGGAGCCGTGTGTCGCGTCCACGTAGACGACAGCGGTAAAGGATTGTATCTAGAACCCGTTAGAGGTAGCAACTCTCTGAGAGGAAACGATCTCTATCTGAAGAGTGGGCGGAACGTCGAGCGACTCGGCAAGGGTTTGTTGCTCGGTGAGAATTCGCCATTTAAGAACATACCGATTTTGAATATGTTATAATATAAAATTATATAAAATATATAAAATCATAGAAAGTATAAAATAATATATTTAAAATGGATAAAAAAGGTGGAGAAACAAATTTATCACCTGGATGAAAAGGTGGAGAAACAATTTGACGATAATGACGAACATCGCGAGCCAGAGAGCGAAAAAATAAAAAAATGGTTAGACGCTAATGATGGATATCTAAGGAAAGAACTAATGAAAGAGATAGATGAAGCGCGGGATAGACGGTTGAGAATGAGACGATGCTTTCCACGGTCATCACTACCTTCTGAAGAGAATGGTAATGATGCGAGTGTTACCAAGAGATGCACAACATTCGTTCATAATTATGATTCGGATAAACAAAAATGTTACCATAAACGTATCACATCACAAAGAAAAAGAAAAAGAAGAATCAACGCTGAAATTTGAGAGAAAAGGAAACGTTATTATAATATATAAAGATGATAGTGAAGAAGAAGGAAAACAAAAAAACAAAAAAAAAGTAATGAGATCTAAAGATGATCTTATTTTATTTTATTTTTTTTTCATTTTTCTTCGCTAAAAAATCAATCACTCTATTGTTTATATTTCCAAGTCCGTTATTAGCATGTTGACACTCGTGTCTTCTCCTTTTTCGAAAACGTGTTGAATGTTTATCTTTACTCTTTTGAGTTTTTTTACATCGGTCAACTCGCTCTCACCACCCAATTTCTTCACGAGTTCGAATGAGATGTTTGGAAATATGTAATTTCCATAGGGCAACGACAAATCGTCCTTGTCAAATTCTCTATCTTCGGCGATGACGATGTTCTGCAGATCGCTTTGGTACTCGTAAATCAAATCGAGCGCGGCTTTGTCCAATTTCAAAGGCATCTTATATTTCTCGTATTTGTGCTTTAAGCCCTTCGTCTCGACCTCGTTCAATTCGATGGGATCGTGTCGTTGTAATCTATAGATTTTATGTCCGAATTTCTTATACGTTTCGACTCGTTTCAATTTCAATTCGCATCTTTTAGGTGTTGTTGTCTTCATGATCGATTATTTAGTATTTAAATAATAATTTGTTTAAAAAGTTTTTTTTTTACTCTTTATATATATAAAAAAGTTGTTTTTTTTTTAATTTTTAATTTTCTTTAATGTAAAATTTTTTTAGTAAAAGTTTTTTTTCTCTTTATATATATATATAAAAAGTTAAATTTTAATTTCAATCTCTCTATTGTTTATATTTCCAAGTCCGTTATTAGCAAGTTGACATTCGTCATTTTTCCACATACGAAAATGGTGTGAATGTTTATCTTTACTCTTTTGAGTTTTTTTTTCATAGGCGAATGCGCTCTCCATAGGACAACAATAAATCACCCCTGTCGAATTCTCTGTCTTCGGCGACGATGATATTAATCAGCAGTTCGCTTTGGTACTCGTAAAACAAATCGAGCGCGGCTTCATCCACTTTCAAACACATTCGATATTTGTGGTAGTAGCGCTCTAAGTCCACCATCTCGACCTCATTCAATTCGATGGGATCGTGTGGTTGTAATGTATAGATATTAAAACTGGATTTCTCATACTTTTCGTCTCGTTTCAATTTCAATTCGCATCTTTTAGGTGTTGTTGTCATGATTGATTATTTGGTTTTTATGAATTCTTGCAAATAATGTATATTTTAAATTTTGTATTTTAAATAATAATTTGTTAAAAAAAAAAAGTTTCTCTTTATTTCTCTTTATATATAAATAAAAGTTAAAAAAAAAAAATTCTTACAAACTCAATTTTGAGGTAAAAACAATGATCAAGTCCAAACATCCGAATTATAGTCTAGAACGTGCAAGACTTCAAACGTTTAAAAATTGGCCTTTGCATCTCGCTCAAAAACCCGAAGACTTAGCCGCCGCGGGTTTCGTTTACGTGGGTAGAGACGACAAAGTCAAATGTTTTTGTTGTGACATACATTTGATGAATTGGGAACCTCACGACGTACCTTTACTAGAACACATAAGTAATATTGAAAAAGGCGAATGCGATTATTTGAACAAGATCCTAACGTTGGGATTGATCAAAATCCAAGACGAAGAGAGGGATAGAGATAAAAACCAAAAATTATTGATGGATATGTTACAACTCGGATACACCAGAGAACAATTGTACGATGCGTTAAACAAAGCGAACAAGACCCTGTCTCAATTCATAACTTTAGAACATCTCATCAAATTCATGGCGGAAGCGGACGAATTATCGTCACTCGTCGAAAACAAACCGAGTAAAACGTCCACCACCAAGTGTCTGGTCTGCGAAGGTGTCGCAAACGTCTTGTTTCTACCGTGCGCACACCTGCGTTACTGTAGAGAATGTCATTCCGAAGACGAGAAAACGTGTTCGGTTTGCGAGCGAGAAATAAAAGCGGTCTTAAATTGTTTTTGAATAAAAACACATTAAAGAAAAAAAAATTGAATTTAAAATTTAACTTTTTTTTTTTTTTTTTTTTTTATATATAAAAAGAGTAAAAAAGCAAAACTTTTTAACAAATTATTTAATACAAAATTTCAACAAAAAAAAATATTCTTACAAAATGAAACAAACAGATAAAAAAAAATTGGAAAATTTAAATGAGAAAACCATACCTCAGTTAAACAAGATTTGTAAACTATTAAAAATTTCACATTTCAGAAATCATAGAACTAAATCAAAAAAGATTGATGTCATACAGAAACATTTGCGAAACGATGGAAAGGCAAACGAAATGCTGATAGCAACGATGTCAAAAAATGCATCGGTTCTGAAAAATAAGAAGAAGAAGAAAAAGATAGTAAAAGGAATCGAAATGCCGACGTCGAAAAAAACCAAAAACGTTTCGATTGTGAAAAATAAGAAGACGACTAAACGAAAAGCCGTTGAAGAAGAACTTCAAGTTTCCAAAGAAAAGAAAAGAAAAACGAAAACGAGTGATGCACATCAGATTCTAGGCAAACGAGATATATCGAGCGAACTTCGACGAGCAATAGACGAAGGGAAAGGAGAAGAATATCTAGTGCGACTCACCACGGAACTATTTCAATCGAAGTCCGTGGAACGGGAAAGTGCGATCAAAGTTATTTTTAAAACTTTCGACGTGGTTCCCTCGTTGAAGAAAATCGATCCGAAATTGTTCATGGAACGGGTGAAGAAAAAAGTATTGGATTTGTTTCGCAAACACATGAACGTGGGACTAAAAATTAAGATGATACTCCATTGCGTGATGAATAAAATCGACGTGAAGTCCGGTGAGAGCATCGTGAAAAATGCATATTTCAGATCTAATGTTGAACCCGTATTTCGAGGTTCAGATTTATCAGACGTTTTCGAAAAGATGAAAGACAAGATGTTGACGTCTCTCGCAAATTATCAACATGAAGGTAGTAATTGGACGTTCGATGAGATGTTGAAACTCGAAATTCACATAACTAAAAACGATTTGTTGAAAGGGTCTTCCTACGTGAAATTACCGTATTTCCTAGCAAAAAAACACGCTGTAATCAACGTGAAAAATAAAGATGATCAGTGATCAGTGTTTTAAATGGGCAGTCACTTCTGCTTTATACCCTGTCAAAATGAACATCGAAAGACTTTCTTCTTACGAGGTAACTTCTAAAAATCTCGATTGGACTGGAGTGACTTTTCCAACGCAGTTAAAACACATCGAACGTTTCGAGGCGCAAAATCCCACAGTAGCGGTGAACGTCTTGGGATATGACGAAAAACAAAATATCTATCCTCTCAGATTGACTTCGTATCTCATGAAGAGAAAAGACGATTATTTTATTATTGATTTCAAATGGTGACAATCATCATTATTGTTGGGTTAAACATCTGACCCGATTACTGTCGAAACAATATACTAAACATAAAGGAAAAATATCTTTGTTTCAATTGCATGAACGCGTTTCACAGCGAAAAATCGTTGGCGAAACATCAGGAATATTGCAACGAAAATCAAGGTGTCAACGTCGAAATGCCCAAACCCAACACCATCGTGAAGTTTGAAAATCACAATAGAAGGTTAAAAGTACCATTCGTCGTGTACGCCGATTTCGAATGTTTCACCGCGAAAATGAGTTCCTGTCAACCCAACGCTCTTCAAAGTTACGTCGAAAGATATCAAAAACACATACCTTCGGGCTATTGCATTTACGTGAAATGCGCTTTCGACTCGTAACACGACATGGGTCCCTTCACCTACACGAAACAGTATGAAGACGGCGACGTGGCTCAAAGGTTCGTGGAAGAGTTAGAATGGAAACTTCAAATGTTATACGACAAATTCAAAACTCCGGCAAAAATGATCATCACGCAAGAGCAGCAGGATGAAAATAACAGAGCCACCGAATGTCACATATGCAGACAATCGTTCGACGAGAATTCGACGGAAAATAGGAAGGTCAGAGACCATGATCATTACACGGGTCTGTATCGCGGTCCGGCTCACAGCAAGTGTAGTTTAAAATATCGAGACGCCGCTTTCTATCCGGTGATGTTTCACAATCTCTCGGGTTACGACAGTCATCTGATCGTGAAAAATCTCGGCACCTCACACGAAGAATTAAATTGCATCGCGAACAGCGAAGAAAGATACATTTCCTTCACGAAATGGAAGCTCATGGAGGAGAAAAGAGTAATCGACGGAGAGACGTTTGAAGAAAAAACGAAATTAATTCGTAGATGCATACGTTTCATCGACAGTTTTAAATTCATGTCGACCGCTCTGGAAAAATTAGTCGATAACATGAGCAAGGATAAATTTAAAATCACGAGCGAACATTTCGAAGAACGAGTAGACGTCATGTTGAGGAAAGGAGTCTATCCTTACGATTACATGAACGATCTAAAGAGATTTGAAGACACCGTACTACGTTCGAAAGAAGATTTTTATTCGAAATTATATGAATCCGACATTTCCGACGAGAATTACGAACATGCTAAAAACGTGTAGAAATCATTCGATATGAAAACCATGAGAGATTATCATGATCTCTATCTGAAGACTGACGTTCTACTCTTGGCAGACGTGTTCGAAAATTTTCGAGACGTCTGTTGTCGAAATTACGATCTGGATCCCGCTTGGTTTTTCACCGCACCCGGTTTGGCGTGGGACGCTCTGTTGAAGACCACTGAAGTCCAATTGGAATTATTATCCGACGTGGACATGTTCGAAAGGGCTGCGAGAGGTGGCGTCTCGATGATCTCTCACAGACATTCTGAGGCTAACAATCCCTACATGAAAGAAGGTTTCGATTCGAAACGATCGACTAAATACATACAGTATTGGGATGCTAATAATCTGTATGTTTGGGCTATGAGTCATCCTTTACCGATTGGAAATATCGAATGGGTGAAGGAACCGGAAGAGATGCAAAAATGGAGAGACAATCCTTGCATTTTAGAAGTCGATTTGAACTATCCGAAAGAATTACACGATCTACACAACGATTATCCGCTGGCTCCTGAACGAATGGAACCGAATTAGGGAGACGAGGAAAAACTCCCAATTTATTTAACAAACGTAACTACGTCGTCTACAGCGAGAATTTGAAACAGTATGTTGATTACGGGATGAAATTAGTCGACATACATCGCATCATTCGATTCGACAAAGAGCCTTGGATGAAAAAATACATCGATCTCAACACGAATCTCAGAACTCGAGCCGAGAACGATTTCGAAAAAGATTTCTTCAAACTCATGAACAACTGCGTGTACGGTAAATCGATGGAAAACATCAGGAAGAGAACCGACGTTTGACTCGTCACGTCTGAGAAAAGAGCCAAAACATTAGTGGCGAAACCCAATTACAAACACCGAACCATATTCGACGAAAATCTAGTGGCCGTTCACATGCAAAAGACGCATCTGAAGTTCGACAAACCGTATTATCTTGGACCGCTCATCTTAGATATCAGCAAGCGATTGATGTATGAGTTTCACTACGATTACGTCAAACGAAAATTTGGTGATAAAGCTAAACTACTGTTCACCGACACGGACAGTTTAGTTTACGAGATCGAGACGAAAGACGTCTACCGAGATATATCTCAGGACGTGGCTGAGTGGTTCGACACGAGCAATTATCCCGTCGATCACACGTCCAACATTCAATCGAACGACAACAAGAAGGTGTTGGGTAAATTTAAGGACAAGAGCGGCGGTAAACAAATCGTCGAATTCGTGGGCTTGAGACCCAAACTGTATGCTTATCGTCTAGAAGATGATGAAGAGATCAAGAAGTGCAAAGGAGTTAAAGCGTGCGTGGTGAAGAAAAACATCTCTTTCCAAGAGTATAAAGATTGTCTGTTAGAAAGTGGTCCGGTGTATAAGACTATGAAATCGATTCGAAGCGAAAATCACGACCCGTATACCGAAATAGTCAACAAGATTTCGCTGACGGCCGACGATGATAAGAGATTCATATTAGACGATAAAATAAGCACTTTGGCACTCGGACATTGGACTGCGGAACTAACTATAGATGATATGAATGTGGATGATTGGATTCCAGAAAATCAAGAGGAATTAGATGAATACAAAATTATAGAAATCGATAGTGACATCGAGAAAGTTAGTTTAAAAAGAAAAAGAAAAAAATAGAAAAAAAAAATGTCATTTTTAGTAAATAATAATAAAATAAATAAAAAAAATATATACGCATTTATGAATAAGAAAATAAAGATATCCGTAGAAGGTGTCGTCTTACCCAACGAACCCCTATCCAACATCGATCTGTTGAATGCGGCAAAAGATTTGAAAATCAAAGATTTTCTAGGAGTGTTTTCCAGAGATGCCTTGCCGAAGAGAAGACCTCGACAATCGGAATGCGGAATTTTAAATCTAGACGATTCATCGGGTGAAGGCACTCACTGGGTGGCGTGGATGAAGAACGGGAAGAAGAAAAATTATTATTTCGACAGCTACGGAATCTCGCCGCCAAAAGAAATAAAGAACTATTTCAACAAATCGATGGTTCGTTACAACATGGAAAAGTGCAATCACCACATCAAGTGTTTTGCGGTCACCTGTGTCTCTACGTTCTCAAGAGATGGTCTGAAGGAGATCGATTTCAAGACATTCTCAGTGATTTACATTAGAGAGAGATTTTTTTTTTTATAGTATATAAAGATAAAAAATTATTTTAAAAAAATTTTTAATCGAATAAAAACGAAAAATAAAATAACATAGTTCATTTTTTAATAAACTGCGTTTTGAACATATTTTTCTAAAAAACAAAAAATCTCACAACAACATGCCAGTCGATAAATTTGATAGAAGTGACGACGAAAAAGTCAACCCAAGAAAGAAGAGGAAGACGTTCGAAGTCGACGATGGTTACGACGTTGCCAACTTGGACGAACGTTACGTTCGGAGATACGAACCTCGAGAAGAACCTTTGAACATGAACGATAAGAAACTCTACAATCTTCCCGAGCCGATAGATCTCGCAGGTGCTGCGACTAAAAAGTACGTCGACAGGGGGAACGCCGATTTCGAATGAATCCTGCTGGATAATTACGTGGATAAAACCATGACCGATGATCTGGATCTGAAATCCAAATGTTTGGTGAACGTCGCGAATCCCATAGATCCCACCGATGCCGCGACCAAGAGATACGCGGACGACACTCACGCGAGATTCAGCGAACACCTGAGAAATAGATATGTTCAGAAAACGATGCACTCGGAATTGAACGCCAATTCTAACAAGATAACGAACGTGGCCACTCCCACGAATCCCAAGGACGTGGCGACCAAACACTACGTAGATCTGGAACAGAGAAAGTCTGACAGACGAGAAATGAAATCAGATCTGAATGCGGGATTCCACAAGATATTGAATCTGTCGAAGATCAACGACACGGATGCGGACTCAACCGCGGTCAACAAGGGCTACGTAGATTCTGCCGTGATACAATCGCAAGAATACCTAGAATCGCAAGTGGATGATCTCTACCTGAACAAAGAATCTGGCGGAACCATTGAGGGTGGCATCAACATGAACGGTCACAATTTATTCGGTCTCGATCCCGATCCCGAATTCGATTCCAGCGCGGTCAGCAGAAAGTACGTGGACGACAACTGCTCTGGAGAAAGGGCGACATCATGGAAGGTAAACTAGACATGGGTGGACACGCGCTCACGAATCTACCGGAACCCGTGCACATGACGGATGCCTGCACCCTGATGTCGGTGGTGGAGAAAAGCAAATATGCTAGACAATTGATCACCATGTGGGCCGAAGAGGCCGGCACCTTAGATGAGGGAAAAGCTGAGTGGTCTTTCGGAAATGGAAGTAGCGGATCGAAACACGGTCAGGTGGGATATCCCATGCCGTTGGGAGGTGAAATCCTTCGAATGAGTCTGGCTTCCTCGGATTTGAATAACAGAGCGGTCGTCAATCTCATGGTGAATGGTGTGGAGAGCGATAAGAGATACAGCGTCGAAAAGACTGAGAATCAACACGCGAATGTTAGCACATTCGGCACGCCTCTCAAAATGAACGCCGGAGACAGGATTAATTTCGTCACGAAAACCAATAATCCCGAAGCTGCCACTTCCGTGGTGAGTCTACTGATCGAACTGGATCCTTTGAACAAACAGTGAATGCGTGGAAAATAATGAATTAAAAAAAAATAATGTGTGATTATTAAAAACAAAAAAAAAATTTTAAAAAAAAGTAATGAGATATAGAGAGATGTTCAATCTCTCTAGATCACATTACTTTATTTATTTTTTTTGTTTGTTTTGTTTTTAATAATCACACATTACTTTTTATTTTTTTTTTTTTTTTTATTTTTTTTTTTCACACACTTGTCTCTCATCGAATGATCGACATCTTATTTCCGTCCGATTCGAATTGTAATTCTCTGTCCGACAGGACCAGGGCGAAGGCTTCGGTTTTTCTCGGCACGTTCCTATCGAATTGCATCTTGATCTGAATGTCTAACACACTACTCTTGAGTCGTTCACTCTGTTTACTGACGTCGAATACGAACATGGGATACATCGACTTGTATTCGCCGGGAAATATGTTGGGGTTGCTCATCAATTCGTCTAGACCGTGATACTTTTTTCTAAAATCAGCGGCGTCGCCGTACAGTCTGGAGAAATCGTTCTTGTCGAACGACGAGTTGTAATCGATTGCTGGATATCTCGTGGCGTTCAGAAACACTTGCATGTTTCTCAAATGGCAGTGATCGAACAGCGACGCATTCTTTTCCTGAGACCCGTCCCTATCGGTCTGAAACGCAACCACGATGAAACGCAGTCTCTCGGAAGCGGATTTCACCGTCAATCTCCAATCGAAGTGATTCGTGGAGGGAGGAATGCTAGCCGTGTCGCACTGTCTCATTCTAAATCCCACGGGTAATTTACTCTTGGATTCTATGATCTTGTAGAGACGCGCTTTCTCCACGATCGAAGGCTCCACGTGCGGAACGAACCACGATATCTTGTGCAGAGTTATCTTACCCGCATCGGTCGCGGTGAGTTTCACTATTGCGTAGTCATTTCCTTTTCGAATCAACGTCAGATTGTGTTTGAATCCGTACATGAGCTTGTTGTAATCGTCCGCGAATCTGAAGATGTGTTTCAAAGGTATCCTGAACGAAAACGTTCCTTTAGGTCTGGACGTCTTGACAACGTAGTCGAATATCGCGGCGGCGCCTGCGCTAGCAGGGCCTACGGTGTCTTTCACCCACAACTGATTAAGTCCTCTGGATTTCGAAAAATCATCAGGATACGTCAAGAGTCCAAACATCGTGGTGGCCTGACCGGGATGAAACACAGATTCTATCTCTTGTCCGGATAGCATGTATTTTATGTTACTGAATAGATGCATGATGCCATTATTGGCAAGAGTAACCGTGTTGTCGTCGGCGTAGTCGCTCCCATCTTCCTTGGTGAGACGTCTCTGCACCACTATGTAACTCTCGCTAGGATGTACGAATAGATCTTGAGTTTCGACGTTGATTCTTATCTCTCCCGCATTGTTCAAACTCGTTCCGGTTACCGGTTCGTATTCGTGAACCTCATATTCTTGAATACTTTCATCTTTCACTATGCTTTGTGCTATATCTAGTATATTTGTCATTTTAAAGGATTTTTAATTTTTTTTGTTTATTAATTAACTTGCTTTCTTTATCTAAAAAATAGTTTTTAATTATTTTTTTCTCTCTTATATATATATGTGTGTAAACAAGAAAATGTTAAAGAGAGTAAATAAAAAAATTTTGTTTTCTTCATCAAAACTTCGTCTTCTGTAATTGTTGTTCGTAAAACTTTCCGATGATCTCTTCTCCATCCAAAGCTTCGATTTCGTAAGTCACCGGATCGGTGTGAAATATTTTGATTATCACGAAGATTTCCGAGGTCCATCGAGGAGTATAACCCTTTTCGAAGTGCTTCTTATAAGCGTAAATTCTCACTCGACCGCCGACCGCAAATTTCGGCGTTCTAGACTTCTTCCTGATCTTAGATCTCTCGGGATATAGATTCGCGTAGACCCGTTTTTCGTTCCGAGGATCGCTAGCTTCTGCGGGAGTCATCTTGATCGATCTGTGTCGGGTGTTGTTGTAATCTTTGACCAGACCGTTCAGAGCGTATATGTATTTCTTGGTCGAATTCGCCGTGAAGTATCTGTACATCTTCTCCTTCATCGTTCGATTCCAACGTTCCACCACGCTGGCTTTCTCTTCGTTTTCGATCGAGTAGAGGTCTACCAATTGACGAACGTCCTTGTTGTAGAATTCCTTTCCCTTATCCACCCACAATTTACTCGGTTTTCGAGAAGACGAGTCGAACACGCTCTTCAGAGCCTCGGCGACGCAAGGTCCCGATTTATCCTTCAAAGCTCTGATCCAACCGTATTTGGAAAACACGACGATGACCGTCAATAGATATTTGACGCCCTCGTTCCACCTCGAAAACGATCTCATGTCGACCAAGTCGGCAGACCAAATGTCATCCAGACCCTTCACGAACACCCTTCTCTTTCGAAATTTACGCACTATGGGTTTGTGTAACTCCTCGGCCAATTCGCTCGTCAATAATCGTTTCTTCTTCTTTTCAGATGCGCTTTTTTTTTTTTGAACGCCCCATCCGAATCGACGTTTCGCACCGATCAGATTGCCGACCAGCGAACGTTCCATCTTCTCTCTCCTGGTCGGATTCGATATGCCTCTCAATCTCCCCAACATGTTTTTGTCGCAGACGTCGTTGCGAGTCTTGGTGTCGGGATGTCCGGCGTAGCACAGATCGTGATCATACGCGGCCGCGTCCACCCTATTCACAGGTTTGCTCCAAGATTTGGGTGTCAGATCGGCATTGTGTCTCTTGTTCAATTTCGTTCCGGGTCCCGTGAAACTGTGACCGGGTAGATGCATTTCGAAAGGTAGATTGTTGAGCATTTTATTCACGATGCCTTTACCTTTGCTCGCGTTCTTTTGTTTGACGAATCGCGTCTTGACAGAACCACACACGTCGCAAATTCCACGAAGCATCCGTCTGTCGTTTTTAGTTCGCACTTCTCTAGAATTACTCGTCTCGGTAACTCTCTTACACTTTACGCAATACATTTTTTTAAGAGTTATTTAAATTAATTTCGTTTTTTATTTTATATATAAATTTAATATTTTTTTTTTTTTAAAATTCTGTTCTTATTATATATATATTTTTTTTCAATCGCTGCTCTTGAGTTCTATCATCTTACTGAATTCCTCCCTGGCCTCTTTCCTCCCCTTTTCCACGAGAGAATCCTTCATCTCTTCCTTGATGATCTGACGAGTCTTGATTCTCACGGCTTCTTTCATGGCATCGTATTTCGTTTTCTCGCTCAATATCGCAAAGTATTCTCCGTCCGATATCCTACCGTCTTTCAACGCCATAGAGATCATTTCGGATATCGTGTCGATCTTGGAGTCGGCCAAGACGCGAATCTTCTCGTGTTTTCTCGCCTTCAGATATAATTTCCTACTCAAAAAGTTTCCGAGCGTGCTAAACAATCCGGCGGCGAGGGCCACTCCTTCTACGGTCAACATGATCGGAATGCCGACCGCGGTCGACAACAATCCGATGCCGGCCACGTGTAAACCCATGGAAATCGTGATGAGTGTCGTGTCGATCGCGTTGACGAATTTCACGAAACGCGAATACTTCTTCTTGAGGGAACGACGAGAATCTCTCTCTCGAGTCAGATACAATTGGATTCTACTGATTTGATCGATGCGATACCTCTCTCCTCTTTCTCTTTCTTCTAGCGACGGCGCCGTCGGCAAAACGCCGTTCGGCTTCTCGTCCTCGTCGTCCACTAACGTCGGATACAATTTATTTCTGGTTCTCATTTTGTGTTTTTTTCTTTCTTTCTAATATTGGATAAAAAAATTTATGTGTGTATTTATTTTTTTTTATTTTCTACTCTCCCTTATTTTATATCAACGAAAAAAACTTAGACGTATGCTTCGTTCAGCAATAATTTCTTGATGCATCCCTTGTCTTCTAAAGTCAAACTTCTACGCGCCAATTTCAGTTCTTCCGAATCTGTGGGCCTGTCTCGATTCTTACAGAAGACTAATCTCTTCCAAAACGTGATCACATCGTTGAATTTAACGCGTTCGAACGCTGGTTCGAAATACATGACGACCATATCTTCCCTTTCCATCGTTAGACACGAATGATTCTCGTGATCGAAGTCTAGATAATCCCAACATCCGACGCATCGTTCTAACAAGATGGGACGTAGTTGTTCATTCACGCAGATTGCGTATGCTCTCATCAGCATGTTTAAAAGAAACCTCGCTCTAATAGTCTGAGAATCGCTCATGATTTACGTATTTTTTTTTATTATCTATTCGATTTGATATATTTATTTTTCTAAATAACTATTTATTTATATTTTTTTTTCTCCCCTATATATATATATCAATCAAAAACGTGACAGCGGGCTCGCGAATTTCCAACCACACCGACAACAACACTCTTCGTTCAAAACATTTCCATCAAGTGCTCGTCGAGACCCCACCTCGCAATAACGTGCGCCAGTCTCACTTCGAGAAAACGCTACAGTGGGTTTGCAGATTCAAACATCACCTCTTCACGCGAGTCAATTTCAAAATCTCCGTCCACGCCTCCATTGGGTTTCAGTGTTAAAATCGTGTATACGAACGCGGATTGTTAGAATCGGCAAGAGGATGATGTTAGAAACCGCAAAACGTTTTTTCCTCGCAATTTAACACTGAACCCTATGGGAGAAATCCATTTGCGGATTCAAACATCATCGGACCTAAAATCCGCAGAGCGGATCTCTGTGTACGCCTCCATTGGGTTTCAGTGTTAAAATCGTGTACGGACGCGGATTGTTAGAATCGGCGAGAGGATGATGTTAGAAACCGCAAAACGTTTTTTTGCTCGCAATTTAACACTGAATCCTATGGGAGAAATCCATTTACCGATTTCAATCGAAACGGTACATGTACTGTACGTAAAATTTCATGCGTTTTCTGTCATTCTTGGATTCAATCAGTGATGTTTGAATCCGCAAATGGATTCTAAAGCACCCTAAAAAATGTTAAAATCTTGTACACGTACACGATTTTAACACTAAATCCTATGGAGGTGTACATGTACATGTACACGTACATGTACGATGATGCTTGAACCCGCAAATAATACCTACTGAGGGCTGATCGGTCTGGTCAAAATTTAGGAGGGTCCTGGGGTCCCAGGATTTAACACTAGGAGTAAGGGAGAAGACATAACATCTCTGTGATAAAAATACATAAAATCAAGCCCCTGGCATCAAATTTGGGGGTGTCATTGGGCTATATGCTTCAATACTATGGATAATGGAAAACATCAACAAATCTATCAAATCACTGCTCCAAATGCTTTTTTATTTGATACATAACATCTTTATGGGTGATTTACCAGTTTGTTCAGATCAAGCCCTCTCGCTCTCAGCTTTTAACATTGTGGGTAATGGGTAAAACATTAAAAACCTCTACTCCAACCACGTCTCTAAATACGTTTATCATGTTTGGCATAGTCTCTTTTCCTAATTCTAGTAAAGTTGGTAATGAATGATTTGGAAAAATCATTTAACAAACCAGAGCAATTTGATATTTTATATCTGGTAAATAATGAGTGACTGCATATTTTTTTGAAATCTTTACATCTCTTTGTGAAGAATTCATGGTTTTTTTGTTTGCCCACTCTTACATTTTTGTGTTTTCTTTTTAACTTGTTAAAAACCCTCATCACTGTAGCTGTAGGAAAGTGTGAAAATGAAAGTGTCAAAGATAAATTTGCTGTAACCCACACTGAACGAATTGAGGACAGTGTTGAGAAGAAATCCATTATGGGCAGTCAACCATTACCAAAAGAGTCCTTCCCATTCTGCCCAATTATATGTATATAAAAAAATTACTCATTACAGTAATCATCCTGCCCTATTTTAAACAAGAGGCCCCATGGAGCCTGAGGCGCCCACCTGACCAAAGTTGTTTAAGAAGGCTTTAATTAGCATCCATGGCAAGTAAACACTACAGAGGAATGAAGTTATTTAATTATTAGTCCCCTACCGGCATCGCCGGAGGGGACTATAGGTTTGCACTTCATCCATCCGTCAGTCTGTCTGTCTGTCTGTCAGTCTGTCAGTCACACTAGTTTTCCGGAGTTTTTTTGGAAACGCTTCAACGGAATGATTTCATTTTTGGTAAACTACTATAGAACGATGACTTACAGATCAAGTTTGAATTTCATGCTGATTGTGTTATTCTTGTGTGAGTTATGGCCCTTGGAAATATGGAAAAGCACCAAAATATCAGTTTTCCGGAGTTTTTTTGGAAACGCTTCAACGGAATGATTTCATTTTTGGTAAACTACTATAGAACGATGACTTACAGATCAAGTTTGAGTTTCATGCTGATTGCATCATTCTTGTGTGAGTTATGGCCCTGGGAAATATGGAAAAGTGCCAAAATATCAGTTTTCCGGACTTTTTTTGGAAATGCTTCAACAGAATGATTTCATTTTTGGTAAGCTACTATAGAACGATGACTTACAGATCAAGTTTGAGTTTCATGCTGATTGCCTTATTCTTGTGTGATTTATTGCCCTTGGAAATATGGAAAAGCGCCAAAATATCAGTTTTCCAGACTTTTTCTGGAAACGCTTCACCGGAATGATTTCATTTTTGGTAACCTACTATAGAACGATGACTTACAGATCAAGTTTCATTTACACTCTGTTCATCCATCCGTCAGTCAGTCTGTCGGTCATACTTTAGTTTTCCGGACTTTTTTTGGAAACGCTTCAACAGAATGATTTCATTTTTGGTAACCTACTATAGAACGATGACTTACAGATCAAGTTTCATTTGTACTCTGTCCATCCGTCAGTCAGTCTGTCAGTCATACTTTAGTTTTCCGGACTTTTTTTTGGAAATGCTTCAACTGAATGATTTCATTCTTGGTAACCTACTATAGAACGATGACTTACAGATCAAGTTAGAGTTTCATGCGGACTGCATTATTCTTGTGTGAGTTATGCCCCTTGGAAATATGGAAAAGTGCCAAAATATCAGTTTTCTGGACTTGTTTTGGAAATGCTTCAACGGAATTCATGCTGATCACATCTAGGTTATAACATTTGTATAATTATTAATGCTCATTAGTCCGGTAGGGGACATTGTATTGCTTCAGCGATACATGCGCTCTTGTTTATAACTGTTGTCCATGCCAGATGATTTTTATATGGTATTGGGATGCTACCATAGAAATACTGCTCAGATTTCCAGTAATGCAAACTTAGTGGGTCCAAATATCAACCTAGGAACTTTAACTTAGACTTGAATCTGACCCCTTTCCCTCCAGCCCAGGATGCTGTAAACCAAATATCAACAGATTCTGAATGGATCTGAAGAAGGAGATTTTTTAAAGATTAATCGTCACATTATATCAAGTTGAAATTTGGGCCCCCATAGGGAGCCCAAATATAATTCCAGGGACAAAATTTGAACCAACTTGAACCTGAGCCCTGGTTGGGTGTTGTATACTAAAACATGCTGAATGGTGGTTCTCAAGAAGATTTCAAAGAATATTCCTCTTTTGCACGAAGTTAAAATTAGGGCCTTTATTTGAAAAAAAACACTTTAAAATGCCTTCCCCCTCCCCCCTCCCCCCAAGGGATGTTATATCCCAAATATCAAAAGATTCTGACTGGTGGTTCTAAAACCATGTTAAAATCCTTCCCCTCCACAGGGAAAAGATTCTGATTGGATCTCAAGATGCAAATTTTTAAAGATTATTCCTCATATTGGACTAAGACTACACTGGGAAGACCAAATATTAACCCAGGGACTTGAGTTTAACAAACATGAATCTGACTCCCCTAAAGGTGGTGTATACCATGCATAAAAAGATTGTGATCAGGGTTTTTGTGAGATGAAAATTTTTAAAGAACACTCCTCATATTGTATCATGTAAACAAAAAGATTTGGACTAGTGGTTCTGGAGAAGATTTTTAAAGATTATTTCTCATATTGGACTATGTTAACATTTGGACTCCAATAGGGAGCGCAAATATTAACCCAGAGACTTGAGGAAGGTGTGTACCATGTATCAAGGATTCTGATTAGTGGTTTATGAGAAGAAAGTTGTTGAAGAATATTCCTCATATTGTACCAAGTAAAAATTTGTGCTCCAATAGGGAGCACAAATATAATTCAAAGGACTTGATTTGAACAAACTAGAATCTGACCCTCCATAAGAATGCTCTGAACCATATATCAAAAGATACTGACTGGTGAGTCTGAAGAATAAGATTTTTAAAGATTAATCCCCATGTTGCACTATATTAAAATTTGTGAACCCCCAGAGAGCCCAATTATTAATTGATGGACTTGATTTGAAGAAACTTGAATCTGACCCCTGTAAGGGTTCTCTATAACATATATCAAACAATTCTGACTAGAGGTTCTGGATAAGGAGTTTTAAGGATTATTCTTCATGTTGGACTCAAGTTAAAATTTGGGCTCCAATAGGGAGCCCAAATATTATTCAAAGGACTTGATTTGAACAAATTTGAATCTGACCCCAGTAAGGATGCTGTCTACCGTACATCAAAAGATTCTGACTGGTGAATCCGAAGATTTTTAAATCCCCATATTGCAATATGTTAAAATTTGCACTTTCATAGAGAGCCCAATTATTAACCGATAAGACTTAATTTGAAGAAACTTGAATCTGACACCTGTGAGGATTCTGTATACCATATATCAAATGATTCTGACTACTGATTTTTAAAGATTATTCCTCGTATTGCACTAAGTTAAAATTTGGGTCCCCACAGGGAGCACAAATATAAACTGAGAGACTTGCTTTGAACATATTTGAACCTGACCCCCATAAGGATGTTGTATACCCAATATCAATAGATTCTGAGTGGTAGATCTGAAAAAGAAGATTTTTAAATATTATTTTCCATACTGCATTTAGTTAAAATTTGAGCCTCCATAGACAGCCCAATTATTAACCGATGGACTTGATTTGAACAAACTTGATACTGACGTCCTATAAGGATTTTGCACATATCAAAAGAATCTGACCAGTGGTTCTGGAGAAGAAGAGTTTTAGATTATTCCTCATACTGGACTGAGTTAAAATTTTGGCTCCAACAGGGAGCCCAAATATTAACTCAGGAACTTGGTTTGAATAAACTTGGGTCTGACCTCCCCAGGGATACAGAATACCAAATATCAAAAGATTCTGACTGGTGGATCTGAAGAAAAAGACTTTTAAAGATTGTTTCCTATATTGTTCCAAGTCAAAATTCAAGCTCCCACAGAGAGCATAATTATTAACCAATGGACTTGAGTTGAACAAATTTGAATCCACCCCCTCTAAGGATTTTGTATGCCATATATCAAAAGATTCTGACTAGGGTTTTTGGAGAAGAAAAGTTTTAAAGATTATTCCTCATATTGGACTAAGTTCAAATTTAGGCTCCAAGAGGGAGCCCAAATATTAACCCAAGGTCTTTGTTTGAACAAATCAGATCTGACCTCCCTAAGGATTCAGAATACCAAATATCAAAAGATTCTGACTGGTGGATCTGAAGAAAACGATTTTTAGCTTACCAACTTCAGTTGTATGAGCTTATGGTATGGCTCGATCGGTCAGCGTATGTGTCCAATAATGTTAAAGCTTCTGTTTGGGTCACTTACTCGCTCTATTTCCATATCATGGCCTTTATAATGCTGCTATATGATGATTATTATCATTCTACCATGATTTAACCCCTCATACCCTGCATTTTAAACATTTTTCTTGACATTTTTAGTTGCGTTTAGTTTTCTGTTTAGCTCAGAATTTAATGTTTTAACTAAGTGTTTAGGTCAGCTGCTATGCTCCTTTTCTTCCCATGACACTTATATTTATCATACATGTTTCTCGGTATCATTGTTCCATGATTAACCCCTCATACTCTGCATTTTAAACATTTTTCTTGACATTTTTAGTTGCGTTTAGTTTTCTGTTTAGCTCAGAATTTAATGTTTTAACTAAGTGTTTAGGTCAGCTGCTATGCTCCTTTTCTTCTCATGGCACTTATATTCATCATACATGTTTCTCAGTATCATTGTTCCATGATTAACTCCTCATACAATGTATTTTAAACATTTTTCTTCACATTTTTAGTTGCATTTAGTTTTCTGTTTAGCTCGGAATTTCATGTTTAACTTAGTGTTTAGGTCAGCTGCTGTGCTCCTTCTCTTCCCATGGCACTTATATTCATCATACATGTTCCTCAGTATCATTGTTCCATGATTCACCCCTCATACTCTGCATTTTAAACATTTTTCTTGACATTTTTAGTTGCGTTTAGTTTTCTGTTTAGCTCAGAATTTCATGTTTAACTTAGTGTTTATGTCAGTTTCTGTGTTTTACTTTTAAGAGGTTGTGTTTAGGTCAGCTTTGTTGCATATTATGAGCCTTTTTGATACAGTTCTTGTGTTTGCCAAAGTTACTATCAAAGAGGAATGTTGGTGAGCTATAGGGCATTGGCGTCCTTCTTGTTAAAGATTATTTCCTATATTGCTCAAAGTCAAAATTCGGGCTGCCATAGAAAGAGCACAATTATTAACCAATGGGCTTGAATTGAATAAATTTGAATCCAACCCCTCTAAGGATTCTGTATACCAAAAATCAAAAGATTCTGACTTGTGTTTCTGAAGAAGAGTTTTAAAGATTATTCCTCATATTGGACTAAGTTAAAATTCGAACTCAAATAGGGATCTCAAATATTAACCAGGGACTTGGTTTGAACAAATTAGATCTAACCTCCCTAAGGGTGCTATATACCAAATATCAAAGGTTCTAACCGGTGGATCTGAAGATTTTTAAGGGGTAGTTCAACAAAACTTTTGACATTTTGGCAATACGAATTAAATTGGTGAATAGCGATATATTATATACCAAAATTAATTTATCCACCTATTCAAATTTTTTATATTTTACTTGCTTCTGATGACAATGAAATTGCCAGCTGCATAAGTAACCGACAAGAATAACAGAAATAGATCGGTAATTCTAATGTCTGAGTTGTAAATAAAAGACTCCATACTCGGATAAAGCATATTCATTATTTCATCATCGGCATGATGATAACTCTCAGATGAAAGTGATCACCACAAAATGTAGATTGTGTTAGGAAGACTTCATTGTTTTGATCATGTGACGCTTGGGCCAAGTTGGGAAACGATTTAATTTCCAAAGATCTGAAATCTGCAAACATTTCATTGTTCTTTGGCAAATCTGCGAGGCGATGTAATATATAACATACGATGCATTCATAGGATAATATTCAACTGACAATGTAACAACTGAGATACAGTCCTTAGTAGCAATGTTAAATCCAGAAACTGCAGAAAGTTATGCAAGTTTCAGCAAGGGATTGATACACCACCGATTCGAACTACTATTATTTGGTTATTTTTGATGAGCAAAACATAAAACAGGAAAATTATGTTATAAAACAAAAATATATTCACATCAACATATATTGTGGTCCTCACAATTGTATATTAATGAAAAAATAATTTGATTGTAGCCAAACTAAGTTCTATTTCTACCAAGTTCTTTTTCTGTTCACCAAATATAGTGAAATTTAGTATCATCGTAAATTTAAATTTTTTCCTCACGCAACTGCATTGTGTAAGATGGATCCAGGTGGAGTTTGATCACTATTCACACAAAAAGGTTGTAAAAATCTGTTGACAGAAATAGCATGAAGCCACCTGGTGGACAAAATCACACAAATTACTAAAATGATATGTCTCACAAGTTTTTAGATAAATGAATTTAATAACCAACATAATTGTGATATTGTTCAGGCCTGTAATTTACTGCCTATAAAATTAGTATTGGTAAGCAGATCAGTTATTAATGTTCTATAATCTTACGAGTAAGCAACAGTTAAGCCTCTCCAAACAGTAACTACAGAGGGGCGACAGTTTCAAAATGAAGCATACCAAGCCATGTGCACAAATGAATTAGAATCCATGCTTTCTAACTTTACAAAGACGATTGAAGTAAGTATTCTACAGGTGGGGCAGGCCATGTTTGTTGTTTTGGCCATACTTGAGCATTCACATGGCACTCTTGGCAGCTGTCATTGTTCATGCAACATGAAGTGGTCACAAATAATATCAAATGAGGACGTTTGGAAGTTTTTCCCTTTTTAGCTCATCTCTGGAACTGCTGAGCCAATGTGAACCAAACAATGCATTAATGGTTTATGGGGGAGGTCCTATACAAACAATCCTCATTTTGTTCCCATTGGATGAAAAACATGGTTGCCAGAGGCATTCTTTGATTCTGATTGGTGGATTTTGAAATATCTTCTCCTTTGAAACTACAAGGTCAAATGTTTTGAAACTTTGCATGCTTCATGACTGGGACACCCTCTACCAACCTTCCTCATTTAATGTTGATTAGGTTGCAAACATGGCGGCAATTGCGGCCCATAGTTACCATGGAAACCCTATGGGAAATCACATTTTCATCTTCTTCTCTGGAACTACTGTGCCAATGTGAACCAAACTTGGCAGGAATGGTCTATGGGAGGTACTCTTCAAACGATCCTCATTTTGTTCCCGTCGGATGAAAAACATGGCTGCAAGAGGCATTCTTTGATTCTGATTGGTGGATTTTGAAAAATCTTCTCTGAAACTACAAGGCCAAATGTTTTGAAACTTCTCATGATTGATGTCTGGGACATCCTCTACCAAAGATCCTCATTTCATGTTGATTGGGCTTATAGTTATCCTAGAAACCCTATGGAAAATCACATTTTCATCTTCTTCTCTGGAACTACTGAGCCAATGTGAACCAAACTTGGCAGGAATGGTCTATGGGAGGTCGTTTACAAACGAACCTCATTTCGTTTCAGTCAGATGAAAAATATGGCTGCCAGAGGCATTCTTTGATTCTGATTGGTGGATTTTCAAAAATCTTCTCTGAAACTACAAGGCCAAATGTTTTGAAACTTCACATGATTGATGACTGGGACAACCTCTACCAACATTCCTCATTTAATGTTGATTGGGTTGCAAACATGGCCGCAATGGCGGCTCATAGTTAATGTGAAAAAACTTTGGAAAAACACATTTTCATTTTATCTGAAACTACTTGGCCAGTTGAACAAAACTTGACACAAATAATGTATGGAAAGTCCACTGAAAACAATCATCATTCTGTTTCGCTCAAATGAAGGAGCATGGCAGCCAGCTGCATTCTTTGATTTTGATTAGAATAACTGAGGGATATGTAGTTTTGCCAGGTGAGAGATTACAGGCTCTTTAAAGCCTCTTGTTTGGTGATCTCATTTTTTTCACCAATTTGACACAAATCTCATGCAAAAAGGCACAGAATTGTGCGGCGTATGATAACTGCAGACTGACAAAAGCCACACTGGACAGTCTTCATTTTACACTGATGCACTCTCTCATGACTCCATACTTGTTCTTGTGAACTGTGTGGATTTGACCCTTGAACATCATAAAAGGTAAACAAACGAGAAAAATGCCAGTCCTTGTGAAATTTAGGCTTCCTGAATTACAATGTCTTACAGTCCGTTCCTTGCTAGAATGAGAAAAAGATTTCTTAGAGACTGTACAAGAAGGATTGAAGTAGATAACTATTCAGTAAATTTAAGGTATTTTATTGTACAAAATCTGGTCTCTTACTATGCCATAGCAGACTTTCAGGCAGTGCTTTCTACCACATGGTAACAGCTCCATGGCAAATATTAGTTTCCATATCATCTGTTTCATTCCCCCCAAAATTGATATATAATTTATTGGGGTTATTCCTTTCTGGCCTTTTTTGGAATTTGGAGAGATTACCTGAGTAAGGTTTGGCGTCCGCTCTAAGATTATTCCCCATATTGCAATAAGTTAAAATTTGGGCACCTATAGGAAGTCCAAATATTAACTGAGTGCCTTGCTTTGAACAAACTTGAATCTGACCCTTGTAACAATGATGTATACCAAATATTAGAAAATTCTGACTGGTGGTTCTGAAGAAGGTTTTTCCCCAATCTGCCCTAAGTCAAAATTTGGGCTCCAGTATTGAGCCCAAACCTGAACCAAGGGGCTTTATTTTTAATAACCAACATAATTGTGATATTGTTCAGGCCTGTAATTTACTGCCTATAAAATTAGTACTGGTAAGAGATCAGTTATTAATGTTCTATAATCTCACGAGGAAGCAACAGTTAAGCCTCTCCAAACAGTAACTACAGAGGGGTGACAGTGTCAAAATGAAGCATACCAAGCCATGTGCACAAATGAATTAGAATCCATGCTTTCTAACTTTACAAAGCTGATTGAAGTAAGTATTCTACAGGTGGGGCAGGCCATGTTTGTTGTTTTGGCCATACTTGAGCATTCACATGGCACTCTTGGCAGCTGTCATTGTTCATGCAACATGAAGTGGTCACAAATAATATCAAATGAGGACGTTTGGAAGTTTTTCCCTTTTTAGCTCATCTCTGGAACTGCTGAGCCAATGTGAACCAAACAATGCATTAATGGTTTATGGGGGAGGTCCTATACAAACAATCCTCATTTTGTTCCCATTGGATGAAAAACATGGTTGCCAGAGGCATTCTTTGATTCTGATTGGTGGATTTTGAAATATCTTCTCCTTTGAAACTACAAGGTCAAATGTTTTGAAACTTTGCATGCTTCATGACTGGGACACCCTCTACCAACCTTCCTCATTTAATGTTGATTTGGTTGCAAACATGGCGGCAATTGCGGCCCATAGTTACCATGGAAACCCTATGGGAAATCACATTTTCATCTTCTTCTCTGGAACTACTGTGCCAATGTGAACCAAACTTGGCAGGAATGGTCTATGGGAGGTACTCTTCAAACGATCCTCATTTTGTTCCCGTGGGATGAAAAACATGGCTGCAAGAGGCATTCTTTGATTCTGATTGGTAGATTTTGAAAAATCTTCTCTGAAACTACAAGGCCAAATGTTTTGAAACTTCTCATGATTGATGTCTGGGACATCCTCTACCAAAGATCCTCATTTCATGTTGATTGGGCTTATAGTTGTCATAGAAACCCTATGGAAAATCACATTTTCATCTTCTTCTCTGGAACTACTGAGCCAATGTGAACCAAACTTGGTAGGAATGGTCTATGGGAGGTCGTTTACAAACGAACCTCATTTCGTTTCAGTCAGATGAAAAATATGGCTGCCAGAGGCATTCTTCGATTCTGATTGGTGGATTTTCAAAAATCTTCTCTGAAACTACAAGGCCAAATGTTTTGAAACTTCACATGATTGATGACTAGGACAACCTCTACCAACATTCCTCATTTAATGTTGATTGGGTTGCAAACATGGCCGCAATGGCGGCTCATAGTTAATGTGAAAAAACTTTGGAAAAACACATTTTCATTTTATCTGAAACTACTTGGCCAGTTGAACAAAACTTGACACAAATAATGTATGGAAAGTCCACTGAAAACAATCATCATTCTGTTTCGCTCAAATGAAGGAGCATGGCAGCCAGCTGCATTCTTTGATTTTGATTAGATTAACTGAGGGATATGTAGTTTTGCCAGGTGAGAGATTACAGGCTCTTTAGAGCCTCTTGTTTGGTGTTTTGATCTCATTTTTTTCACCAATTTGACACAAATCTCATGCAAAAAGGCACAGAATTGTGCGGCGTATGATAACTGCAGACTGACAAAAGCCACACTGGACAGTCTTCATTTTACACTGATGCACTCTCTCATGACTCCATACTTGTTCTTGTGAACTGTGTGGATTTGACCCTTGAACATCACAAAAGGTAAACAAACGAGAAAAATGCCAGTCCTTGTGAAATTTAGGCTTCCTGAATTACAATGTCTTACTGTCCGTTCCTTGCTAGAATGAGAAAAAGATTTCTTAGAGTCTGTACAAGAAGGATTGAAGTAGATAACTATTCAGTAAATTTAAGGTATTTTATTGTACAAAATCTGGTCTCTTACTATGCCATAGCAGACTTTCAGGCAGTGCTTTCTACCACATGGTAACAGCTCCATGGCAAATATTAGTTTCCATATGATCTGTTTCATTCCCCCCAAAATTGATATAAAATTTATTGGGGTTATTCCTTTCTGGCCTTTTTTGGACTTTGGAGAGATTACCTGAGTAAGGTTGGGCGTCCGCTCAAAGATTATTCCCCATGTTGCACTAAGTTAAAATTTGGGCACCTATAGGAAGTCCAAATATTAACTGAGTGACTTGCTTTGAACAAACTTGAATCTGACCCTTGTAACAATGATGTATACCAAATATTAAAAAATTCTGACTGGTGGTTCTGAAGAAGGTTTTTCCCCAATCTGCCCTAAGTCAAAATTTGGGCTCCAGTATTGAGCCCAAACCTAAACCAAGGGGCTTTATTTGAAGACTCATCCCCCCAAAGGTTTGAACAAACTTGATTTTACACCTCAAAGGGAAGCTCTGCGCCAAATATTATGCCATTGTACCCCCAGGGGAGTGGGCAAGTTGATTTGAACAAAAACAAAATGCAGTTATAGAAGCAATCACCTCAAATTTAACTGAAATTGGTTCATCGGTTTTGGAGGAGAAGGTGCAAACACCATGTTTATGAATAACATATGGTGAGTGATCACTATACTTCACCCTGATTTTCAGTCAGGTGAGCTAAAACATTGATGCATAAATGTAACCTGTAGCCTGCATTAAAGATATTCAAGATGGCTGCTGTGACAGCTATTGCAGTCTACCGACCATGACCATAATGATGTAAGGGGGAGTTCTCATCAAAGCATGAACTTGAATATGCATATGAATTTGGGTAATGATCGGAAAAGAACTGTGGACTGTAGCCAGTGCTGAACAAACTGTGGAAAGGCTAACAGACTCCATCAAGTTATGTTTATTAATTACAGTTTGCATGGTTTCATTAATTTATGAAGCAATGCACCCTTGATTCACAAAAATTATTAGTGAACAAAAAGTGAATAAAGTTAACCCTTTACCCAACGTAACGGCAAAAACCGGCAAGTGCTATTCTAAAAAATCTCCAATTAATTTTCATTTTTTGTCTCAAAAACACAGGTTATGACCCTTCTTTGGAACAAGCTCATCAAACTCGTTCCAATGAGGGGTCATAACCTATGTTTTTGAGACCAAAAATGAAAAAAATTAGTTATTCGAGAATTTTATTTTTGCAAGTGTCGTCTGCTTTCCATGTTAGGTAAAGGGTTAAGTTGGGATTGATAAGAAATCAATGAGAGACCAAATGAAGAAGCATACATTTGCAGGTTAGGCTTTCAATCGTATGTCCTTTGCAAAACAGTGGAACTCTGCTAATTGAATAGCCACTTTGCCATCAAAAGTTATTCAATTAACAGGTGTATTCAATCAACAGGGATTTGATTGGGGGCGCGGTGGCATTGTGGTAACCGGTTCTCGTCAGATCACCGAAGTTAAGCAACGTCGAGCCTGGTTAGGAATCAGATGGGTGACTGTCTGAGCGATTGATTCAGACTCCCGCATTGTGTACTTGCGCAAGGCACTTAACCCCGATTGTCCACATGGGGGCACGATGACACCGTGTACTAAGGCATACTGCACGTCGATGGTGCGCATGTCTTCAACCAATCTAACCCTGCCTGTGCTGCAGTGCAGAGTTACGATGTTGGGGAGCTGGCAGCTGCTCGTCGTTGCTCGGTGGTTCTCTCCGGGTACTCCGGCTTCCTCCACCCGTAAAACTCACAGACACGACATGACCATGGCTGTTAATGTGTCGTTAAACCCTAATAAATAATAAAAAAATTTGGTCACTTCCCATATTCTAGAGATAAACTGAAAATTTAATGGCCAAGTTTTTAAAACAAGAGGCCCCAGGGGGCCTGAGGGCATTCACCTGATATGGTAGCCTAAATATCAACCCAGAGAATTGATTTCAACAAGTTGAATCTGCTCCTCCTAAGAAAAGCTTATACCAAATATCCAAAGATTCTGACCAGTGGATCTAAAAAAAAAAGATTTTTAAAGAATATTCCTCCTATTGAACTAAGTTATAATTCGAGCTCCCACTGGGAGCCCATATATGAACCGAGGGACTTGGCTTTAACAAACTTGAATCTCACCCCCCTAAGGATGCTGCACACCAAATATCAAAACATTCCGACTGCTGGATCTTAAGAAGAAGATTTTTAAAGAAAATTCCTCGTTTTGAACTAAGTTACAATTCGAGCTCCCACAGTGAGTCCAAATATGGACCTAGGGACATGGATTGAACAAACTTGAATCTCATCCTCCCTAAGGATGCTGCATACCTAATATCAAAACTTTCCGACTGGTGGATCGGAAGAAGAAGATTTTTAAAGAAAATTCCTCATTTTGAACTAAGTTATCATTTGGGCTCCCACAGTGAGCCCAAATATGGACCTAGGGAAATGGCTTGAACAAACTTGAATCTCATCCCCCTAAGGATGCTGCATACCAAATATCAAAACATTCCGACTGCTGGATTTGAAGAAGATTTTTAAAGAAAATTCCTCATTTTGAACTAAGTTACAATTCGAGCTCCCACAGTGAGTCCAAATATGGTCCTAGGGACATGGCTTGAACAAACTTGAATCTCATCCCCCCCTAAGGATGCTGCATACCAAATATCAAAACTTTCCGACTGGTGGATCGGAAGAAGAAGATTTTTAAAGAAAATTCCTCATTTTGAACTAAGTTATAATTCGTGCTACCACAGTGAGCCCAAATATGAACCTAGGGACTTGGCTTGAACAAACTTAAATCTCACCCCCCTAAGCATGGTGCATACCCAATATCAAAAGATTCTGCCTGATGGATCTTGAGAAGAAGATTTTCAAAGAAATTTTCCTGAAATGCACGAAGTTCAAATTTGGGCTCCTATACTGAGCCCAAATATAAACCTAGGGAGCCGATTTGAACAAACTTGAATCAGATCCACCCCACAATGTTGCATACCAAATATCAAAAGATTCTTCCTGCTGGATCTGGAGAAGAAGATTTTTGAAGAAATTTGCCTGAAATGCACTAAGTTCGAATTCGAGCTTCTTTAGTGAGCCCAAATATGAATCCAGGGGGCCGATTTGAACAAACTTGAATCAGATCCACCCCACAATGTTGCATACCAAATATTAAAAGATTCTGCCTGCTGGATCTGGAGAAGAAGATTTTTGAAGAAATTTGCCTGAAATGCACTAAGTTCGAATTCGAGCTTCTATAGTGAGCCCAAATATGAATCCAGGGGGCCAATTTGAACAAACTTGAATCAGATCCACCCCACAATGTTGCATACCAAATATCAAAAGATTCTGCCTGCTGGATCTGGAGAAGAAGATTTTTGAAGAAATTTGCCTGAAATGCACTAAGTTCGAATTCGAGCTTCTATAGTGAGCCCAAATATGAATCTAGGGAGCCGATTTGAACAAACTTGAATCAGATCCACCCCACAATGTTGCATACCAAATATCAAAAAATTCTGCCTACTGGATCTGGAGAAGAAGATTTTTTAAGAAATTTGCCTGAAATGCACTAAGTTCGAAATCAGGCTCCTATACTGAGCCCAAATATGAACCCAGGGGGCCGATTTGAACAAACTTGAATCAGATCCACCCTACAATGTTGCATACCAAATATCAAAAGATTCTGCCTGCTGAATCTGGATAAGAAGATTTTTTAATGTTTTTCCCATTGCCTACAGTGTTAAAAAGTGCTGACTCAGCACTTTTTCAAAGTCCTGAAAAAAGTATCTTGTGATCAAACTGATAGAGATTTTTTTTATCCATTCTATTCTACTGGATAAAGGTAAGATTTATAAAAAATAAGAATTCTCTGTGCCGTGTAGTTTTGGAGATATGGGAGTTTTAAGGTTTTTCCTATTTTTAGTTCCCGAGGTTCCCACGAGGCAATGAGAAAATTTTTTTTTGCATCAATCAACTACTTATGACCCATTATCATCTCATATCAAATTTGGTTCAAATCGACCTCACGGTTCTGAAAATAGAAATTTTAGGTGTGGCCAAAATTTTTGCCCCTCCCATAACGAAGGCAAATAATGCCCGACAAATTTCTCTTGAACAAACTTGATTCTAAATCTTAAAAGGACTCTGTATACCACATATCAAGTCTCTGCTACTGGTGGTTCATTAGAAGAAGATTTTCAAAAAATTTGGCCATTTCCCCCCCCCCCCCCCCCCCCCCCTGTTCAATATGAGCCGAAACCTAATTTGCATAAAAATCAAAATGCCCCTATATAACCACTACTTATATGAAATTTAATTAAAATGTGGCCAGGGGTTTAGGAGAAAGAGGCTCAAACACCACCTTCACGCAGGACGACGGACGAAGAGTGATAAGAAAAGCTCACCCTGACTTTCAGTCAGACGAGCTAAAAATCTTGACCTACAGCTTGATGAAGTCAGTGCGCAGACGGGTGGATGGGCAGGCAGCACCATTTTTGTTAGTGCAACTTCAACAAAAATCAATTGATTTGGTCAATATTTGGTATGTGAGACTTTCTTAACAATGACTTGAATGAGTTTGAAAACCTGCACGGTCTGCACAAAGCAGAATTATGACCCTTAATTAGTTCATTTTTGCCTATTTTCAGCTTTTTAAAGTTATAACTTCAACAAATATCCATGGATTTGTTCTACATTTGGTATGCAAGACTTTCTTAACAAAATCTGGAATGAGTTTGAAAACTGGTACGGTTCAGCCATACTTTGCAGAGTTATGGCTCTTAGTTAATCTTTGCCTGTTTAGCACAATAACTTGAACAAATGTCAATGGATTTGTTTTTCTTATAATGATAAGCCTCACAGATGCGAAAAAACTTGACCTCCGCAACAGCGATGCATAATCTGTGTTCTTTTATATCTTTTTGACAGTGCTCACAGAGCTCTGCTGAACAATATATAAGATTATCATTATTTATATATTGGTGTTTAAGGTCACATATTTCTGCACAATCGCTAATCGTGACAGCAACATGGATATAAAGTCAAGTCCAGCCAATTATTTATACCCATGTTGCCTATTTTAGAGGACTTTCTCCACAGGCATTGGTGACCGGATCCTATTTTACCAGTAAAATAGAGCATGTTTACCACTGTAAACAAGCACTGCTTCACTTCCCGAGATTCCAATAGGGAATATATATAATACATTAAATGTTTGTAATGAGGTCAATTTGGTGTATAAACAAGGGGAGTTTGGTGATTGTCACGGTAATTTCTCGACATGCTACATTTTTTATTTAATTAACAGGACTCTACTCTGTAACCTACCTACATGCAAATAACAGGTTAAACTTGTACTGAAGATACAGTAAATAAGTTTGTGTTTGGAAGTTATATATCCAATTAACAAGGGTTATTTAATCAAGAGATATCCAATTAAGTAGGCTCAAGACACTAATTTCTATCTGCAGAAAAGTGTGGAAATGAATTACAGTTTACAGGTTTTTTAAACAATTTTTTCAACAAGCAGTGCATCCTAGATTCACAAATGGATTCCCCCTCCCCTCCCCTCCCCACCCCCACGCACACACATACTCCGTTCTTTGCTTTTTTTTTGCTTTGAATTACATCCTGACTATCAAGCCAAAAAAACTTAACTGAACACCAACCGCCACTGAAAATAATCTGCTCCACTAGAAAAACAGAAATGTATTTACATCATCTTTATTCTTAGCATCCTTAAAAAGATAGGGTCCTGTTACACAGTACATTTTTACATGCTGACATAACTTATATATGCAAATGCATTTCCAAACTCCTAACCAATATAAATTCAAAGGGTGAGTGTTGAATGATTTGATGGAATAAATGGGGGTTTAACTTCTTGTATGCTGCAAGTGGATTTTTTCCCGATTTCAGCACAGTGGCTGTCCCAGGGTTCTTTCCCTTGCCAGAAAAAGATTTTCATACATTTTCCTGACATGTCGGTCCACTTTCCATACCTATTTGAGTATCTCAAAATTAAGAAAATCTTATCACAACCTAACATGATTTTGTTTTTCTTCATATACTCATGTGATTCAGCAAATTTGCTTGACTGAGTAGACAGACTATTCAATTACCAGGAATTTTAATGGTATTTATTAATTACAAATGATTTTATCCTCTTCACACTGATGCAAAAACCAAAATTTCAAGCAGCAAATTTTTCCCTCAATACAAGGAGGGATTTAACCCATTCAATCTAGATTGACAGAGCTCACAAATCAAAAGTTGCAGTATGGGGAAAATTTGCTGCTTGAAATTTTTATATCACTGTGAACAAGATTATTTGTTAAAAAAATTAATTTTCATACTTTTTCAAAACCCTCAAGGCTTGACTGAAATTTATGTTTTCCAGACCAACATAAATGTCGATACTTTTTCAAATTGGCTTAACTCTTAACCCACTGAGTATTTTCAAGATATTTTTCATCAAATCTAGTCATGGCTGCTTCACAGCAGCCATGACTAGATTTGATGACAAATTCATCTAAATTTAATTCAAGGAATCATCGGGGAAAAAGACATTCAATTTACCGGGGGAAAAGTTAGTGGAAGGTGCCCAAATTATCCTTATTTTAGTGGCAAGAGAAATTCTGTCTTGAACGGTAATATCCACCAGCAGCATGCAAGGAGTTAAGAACACTGTCAGTCATCAAACAGTGGAAGAACAAAAAAATGCACTTTTTCTTAACCCTTTACATAGCAAACCCAGGGGACGAAACTTGCAAAACATTTTCTTAAATAACTAAAAGTTTTCATTTTTTGCTTCCAAAACAAAGCTCATGACCCCCAAAGGGAATGAGCTTGTGGAACATGTTTCAATCAGGTGGGTGTCATAATCTATCTTTTGGAGGCAAAAAAGTAATGAAATTTGAATGGCAATTTTTGTGATTAGCATTAGCTGGATCTGGCCAATACACTTGTTGAAAGGTTAAAACAATCCTGTAAATTGGGTTAATCTTTGCGGCTTTACTTTCTTGACTTCAGTTTTCTGCTCAATTTGTTGGTTTTTTTTTTTTTTTATTAACCCTTTACCCAACATAAAGGCCGAAACCGGCCAGCCCTATTCACAAAAATCTCCAATTAATTTTCATTATTTTTTTCATTTTTTGTCTCAAAAACACAGGTTATGACCCCTCTTTGGAATGAGCTCATCGAGCTTGTTCCAATGAGGGGTCATAACCTATATTTTTGAGACAAAAAATTAAAAAAATTAGTTATTCAAGAATTTTGTTTACAAGTGTCGTCTGCTTTTCATGTTAGGTAAAGGGTTAAATCATGCCTGCAATATAGCAGCCAAGAGATGACTGTATGAGAGAAATTCAAGAATACATCCAGCACTTTCATAATTCTGTTTTTCATAGTTGTGATGGAATCATGAAATTACCCTCAAGCTCTATATTTAATGCATACTTAAAATGTATTTACTGCATACCATGCAGATCACTGGTTATCAATATATACATGTATACAAACCCAGTAAACATTCTTTGTGTGTTTACTTTTGTATGCAAGAAAATCAAAGTTAATGTAGCTAGTCCTTGCCCAAAATACAGTGATACGGACAAAACAACTTGCACAGTTTTATTATTGATTTTTTTTTCTCATCACAACAGGTTTTGGGTTGTGGTTCTATTTCCAGCCATTGTTTTTTTTATCCTCAAACAAATATCCACTGCACAGCTTTTCATAGAACTTGCAGGTTATATTCCAAATATTGAGACATATGTTTCTATTAAAAATCTAGTTGATTCCAGCACTTAACATCATTTCTTGACATCTTAAGAGTTAAAATGATTAGAGGGACAACATTTTTCACCTCACATGAAATGTGATAACAACGAACTAGAGTTATTTAGCCTTTACCCAACATAATAGCCTTATATGACCAGTGCTCTTCACAAAAATATCCCCATGTTTTTCAATTTTTGCCTACAGAATATAGCTTGTGAATCCTCATTGGAATGCACCTGTCAAGCACATCCCAAAAAAGGGTTATAAGGTTGGTTTTGGGGCAAAAATTGACAATGTTTAGTTATTGAAAACTTTATTTGTAAGCATCGCCTGCTAGACACAATAGTTAATGGGTTAACACATATGGCAAGGAATTGACTAGAAAATCATGACAAGATTATTAATAGTGTTATAAAGAGGATGTTACTCAATCCTCAATATTTCACTGATTCAGTGCTGAATGACAATGTTAGAGATGGGCGGTTTTCAAATTTTATGTCGGTACCGGTTTCATTCAAAGAGTCTGGTTTTTGGTTTCAGTTTTCATTGTACAAATATAACAATACATTGCATTTGCATATAAGATGTATTTGGCGCTAGTCAGAGTCACTGGGACTCCCTTTCCAGGGCAACACCATACTCTGATTTTCTGAGCACAATGTATTTCAATGTATTTGCATAAACTATCTCAAGTGTTTCAAGTTTGAGAAAAATGATTTTTGCCTTGAGTCTGTTGGTGAATTAGCTCCTCCCCCTCCCACCCCAAATACCTGTGTTTAGGGTAACCTGACACACACTAAAAAATTATGCTGACCATAAAAATTTTATCGAGTAAAAGTTACTCATATAGGACATTGTAATCCTAAATTTCCATTCAACTTCAATTGTGATTTTGACACTGGCTTTGGAGTTAAGCTTTCAAAATTATGTGTAGAAATAAATATATTTGTCATTATAAATGTGGAACAAGTGACAAGTTCCAGTTCAGCAAAGGCAAGTGCATGATAACAAAACCAAAACTGAACCGAATTTTTGGCTAACCGCCCATCTCCAGACAATGTCTTGGTTTCATACCTATTTGCATATACTTTTGATCTGTACTAATCTGGAAAGTTAAAAAATTTATAGTAATTTATATATTTTTTATACTTACCAATGACCCAGACATAGCTGGTGCTAACTCTTAAAATTCTAGGGCCAAACACAAATTTTGCCCCCCCCCCCCCCCCCAATCCCCAAAATTTGCATCTAAAACCAAAAGAAATCATGTCCTGAAGGTCCTCCATACTTTGCCCTCACTGCGCATGCGCAGTGTCAAGGACGTCCCAAAATTGGCGCCAATTATCATTCTTACAAGCAGTGCCTGGTCAGCGCTATGTACTCAGCGGGGAGGTATGAGTTCCCAACTCCTGGGAGGGCCATCCCCGTCTGGGTCATTGGTAAGTATAAAAAATATATAAATTACTATAAATTTTTTAACATTTTTATACTGTACCAATGACCCAGACATAGCTGAATAGTAAAAAGGCTGGAGGGCCTAGGACATGGAGGAAAATCCAATAAGCTCAACTATATAAATAGAGTCAACCCCTCGAGGAGAAAAGGAGTATTAGGCTTTACATGCATCTTTCTTATTTTATGATAAATTAGAAAGACACAACACCCTTCATAATTGAGCATAATAACATTCATGTTCTCTATTAACATCCAGTATAACCCCTTATACTAATTATTTTTAAAGTAAGCCAATAAATAAAGTCAGTCCAGAGAATTGAGACTCTTTATATACTCTTAAAAGTGTCCGAGGATTGTATATTAACGCCCGTTTGACACAAGACATATACAAATGCTTCACACCGAGCTACACTTTAAAAATATGACATGAATGAATTTTTAACATTAATATTATAGTTTAAAACCATCCCGGTAACGACTCAGAATTACTGACTCCGGAGGAGGAATCCCCTTGCTTTTCACTATAAAGCAGGTGACCTAAGGGAACACCCTCCCCCCCTTCCCCTTGCCCTGGGTCAAATAGCCCAGAGCGAAGAGGGCAGCAGGGCAGAGTCACTGCCGGAACAGAAAGCCTGCATAACTATAGTTGCAACTGTTTAGTGGACGACATTCTGAGCAACAGATAATGGACCAAAACAATGCAGGTCTCCAGAAATGGACTCAATATTTCTGAGATAAAAATTCGTGAATGTGGATGGTTGAGACCAATATGCAGCCTTCATTAAATCTGTAATAGCAACACTATTTGCGTAAGCCCAAGATGTAGAAAGAGCTCTTACTTCATGAGCCGAAATCTTAAGCACAGACTGCTGAGATGAAGATAGATTATCATAAGCAGTACGGATAGTTAATTGAATCCATCTAGCAATAGAATGGACTGAAATGTCCTTTCTATTAGGCATCAGAGACAGAAAGAAGCATTTTCGTCCCTTTCTGATAAACTGAGATCTTTGTTTATAAATACGTAAGGCTCTAACAGGACAGAACAAAGGCCTACGCCCATCTAAAGACGGAAGGGCCTTAATAACAATAGGTTCCGGATATTTATTAGGAGCCTGATTCTTAGCTAAAAATCCAACATTAGTGGTAAAGGTAATAGTGTTCCCGACACTACGATAGTGAGAATCATCCACCGATAGTGCATGAAGCTCACTGACTCTTCTAGCAGAAGAGAAAGCTAAGAGAAATGCTGTCTTATAAGACAAGAATTTGAAATATACTGTCCCAAGAGGCTCAAATGGCTTTTCTTTCAGTTTAAGAAGAACCCAAGCTAAATTCCATTTAGGAATTAATCTAAGAGTTCTGGGTCTATTTATCGAGAAGTTTCTAACTAATTTAGATAAAGAGACATTAGATCCAATTTCTAAACTATCGTGGTGTGCATAGGTATCAGATAACATAGACCTATAACCTTTAATAGTAACAGGCTGCAGTTTGATCTCGTCAAACAAGTATACTAGAAAGTTTGCAATGTCTGGTATGGAGGGATCAAAAATATCAACAGAATGATCCCTACACCAACGACGAAAGACCTTCCACTTAGCCGCATAGTTTAGCGAAGAGGAGGTCCTCCTACAGTTAGAAATCGCGTCCACTGCTCGTCCTGTAAAATGCTCCGTGCAAGAAGGATCGCACAATGGAAATACGTGAAGGTTGAGACCTTGCGGGTTGTGGTGAAGTTGACGCGATTTCCCCTGCGAAAGAAGATCCTCTCGTGGAGGAAGTTTTCGTGGTAAGTCCCACAGCAGACACCTGAGTAGATTTATCCACGGTCTCTGTGGAGACAGAGATGCTACCAACAGAATTTTGCATTGAGATAGTTTTATCTTTAGCAATATTTGCTGAATTAACGGCGCTGGAGGATACGCATATCCTATCATTCCGTCCCACGAGATCGATAGAGCGTCTACTGCATATGCTCGGGGATCCAGACATGGTGACACATACGTCTGCAACTGATTGTTGAGATGTGTCGCAAATAAGTCTATCATTGGCTGTTCCCTTTGGTAGCAAATCTGATTGAATACGTGTTTGCTGAGAGTCCATTCTGACGGCAACAAGCGACCCTTCCGTGAAAGGGAGTCTGCTAAAACATTCAGACGACCCGGAATATGACGGACCGAAAGTAGAACTTGGTGTTCTAGAACAAACAGAAGGATTCTTTCCGTTAAATTGAATAACGGAACGGAATGAGTGCCTCCCTGGTTCCGGAGATACGCCACTACTGTCGTATTGTCGGACAGGATTTGGACATGTGCTTTCTGAATAATGTTCATCCAATGACGTAATGCAAGCCAAATTGACATCATTTCCTTGATGTTTATGTGCTTGCTTAGAAATTGCGAATCCCAAAGACCCTGGCACTTCGAATCCGTTGGGATCAATGTTGCACCCCAACCTGTTTGACTGGCATCCGTCATAATCGTAAAACCTGGATCCGGCAACTGCAGTGGAACTCCCTGAGTCAACCACTGAATGTTTGCCCAAGTCTGAATCTCTTGTTTCACTTGATTTGACAAGAGAACGTCTATATCGAGCGAATGAATCTTCACACTCCAATTCTGAGTCAAGAAAATTTGGAGAGGACGAGTGCGCAACCGCCCCATCGGAATGAGATCCGCAGCGGCTCCGCACAGACCTATCAGTCTCATGAACTCCCTCGCTGTGACTTTGTCTGAGTGAAGACAATAGCAAGCGTAACAACTGATTAACTTCGCTCTGGTTAACGGCAGACGAACGAGATTCTTGTGCGTCTCGAAGCTCATTCCCAGATGAGTGAATGACTTGGACGGCACCAGATCAGACTTCTCCTCGTTTATAATAAAACCGAGATGTCGGAGTAATAGAAGCAGATTCTGCACATCGTTCTGACGCGTTAACTCGTTGCCGTACCTCTGAAGAATGTCATCCAGGTAGGCCGACGTTACCGCAGACGAATGAGCTCGGAAATGTATCATTACCGAGTTCATTATTCGAGTGAAAGCCCAGGGTGCTAGGTTCAATCCGAAGCACATCGCCCGGAATTGATATACAACTCCTAGGACTGCAAAGCGTAGATACTTTCTGAATGTCGGATGTATCATGACGTGAAAGTACGCATCTTTGAGATCTATGCTTGTAGCATAGTCGTTCACCCGAATACTCGCTCTGACCGATCGAATCGTCTCCATATAGAATTTCGGAGTGACGATCAGCTTGTTTATCCAGCTCAGATCTATGACTGGACGGAACGAGCCGTCTGGTTTCGGAACCAGAAACAGATGGCTGTAGAAACCCGGTGATTCCTGGTCTTCTACGACCTCTACCGCGTTCTTCACCAGAAGAGACTGTACTTCCGATAAAAGAGCATCTCTTTTCTGCGGATTTGACGGAAGCTGAGTCCATTTTGGACTTCGAGTTAATGGAGGCTTTCGTTTGAAGGATATTCTTAGTCCTTCCGAAATTACCCCTCGGACCCAGGGGTCGTCCGTAATCGACGCCCACTCGTCTGTAAAACTCGATAACCTTCCGCCCACCGGAACACGATAGAGGTTCAAACCATCACCTCCTGGACCTGCTAGGCTTGCGGACGGAGAAACTACGTCCTCCACGACCCGCACCTCGTCCCGTCGACCTCGGGATGTCAGACCGGTTGTCTCGGCCCGAATAACGTCCCATACGTGAGTCGCTGCCTTGACGGTCTCTAGAATAAGACCTAGAGGTCAAATAAGAACCTCCATAGGAACTTCTCTTGGGCGTACTTGTCCCAGAAGTGCCTGTCTTACTCTTATCTGCTGTATCCGACTTTTTGGAAGCGGATTTAAAAAGCAGAGAATCCGAAGCTTTCTTAGTTATCTTATCACAGATTGCTGAAAGCTTGCCGTCGAAGAGAAGCTCTCCGGAGACCGAAGTGACTCAGAGAGTTCTTCACCTTACTACCACACGCGTGGATGTAGCTAGGGCTGCGTCACGTCTAACCAACTCCAGGTTTGCCACTGAAAGGGCGGAGTTATACGTGGAATAAGCTACTGCCCTTGAAAGAAGTCTTAATGAGGATTGTATATCAAGGAATTCTTTCCCTTGAAGACGCAATGATAGCGCCTTAGTAAGGTGGTCTGCGTATGATAAAGCGTCTAAGCTTGCTCTGTTAGACGTTATTGCCGTTTCCAATGTCGCTGTTGGAATAGACACAGACGATGGTAACGACAATTCCAAGTCTTCCGCCTCGTCGTCTAGACGCAGAGGAACTCTCGGTATGCCCTGTCCTGCCGTTTCGAATTTATTCCTTGAATTGATGAAAGGCAGATTGAGAGCATTAGCGGACAAGAAACCAGCTTTGCCTGTTTTGGAAGCAAGCTTATAGATAGCGTCGTTCAATAATTCGAACGTTCTTGTGACATTATTGGACTGTGTCGGAAACTCAAGGACGATGTCTCTGAACCGCTCAAAGAATTCTGTGTCCAATGACGCTATCAGTCTCTTATCCGGCATCGCACCCGTCTGGCTCGACGGAACAACTTGTGGCAGGTAATGCCGGATGAAATCTACGGCGGCTTTATGTTGTTCCGAAAGGGATAGCTCCAAATCCTCGGTATCCCTTTCGCCATCCTGTCGGACCTCATGATGTTCTCGGTCGTCCGTACCCGATGCTTCGGTGGAGAGTACCGACCCAGCGTCGTCGGATAATTCTTGATCCGACGTAGGTTCCATCGTTTGCTGGGATGCTGCGATAATTTGTGCTATTTGGGATAGCACGTCCGTCACTGAGGCCTGTGGAGTAGCGGTCTTACGCTGCTTAGCTGCTGGAAGCTCCGTGTAAACTGACTCCTGCATATTTCTCTTATGTGAACGTCCGGAGTCTACAGGCCTCTTATCCCTGGCTACCGGATGGCGTGACCTGGTCGCCGTGGAATCCATGATTGGCAAAGCTGGCTGGATATCCTCGGTCACGTAGCCAAGGTGCGGTCGTGTGCGCTGCTGAGAGGATGAGGAAGCCTTTTGGACAGTCTCTCCGGACTGTCTATAAAACGGAGCGTCCCGAGCGACAGACGTATGCTCCGAATGCGACACATTTTGTACCACAACATCTGGTCCCAGATGTTGTTGTACGAGAGAGGGGCCTCTCTCGCTCGCAGCCCGGATGGACCTGGACGAGCTAGGAACTGGACTACTAGGCTTCCTCCATTCTCTCCTCTTATCCGCCGTCACTGGGTGTGCACCTTGAATATTTATAGTGCTCGCATCACCCAAATCTCCTTCCTGGACCGCAACGGACGAACCCGGCTGCCGAACTATTCGATGAATGGACGCTACACCGGGCGAGCTAGCGGACGTCAACGCCGTCGATCCTACTAGGGACCTCTTAGGCAATTGGCGTATCTCCATGAGCACTTTTGCCGCTAGCTCTTCATTTAATTGTGACGACAGAGGCACACTATTGGAAGACATCACGGAAACATCACCCTGTTTTTGTTCCTCTGAAATAGAGATTGATAAACTAGAGTGACCCTGCGGAGAAAGGACCGGCATGGCCCTTTCCCCGCTAACAACATACCGTGACACACGTTTCCAATGTTTGTCATCCCAATATTCACATACTGAACAGGAGTTAGTGCGAGTACACTGACTACAATTCAATGATCATGAAAGTCAGAGGGAGATTTCCTCTTATTACAATTTGAACAATATCCTTTCATAGTGAAAAGAATACAAAAAGTCCTAGTACTCGCACGAACCCCTGAAAACAAAGATACATAATAACATGATCCATTAACATAGAAAAAATAATTGAAATCAAAAAGAAATTTTGAAAAAATATTTTTTCAGCAAAGCCCAAGTTTCTGAAAAGTAACGTTGAGCCCCAATGGATCCCAAGCCTAAGTGTGGACAAAAATTTCAAACATATTTTAAAAAATTAATGCAACACTTACGAATAATAATAATGTATCTTGTAATGAATTAAACTAGTACAAAGACAAAAAATCCCCCTCCCACAGAGACTGTTGCCAATGTAAACAAGAAGTGTATAAACACCAGAAACGTGACTCCAGGCACTGATAACCCTGGCCCGAAATCAGTTACCAATAATACACTATCTGATGCAAAACAGAGACTTCCAGGGAAGAAACTGCAGAACATCAGATGGTAGATGCAGAACACTACGCCTAAACACCCATGGGTGAGAACGTAAACATGGGGAAAAGAACAGAATTCATTCTGTTACCTAGCTAAATCTCCCAAGAAATTTTAGTAATAATATTACTCAAAAATATGCCAAAAGCATGGGAGAATAGCAAGGGGGGACTTAAAGGAAAAGGAGAGAGGAAACACTGAACAAGCAGTGAAACTTAATAGCAAGAATGACAACAACAGGCCCATGCCTCGAAAGTTAAAAAATTTATAGTAATTTATATATTTTTTATACTTACCAATGACCCAGACTTAGCTGGTGCTAACTCCACAAAAAACCAGGGCCAAACACAAATTTTGCCCCCCAATCCCCAAAATTTGCATCCAAAACAAAAAGAAATCATGTCCTAAAGGACCTCCATAGTACGACTCTACTGCGCATGCGCAGTGACGCAGTCGTCCCGAAATTGGCGCCAAATATCATTCTTACTGGCAGTGCCTGGTCAGCGCTATGTACTCAGCGGGGAGGCAAGAGTTCCCAACTCAGGGAGGGCCATCCCCGTCTGGGTCATTGGTAAGTATAAAAAATATATAAATTACTATAAATTTTTTAACATTTTTATACTGTACCAATGACCCAGACTTAGCTGAATAGTAAACAGGCTGGAGGGCCTAGGACATAGAGGAAAATCCAATAAGCTCAATTATAAAATAAAGAGATAACCCCTTAAGGAGAAAAGGAGTATTAGGCTTTACATGTATCTTTCTTATTTAATATTTAAATTAGAAAGATACACTACCCTTAATAATTGAGCACAATAACATTCATGTTCTCTATTAATATCCAGTATAACCTTTATACTAATTATTATTAAAACAAGCCAATAAATAAAGTAGTCCAGAGAATTGAGACTCTTTATAATCATTTAAAAGTGTCCGAGTATTGTATATTAAAGCCCGTTTGACACTTGACATATACAAATGCTTCACACCGAGCTACACTTTAAAAATAAGACATGAATGAAATTAAACATTAATATTACACTTTAAAACCATCCCGGAAGCGACTCAGAAATACTGTCTTGGAGGAGGCATTCCCTTGCTTTTCACTATAAAGCAGGTGACCTAAGGGAACACCCGCCCCCCCCCCCCCCCCCTTCCCCTTGCCCTGGGTCAAATAGCCCAGAGCGAAGAGGGCAGCCGGACGGAGTCACTGCCGGAACAGAAAGCCTGCATAACTATAGTTGCAACTGTTTAGTGGACGACATTCTGAGCAACAGATAACGGACCTAAACAATGCAGGTCTCCAGAAATGGACTCAATATTTCTGAGATAAAAATTAGTAAATGTGGATGGCTGAGACCAATAAGCAGCCTTCATTAAATCTGTAATAGCAACACTATTAGCATAAGCCCAGGAAGTAGAAAGAGCTCTTACTTCATGAGCAGAAATCTTAAGCACAGACTGCTGAGAAGAAGATAAATCTTCATACGCAGTACGGATAGTTAACTGAATCCATCTAGCAATAGAATGGACTGAAATGTCCTTTCTATTAGGCATCAAAGACAGAAAGAAACGTTTCCGTCCCTTTCTGATGAACTGAGATCTCTGTTTATAGATACGTAGTGCTCTAACAGGACAGAGTAAAGGCCTACGCCCGTCTGAAGACGGAAGAGCCTTAATAACAATAGGTTCCGGATATTTATTAGGAGCCTGATTCTTAGCTAAAAAACCGACGTTAGTAGTGAAGGTGATAGTGTTCCCAACACTACGATAATGAGAATCATCCACCGATAGTGCATGAAGCTCACTGACTCTTCTGGCAGAAGAGAAAGCTAAGAGAAAAGCTGTCTTATAAGATAAGAATTTGAAATCTACTGTCCCAAGAGGTTCAAATGGCTTTTCCTTCAATTTAAGGAGAACCCAAGCTAAATTCCACTTAGGAATTAATCTAAGAGTTCTTGGTCTATTTATCGAAAAGTTTCTAACCAATTTCGATAAAGAGACATTAGATCCAATTTGTAAACTATCATGATGTGCATAGGTATCAGATAACATAGATCTATAACCCTTTATAGTAACCGGTTGCAGTTTGATTTCGTCAAACAAGTATACTAGAAAGTTAGCAATGTCTGGTATAGAGGGATCAAATATATCAACAGAATGATCCCTACACCAACGACGGAAAACCTTCCACTTAGCCGCATAGTTTAGCGAAGAGGAGGTCCTCCTACAGTTAGAAATCGCGTCCACTGCTCGTCCTGTAAAGTGCTTGCCATGCAAGAAGGACCGCACAACGGAAAAACGTGAAGGTTGAGACCTTGCGGGTTGTGATGCAGTTGGCGCGATTTCCCCTGCCAAAGAAGATCCTCTCGTGGAGGGAGCTTCCGCGGTAGGTCCCACAACAGACACCTGAGTAGATTTATCCACGGTCTCTGTGGCGACAGAGATGCTACCAACAGAATCTTGCATTGAGATTGTTTTATCTTTAGCAATACTTGTTGAATTAACGGCGCTGGAGGATACGCATATCCTATCATTCCGTCCCAAGGGATCGATAGAGCGTCTACAGCAAATGCTCTTGGATCCGGACACGGGGACACATACGTCTGCAACTGATTGTTGAGATGTGTCGCAAATAAGTCTATCATTGGCCGTTCCCATTGGTAGCAAATCTGATTGAATACTTGTTTGTTGAGAGTCCACTCCGACGGCAACAAGCGACCCTTTCGAGAAAGGGAGTCTGCTAGCACATTCAGACGACCCGGTATGTGACGGACCGAAAGAAGAACGTGATGTTCCAACGCAAACAGAAGGATTCTTTCCGTTAGATTGAACAACGGAACTGAATGAGTGCCTCCCTGATTCCGTATATACGCCACTACTGTCGTATTGTCGGATAGGATTTGGACATGAGCATCGTGAATAATGTCCATCCAGTGACGTAACGCAAGCCAAATTGACATCATTTCCTTGATGTTTATGTGCTTGCACAGGAATTGCGGATCCCAAAGACCCTGGCATCTCGAATCCGTTGGGATTAATGATGCACCCCAACCTGTTTGACTGGCATCCGTCATAATGGTAAAACTCGGATCCGGCAACTGCAGCGGAACTCCTTGAGTTAACCACTGAATGTTTGCCCAAGTCTGAATCTCTTGTTTCACTTGATCTGACAAGAGAACGTCTACATCGAGCGAATGAATTTTCACACTCCAATTCTGAGTCAAGAAAATTTGAAGAGGCCGTGTGCGTAGCCGTCCCATCGGAATGAGATCCGCAGCGGCTCCGCACAGACCTATCAGTCTCATAAATTCTCTCGCTGTGACTTTGTCTGTATTTAGACAATAGCGAGCGTAACAACTGACTAATTTCGCTCTGGTTAACGGCAGACGAACGAGATTGTTGTGCGTCTCGAAGCTCATTCCCAGATGAGTGAATGACTTGGACGGCACCAGATCCGACTTCTCCTCGTTTACTATGAAACCGAGACGTCGGAGCAATAGAAGAAGATTCTGAACATCGTTCTGAAGCGTTAACTCGTTGCCGTACCTCTGAAGAATGTCGTCCAGGTAGGCCGACGTTACCGCAGACGAATGAGCTCGGAAGTAAATCATTACCGAGTTCATTACTCGAGTGAAAGCCCAGGGTGCTAGATTCAATCCGAAGCACATGGCCCGGAACTGATACACCACTCCTAGGACTGCGAAGCGTAGATACTTTCGGAATGTCGGATGTACCATGACGTGAAAGTACGCATCTTTGAGATCTATGCTCGTTGCATAATCGTTCACCCGAATACTCGCTCTGACCGATCGAATCGTCTCCATATAAAACTTCGGAGCGATGATCAGCTTGTTTATCCAGCTCAAATCTATGACTGGACGGAACGAGCCGTCTGGTTTCGGAACCAGAAACAGATGGCTGTAGAATCCCAGCGATTCCTGGTTTTCTACGACCTCTACCGCGTTCTTCATTAAAAGAGACTGCACCTCTGATAGCAGAGCGTCTCTTTTCTGAGGGTTTGACGGAAGATGAGTCCACTTTGGACTTCGAGTTAATGGAGGCTTTCGTTTGAAGGATATCCTTAGACCTTCCGAAGTCACTCCTCTCACCCAAGGGTCGTCCGTAATCGACGCCCACTCTTGAGAAAAACTCGACAACCTTCCGCCAACCGGAACGCGATAGAGGTTTGAGCCATCACCTCCTGGATCTGCGAGGCCTGCGGTAGGAGAAACCACGTCTTCCACGACCCGCACCTCGCCTCGTCGACCTCGGGGCGTCCGACCGATTGTCCCGGCCTGAAGGACGTCCCGAACGAGAGTCGCTATCCTGACGGTCTCTCGAATAAGAGCTAGAGGACGCACCGGAACCTCTATAGGAACCTCTCTTGGGCGGATAAGACCCAGAAGTGCCTGCCTTATTCGTGTCTGCTGAATCCGACCTTTTAGGAGCGGATCTAAACAACAGAGAATCACTAGCTTTCTTTTTAATATTATCATAAATAGCGGAAAGCTTGCCGTCAAAGAGAAGATCTCCTGAGACCGAAGCGACTCTAAGAGAGTTCTTCACCTTAGAATCCACTAGTGTGGATGTAGACAGGGCTGCGTCACGTCTAACCAACTCCAGATTAGCCACTGAAAGGGCGGAGTTACACGTGGAATAAGCTACTGCCCTTGAAAGAAGTCTTAAGGAGGATTGTATATCCTGAAACTCTTCCCCTTGAAGACGCAGTGATAACGCCTTCGTAAGGTGATCTGCGTAAGATAAGGCATCTAAATTGGCTCTGTTAGACGCAATAGCTGTTTCCAACACTGCGGTTGGAATAGAAGCTGACGACGGTAATGATAGCTCTAAGTCTTCCGCCTCGTCGTCCATACGCAGAGGAACTCTCGGTATACCCTGACCTGCCGTGTCGAATTTATTCCTTGCATTAATGAAAGGCAGGTTGAGAGTATTTGCGGACAAGAAGCCTGCTTTCCCTGTCCTGGAAGCAAGTTTAAAAATAGCGTCGTTCAATAATTCAAATGTTCTTGCAACATTATTGGACTGCGACGGAAACTCGGGAGCGATGTCCCTGAACCGCTCGAAAAAATCAGAGTCCAATGACGCTATAATTCTCCTGTCCGGAAGCGCAGCAGTCTGGCCCGACGGAACAACTTGAGGAAGAAAGTGCCGGATGAAGTCTACGGCAGCTTTGTGTTGTTCCGAAAGGGATAGCTCCAATTCATCCGTATCCCTTTCACCATCCGGTCGGACCTCCCGATGTTCCCGGTCGTCCGCCCCCGATGCTTCGGCGGAGCGTACCGACCCAGCGCCGTCGGATAATTCTCGATCCGACACCGTCTCTGTCGGCTGCTGGGATGCTGCGATAAGCTGTGCTATCTGCACTAGAATGTCCGACGTCGAGACCTGCGGAGGAGCGGTCTTTCGCTGCTTTGCCGAGGGCAGCTCCGCATCGGATGGCTCCCGCATACTTTTCCTATGCGAACGTCCGGAGTCCATCAGTCTCGAGTCCCTGGCTGCCGGATGGTGTGACCTGGTCGCCGAATAATCCTTCCTCGGCGAAGCTGGCAAGATATCGGAGGTCACGCAGCCAAGGTGCGGTCGTGTGCGCCGGCGAGAAGAGGAAGCCTTAACAGTCTCTGCGGACTGCTTATACAACGGAGCGTCCCGAGCGACGGACGTATGCTCCGCTAAAGACACATTTTGTACCACAACATCTGGTCCCAGATGTTGTTGTACGAGAGAGGGGCCTCTCTCGCTCGCGGCCCGGCTGGACCTGGACGAGCTAGGAACCGGACTAAAAGGCTTCCTCCGTTCTCGTTCACTATCCGCCGTCACTGGGTGTGCATCTATTATTTTTATAGTGCTCGCATCACCCAAAATTTCCTCTTGGACCGCATCAGACGAACCCGGCTGCCGAACCATTCGGTGAATGGACGCTACACCGGGCGAGCTAGCGGACGACATTTGTCTAATCTCCATGAGCACTTTTGCCGCTAGCTCTGTATTTAATTGTGACGACGGACGCACACTTGAAGAAGATAACATGGAAACATCACCCTGTTCTGGTTCCTCTGAAATAGAAACTGAGAGAGTAGAGTGACCTTGTGGAGAAAGAGCCGGCATCGCTCTTTCTCCAGAAACAACATATCGTGACACACGTTTCCAATGTTTCTCATCCCAATGTTCACATACAGGACAGGGATTAATGCGAGAACACTGACTACAATTTATGCAATAATCATGAAAGTCAGAGGAAGATTTCTTCCTATTACAATTTGAACAAGTTCCTTTCATTGTGAAGGAACAACAATAAGTCCTAGTTACTCGCAAAAACCCCTGACACAAAGATACATAATAACATGATCCATTAATAAATGAAAAAACAATTGCAAAACAAAATAATTTTGAAAAAATATTTTTTCAGAGAAGCCCAAGTTGCTGAAAAGTAACGTTGAGCCCCGATGGATCCGATGGCAAAGTGTGGTCAAAAATTTTAAAATTATATAAAATAATTAATGAGACACTTTCGGATAATATAAATGTATCTTATAATGAGATAAACTACCTCAAAGGCAAACAGCCCCCCTCAAAAAAGGCTGTTGCCAATGAAAACAAACAGTGTAAACACAGAAGAAAACATGACTCCAGGCACTGAAAAAACTGGCCCGGAATCAGTCCTCAATTACACTCTATCTGATGCAAAACAGAGACTCCCAGGGGAGAATCTGCAGAACATCAGATGGAAGATGCAGAACACAAACGTTATACACCCATGGGTGAAAACGTAACTATGGGGAAAATAACAGAAAACATTCTGTAACCAAGCAACTCTCCCAGGGAAATTTTAGAAATGAAACTTCTCAAAAATATGCCAAAAGCATGGGAGAATTGCAAGGGGGGACTTTAGAAGGTTAGGGGAGAGGAAACACTGAATAAGCAGTGCAACAATTAGCAAGAATGACAACAAGAGGCGTTTGCCTCGAAAATAGGCAACTTAACATAATTTTAACAAAAAATTTTAAGTACAGCCCTGATTATTTTTTGCCACTTCTTTTTTCCTCTCCTCCTTCTATCCTCCTTAGAATCACATTTTCTCCAAGAATTACGTGTCTGGCATCCTTTAAACTGAGATTTACAAGCACAAAGATCAGTGAGATGTTGACTGATGAAGGGCCAAACAGAGAATGATATTTGGCGCCAATTTCGGGACGACTGCGTCACTGCGCATGCGCAGTAGAGTCGTACTATGGAGGTCCTTTTGGACATGATTTCTTTTTGTTTTGGATGCAAATTTTGGGGATTGGGGGGCAAAATTTGTGTTTGGCCCTGGTTTTTTGTGGAGTTAGCACCAGCTAAGTCTGGGTCATTGGTACAGTATAAAAATATAGGCAACTTAACATAATGTCATTAAAAAATTTTAAGTTACAGCCCTGAATATTTTCTGTCACTCATTTTTCCTCTCCTCCTTCTATATCCACTTTAGATCCACCATTTCTCTAATATTTATGTGTCTGGCATCATTTAAACTGAGATTTACAAGCACAAATATCAGTCAGATGTGAACTGATGAAGGGCCAAACAAAGAATGATAATTGGCGCCAATTTCGGGACGTCCTTGACACTGCGCATGCGCAGTGAGGGCAAAGTATGGAGGACCTTCAGGACATGATTTCTTTTGGTTTTAGATGCAAATTTTGGGGATTGGGGGGGGGCAAAATTTGTGTTTGGCCCTAGAATTTTAAGAGTTAGCACCAGCTATGTCTGGGTCATTGGTACAGTATAAAAATACTGTTATTTCATTCAAATATTGTTTGCTTCAAACAGAATCAAGTTCACAAATATTTCATTTACCTACACAGTGGAACCCAGTTACTTGAATAGCCACTATGTCAATGACAATTATTGAATTAACATGGGTATTCAGCATGGATTTGGACCCTTCTGTATTCTAGAAATAAACGAGCATATATTCTAATAAATCTTGTTTGACAAAGCATAGATAATAGATAAAATGCCTGTATTTGATGCATTTTGCCAAATAGGTACATAAACAAGTGGAATTTGGTGATTGGGTCATTTCCTTACATGTAAGATTTTTTATTCATTTAACAGCAGTATGCTCTATAAACTTCATGAAATTAACAGTTCAAATTTGTATTATAGGTATGATAAATGGTTTTGTGTTAGGAAGGAAGTTATATTCAATTAACAGACAAACAGCACATAAGATTACTTGAACTAGGACAGGCATTCATTTGTTGACTTTTCCAAAATCATGAGTTCATTTAAATTGGCGAATAAACTTACTTTACTGGGCTTCAGCAGTAGTAAGCTGTGATGTAGCACACTGCTGAAAATGGCTCTGTGTATTACATCACAGCTCTCTGCATATTACATCACAGCATACCACTGCATTAAAAAAAAGAAAGACAACAAATGAGCAGCAGTGTTATGGTCTGCACATATCATCCTCTGTACTATTATGGGTAAAGAAGGGAAAATTATTTCACTTTTCTCTCAGTTAAATCTGATCAGCAGAAACCTGAGAGAAAGGGTTTCATGAAAATGATAAATTTATAGTAATATGTATATTTTTATACTTACCAATGGCCCAGACTTAGCTGGTGCTAACTCCAAAGTATCGAGGTCCAAACACAAATTTTGCCCCCCAATCTCCAAAATTTGCATGCAAAACCGAAAATTAGAAGTCCTATCTGGCCCTCCATACATTTACTCTCTGCGCATGCGCAGATGCCAGGAAGTAACTGGAATTGGCGCCAACCTCATTCTTTGTAAAAGAGAGCATTACATAATAATTCAGCAGGCAGGTATGAGTGCCCACTCATGGGAGGGCCATCCCCGTCTGGGCCATTGGTAAGTATGAAAATATACATATTATTATAAATTTATCATATTTTTACACAACAACCAATGGCCCATACTTAGCTGAATAGTAAAAAGGTGGAGGGCCTAGGACTTCCTAAATAATTCCAATCCTGTAATCCATAACGGATGGAAATTAGAATAATTAGGAATTACATGTATGTCTCTCTATACAATAATAGAGGAGATATTTTCTAAATAAGGAGCCCAATTTGAGTAATTCCTTATTGTAAGCATGAAGACCATGCTACTTAAGATGTAACAAGTTCCTAATTTCTAAGGCTAGTCTGGACTACGCCCCAAAAATTAGGATGGCGTATCCGAGAATGAGTGAAAATCCCCCACAAACATATGCCATACAATAACACTTCAGCTGTATGCAGGATATTATAATTATGGATAAAACAGCTTCCTTCATAGTTACATACTTTTTAATCCAGAGAAGAGGTAAAAATCACTCCCCCCCCCCCCCCCCCCCCACCTTTCTTTTGAAGGAATCTTCAAAAGAAAGAGGGGAGAGCTCTGGAATCAATAAGAGCGGTACCAAAAAACAATATAAACAAGAGGCCCCAGGGGGCCTGAGGGCGCTCACCTGACATGGCAGCCTAAATATCAACCCAGAGAATTGATTTCCACAAGTTGCATCTGCTCCTCCTAATAAAAGCTGATACCAAATATCCAAATATTCTGACCAGTGGATCTAAAAAAAGATTTTTAAAGAATATTCCTCATATTGAACTAAGTCATAATTCGGGCTCCCACAGGGAGCCCATATATGAACTCAGGGACTTGGCTTTAACAAACCTGAAACTCACACACCTAAGGATTCTGCACACCAATTATCAAAACATTCCGACTGCTGGATCTGAAGAAGAAGATTTTTAAAGAAAATTCCTCATTTTGAACCAAGTTACAATTTGAGCTCCCACAATCAGCCCAAATATGGACCTAGGGACATGGCTTAACAAACTTGAATCTTACCCCCCTAAGGATGCTGCATAAAAAATATCAAAAGCATTCATCTGCTGCATCTGAAGATTTTTAAAGAAAATTCCTCATTTTGAACTAAGTTGTCATTCAGGCTCCCATAGTGAGCCCAAATATGAACCAAGGGACTTAGCTTGAACAAACTTGAATCTCAGCCCCCTAAGGTTGCTCCATGCCAAATATCAAAACATTCCAACTGCTGAATCTGAAGAAGAAGATTTTTAAAGAAAAATTCCTCATATTGACTACGTTATAATTTGGGCTCCCACAGGGAATATAGACCCATGGACTTGGCTTTAACACACTTGAATCCCCCCCTCCCCCCCAAGGATGCTACTCACCACATATCAAACCATTCCGACTGCTGGATCTGAAGAAGAAGATTTTTTAAGAAAATTCCTCATTTCGAACAAAGTTACAATTCAAGCTTCCACAGTGAGCCCAAATATGGACCTAGGGACATGGCTTGAACAAACTTGCATCTCACCCCCCTAAGGATGCTGCATACCAAATATCACAAGATTCTGCCTGCTGGATCTTGAGAAGAAGATTTTCAAAGAAATTTGCCTGAAATGCACGAAGTTCAAATTTGGGCTCCTATACTGAGCCCAAATATAAACCCAGGGGGCCGATTTGAACAAACTTGAATCAGATCCACCCCACAATGTTGCATACCAAATATCACAAGATTCTGCCTGCTGGATCTGGAGAAGATTTTTGAAGAAATTTGCCTGAAATGCACGAAGTTTGAATTTGGACTTCTATAGTGAGTCCAAATATGAATCCAGGTGGCCGATTTGAACAAATTGGAATCAGATCCACCCCACAATGTTGCATACCAAATATCAAAAGATTCTGCCTGCAGGATCTGGAGAAGAAGATTTTTGAAGAAATTTGCCTGAAATGCACTAAGTTCAAATTCGAGCTTCTATAGTGAGCCCAAATATGAATCTAGGGAGCCGATTTGAACAAAATAGAATCAGATCCACCCCACAATGTTGCATACCAAATATCAAAAGATTCTGCCTGCTGGATCTGGAGAAGAAGATTTTTTAAGAAATTTGCCTGAAAAGCACTAAGTTCAAATTTGGGCTCCTATACTGAGCCCAAATATAAACCCAGGGAGCCGATTTGAACAAACTTGAATCAGATCCACCCCACAATGTTGCATACCCAATATCAAAAGATTCTGCCTGCTGGATCTTGAGAAGATTTTCAAAGAAATTTGCCTGAAATGCACTAAGTTCAAATTTGGGCTCCTATACTGAGCCCAAATATAAACCCAAGGGGCCGATTTGAACAAACTTGAATCAGATCCACCCCACAATGTTGCATACCAAATATCAAAAGATTCTGCCTGCTGGATGTGGAGAAGAAGATTTTCAAAGAAATTTGCCTGAAATGCAGTAAGTTCAAATTTGGGCTCCTATACTGAGCCCAAATATAAACCCAGGGGGCCGATTTGAACAAACTTGAATCAGATCCACCCCACAATGTTGCAGGCCAAATATCAAAAGATTCTGCCTGCTGGATCTGGAGAAGAAGATTTTTTAAGAAATTTGTCTGAAATGCACTAAGTTCGAAATCGGGCTCCTATACTGAGCCCAAATATGAACCCAGGGGGCCGATTTGAACAAACTTGAATCAGATCCACCCTACAATGTTGCATACCAAATATCAAAAGATTCTGCTTGCTGGATCTGGAGAAGAAGATTTTTTAATGTTTTTCCCATTGCCTACAGTGTTAAAAAGTGCTGACTCAGCACTTTTTCAAAGTCCCGAAACTGTACCCTATGATAAAACCGATGGCAATTTTTTTTTACCAATTCTTTCTGTTGGTCCTAAGGAAGCTTCACACCAAATAAAAATTCTCGGTGCCGTGCAGTTTTGGAGATATGGGCGTTTTAATTTTTTTCTACTTTTTAGCTCCTGCGGTTCCCATGGGGCTACGGGAAAAAAAAAATCAGCATAAATTAGGTACTTATGACCCAATAAGCCCTCACATAAAATTTGGTTCAAATCAGCCTCTCGGTTTGGAAAATAGAAATTTTGGGCGGGGCAAAAATTTTTGCCCCTCCCATAACGACGCCAAGTATAGCCCCACAAACTTCTCTTGAACAATCTGAGTCTACACCTCAAAAGGAAGCTGCACACCAAATATCAAGTCTCTGCTACTGCTGGTTCATGAGAAGAAGATTTTTTAAGATTTCAGCACACTTTTTGGGTGTGGCCCTACCCACGGGCGAGGCAACTTGATTTGAACAAAATCAAATTGCGATGTCATAACAAACTATTATCTCAAATATCAATTAAATTGGTTCAGCGGTTTGGGAGGAGAAGACGCAAACACCATGTTCACGGACGACGGACGACGGACGGTGAGTGATCACTATAGCTCTCCTGACTGAAAGTCAGGTGAGCTAATAATCGTCGAACAGGCACTCAGGTATTAATTCATGATTAATAAATGGTGCTCAATGCCACTTCAGAAGTTAAGGCTATAGCGATGATCCTGGTAATTAATATTGCCTGCTATATAAACGTACACTGCAGACGGTGTACACAGATACGTCGAAAACCAGTGATATAAAATATAACATACACATGTCCAATCGAGCCACACTGAACGATCCCTGAAGAGAAAACACACTTCCTAGGTAATCCACAGCCGGCCTCTGTATAATAAATTCCAGTACCAACACTCTCCAACTCTCCAACGTGTGCTATCCGATAACTACGATCGGAAAAACACATGGGAATATATGAGAAATGAGTACTGAACATAATAGAAACCTGGATCTAGAAATGAAAGTAGGCATGATTAACAAGCTCCGACACGGACCGCCCCTGAAATAGATTATGATTTCAAGGTCCACAAAATACAATAAAGCGTTAGCCTAATAATATAATGTGCGAGAGCATTTATATTTAGCATTTAATCATCTGAATACCAGTTAACTGGTTATGCAGTCTGAGAGGTACTCAAGAGTAGCAATTTAATTGCGATGATTTTTAAGTATATAACAAATCAACAAATAATCACAGGAATCTAATCCAACTAAAAAGCGGATGTGCCCTTGAGGTCGCCATAGAACATGACCCAAATGCATAGTATGTATGTATTAAATTATATGAGGCTTGTGGGAAGAAAGCTATGTCTTGCCCGGTAATTGCCTCTAAACACATAGGCAGTGTGTGTGTGTGTGGGGGAATTCAAAGTCATATCGAAATATCCTCACCCGCATTATTTAATCGTTCCTGTGCCAGTTATCAAATAATATAGGAACCGCGATGGTTCCCTCACATCTAACCGACTCCATTATGCCAATATGGGCGGAGAAGGACGTGAAGAATAAAACTTCCCCTGAAAGAAGGCCCTCTCATGGAGGAAACATCTGGGAATACTGATCCAAGGTTTCTGTGACAACAGAGGTGCTACTAGTAGGATTCACAACGAGACTGTTTAATTTTAAACGTAATGTACTGAATCAAATGAATTTGAGGATATGCATTCATCCCCATGAATTCTGCAGAGCGTCTACTGCATACGCTCAATGGTTTGGGCATGGCAATACAAATGATGGTAACTAATTTTTCTGGTGCATCGCAAACTAAACTATCATGGGATGATCTCACTGGTAGCAAAACTGTCCAAATACTCGCTTGTTGAGCATCCAATGCAAATGAAACAGGCAACCTTTCCGAGAGCAAGTCTGCTAGTATGTTCAGACTCAGGGTCGTGCCCCAAACTATTGACTCACACCCGTCATAATCGTGAAAGCCGGATCTGGCAGTTGCAGCGGAACTCTTGTGTTAACCACTGAATATCTGCCCCAATATGGACCCTTTGTTACTAGATACTTTAAAACAATACTGGTGTTGAGCGAATGCAACTTCACACTCCAGTTCTGGTTAAAGAATAACTGGAGGGGACGTGTGCGTAAGCGACTCATCTGAATAAGATGCGTAGCCGCTCCGCACAACCCCATCAGTTGCATAAAGTTCTCGCTGCTAATGCGTCTGAGAGTAGACAAAAGTGAGCATAACAACTGACTAATATCGCTCTGGATAACAGCAGACGAACCAGATTGTTGTGAGACATTACTGAGTTCATTATTCAAGTGACAGCCCAGGGCACTATCTTCAGACCGAAGCACATCACTCGGAACTAAAATACTATCCCTTGGACAACAAACCGTAGGTACTTTCTGAATGCTGGATATACCAGGACATGAAAGAACGGATCCTTTGATCTATGCTTGTAGCATACTCGATCACTCGAACACTGGCTTTTACCGACTAAATGATAACCATAAATAAACTTTAGAGCTATGATAAACTTGTTATCCAGCTCCAGTCTATTATCGGTCGGAACGAGCTCTATGGCTTCGGTACGAGTAACAGGTGACTATAGAATCCTAGAGAATCTTGATTCTCGACAACCTCTATTACTTTCAATGTCAAAAGAATCTTTACCTCCGATTGGAGAGACTCTTATGCAAGGATTTGACGGAAGCATTGTCCATGACACACATTAAGTTAGTTGTGGTTCTCTCGGAAAGATAGCCGTAGGCCATCCGAGACCACACTTCTCGACTACTGGTCTTCCGTAATAGTTATCCAGTTTGATGCGAATCTTGATAACCATCCATCAACTGCTAAGCAATAGAGGTCCTAACCCTCACCTGTAGTACCTGCGAGGCATACGGAAGGAGAAAGTACCTCTCCTTCGCAGAGAGTCTCGAGCCAACGGCTTAGGGTTGTCTGACCGGTAGCCTCGATCAGACCTAAGCCCCCTATTCAAGTCCCTGTATGACGATCCCTAGAGTAATTATAGGAGGGTTACCTATAGCCTCGCAAGGAGTCCTTTTTAGACGATTTTCTGTCTATGACACCCTCCCTTACTCCGTTCGGCTACTGCGGGTCAATTAGACACCAACTTAAAGAGCAGAGTATTGATGCTTTCTTTGTAGCTTAGTCATAAACCAATGAAAGCTTATCGTCAAAAACTTAGTGTCCGGAAACCGGAGCGACCCGAAGAGAGTTTTTCACCTTGTCATCTATTAAGGATGACGACGCAAGGGCTCTGTCACGTCTGATTAACTCCAAATTAGCAACTGTTATACGTGATAAATATAATAGCCCTGGAAAGGACTCTAAATGAGGTATGAACGTCCTCAAATTCCTTTCCATATAGAGACGTTGCGTCACAGTTCTTAAAGGTTATCTGCGTAAGACAGCGAGTCTAAATTCGCTCTGAATGAGGAAATGCCGTCTCAATTGTGTCCGAGCGCATAGTGAATGATGAAGGTGAGGCCATAACTAGGTCCTTAGCCTGCTCATTCAAACACAGAGGAACTCTCAATACATCTACCCCGTTTTCCGTTAATCGGTAAAATTACGGAAGATGATGACAAGAAACCACCTTACTTCTTTCCACTGGAAAGTTGATTATGGCGTCGTCTAAAAGGCCAAAGGCCCACAACACCTGTCCATACTTAACCGGAAAAGACATTTCCTCCTCTTTTTACGGATAAAATCATAACGCTAGCGGTTTCTTGCAAGTAGTCGCAGCATTCTGATTCGCTGGAACAAGTTCAGCTCAGGTTCTGAGACTTCTGCACTTGCTGGGATGCTGTGATGAGCTGCGCAATCTGCGACAGCAAGTCCGTTACGGAGGCCTGAGGAGCAGCGGTCTTCTGTTGCTTGGCCGCCAGCTACTCCTGAGACAGTGTGTCCGAGATGGCTCTTTTCTGCGGATGTCCCGATGAATGAGGCCTCGTCTCCTTGGCTACTGTATGTATGGTGTGACTTCTCTGACGAAGAGTGGACCTTCTCGGTGATGCAGGCTGGATATCAGAAGCCACGTAGCCAAGGTGTGGTCATGTGTGCTTGGTAGATGCTGAAGAAGAAGCCATAACTATAGCCGATCCCGGCTGTGAACTGAACGGAGCATCCCGGACGGGAGGCGTGGACGTATGCTCCGACTGACGCAAGTTCCGAACCACAACATCTGGCCCCATTATTGTGCTCGCTCTACCCTTTCTACTCTCCTCGCCCGCAACGGACATTATTGTCTTTGTTTTACAGCAAAAATTTAATTTATCCCCCCCCCCCCCCCCCCCACCCCCGAAGTAATTGTAAAGGCCAGAAACACCTGTTACTGAAGACTAGTGATGATTAGACCATCCACATAAGAGATAGAGAACAAAGACATAATGCCACATGTGGGGAGGTGGTTGCATGTATTTTCTTTGGTTTATTGCAGGGTTATGACTCAGTTAAAACCTTTTTCCATAAACAATCTTCACTCCAAATTTCATTGAAATCTGATAATCCAAACTTGAAATATGAGGTGAACAGACAAAAAATGGCTAGTTTACGAGGCAAACAGCAAAATGTTCAAAGTTAAAAAGGGGTATGCGTCTAAAAAGTGAAAAGTAAGAAATACTATTCGAGGCTGAATTGAAAGCCTTTCCCATAAACAATCAGCATTCCAAATTTCATTGAGATCCAATATCCCAAGCCTGAGATACAAGGCGAATGGGCCAAAAGTTAAAAAATTTATAGTAATTTCTATATTTTTTATACTTACCAATGACCCAGACATAGCTGGTGCTAACTCTTAAAATATAGGGCCAAACACAAATTTTGCCCCCCAATCCCCAAAATTTGCATCTAAAACCAAAGAAAACATGTCCTGAAAGGCCCTCCACACTTCACCTCTACTGCGCATGCGCAGTGTCAAGGACGTTCCGAAATTGGCGCCATTAATCATTCTAATAACCAGTGCCTGGTAAGCGCTATGTACTCAGCGGGGAGGCAAGAGTTCCCAACTCCTGGGAGGGCCATCCCCGTCTGGGTCATTGGTAAGTATAAAAAATATAGAAATTACTATAAATTTTTTAACATTTTTATACTGTACCAATGACCCAGACATAGCTGAATAGTAAAAAGGCTGGAGGGCCAAGGACATAGAGCAAAATGGAATACGCTCAATAATATAAAATAGAGTCATCCCCTGTAGGGAAAAAGAAGTAATAGGCCTTACATGTATCTTTCTTTATTTATGATAAATTAGAAAGATACAACACCTTCCAAAATTGAGCTTCATACATCCATGTACTCTATTAATATCCAATATAATCGTTATACTAATAATTTTTAAAGTAAGCCAATAAATAAAGTAAGTCTAGAGAACAGAGACTCTTATACTCCTTAAAAATGTCTGAGGATTGCATAATCATGTCCGTTGACATATGCAGTATTCAAAAGCTATACTTTAAAAACTAAGACTTGAATGAATTTTTAAAACATAAACTTCTCACTAAACAACCATCCCAATAACAGCTCAGAATTACTAACTCCGGAGGAGGTATCCCCTTGTTTTCATAGTAAAACAGGTGCCCCAAGGAAACACCCTCCCCCCCCCCCCCCTTTTTCTTGCCCTGGGTCAAATAGCCCAGAGCGAAGAGGGCAGCAGAACGGAGACACTGCCGAAACAGACAGCCTACCTAGCTATAGTAGCAACTGTTAAGTGAATGACATTCTGAGCAGTAGATAATAGACCTAACAATAGAGGCCTCCAGAAATGGACTCGATATTTCTGAGATAAAAATTCATGAATGTGGATGGCTGAGCGCAATGAGCAGCCTTCAAAAATCTATAATAGCGACACTATTAATGTAAGCCCAAGATGTAGAAGAACTCTTACTTCATGAGCCGAAATCTTAAGCACAACTGCTAAGTCAATGATATACCATAAGCAGTACCGATAGTTAACTGGTTGGGGGCTAGATTATTTTTTGTGGTCTAAATTTCATATTCAAAATTTGTTTTATTACAAATTATTGGAGAGTGCCTGAGGGCACTCTCCAATAATTTGTAGTAGAATAAATTTATATAAGCAAAATATTATTTGCATTTGTCTGAATAGGGAACACAAGCAAGGAAAATATTGGCTTTTGCTCTGGTAGCCTCATTTTCTTGAAAGGCCTGATAGTGGCTTCTAGCACTCAACCAGTTAATAGAATCCATTAACAATAGAATGGAGCGTAACGTCCTTCTACTAGGCATCAAAGACAGAAGAAGCTTACGCCTGTAGTAATAAACAGATATCTGTTTATAAATACATAAAGTCTAACCGGAAAGAGTAAAGGCCTATGCCCGTACGAAGACGGAAGGACCTTAATAACAATAGGTTCCGGATATTAGGAGCCTAACTCTTATGCAAAAATCCAACCTAAATAGTAAAGGAAGTAGTGATTCCGAAACTACGAAAGTGAAAATCATCCATCGATAGTGCATGAAACTCACTGACTCTTCAGTAAAAGAGAAACCAACAGAATTACTGTCTAAAAGGTCAGAATTTGAAAACTACTGTTTCCAGAGGCTCAAATGATTACTTAGCTAAATAAGAACCGAAGTTAAATTCCATATAGAAATTTAATCTAAAGATTCTAAGTCTATTTATCAAAAAGTTACTAACTGACTTAGATAAAGAGACATAAGACTCAATTGTAAACTATCCTAGAGTGCATAGGTATGAGGTAACATAAACCTATAACCTTAATAATAACAGGCTGCAGTAGATCTTGTGAAACAAGTATACTAAAAAATTGCAATGAGTAGTATGGAGGGATCAACAATATGAACATAATGATCCCTACACCAACGACGGAAGAGCCTCCACTTTAGCCGCATAGAATAGCGAAGAAGAGGATCTCCTATAGTAAGAAATCGCGTCCAAAGCTCGTCCAGTACAATGCTTACAATGCAATACGGACCACACAACGGAATACATGAAGGTTGCGACCTTGCGGGTTGTGATAAAGATGACACGATTTACCCAGTGAAAAAAGATCCTCACATTGAGGAAGATTTCACGTTAAGTCCCACAGTAGACAACAGAGTAAATTACCCATGGTCTCTGTGAAGATAGAGATGCTATCAACAGAAATGTATTGTGGTTGTTTATCTTAGCAATACCTGCTGAAAGTACAGTGCCGGAGGATACACGTATCCTATCATTCCGTCCTATAGATCAATAGAGCGTTAACAACATTAGCTCAGAGATCCGGACAAGCCAACACATACATCTGCAATTGATTAGCAAGCTGTGTCGTAAATAAATCATCATTGGGCGCTCCCATAGATAGCAAATCTGATTGAATACTTGTTTGTTGAGAGTCCATTCTGACAGCAACAAGCGACCCCTAAGTGAACGGGAGTCCGGTAAAACAATCAGACGACCCGGAATATGACGGACCAAAACAGAACATGGTGTACTATAACCAACAGACGGATTCTTTCCATTAAATTGAATAACGGAAACGAAAGAGTGCCTCCCTGGTTCCGGAGATACACCACTACTGTCGAATTAACGGACAGGATTGGGCATGCGTTTCTGAATAATGTTCATGCAATGACATAAAGCAAGCCTAAAAAACATTATTCTGCGGAAGATAATTGGTTGCTAAGAGACTGCGGAACCCAAAGACCCTGGCACTTCGAATCCGTTGGGATCAGTATTATATCCCAATCTGTTTGACTGGCAACCGTCATAACAGCAACACTCGGGTCCGGCAACTGCAGTGGCACTCTCTGAGTCAACCACCGAATGTTTGCCCCAGTCTGAATCTTTTGTAACACTAGATAGACAAGAGAACGTGTAAATCGAGCAATTCATGGATTGCTGAAAAGTTGCCATCGAAGAGAAGCTTCTCCGAGAACGAAGCGACTCTGAGAGAGTTCTTAACCTTACTATACACGCGCGTGGATGTAGCTAGGACTGCGTCACGTCTAACCAACTCCAATCAGCCACTGAAGAGCGGAGTTATACGTGAACAAACTACTGCCCTCAAAAGAAATTACATTGAGAATAATGTCCCTTAAATCTTTTCTTGAAGACGTAATGATAACGCCTCGCGTATGATAAAGCGTCTAAGTTAAGTCTACTAGACATCATTGTCGTTTCCAACATTGAAGTTGGAAAAGACATAGACGGCGAAAAAGAATATTTCCAGTCTTTAACCACACCGTCTAGACGCATATGAACTCTCGGTGTGCTCTGCACTGCCAAAATAAACTATTCGTATAAATGATAAAACGGCAGAAATGAGCAACGCGGACAAGAAACTAAACTATCATGCTTGGTAGCAGGCTTGTATGCATATATAGCGTCGAAAAATAAAACACATGTTGTAATGAAATTATTGGACTGCGTCGGTAAGTCAGGGACAATGTCCCCGAACCGATCGAAAATTCCGAGTCCAATGACGCTATAAGTCTCTTATCCAACATCGCAGCAATGTAGTCCGAAATAACAATCACTGGAAGATAATGCCAGAAGATATGAATGGCAGCTTCCGATACTACGAAAGGGAAAACTCGAAATCTTTCGAATCCCTTTCGCCATCCTGTCGGACCCTATAAAGCGTTCGGTCGTCCGTACCTGATGCAACCGCGGTCCGCACCGACCCAGCGCCGTCGGATAATTCCTGATTCGACCAAGAAACTGTCAATTGCTGGGATGCTGCGAAACAACTGTGCTAACTCGGATAGCACGTCCGTCACTGAGGCCTGAGGAGAAGCGGTCCTACAATGCATTGCCGCTGGAAGCTCCGTGATCGTTACCCCGTGCATACTACCAATATGCGAGCGAACGGAGTGTATAGGCCTCGTGTCCCTTGGCTACCGGATGGCGCGACCTATTCGCCGTGGAATCACTGAATGACGAAACTGATCGGATATTCGAGGTCACGTAGCCAATGTGCGGTCGTGTGCCCTGCTGTGAGGATGAGGAAGCATTATGGACAGTCTCTCGGACTGTCAATATAATGGAGCGTCCCGACCGACAGACATATGCTCCGAATGTAAAATATCAGAACCACAACATGCGGTCCCCTATGTTGTTGGACGAGAGAGGGACCTCTCTCGCTCACAGCCCGGACGGACCTGGACAAGCCAGGAACCGGACTAACAGGCTTCCTCCGATCTGTCCTCAATCTGCCGTCACTGGGTGAGTACTAAAGTAATTAAAGTGCTCGGATCACCCAAATCTCCTTCCTAGACCGCAACGGACGAACCCGGCAGCCGAACCATTCGATGAATGCACGCTACACCGGGTGAGCTAGCGAATGTCACTCCGTAGGCGATAGACATATTCCATGAGCACTTATTGCCGCTAGCTCTTCATTAACTATGACGACAGAGGCACACTTTTGAAAGACATCTCCGTAACTTTGCGAACAAGAAACCAGAAATGCTTGGTTATAGCAAGCATATAATAATAATATATATAGCGTCGTTCAATAATTCGAAAGTTTGTGTGACATTATTGGACTATGTCGGAACTGAGGGACGATGTCCCTGAACCGAACCAAAAATTTCTAAGTCCACCGACGCTATCAGTTTCTTATCCGGCATCGCAGCAATCTGGTCCGACGAAAGAAGCTGTAGAAGACCAAGTCAGATGACATACACAACAGCATATGTTGTTCCGAAAGGGAAAGCTCGAAATCCTCCAAATCCCTTTCGGTATCCCGTCGGACCGGATGAAATTTTCGGACGTCCGTATCCACTTCCGCGGAGCGTCCCGACCCAGCATCGTCGGATAAAAAATATGCGACAGATTCAGTTGATGCTGGGATGCTGCGATAAACTGTGCTATTTAGGAAAGCATGTCTGTTCCCGAGGCCTGTGCAGTAGCGGTCTTACGATGCATTGCCGCCGGAAGCTCCGTGTACGTTGACTCCCGCACACTTCCTATGCGAACGTCCGGAGTCTGCAGGCCTCGTGTCCCTAGCTACCGGATGGTGTGACCTGGTCGCCGATGATTCTCTGACTGGCGAAGCTGACTGGATATCTGTGGTCACGTAGCCAAGAGCGGTCGTGTGCGCTACCATGAGAATGAGGAAGCCTTATTGACAGTCTACTCTGGACTGACTATATGTCGGAGCGTCCCGAGCGACGGACGTATGCTCCGAATGCGAAACATTTTGTACCACAACATCTGGGGCCAGATGTTGTTGTACGAGAGAGGGGCCTCTCTCGCTCGCCGTCCGGATGGACCAGAACGAGCTATGAACCGGACTAAAAGGCTTCCTCCGTTCTCCCTCCGATCCGCCGTCACTGGGTGTGCATTTGGTTGATTTATAGTGCTCGCATCACCCCAAAATTCCTTCTAGACCGCAACGGACGAACCCGCCTGCCGAACCATTCGGTGAATGGACGCTACACCGGGCGAGCTAGCGGACGTCAAAGGCCGTCGAACCTACTAGGGTCCTCTTAGGCAATTGGCGTATTTACATGAGCACTTTTCCGCTAGCCCTTCATTAATTGTGACAACGGAGGCACACTGTTGGAAGACATCACAGATACATCACCCTAATCTTGATTGTCTGAAATAGAAATTGATAAAGTAGAGTGACCCTGCGGGGAAAGGACCGGAGTGTCCAATTCCCCAATAACATACCGTGACATACGCTTCCCATATTGTCATCGAAATCATACGATACAGAACAGGAGTTAATGCGAGTACACTGACCACATATAGAATGATTATAAATGATTATAAAAGTCAGAGGAAGACTTCCTCTTATTACAATTGATCAATATCCTTTCAATGTGAAAAGAAAACAAGTCCTGGTACTCGCACTAACCCCTGGCAATCAAAATACATAATAATAATATGATCCATTAATATAGAAAAAATAACTGAAATCAAAATATTTTGAAAAAATATTTTTTCAGAACAGCCCAAGTTTCTGAAAAGTAACGTTGAGCCCCAATGGATCCCAAGCCTAAGTGTGGACAAAAATTTTAAAAATATTTTAAACAATTTATTCAACACTTACGAACAATAATAATGTATCTAGTTATGATTAAAATAACATCAAGATATTATTTTCCAGAAATCCCCCCCTCACACAGAGGGCTGTTGTAAATGTAAACAATGAATGTAAAAACACTAAAATAAGACTCCAGGCACCCAGGCCCGGAATCAGTTACCAAAAATACACTATCTGATGCAAAACACTTCCAGGGAAGAAACTGCAGAACATCAGATGGTAGATGCAGAACACAACACCTAACCACCCGTAGGTGAAGACGTAAACATGGGGAAAAGAACAGAATTCATTCTGTTATTCAGCTAAAACTCCCAAGAAAATTTAGTAATAATAATTACAAAAACTATGCCAAAAGCATGGGAGAATAGCAAGGGGGGACTTAAAGGACAGGGAGAGAGGAAAACACTGAAAAAACAGTGTAACTACATAATCAGAATGACAACAAAATGGCTGCTGCCTCGAAAATAGGTAACTTAACATAATTTCATTAAAAAATTTTAAGTTACAGCCCTGATAGTATTCTGTCACACATTTTTCCTCTCCTCCTTCTCTATCCTCCTTAGAATCACCATTTCACTAATATTTATGTGTCTGGCATCATTTAAACTGAGATTTACGAGCACAAAGATCAGTCAGATGTTAACTGATGAAGGGCCAAACTTAGAATGATTAATGGCGCCAATTTCGGAACGTCCTTGACACTGCGCATGCGCAGTAGTGGTGAAGTGTGGAGGGCCTTTCAGGACATGTTTTCTTTGGTTTTAGATGCAAATTTTGGGGATTGGGGGGCAAAATTTGTGTTTGGCCCTATATTTTAAGAGTTAGCACCAGCTATGTCTGGGTCATTGGTACAGTATAAAAATATAGGCTATTTTGTATATTCAAAAGGCCATAACTCACAGAAAAAATATTCCAACAGCAAAACAGCTGGTGCTCCTTAAAGATCTCATGATAGTGAACATCTGTATGAAATTTCATCACAATCTGAGCAGTAATGTTCAAGTTATAACACGAACAGACAATGGAGTGTGGACAGACAAACATACACACGAATAGTCATAATCCAGTATACCCCATTTTTTAAAAAAAAAAGTGGGGGTGTAATAATTGGAGGTTGCCAAATACACTTTCCATTAACTCCTAGCATTCTGGTAGTATTTCAAATTTTTCATCGTTGACTCTATATTGCCCATGCTGCATTAAAAATTTAACAAATTTTTTTTATCTTGTTTGACAGAGCTCAATGATATAATTTTTTAAATTCTTAGTTGCATTGTGGAAAGATTTGCTGCTGAAAACTTTGGCATTTTGAAATGAGAGGGGATTAAATAGTAACAGATGATTCCAAGAACAAAAATCTAACTGGATATTATAGCTGCCATGAAAAATTATCGTACAGTGGCACTCTGTTAAATGAATATCCATTTTGCCAATGAAAAATATTCAATTAACAGGAGTATACAATTAACAGGGATTGTGTCACTTTCCTGTATTCTAGAGATGAACTTAGTATTTATTCTATTACATCTTGTTTGACAGAGCTCAATGAGCTCTGTCAAACAAGATATAATAGATTAAATGCCTGTACTGGATGTACTGAGGCCAAATAGGTCTTTAAACATCAGGTTACACAAATTTTTATTCAATTAACAGGAGTTTACTCCATAACCTATATTCAATTAATGGGCCAAATTTGTATTAGAGGTATGGGAAATGGTTTTGAGTTGGAAAATTTTATTCAATTAACAGGGTTATGCAGTAATGAGCTATCCAATTAAGTGGGCTCCACTGTATTCCAAGAATGAATCAAATGTAATTAGCACTATAACAGGTAAAGGTTCAGAAATGATCCACAAATTCACCCAACATAAACTGCATGACAAATATAGAATTTGATTTCCATCTTAGACTATGACTTGATTCATTGACAAGTTGTCAGTCACTTTATTTGTTTATTTACTTGGGAGGATTTAACTATTCACACAAGCAGAGTTAGAAACAATTGAAGGCAAGTGCACCATCAACATGCAGTATGCCTTAGTACACAGCACCACCATGTGGGCAAGCAGAATTAAGTGTCATGCCCAATGACACAACACAGTTACCGCTAGTCAGGACTGAACCATGGACCTTTTAAGATTCGGTTTGAAGTCCAATGCTCTAACCACTGAGCCACTGCACTCCCTGTCAGTCACTTAACTGGCAGACTGCTGGAAGCCCATATTTGGGCTTTATTCTGAAGTGTTGATACCACAACTTAAAGTCTTCATATTCAGTGGACATTCTACATATCACCATTGAAGTGAAATTATCTAGGCTGTTAGGATTTGCTTTGTTACAGTTTAAGGGAGAGTGCTTATTGGCACTCTCCCATAAATTGTAACAAGGCAAAAATGTGTGAACAAATTTTGATGACCAAAAATAATTCAGCACTCTACCAGTTAAAGCATTCCTAGTAGGTGCTCCTTTGGCAAGTTCTATTTGAAAAATATATGACCCTCAGTGTTATATTTTATTTTCCTGATCCATATCACACAAGGCATTTAAATTCTGTATCTTTATCATAACCCCTTTACCTAACATAACAGTCATAACTAGCAAGCGTAAGTCTCAAGAGCAGTCATTCAAATTTTATATTATTTTCTCAATATCTGTCTCAAAAACAGAGTTTATGACGTCTCCTTGGAATGAGCTCACTGGGGGGGGGGGGGGGGGGGGGGGTGGGGGTGGGGGGTCATAAGCTATGTTTTTGAGGTGAAAAAAAGAAAATTTTAGCCACTCAAGAATGTTTTTTTTCAAGTTATATCGTTTGCTATTCATTCATGTTAGGTAAAGGATTAACAACATTAGCCATTATAACCACTGTTCTGAGGTGCTGGCTGATATATCTAAAAGTCTCCATGCTGCACCTGGATCCAGCTCTTCTTGATCTCTGCACAATGCCCACACATAGAATATCTTCAATATTTTATCCTGGAAAAACAATAGAACTTTATCAAATACTGTAATGTTCATGCTAGTTTACAACAATTTACTCTGCTAACACGAAAATTTCCACAGAGATAAATACATGTAAAAAAAAACTGAAAGAAGTTTGTAAAGCAAAATTATTAATTGAACAAAGGCTAAATAAATTCACAGTGGTTTACATTCAAGTTAGAGTTGTACAAGCAGTTTAGAATGGACAAGAAAGCAGGCCTGTACAAATTGGGCGAATGACCATTTCATTTGTCTATCATTTGCCTCAGCAGAAACTGTAAACAATTTTTCGTTCGCGCAAGTTATGAAAGTGGGTATGTAATAAGAAAGTTTACTCAAGTAGCTCTTGGTTTTCCTTTGTTAACTTTTCCAGAAGTGTGGTATTTTTCATAATGACGATAAATTTCTTGACACTAAAATGATGAGAAGTAATACACTGTTGGAAAGGGCTCAGTGAGGCCTTTCCAACAGAGTATCACAACACAGATTATTGGCTTCATGAACGGAATTCAAATTGAGCTGCTGAATTCTAGGTTTCTCATCACTGATTTTGCACTCACAATGGGAAACATATCAAAGTTACCTTACTTCACATGCTTAAAAAGTTGGACTAGAAAAATGGGTGGCCTGAAATAAGCTTAGATTCTTGCAGAGGAATGAAATAGTACATCTTTCATTTTTCCTATGGTGGTAGAAAAAGCTGTTAAATTCAAGTTCTAGCACACATGCAATTTTGATTGTCTATGACTTCAATTGACTCATGAAAAACTCATCAAGCATTCATTTATTTATTTACTGGTGTTTAATGTCACATCAGCGGCTAAGGCTATACTGAGAAAACAGTAGAAATTACAGTTGTCAATTATGAAGTGAATAAAAAACTGAATAAAAATGTGAAATAATTACAAAAGAAATGTCAAAGACAAGAGTATTATGAACAGTAATGAGTGATGATACAAGAAAAGTGAATAATTATAAATCAATCTGATGATTTTTAGACTTGAAGAGTCTAATTTAAAAGAATAAAAACATTTTTAAAATTTACTAAAAAGGTTGATTACTTTCAAAAATGAGAGAATTTTGTGCGGGCTCATATGATAAACAAGATCTTTTGGAGATCCTACAGTGAAATACTGCCCTCTGGCATGATTAAAAGCAGTGCAATGTGAAAGAATGTGTTTCACTGTCAATCATGTCAAAACTACATGATCTTTTCTACAAAGGTTGCGATAAAAAATTATAAATTTAAAGTAATTTGTATATTTTTATACTTACCAATGGCCCAGACTAGCTGGTGCTTAACTCAAAGTTATTAAGGGCTAAACACAAATTTTGAACCCCCAATTCCCAAAATTTGCTTGCAAAACCGAAAATTAAAAGTACTATCTGGCCCTCCATACATTTACTCTCCGCGCATGCGCAGGCATCAGGAAGTGACCGGAACTGGCGCCAACATCATTCTTTGTAGAAGAGAGTACTACATAAAAATTCAGCGGGGAGGTATGAGTGCCCACTCATGGGAGGGCCATCTCCATATGGGCAATTGGTAAGTATAAAAATACTTTAAATTTATAATATTGTTACATTGTAAACCAATGCCCAGACTAGCTGAATTGTAAAAAGGTGGAGGGCCTAGGACTTCAGAATTAGTAGATCAACATAGTTCCAATCCTGTAATCCAAGGTGAAAGGAAATTAAAATTATTAGGAATTACATGTATGCCTCTCTACACAGTAATAGTGAAGACATATCATACAAAAGGAGCCCAGTTCAAGTAATTCCGTATACTTAGCATGAAGACTATGCTAAATGGTTGTAACAAGTTCCCAATTTTTAAAGCTAGCCCGGACTGCGCCCCACAAATTAGGATGGCGTATTTGAGAGTGAGAAAATATCCCCCACAAACATACGCCATATACAATAAAACTCCAGCTGTATGCAGGATATAATTACGGACAAAACAGCTTCCCTCAAAGTTACATACCTATCAAGCCAGAGGAGAGGTAAACATGAGGCCCCACGGGGCCTGAAGCGCTCACCTTGTACAGAACACAATTTAAACAGAGTCCAAGAATGAGTCTACATTAAGCAAGCCATCTCCATTGGCTACACTGTCAATCCTTGAGTCCCTCAGGAGTGACAAAAATAATCTAGGCATCATGCCTTTTCTTCAGTTGATCATAAGTAAAATGTAGAGCTCCCCTATGAAGCCCCTTGATACAACCTATGTGGATTAATCTTAGTACCTCTAGAGGGTACTGAATACAAAATTTTTAATTCTTCAGCAAAATGGCCAATTCCGGCTCCCATAGAGAGCCCAAATATTAACCCAGGCTCTTGATTTGAACACAGTTAAATCTGACTTCCCTAGAGATGTTGTGTACCGAATATGAAAGCATTCTGACTGTTGGATCTGAAGAAGAGAAATTGTAAAGAAATTTCTTCGAATTGCACTAAGTTCAAATTTGGGCTACCATAGCGAGCCCAAATATTGACCTATGGATCCGATTTGAACAAACTTGAATCTGACCCCCCTAGAGATGTTGTATACCAAATGTGAAAGCATTCTGACAAGTGAATCTGAAGAAGAAGATTTTTGAAGAAATTCCCTCATATTGTACTAAGTTAAATTTCATGTTCCCATATGCAGGCCTGGCATTCTGAAAAATGCAGGAGGGCAAAAAATCGCTCTCCTCAATCAGCTTAGGAGAGCAATGAGCTTTACACAGCATTTTAAGTATCCAGTTGAACGAACTCATTGAAACTGAAACCAACAGACTACATCAGTGATTCTATTAACTTTACTAAGGTAAAGCGAAATCTCTTAAACATCTAGATGTCTCACTCAACAACCGAACACACACTTGACAAGACCTGTGTGTGTACCCAGACCTGTTGTCCAAGAAAGTCATACGCCTACCACTACCACCTTCAACCCCCCTAAGGTGGTACTGGTAGGCGTATGACTTTCTTGGACAACAGGTCTGCTTGAATCTACAGTCACATCCTGGTGCAAGTGCTTCAAGTGACAGGATAGTAGTAATGGTAGTATATTATAGTGTCAATATTCCTTGAATAATTACCCCTCAAACTGTGATGTCAGTTGTTGAACTTGAAACTGAGAGAAAAAAAAATATTGCTGTGACCCATTTTGCTTCAAATGATTGCAACTGTGTTTGGGTATGGTTGCAGCCATTACCTTTTACCACTAAACCATTTTCAAAATGAAATTACGTGATGTTATGTGACTTCGAAGTTAAATTACATTTTTGCTTTACAACAAAAAATTAATGTGAGCATAATACATGTAATCTCAATCATCCCAGACCAAAATATTTAGGAGGGCAATTTTTCGCTCTCCTTAATTCTTTCAGGAGGGCAGTAAGGAGAGCTAAAAAATCGCTCTCCTGAAATTGCCAAGCCTGCATATGGAGCCTAAATATTGACCTAGGCACTCGAATTGAACAACCTGGAATCTGACCCCCCTAGAGATGTTGTATACCAAATATAAAAGCATTCCGACTGGTGGATTTGAAGAAGAAGATTTTTAAAGAAATTTTCTCATATTGCACTAAGTAAAAATTTGGGCTACCATAGTGAGCCCAAATATATACCTAGGGATCTGATTTGAACAAACTTGAATCTGACCCCCATAGAGATGTTGCATACCAAATATCAAAGCATTCTGACAGATGGATCTGAAGAAGAAGATTTTTTTAAATTACCCTCCATATTGAACAAAGATAAAATTTGGGCTTCCATAGGAAGCCCAAATATTAACCTAGGGACTTGGTTTGAACAATCTAGAATCTGACCCTCATAACAATGATGTATACCAAATATTAAAAGATTCTGACTGGTGGTTCTGAAGAAGAAGATTTTTAAAGAATATTCCCCATATTACCCTATGTTAAAACTTTGGGCTCCTGTAGAGAGCCCAAATATGAACCAATGAGCTTTATTTCAACAAACTTTTATCTGACCCCCCTATGAATGCTGTATACCAAATATCAAAAGATTCTGATGATTGGTTCTGGAGAAAAGATTTTTAAAAATTTTTGCAAATATGCTGACTCAGCATTTTTTCGATGCCCATTACAGAACACCCTAACATAACCGATGGCAATTTTTTTTTTACCATTCAATTCTACTGGTCATAAGGATACTTCATACCATATAAAAGCTCTCTGTTCCGTGGGGTTTGGGAAATATGGGCGTTTGAAAATATTTCTATTTTTAGCTCCCAGGGTTCCCATGGGTACTTATGACCCAATACTACCACAAACTAAATTTGGTTCATACTGGACCATCGGTTCAGAAAGTTAAAAAATTTATAGTAATTTCTATATTTTTTATACTTACCAATGACCCAGACATAGCTGGTGCTAATTCTTAAAATATAGGGCCAAACACAAATTTTGCCCCCCAATCCCCAAAATTTGCATCTAAAACCAAAGAAAACATGTCCTGAAAGGCCCTCCACACTTCGCCTCTACTGCGCATGCGCAGTGTCAAGGACGTTCCGAAATTGGCGCCATTAATCATTCTAATAACCAGTGCCTGGTAAGCGCTATGTACTCAGCGGGGAGGCAAGAGTTCCCAACTCCTGGGAGGGCCATCCCCGTCTGGGTCATTGGTAAGTATAAAAAATATAGAAATTACTATAAATTTTTTAACATTTTTATACTGTACCAATGACCCAGACATAGCTGAATAGTAAAAAGGCTGGAGGGCCAAGGACATAGAGCAAAATGTAATACACTCAATAATATAAAATAGAGTCATCCCCTGTAGGGAAAAAGAAGTAATAGGCCTTACATGCATCTTTCTTATTTAAGATAAATTAGAAAGATACAACACCTTCCAAAATTGAGCTTCATACATCCATGTACTCTATTAATATCCAATATAATCCTAATACTAATAATTTTTAAAGTAAGCCAATAAATAAAGTAAGTCTAGAGAATAGAGACTCTTATAGTCCTAAAAGTGTCTGAGGATTGCATAATCATGTCCGTTGACATATGCAATAATCAAAAGCTATACTTTAAAAACTAAGACTTGAATGAATTTTAAAAACATAAACTTCTCACTAAATAACCATCCCAATAACAGTTCAGAATTACTAACTCCGGAGGAGGTATCCCCTTGTTTTCATAGTAAAACAGGTGACCCAAGGGAACACCCTCCCCCCCCCCCTTTTTCTTGCCCTGGGTCAAATAGCCCAGAGCGAAGAAGGCAGCAGAACGGAGACACTGCCGAAACATACAGCCTACCTAGCTATAGTAGCAACTGTTAAGTGAATGACATTCTGAGCAGTAGATAACAGACCTAACAATAGAGGCCTCCAGAAATGGACTCGATATTTCTGAGATAAAAATTCATGAATGTGGATGGCTGAGCGCAATGAGCAGCCTTCAAAAATCTATAATAGCGACACTATTAATGTAAGCCCAAGATGTAGAACTCTTACTTCATGAGCCGAAATCTTAAGCACAACTGCTAAGTCAATGATATACCATAAGCAGTACCGATAGTTAATAGAATCCATTAACAATAGAATGGAGCGAAACGTCCTTCTACTAGGCATCAAAGACAGAAGAAGCTTATGCCCATAGTAATAAACAAATATCTGTTTATAAATACATAAACTCTACCCGGAAAGAGTAAAGGCCTATGCCCGTACGAAGACGGAAGGACCTTAATAACAATAGGTTCCGGATATTAGGAGCCTAACTCTTATGCAAAAATCCAACCTAAATAGTAACGGAAGTAGTGATTCCGAAACTACGAAAGTGAAAATCATCCATCGATAGTGCATGAAACTCACTGACTCTACAGTAAAAGAGAAACCAACAGAATTACTGTCTAAAAGGTCAGAATTTGAAAACTACTGTTTCCAGAGGCTCAAATGATTACTTATCTAAATAAGAACCGAAGTTAAAATCCATATAGGAATTTAATCTAAAGATTCTAAGTCTATATATCAAAAAGCTACTAACTGACTTAGATAAAGAGACATAAGACTCAATTGTAAACTATCGTAGAGTGCATAGGTATGAGGTAACATAAACCTATAACCTTACTAATAACAGGCTGCAGTAGATCTTGTGAAACAAGTATACTAAAAAATTGCAATGAGTAGTATGGAGGGATCAACAATATGAACATAATGATCCCTACACCAACGACGGAAGAGCCTCCACTTTAGCCGCATAGAATAGCGAAGAAGAGGATCTCCTATAGTAAGAAATCGCGTCCAAAGCTCGTCCAGTACAATGCTTACAACGCAATACGGACCACACAACGGAATACATGAAGGTTGCGACCTTGCGGGTTGTGATAAAGATGACACGATTTACCCAGTGAAAAAAGATCCTCACATTGAGGAAGATTTCACGTTAAGACCCACAGTAGACAAGAGAGTAAATTACCCATGATCTCTGTGAAGATAGAGATGCTATCAACAGAAATGTATTGTGGTTGTTTATCTTAGCAATACCTGCTGAAACAACAGCGCCGGAGGATACGCGTATCCTATCATTCCGTCCTATAGATCAATAGAGCGTTAACAACATTAGCTCAGAGATATGGACAAGCCAACACATACGTCTGCAATTGATTAGCAAGCTGTGTCGTAAATAAATCATCATTGGGCGCTCCCATAGATAGCAAATCTGATTGAATACTTGTTTGTTGAGAGTCCATTCTGACAGCAACAAGCGACCCGTAAGTGAACGGGAGTCCGGTAAAACAATCAGACGACCCGGAATATGACGGACCAAAACAGAACTTGGTGTACTATAACCAACAGAGGGATTCTTTCCATTAAATTGAATAACGGAAACGAAAGAGTGCCTCCCTGGTTCCGGAGATACGCCACTACTGTCGAATTAACGGACAGGATTTGGGCATGCGTTTCTGAATAATGTTCATGCAATGACATAAAGCAAGCCTAAAAAACATTATTCCGCGGAAGAAAATTGGTTGCTAAGAGACTGCGGAACCCAAAGACCCTGGCACTTCGAATCCGTTGGGATCAGTATTATATCCCAATCTGTTTGACTGGCAACCGTCATAACAGCCACACTCGGGTCCGGCAACTGCGGTGGCACTCTCTGAGTCAACCACCAAATGTTTGCCCCAGTCTGAATCTCTTGTAACACTAGATAGACAAGAGAACGTGTAAATCGAGCAATTCATAGATTGCCGAAAAGTTGCCGTCGAAGAGAAGCTCCTCCGAGAACGAAGCGACTCTGAGAGAGTTCTTAACCTTACTATCCACGCTTATGGATGTAGCTAGGGCTGCGTAACGTCTAACCAACTCCAATCAGCCACTGAAGGGCGGAGTTATACGTGAACAAACTACTGCCCTCAAAAGAAATTACATTGAGAATAATATCCCGTAAATCTTTTCTTGAAAACGTAATGATAACGCCTCAGTAAGGCGGATTACGTATGATAAAGCATCTAAGTTAAGTCTACTATACATCATGTCGTTTCCAACATTGAAGTTGGAAAAGACATAAACGGCGAAAAAGAATATTTCCAGTCTTTAACCACACCGTCTAGACGCATATGAACTCTCGGTATACCCTGCTCTGCCAAAATAAACTATTCGTATAAATGATAAAACGGCAGAAATGAGCAACGCGGACAAGAAACTAAACTATCATGCTTGGTAGCAGGCTTGTATGCATATATAGCGTCGAAAAATAAAACACATGTTGTAATGACATTATTGGACTGCGTCGGTAAGTCAGGGATAATGTCCCTGAACCGATCGAAAAATCCGAGTCCAATGACGCTATAAGTCTCTTATCCAAGATCGTAGCAATGAAGTCCGAAATAACAATCACTGGAAGATAATGCCAGAAGATATGAAAGGCAGCTTCCGATACTACTAAAGGGAAAACTCGAAATCTTTCGAATCCCTTTCGCCATCCTGTCGGACCCTATAAAGCGTTCGGTCGTCCGTACCTGATGCAACCGCGGACCGCACCGACCCAGCGGCGTCGGATAATTCCTGATTCGACCAAGAAACTGTCAATTGCTGGGATGCTGCGAAACAACTGTGCTAACTCGGATAGCACGTCCGTCACTGAGGCCTGAGGAGAAGCGGTCCTACAATGCATTGCCGCTGGAAGCTCCGTGATCGTTACCCCGTGCATACTACCAAAATGCGAGCGAACGGAGTGTATAGGCCTCGTGTCCCTTGGCTACCGGATGGCGCGACCTATTCGCCGTGGAATCACTGAATGACGAAACTGATCGGATACTCGAGGTCACGTAGCCAATGTGCGGTCGTGTGCCCTGCTGTGAGGATGAGGAAGCATTAAGGACAGTCTCTCGGACTGTCAATATAACGGAGCGTCCCGACCGACAGACATATGCTCCGAATGTAAAATATCTGAACCACAACATGCGGTCCCCTATGTTGTTGGACGAGAGAGGGACCTCTCTCGCTCACAGCCCGGACGGACCTGGACAAGCCAGGAACCGGACTAACAGGCTTCCTCCGATCTGTCCTCAATCTGCCGTCACTGGGTGAGTACTAAAGTAATTAAAGTGCTCGCATCACCCAAATCTCCTTCCTAGACCGCAACGGACGAACCTGGCAGCCGAACCATTCAATGAATGTACGCTACACCGGGTGAGCTAGCGAATGTCACTCCGTAGGCGATAGACATATTCCATGAGCACTTATTGCCGCTAGCTCTTCATTAACTATGACGACAGATGCACACTTTTGAAAGACATCTCCGTAACTTTGCGAACAAGAAACCAGAAATGCTTGGTTATAGCAAGCATATAATAATAATATATAGCGTCGTTCAATAATTCGAAAGTTTGCGTGACATTATTGGACTATGTCGGAACTGAGGGACGATGTCCCTGAACCGAACCAAAAATTTCCAAGTCCACCGACGCTATCAGTTTCTTATCCGGCATCGCAGCATTCTGGTCCGACGAAAGAAGCTGTAGAAGACCAAGTCAGATGACATACACAACAGCATATGTTGTTCCGAAAGGGAAAGCTCGAAATCCTCCAAATCCCTTTCGGTTTCCCGTCGGACCGGATGAAATTTTCGGACGTCCGTACACGCTTCCGCGGAGCGTCCCGACCCAGCATCGTCGGATAAAAAATATGCGACAGATTCAGTTGATGCTGGGATGCTGCGATAAACTGTGCTATTTAGGAAAGCATGTCCGTTCCCGAGGCCTGTGCATTAGCGGTCTTACGATGCATTGCCGCCGGAAGCTCCGTGTACGTTGACTCCCGCACACTTCCTATGCGAACGTCTGGAGTCTGCAGGCCTCGTATCCCTGGCTACCGGATGGTGTGACCTGGTCGCTGATGAATCTCTGACTGGCGAAGCTGACTGGATATCCGTGGTCACGTAGCCAAGAGCGGTCGTGTGCGCAACTATGAGAATGAGGAAGCCTTATTGACAGTCTACTCCGGACTGACTATATGTCGGAGCGTCCCGAGCGACGGACGTATGCTCCGAATGCGAAACATTTTGTACCACAACATCTGGGGCCAGATGTTGTTGAACGAGAGAGGGGCCTCTCTCGCTTACCATCCGGATGGACCGGAACGAGCTATGAACCGGACTAAAAGGCTTCCTCCGTTCTCCCTCCGATCCGCCGTCACTGGGTGTGCATTAGGTTGATTTATAGTGCTCGCATCACCCCAAAATTCCTTCTAGAACGCAATGGACGAACCCGGCTGCCGAACCATTCGGTGAATGGACCCTACACTGGGCGAGCTAGCGGACGTCAAAGGCCGTCGAACCTACTAGGGTCCTCTTAGGCAATTGGCGTATTTATATGAGCACTTTTCCGCTAGCCCTTCATTAATTGTGACGACGGAGGCACACTGTTGGAAGACATCACAGATACATCACCCTAATCTTGATCGTCTGAAATAGAAATTGATAAAGTAGAGTGACCCTGCGGGGAAAGGACCGGAGTGTCCAATTCCCCAATAACATACCGTGACATACGCTTCCCATATTGTCATCGAAATCATACGATACAGAACAGGAGTTAATGCGAGTACACTGACCACATATAGAATGATTATAAAGTCAGAGGAAGACTTCCTCTTATTACAATTGATCAATATCCTTTCAATGTGAAAAGAAAACAAGTCCTGGTACTCGCACTAACCCCTGGCAATCAAAATACATAATAATAATATGATCCATTAATATAGAAAAAATAATTGAAATCAAAATATTTTGAAAAAATATTTTTTCAGAACAGCCCAAGTTTCTGAAAAGTAACGTTGAGCCCCAATGGATCCCAAGCCTGAGTGTGGACAAAAATTTTAAAAATATTTTAAACAATTTATTCAACACTTACGAACAATAATAATGTATCTAGTTATGATTAAAATAACATCAAGATATTATTTTCAAGAAATCCCCCCCTCACACAGAGGGCTGTTGAAAATGTAAACAATGAGTGTAAAAACACTAAAATAAGACTCCAGGCACCCAGGCCCGAAATCAGTTACCAAAAATACACTATCTGATGCAAAACAGAGACTTCCAGGGAAGAAACTGCAGAACATCAGATGGTAGATGCAGAACACAACGCCTAACCACCCGTAGGTGAAGACGTAAACATGGGGAAAGAAACAGAATTCATTCTGTTATTCAGCTAAAACTCCCAAGAAAATTTAGTAATAATAATTACAAAAACTATGCCAAAAGCATGGGAGAATAGCAAGGGGGGACTTAAAGGACAGGGAGAGAGGAAAACACTTAAAAAACAGTGTAACTAATTAATCAGAATGACAACAAAATGGCTGCTGCCTCGAAAATAGGTAACTTAACATAATTTCATTAAAAAATTTTAAGTTACAGCCCTGATAATATTCTGTCACACATTTTTTCCTCTCCTCCTTCTCTATCCTCCTTAGAATCACCATTTCACTAATATTTATGTGTCTGGCATCATTTAAACTGAGATTTACAAGCACAAAGATCAGTCAGATGTTAACTGATGAAGGGCCAAACTTAGAATGATTAATGGCGCCAATTTTGGAACGTCCTTGACACTGCGCATGCGCAGTAGAGGCGAAGTGTGGAGGGCCTTTCAGGACATGTTTTCTTTGGTTTTAGATGCAAATTTTGGGGATTGGGGGGCAAAATTTGTGTTTGGCCCTATATTTTAAAAGTTAGCACCAGCTATGTCTGGGTCATTGGTACAGTATAAAAATATAGAAATTTTGGGTGGGGCCAAAAATCTTACCCCTCCTGTTACAAAGCCAAATATTACTTCACGAACTTCGTTTGAACAAACTTGATTCTACACCTCATATGGAAGCTCCATAGCAAATATCAAGTCATTGTACACACTGGTTCTTGAGAAGAAGATTTTAAAAATATTTTGGAGCATTTTCCCCCACTCCCTCCATATGGGGCTGGGCATGCTGAGTTGAACAAAAATGAAATGCCCCTTTGGGACCAAAACATGGTGTTGAGGGACGACGGACGACAGACGATGGACGGGAAGCGATGAGATTAGCTCAGCTTGACTTTGTCAAGATGAGCTAAAAATCCCCCCCCCCTTTTCTTTTGAAGGAATCTTAATAAAAGCGGTACTAAAAAACAATATAAATATGCGTCAAACAGGCACTCAGGTATCAATTATTATTAATAAATGGTGCTCAACACCATTTCAGAAGCTAAGGCTATAGCAACAATCCCGGTAATTAATATCGCCTGCTATATAATGTACACCAGAGACGGCATACGCAAATAGGTCGAAAACCGGAGAAATATATAATATATATAATATAAAATATATAACATACACATGCCCAATAGAACCACAATGAACGATATCTAGAAAGTAAACACACTTCCGAGCTAACCCACAGGCGACAACATTCAGGCGTACAATAAATTCCAGTAACAACACTCCCTAACGTGTACTATCCAATATCTATGACACTATAAACATGCGAATATACGAGAGTGTAAACAAGGTGTATTCGATTGAGTACCGACATTAATAGAAACCTGGATCTAGAAATGGACACTTCTTAGACGGCAACAGACTTACCCGGTGTCACGGCACCCACAGACGGAGTACCGCTTCACCGGTCAAGCTAGCTGCTTGCAAGAGATTAAAACCTTTAACAAAAGGCCCTAACTCTTGCAATAATGAGCACTGTAGCTAGCTCTATATGCTTCACGGATCGCGACGACGGTAGCACATTTGGATGGGTGTCAGAATATCATCACCATGTTCATGTTCCTCTGAAATAGAAACTGACAGGATGAATTAAAATGTGGTAAGAGGCTCTGATCCTCAGAACCTCACCGCCAATAACGTATCGCGACACCCGACTCCAACATCAGTCATCCTAGTGCAACACAAGAATGACAATAGTCTGCATGAGTGTATCAAGTAAAGTCGATATCAGTCCTCCAAACTCCACAACAATATATATATATAACTGAGATACATGAATAATAGCAATCATAATTAAATTAAAAATATTTTTTGTAAACAAAAAATTTTGAAAAAACGCCCAAGTTCGGAACATTAAGAGCCCAAGGGCATCCCGAGAGAGCCAAAGTGTGGACAAAATCCAAAATTTTTTGAGCTGCACTACCCGGAATAATAATCCATGTATCCTGCAGTATACTACAGTAACAGAATATAAAAAAACTACCTATATATGAAGATGTTGACAATGTAAACAACGTCAATGTAAACAAGACATCAGGCACACAAAAAGGCCCAGAGTCAGAACCAACTAAAATGCTATCAGATGCAAAGCTAGATCTTCATACAGCGGATAGAAGATGCAAGACTAAACAGCGTAACACCCCTAGGGTGAGGATGTAACCCTGGGGAAGAAACAGAATAATATTCTGTAATAAATGTTATACTCCCAAGAAATTTAATAAAAAATTTCAATAAAAAATAGCCAAAAAGCTTAAGAGTTTAACAGGAAGGGTTCATGGAAGGATAGGGAAGGAATACTTAACAAACAGTGGAATAATCATTTTCGAAAATGATGACGTAAGGCATATGTCCCGAAATTAGGAAACATACAATAATTTTATAATATTATGAAACAGCCCTGAAGATCCAAAACCACCGTTGAACACTTCCTTCATCCAATAACAGCCTTGTATCCACCAATTCTTGCATTGATTTGTGTCTGGCATCCTCAAAAAAGGAGATTTTAAAGCACAGATGTAATTTCATTGTTGATGACCTTAAGGCTAAACAAAGAATGATGTTGGCGTCAATTCCAGTCCCTTCCTGACGTCTGTGCATGCGTGGAGTGTAAATGTATGGAGGGCCAGATAGGACTTTTAATTTTCGGTTTTGCAAGCAAATTTTGGGGACTGGGGGGGTTCAAAAATTGTGTCCCCCCCCCCCCTCTGAGGTACGAAAACGCAGAACGAAGAGGGCAGCGGAACAGCGTCACTGCTGGAATGGGTTGCCTAAATAACTATAGGTCTGATTCTTGGCCAGAAATCCCACTTCCGTAGTTAGGGTAATGGTATTATCCAGGTGTTGCTGTGATAGAGAGTGACCTCTCTCGCTCGCGGTCCTTTCAGACCTCGCTGAGCTTCCCACAACACTTGCTGGCTTCTTCCCTTGTTCAGTCGTCGCTGAGTGAGCATGTTTATGTTTTAAAGTGCTCGATCTACCCAATCCACTTCTTAAGACTGCAATGGGCGTACCCGGCATCACGGTACCCACGGACGGAGTAACCGCTTTGCCGGATGAGCTAGCTGCAGACAAGGGACTAAAACCACCAGCTAGTGGCTTTATCCCCTGCCTAATATTTGGCAGCACTTTGGCAGCACATGAGCACTTTGGCAGCTAGCTCTGTTTGCTCATCAGAGCACGACGACGGTAGCACACTTCTGGAAGGTGTCACATAATCATCACCATGTTCTTGTTCCTCTGAAAAAGAAACTGAGAAACTTGACTGACTTTGCGGTGAGAGGACCGGCATTGGCCTCTCATTGCTAACAACATACCGTGACACCCATGTCCAACGTTAGTCATCCCAATCAACACACATGGGACAAGAATTAGCGGGAGTACATCGACTACAAGCAAGGCAACATGCATGTAAATCGGAGGAAGATTTCCTTGCCTTGCATTTTGAATAAGCTTTCATAATTAATCAAAGTCAATAGTACTCCTACATAATAATCAACATTCAAAATACAAATTGAAAAATTAATTTCAAAAAAAATTTTGACAAAAGCCCAAGTTCCCAAAGGGAACAAGACGAGCCCAAGGGTATCCCGATAGAGCCTAAGTTTGGACAAAATTCCAAAAATAATTGCTACACTACCGGAATATTATAACATGTATCAATAACAATCCTACAGTAATAATAAGTTGAAACTACATATATTTATAGAACGTTACCAATGTAAACAACGTCAATGAAAAAAACGGAAACAAGACCCTGGGCACTGAATAAAAAAGGTCCGAAGTCAGTAACTGATTTTAAAGCTACCCAATGTAAAGCAAGATCTTCAGATGAAGAAAAAACGATACATCGGACAGAAGATGCATGACCCAAACGCCCAAACACCCAAAGGATAAGGACGTAACCCTGGGGATATACAGAATAAACATTCTGTAATACACGTCAAACTCCCAAGACATTTTATAAAAAATTTCAATAAAAATAAGCCAAAAAGCTTAGGAGGTTAACAGAATGGCTTCAAGGAAGGATAGGGAAGGAACATTTAACACTGGAAAGTTAAAAAATTTATAGTAATTTATATATTTTTTATACTTACCAATGACCCAGACTTAGCTGGTGCTAACTCTAACAAAACCAGGGCCAAACACAAATTTTGCCCCCCAATCCCCAAAATTTGCATCCAAAACAAGAAGAAATCATGTCCTAAAGGACCTCCATACTACGCCTCTACTGCGCATTCCCAGTGACGCAGACGTCCCGAAATTGGCACCAATTATCATTCTTACTGGCAGTGCCTGGTCAGCGCTATGTACTCAGCGGGGAGGCAAGAGTTCCCAACTCCAGGCAGGGCCATCCCCGTCTGGGTCATTGGTAAGTATAAAAAATATATAAATTACTATAAATTTTTTAACATTTTTATACTGTACCAATGACCCAGACTTAGCTGAATAGTAAACAGGCTGGAGGGCCTAGGACATAGAGGAAAATCCAATAAGCTCAACTATATAGTAAAGAGGTAACCCCTTAAGGAGAAAAGGAGTATTAGGCTTTACATGTATCTTTCTTATTTAATATTAAATTAGAAAGATACACTACCCTTAATAATTGAGCACAATAACATTCATGTTCTCTATTAACATCCAGTATATCCCTTATACTAATTATTTTTAAAGCAAGCCAATAAATAAAGTAGTCCAGAGAAATGAGACTCTTTATAGTCATTTAAAAGTGTCCGAGTATTGTATATTAAAGCCCGTTTGACACTTGACATATACAAATGCTTCACACCGAGCTACACTTTAAAAATAAGACATGAATGAATTTTAACATTAATATTACACTTTAAAAGCATCCCGGAAGCGACTCAGAAATACTGACTTGGAGGAGCATTCCCTTGCTTTTCACTATGAAGCAGGTGACCTAAGGGAACACCCCCCCCCCCCCCCCTTCCCCTTGCCCTGGGTCAAATAGCCCAGAGCGAAGAGGGCAGCCGGACGGAGTCACTGCCGGAACAGAAAGCCTGCATAACTATAGTTGCAACTGTTTAGTGGACGACATTCTGAGCAACAGATAACGGACCTAAACAATGCAGGTCTCCAGAAATGGACTCAATATTTCTGAGATAAAAATTCGTAAATGTGGATGGCTGAGACCAATAAGCAGCCTTCATTAAATCTGTAATAGCAACACTATTAGCATAAGCCCAGGAAGTAGAAAGAGCTCTTACTTCATGAGCAGAAATCTTAAGCACAGACTGCTGAGAAGAAGATAAATTTTCATAAGCAGTACGGATAGTTAATTGAATCCATCTAGCAATAGAATGGACCGAAATGTCCTTTCTATTAGGCATCAAAGACAGAAAGAAACGTTTCCGTCCCTTTCTGATAAACTGAGATCTCTGTTTATAGATACGTAACGCTCTAACAGGACAGAGTAAAGGCCTACGCCCGTCTGAAGATGGAAGAGCCTTAATAACAATAGGTTCCGGATATTTATTAGGAGCCTGATTCTTAGCTAAAAAACCCACATTAGTAGTGAAGGTGATAGTGTTCCCAACACTACGATAGTGAGAATCATCCACCGACAGTGCATGAAGCTCACTGACTCTTCTAGCAGAAGAGAAAGCTAAGAGAAAAGCTGTCTTATAAGATAAGAATTTGAAATCTACTGTCCCAAGAGGTTCAAATGGCTTTTCCTTCAATTTAAGAAGAACCCAAGCTAAATTCCACTTAGGAATTAATCTAAGAGTTCTGGGTCTATTTATCGAAAAGTTTCTAACCAACTTAGATAAAGAGACATTAGATCCAATTTGTAAACTATCATGATGTGCATAGGTATCAGATAACATAGATCTATAACCCTTTATAGTAACAGGCTGCAGTTTGATTTCGTCAAACAAGTATACTAGAAAGTTTGCAATGTCTGATATAGAGGGATCGAATATATCTACAGAATGATCCCTACACCAACGACGAAAAACCTTCCACTTAGCCGCATAGTTTAGCGAAGAGGAGGTCCTCCTACAGTTAGAAATCGCGTCCACTGCTCGTCCTGTAAAGTGTTTGCCATGCAGGAAGGACCGCACAACGGAAAAACGTGAAGGTTGAGACCTTGCGGGTTGTGATGGAGTTGGCGCGATTTCCCCTGCGAAAGAAGATCCTCCCGTGGAGGAAGCTTTCGCGGTAGGTCCCACAACAGACACCTGAGTAGATTTATCCACGGTCTCTGTGGCGACAGAGATGCTACCAACAGAATCTTGCATTGAGATTGTTTTATCTTTAGCAATACTTGTTGAATTAAAGGCGCTGGAGGATACGCATATCCTATCATTCCGTCCCAAGGGATCGACAGAGCGTCTACTGCAAATGCTCTTGGATCCGGACACGGAGACACATACGTCTGCAACTGATTGTTGAGATGTGTCGCAAATAAGTCTATCATTGGCCGTTCCCATTGGTAGCAAATCTGATTGAATACTTGTTTGTTGAGAGTCCACTCCGACGGCAACAAGCGACCCTTTCGTGAAAGGGAGTCTGCTAGCACATTCAGACGACCTGGTATGTGACGGACCGAAAGAAGAACGTGATGTTCTAGCGCAAACAGAAGGATTCTTTCCGTTAGATTGAACAACGGAACTGAATGAGTGCCTCCCTGATTCCGTATATACGCCACTACTGTCGTATTGTCGGATAGGATTTGGACATGAGCATTGTGAATAATGTCCATCCAGTGACGTAACGCAAGCCAAATTGACATCATTTCCTTGATGTTTATGTGCTTGCACAGGAATTGCGGATCCCAAAGACCCTGGCATCTCGAATCCGTTGGGATTAATGATGCACCCCAACCTGTTTGACAGGCATCCGTCATAATGGTAAAACTCGGATCCGGCAACTGCAGTGGAACTCCCTGAGTTAACCACTGAATGTTTGCCCAAGTCTGAATCTCTTGTTTCACTTGATCTGACAAGAGAACGTTTACATCGAGCGAATGAATTTTCACACTCCAATTCTGAGTCAAGAAAATTTGAAGAGGACGTGTGCGTAACCGCCCCATCGGAATGAGATCCGCGGCGGCTCCGCACAGACCTATCAGTCTCATAAATTCACTCGCCGTGACTTTGTCTGCGTGCAGACAATAGCGAGCGTAACAACTGACTAATTTCGCTCTGGTTAACGGCAGACGAACGAGATTGTTGTGCGTCTCGAAGCTCATTCCCAGATGAGTGAATGACTTGGACGGCACCAGATCCGACTTCTCCTCATTTACTATAAAACCGAGACGTTGGAGCAATAGAAGAAGATTCTGAACATCGTTCTGAAGCGTTAACTCGTTGCCGTACCTCTGAAGAATGTCGTCCAGGTAGGCCGACGTTACCGCAGACGAATGAGCTCGGAAATAGATCATTACCGAGTTCATTACCCGAGTGAAAGCCCAGGGTGCTAGATTCAATCCGAAGCACATCGCCCGGAATTGATACACCACTCCTAGGACTGCGAAGCGTAGGTACTTTCGGAATGTCGGATGTACCATGACGTGAAAGTACGCATCTTTGAGATCTATGCTTGTTGCATAATCGTTCACCCGAATACTCGCTCTGACCGACCGAATCGTCTCCATATAAAACTTCGGAGCGACGATCAGCTTGTTTATCCAGCTCAAATCTATGACTGGACGGAACGAGCCGTCTGGTTTCGGAACCAGAAACAGATGGCTGTAGAATCCCGGAGATTCCTGGTTTTCTACGACCTCTACCGCGTTCTTCATTAAAAGAGACTGCACCTCTGATAACAGAGCGTCTCTTTTCTGCGGATTTGACAGAAGATGAGTCCACTTTGGACTTCGAGTTAATGGAGGCTTTCGTTTGAAGGATATCTTTAGACCTTCCGAAGTCACTCCTCTCACCCAAGGGTCGTCCGTAATCGACGCCCATTCTTGTGAAAAGCTCGACAACCTTCCGCCAACCGGACCTGCGAGGCCTGCGGTAGGAGAAACCACGTCCTCCACGACCCGCACCTCGCCCCGTCGACCTCGGGGCGTCCGACCGATTGTCCCGGCCTGAAGGACGTCCCGAACGAGAGTCGCTACCCTGACGGTCTCTCGAATAAGACCAAGAGGATGCACCGGAACCTCTATAGGAACCTCTCTTGGGCGCATTAGACCCAGAAGTGCCTGTCTTATTCTTGTCTGCTGTATCCGACTTCTTAGAAGCAGATTTGAACAACAGAGAATCCGAAGCTTTCTTTGTAATTTTATCATAAATAGCAGAAAGCTTGCCGTCAAAGAGAAGTTCTCCTGAGACCGAAGCGACTCTAAGAGAGTTCTTCACCTTAGTATCCACTAGTGTGGATGTAGCTAGGGCTGCGTCACGTCTAACCAACTCCAGATTTGCCACTGAAAGGGCGGAGTTACACGTGGAATAAGCTACTGCCCTTGAAAGAAGTCTTAAAGAGGATTGTATATCCTGAAACTCTTTCCCTTGAAGGCGCAGTGATATCTCCTTAGTAAGGTGATCTGCGTAAGATAAGGCATCTAAATTGGCTCTGTTAGACGCAATAGCTGTTTCCAACACCGCGGTTGGAATAGAAGCCGACGACGGTAATGATAGCTCTAAGTCTTCCGCCTCGTCGTCCATACGCAGAGGAACTCTCGGGATACCCTGTCCTGCCGTATCGAATTTATTCCTTGCATTAATGAAAGGCAGGTTGAGAGTATTAGCGGACAAGAAACCTGCTTTCCCCGTCTTGGAAGCAAGTTTAAATATAGCGTCGTTCAATAATTCAAATGTTCTTGCAACATTATTGGACTGCGACGGAAACTCGGGAGCGATGTCCCTGAACCGCTCAAAAAATTCAGAGTCCAATGACGCTATAATCCTCTTGTCCGGAACCGCAGCAGTCTGGCCCGACAGAACAACTTGAGGGAGAAAGTGCCGGATGAAGTCCACGGCAGCTTTATGTTGTTCCGAAAGGGATAGCTCCAAGTCATCCGTATCCCTTTCACCATACGGTCGGACCTCATGATGTTCCCGGTCGTCCGCCCCCGATGCTTCGGCGGAGCGTACCGACCCAGCGCCGTCGGATAATTCTCGATCCGACACCGTTTCTGTCGGCTGCTGGGATGCTGCGATAAGCTGTGCTATCTGCACAAGAATGTCCGGCGTCGAGACCTGCGGAGGCGCAGTCTTTCGCTGCTTCGCCGAGGGCAGCTCCGCATCAGATGGCTCCCGCATACTTTTCCTATGCGAACGTCCGGAGTCCATCGATCTCGAATCCCTGGCTGCCGGATGGTGTGACCTGGTTGCCGAAGAATCCTTGATCGGCGAAGCTGGTAATATATCGGCGGTCACGCAGCCAAGGTGCGGTCGTGTGCGCTGACGAGAAGAGGAAGCCTTAACAGTCTCCGGGGACTGCTTATACAACGGAGCGTCCCGAGCAACGGACGTATGCTCCGCTAAAGACACATTTTGTACCACAACATCTGGTCCCAGATGTTGTTGTACGAGAGAGGGGCCTCTCTCGCTCGCGGCCCGGCTGGACCTGGACGAGCTAGGAACCGGACTCAAAGGCTTCCTCCGTTCTCGCTTACTATCCGCCGTCACTGGGTGTGCATCTATTATGTTTATAGTGCTCGCATCACCCAAAATTTCCTCCTGGACCGCATCGGACGAACCCGGCTGCCGAACCATTCGGTGAATGGACGCTACACCGGGCGAGCTAGCGGACGACATTTGTCTAATCTCCATGAGCACTTTTGCCGCTAGCTCTGAATTCATTTGTGAAGACGGACGCACACTTGTAGAAGATAACATGGAAACATCACCCTGTTCTGGTTCCTCTGAAATAGAAACTGAGAGAGTAGAGTGACCTTGCGGAGAAAGAGCCGGCATAGCCCTTTCTCCCGAAACAACATATCGAGACACACGTTTCCAATGTTTCTCATCCCAATATTCACATATAGGACAGGAATTAATGCGAGAACACTGACTACAATTAATACAATGATCATGAAAGTCAGAGGAAGATTTCTTCCTATTACAATTTGAACAATGTCCCTTCATTGTGAAAGGACAACAAGTCCTAGTTACTCGCAAAAACCCCTGACACAAAGATACATAATAACATGATCCATTAATAAATGAAAAAACAATTGCAAATCAAAATAATTTTGAAAAAATATTTTTTCAGCGAAGCCCAAGTTGCTGAAAAGTAATGTTGAGCCCCGATGGATCCGATGGCAAAGTGTGGTCAAAAATTTTAAATTTATATTAAATAATTAATGAGACACTTACGGATAATATAAATGTATCTTATAGTGAGATAAACTACAGCAAAGGCAAACAGCCCCCCTCAAAAAAGGCTGTTGCCAATGTAAACAAACAGTGTAAAACACCAGAAAACATGACTCCAGGCACTGAAAAAACTGGCCCGGAATCAGTCATCAAATTACACTCTATCTGATGCAAAACAGAGACTCCCAGGGGAGAATCTGCAGAACATCAGATGGAAGATGCAGAACACAACGTTATACACCCATGGGTGAAAACGTAACTATGGGGAAAATAACAGAAAACATTCTGTAACCAAGCAACTCTCCCAGGAAATTTTAGAAATGAACTTTCTCAAAAATATGCCAAAAGCATGGGAGAATTGCAAGGGGGGACTTTAGAAGGCTAGGGGAGAGGAAACACTGAATAAGCAGTGCAACATTTAGCAAGAATGACAACAAGAGGCCCATGCCTCGAAAATAGGCAACTTAACATAATTTCATCAAAAAATTTTAAGTACAGCCCTGATTATTTTTTGTCACTTCTTTTTCCTCTCCTCCTTCTATCCTCCTTAGAATCACATTTTCTCCAAAAATTACGTGTCTGGCATCCTTTAAACTGAGATTTACAAGCACAAAGATCAGTGAGATGTTGACTGATGAAGGGCCAAACAGAGAATGATAATTGGCGCCAATTTCGGGACGTCTGCGTCACTGCGCATGCGCAGTAGAGGCGTAGTATGGAGGTCCTTTAGGACATGATATCTTTTTGTTTTGGATGCAAATTTTGGGGATTGGGGGGCAAGATTTGTGTTTGGCCCTGGTTTTGTTAGAGTTAGCACCAGCTAAGTCTGGGTCATTGGTACAGTATAAAAATATCATTAGCAAGAATGATGACGTCAGACCCATGTCCTGAAATTGGGAGACATGAAATAATTTTGATAAAAATTATAAAGTTACAGCCCTGAACACTCCTAACCACTGTTGTTCACTTCCATCATCCAATTATGTCCTTGGATCCACCAATTTCACCATTGATTTGTGTCTGGCATCCTCAAAAATGAGATTTAAAAGCACAGATGTCAGTTCATTGTTACTGACTTCAGGACCAAACAAAGAAAAAATGATGGTTGGTGCCAATTTTGGTGTCTTCTTGGATACTGTGCATGTACAGATCTGAAAAGTATGGAGGACTAGATAGGACATTGAATTTCTGGTTTTGCATGCAAATTTGGGGGATTGGGGGCAAAATTTAAATTTGTGTTTGGCCCTGGATTAATTTTTGAGTTAGCATCAGCTAGTCTGGGCCATTGGTTGTTGTATAAAAATACATTTGGTTGGAGGTGATGAAGCTTGTTATCTATCGCTCCATCCCAATCTGCCTGCTACACAGATTTGATGTAACTAGAGGTACTGTGAGCAAGCTCACAAAGTGATACCCCCCGAATGTATAAGTTAGATTATTTCCCCTTGGAAATGTCAGAACGGAATTATATTGCGTCATGCACATCTTCATATGGAGTTCTTCCATTGTGTAAAGTTTCATGAAAATTCTTCAAACGGTTTAGGAGGAATTGTGCTTATAAGGATGGACAGACGGAGAGACGGATGGACGGACAGGGTGATTCCTATATACCCCCCCCCCCCCCCAACTTTGTTTGTGGGGGGTATAATTATTGACATGTGGCTTAAAATCACTGAGAGGAATTTTAAAATCGGTGAGAGGCTTAGTTAAAGTTTGTTTTGCTGCACTGTCTGCTCTGGTGTTGCCAGAGATACCAACATGTCGAGGTAACCAGCAAAACACAATAAAACATATCGGCCAGACATGAGAGTATTCAACTTCTCACAAGGTTCTAAAATGAGAAGGTTCTTCAACTTGGAGTTGAGTAAAGCAAGCAAAGAGGAAAGAGAGTCGGAAAAATAATATAAAAAAAGAGACACTAGGTACTTACTAAAAAACAATCCTTTACGTCTCATTCAAAAAAGCAAGGTCTTGAAGTTGCCACCACAGAGGTCATCCTATGAAATTTGTGGCAGGAGCAAAAAAGAAGTATTGATGTAAGCAATAGAACTGGCTCACCAATCGTTGTAAATAATTTTAATTGTACTAAGACTAAACTACTTACAGGGTCACCCTCAACCACTTTACCAGCCTTATCTCTTACCACCATAATTTGTTGAGAGTTAAAGCTTATAACCAACACAGGACCTTGCTCCATCATTTTACCAGCAGCCACCTGAAAGCAAAGCAAGTCTGACTTAATTGGAAGATACAGGCACCGATAACAAGACCTATCACAAAAGGCCCCAGGGGGCCTGAGGGCACTCACCTGACATGGTAGCCTAAATATCAACCCAGAGAATTGATTTCAACAAGTTGCATCTGCTCCTTCTAAGAAAAGCTTATACCAAATATCCAAAGATTCTGACCAGTGGATCTAAAAAAAATGATTTTTAAAGAATATTCCTCATACTGAACTAAGTTATAATTCGGGCTCCCACAGGGAGCCCATATATGAACCCAGGGACTTGGCTTTAACAAACTTGAATCTCACCCCGCTAAGGATGCTGCACACCAAATATCAAAACATTCCGACTGCTGGATCTGAAGAAGATTTTTAAAGAAAATTCCTCATTTTGAACTAAGTTATAATTCGGGCCCCCACAGTGAGCTCAAATATGAACCCAGGGACTTGGCTTGAACAAAATTGAATCTCACCCCCCTAAGCATGGTGCATACCCAATATCAAAAGATTTTGCCTGCTGGATCTTGAGAAGAAGATTTTCAAAGACATTTAGGAGAGGTGGTGGTGTAGGCCTTCTGCATAACATATACTGAGCCCAAATATAAACCCAGGGGCCGATTTGAACAAACTTGAATCAGATCCACCCCACAATGTTGCACACCAAATATCAAACGATTCTGCCTGCTGGATCTGGAGAAGAAGATTTTTTAAGAAATTTGCCTGAAATGCACTAAGTTCGAATTCGGGCTTCTATAGTGAGCCCAAATATGAATCCAGGGGGCCGATTTGAACAAACTTGAATCAGATCCACCCCACAATGTTGCATACCAAATATCAAAAGATTCTGCCTACTGGATCTTGAGAAGAAGGTTTTTAAAGAAATTTGCCTGAAATGCACTAAGTTCCAATTCAAGCTTCTATACTGAACCCAAATATGAACCCAGGGGGCCAATTTGAACAAACTTGAATCAGATCTACCCTACAATGTTGCATACCAAATATCAAAAGATTCTGCCTGCTGGATCTGGAGAAGAAGATTTTTTAATGTTTTTCCCATTGCCTACAGTGTTAAAAAGTGCTGACTCAGCACTTTTTCAAAGTCCCGAAACTGTACCCTATGATAAAACCGATGGCAATTTTTTTTTACCAATCCTTTCTGTTGGTCCTAAAGAAGCTTCACACCAAATAAAAATTCTCGGTGCCGTGCAGTTTTGGAGATATGGGCGTTTTAATTTTTTTCTATTTTTAGCTCCTGCGGTTCCCACGGGGCTGCAGGAAAAATTTTTTTGGCATAAATCAAGTACTTATAACCCAATAATACCTCATATTAAATTTGGTTCAAATCGGCCTCTGGGTTCAGAAAATAGAAATTTTGGGCGGGGCAAAAATTCTTGCCCCTCTCAGAACAAAGGTAAATATTGCTCATCAAACTTCTCTTGAACAAACTTGAGTCTACACCTCAAATGGAAGCTGCATATCAAATATCAAGTCTCTGCTATGGCTGGTTTATGAGAAGAAGATTTTTTAAAATTTTGTGCATTTTGGCACCACCACACTCCACAATATGAGCAGAAATCCAATTTGAAGAAAAACCCAAATGCCCCTATATAACCACTACTTACATGAAATTTAATTAAAATATGGCCAGTGGTTTAGGAGAAAGAGGCTCAAACACCACCTTCACACAGGACGACGGTCGACAGACGATGGATGATGGACGACGGACGAAGAGTGATAATAAAAGCTCATCCTGACTTTCAGTCAGGTGAGCTAATAAAAGCAGATAGGACTTGGTCACTGCTTATCAAGTTTTAGTAAAAGTAGAGAACTACTCTTCTGCACTTTAGAATGGTTGACAAAAGTGGTCTAGATACCGCAGTACAGACAGAGACAAATGAACAGTCATGATAAACCTTATCTGACATATAAACTAAATCCATCCAGTGCTAAACATAAAATCAATCTGGTTTTACTTCCAAAATATAGCTCAGGATCATGTCATTCGAATGAGCTCCTTCTGGTCATGCCAAATGAGGGATCCTATGCTATGTTTTTGAAGCAAAATATTAATTTGTTTAGTTTCTTGAGATAAAATATTTCCAATGCCATATTCTTGTCTTGTTTAGTAAAGGGTTAACCCTTTACCAAATGCACACTATATCAAAATTTCTTATTTTAATTATTTTTTCTCTAATTTTTCACAAAAGTTCAAAACTATACCATGTGACCTCCTCATTGAAACAACCTCAGCGAGCTTGTTCCATTGAGGAGTCACGATATGATGTTGCTGAAATTTGTTTTCACCGCTCAATCAGTATATTTTATGTGGGTGAATTCCAGATTCAGTAGTTAAGGGTTACACTTACTAAGTTATGAGTAGTAAGAGAGAGTATTTAAACAACTGTCGTTCCAATGCGGAGCTGTGCTGTCAAGCAGTGGTGGCTTGCCCTATTTGCCAGGATGGCCGAAAGCCAGGGCCCCAGTCTGAGACAGGAAGATGCCGACTGGGAATTGTTTGTATATTCAAATATCATACTGCCAATTAACTACCCACTTGCCAGTAAATATACATGCCACTGATGCAACGCCAGTTATCAAAAAGATCTGGCATTTGGTTCAGGATTTTGCACCTCTTGGCAGTGGCATACAAGGGGGTATTAGGGGCCCCTGGAGTTGGGGAAGATAGGGGCCCCTGGACTCACCTGGCCGACCATGGTCAAATCTTTGAATCTAGCTATAAGAGTAGGGCTCCATGCTCAGAATAGGGCCCTATGCTCGGACTAGAACCACGAAATCAAGTATTAAAAATACGGAACACATTTTATGTTTTATTAGAGGGAACTGATGGATCATAAACAGCAATTCTCTAGTGCTGAAATGATTGTTCGACTAGTCAACCTCGACTCGATTACTAAATTCGCCAATCGACTAGTCGGCACCTTCATTACGTTATCATTGTTAGGTATAAGCGTCAGACATACTATACTCTGATTGGCCACAACTGACAGTAAAGTCGGCAGAACCCTATTTTTCGGAAAACTGAGGCAAAATATGTTGTTCATTTTAACCCAACTCATGAAAATTTACAATTCCGGCACTTGCTTCTGTATTTGTTTAAAGGTTTACTTTCACACTCATGTTCAATCCAATTTGTTACATTATATGCCCGTATTGGCCAGGCCTTAAAATAACTGGGTTCGCATCGCATTTTGCGATACAAATCGCCTATTTTGCAACTCAATTCATAATTTGGAAACACATTTTGCGAATAACGTTAAATATTGTCAAATTCATTCAATTAGCAATGTATCACCAAAGATTTATTCAGCTTCCGTTATAGCTACGAGAACTTGCTATCAAGTAAAAAAAACCCCACTTATCTATGACCTATCTTCATGAATATGAATTACCTAAACAAGCCTATTTGACATCACTCTTTCCTAATATGGTGATGTGAGTGAAAATAATACAGAAATTCAGCCAATTAAATAGTGTATTTTTTTCTGGCGCCAAATGATTTATATCCACATCATCTGATTGGAAGTCTTCAGTCACGTGCTACATTCTCTGTCATTCACTGAAATTTATAATCTTTTTTTTTATTTGAAGAATTGGTATATCAAAACTAGACTGCGTTTTGGCACTGTATTTCACAGATATGTATTTATGACATATCTACATACGGTGCCTAAGTTTTAATCACATCTGTGAAGTATTTGAAAAGTTATTTTTAATTGAAACCGCCGAAGTGACAGCAAACTCAAAATGCACAATGTGGATTCCATTTCTGAAGAGAGATAGAGGGTGAACCACGTGGTCTGTGACACTTCGCACGAAATGACATACAGCCTAAAAATAACACTTGAACTGACCCGTGTGAATGAAACATTTCAAAATAGTAGGGGTAATTTTCTAAGAAATGAATATCAATATATCCCCTTTTGTATTTGTTTTAAAAGTTTTTGATCTCATAAATATTCTCCACAACTAAGAAATATACCTGGCATTTATCATACATTCAAGCATGGGTGCAGATTGGAGGTGGGAGGGGAATGACATGTTAACAAAACTTCAAATCAGATCACTTGCCAATTTGCAAATTACAGTATGTGGCAAAATAAGTTGTAGCGTTTCACTGAAAAACTAGGCATTTTTTTAACACTTGGTAAGTAATCGTGTAGCAAAACGGGCCAACTAGTCGACTTTAAGTCGATTACTACCGGCGACTGGTCGACTTTCGAAAATAGCTAATCATTTCAGCACTACAATTCTCTGATATCCTTTAAAACTTACCCAGACTCCAAGGGCTCTAAAATGTTATGAAGGAGTTACGTGTCCCACATCCTCATGCAAGTTCTGTGAGAAAATTGTGACCCTTTTTAAACTGTATTAGTGGATTAGAAGTTGATTGGGAACTGAATGAAAAATGAGTGGATATTTGAACTGAATAAATAAATATTGTTTAATTAGTTTTTGAATATTTTATTCATCAAGAAACACTATTTCAGTGAAAGTGGATTTCTAGAGATGATGTGATTAATTTTTGCTTTGACGCTCATAAATTAGAGCACAAAGCTCCAACTGAAATGAATAAAATAGAAAACATATGGATATAAGTGAAATATATGCAATAAAAGACCCTTTTATGTGATATATTTCTCTTCTATGCATATTTTTTGTTTCATGCATTATGATTGAGCCTCGAAGATGTGTGATTTCACACTGAATGTCGTGAAGCATCGAAAAATATTTAACTGTCTATTCTCCCAGATTTTTGGCCAAAAATGATTTCCTTCCAGGAGGTCGGAAACGCCAATGAATTCCCAAGATTTTCTCAAGCTTTCTAGGAGAGTTAACATGTCTATTGGAGAACGATTTTATAATACAGGCAGCGTACATATGTAGCTACTACGTTTATGGTTGTTAATCTCTTATGGACTTTAGTTTGTACCACTTCTACTCTTGACACACACACACATCTCTCATTCTATAAGGGATCAATAACTATTCTTACATCAACATTGCTGATATCCAGAACTCTCGACTCTAGACTATAACCAGCATCCAGTCCCTGCTTCAATGGATGTGAAATAGTATTGAATGGCTGAAATAGAATATATGCATTCTGTTATTGGAAGTCAATATTTTGAACAGCTAGCAGGCCTGCAGATTTGAGGCGAATGGCCATTTAGGTCATGTGGAGGTTACCCAAAATGAAAAACATGCGAACGAAAAACAGGTTGCACCAAATTGTCGCTGAGTCATGTGAAATGTTTGCCAAGTTGAATTATCTAGTATGAATGAATGATGGAATGATGTTGAGCATCAACCATCATCCACTGCACAGGTGTTTGCATCTACCTGAAGTGTAGCTGCTCTGTTGGCCAATGGAGCAGCTATACTTCAGGCAGATGCAAACATCTATGCTGATGATTAGTTGATGTTCAACATCATTTTGAACTGTTGATCATCTTAAGATGTAACATAGGTACAAAATCAAGAAATGGCAATAACACATGTCTCTGCCACAAATAGGGATTATCTGCAGTATGCTAGCCCATGCCAATTAGGTTATAATTGCAATAAATTTGTATCTGAATTGCTTCAACAGAGCCTCATTATTGTTCCTGAGGATTCATCTTTATTCATCAGGATATTTCCCATAGGAGCAAGAACTTGGCTATGATACAACAGTTCATATATCAGCATAGTTATGATACATATATATTTAGGTTACCTAATGGGTTACCTGAATCAAGTACAGGAGATTTATTTATTTATGGTGTTTTAAGGTCACATACTTATGCAAAATGGCTAATCGTGACCGTGACAGTTTTACGGGTGGAGGAAGCCGGAGTACCCGGAGAGAACCACCGAGCAACGACGAGCAGCTGTCAGCTCTCCAACATCATAACTCTGAACCGCAGCACAGGCAGGGTTAGATTGGTTGAAGACATGCGCACCATCGACGTGCAGTACGCCTCAGTACACAGCGTCATCGTGCCCCCATGTAGGCAATCGGGGTGAAGTGTCTTGCCCAAGGACACAACGTGGTTGCCGCAGGTGGGATTCAAACAGAGGACCTCTCGGCTTGCAGCCTGCACCTCTACCAACTGAGCCACTGCGCCCCCGAAGTACAGGAGAACGAACGATAGGTTATCAAAGCTCAGACTGGGTGAACAATAAATGGGTTACGCAAAATTTTGAAAACAGCAGGCCTGGCTAGGGTCAAACTATGTTGGTCAGTTTTATGAATGAATGGATGGAAGAAGCCAGATTAACCCTTTACCCAATATGGATATAGGACAAAAGCTGCCAAATTTATTTTTGAATAAGAGCTATGAAAAAAATTTCTTGCTTCTCAGGCAATTTTCTTCAAATTTTCTTCAGAATGAGGGAGGCTTTTTTCATCAACAAAACAGTCTTCAATAGCAATAGATGGAAATTAGAAATGTTACTACATATATTATTAAGTGTTTTCAGCAGTGAAAATATTGAACAATGCAGTTGCACACTTAACCCTGTTTTGTTTGACAGAGCTCAGTGAGATCTGTCAAACAAGATATATAGTTGGTTAAATATTTGGTCCTACAAGTGCAAAATATTATCATCAAAGAGATTTCCAGGTAAAAAGAAAGTGATGAGGTAGATTGTCAATAATGAGGAAGGCACCTCAGAAATAAGAGATTTTTATTTAATAGCCTGATTAAGAATTTTTCATTTTCCCTCTAAATTGAGCTTGTTGCAATGAGAGGTCAAAATCAATGTTTTAGAGGCAATGACTGAATAAAAAAAAAATTGAATGATTTTTTTTATAGAGCCATAAAGGGTCAGTCATTATTGATGGAAAATGGCACCTTAACTTTGTGTCAGAAAGTTAAGGCACATGTTAGAATATTCAGAAAAGAGAGACAATTTGTTCTTAAATACTGCAAACTATCAAATCTAAAAAATCACTTAAAGTCAAGGGAAGCCAAACGACAGAGAAAATTAACTTTCAGATTATCATATTTATCCTTCTCATGTGATGTAAGACAAGATGTAGCCTCCAAGGTTATAAGTCTTCCATTCTACATCATTCAATGTGAAATGAAATTTGAATAAAGAAAAAACTTACCCCTTCATAACACCAATCTTTTAGAACTTCCAAATCTCCCCGTATCATTGCCTGAAAAAGAACAAACAAATACTTAAATCTAAATGAAAAGGATAATGTTCGATGTTTATGAAAGGATTATGAAATAAGACAAGAATTGTGATAATTGGGAATATGTTAATTTCTGTTCCCTGTATGCAATGTTTTTGACAAAAAATAATATGAGGTGTACACTGTACTAAAGAGCTGAGGGGTGGGTTAATATGACCTCACAGTTAATGTATGTGGCCCTCACAGTTAACGTATATCAACGAAAGTTACCAAGTTACAGTGAAATTATTCCAAAATGAGTCATCCTATCAAGTTACATCCCTTCATAAATATGGCCTGTAGACTATGCTAAAGGTTTTCGGGCTTCGGGCCCCTGTAGCTGTCAGTTTCCCAATTGCATCCAAAGGGGACATTCTCATCTAGACATTATATGAAGTCAACCTACCAAGTTACAATGAAATCCCTTCATAAATATGACCTGTAGACTGTGCTAAAGGTTTTTGGGCTTGGGCAGCCATCATGGTTGAATGATCGCAACCAAAAGGGGACATTCTTATCTGGGCATCATCTGGAGTGATCCTACGAAGTTACAATGAAATACCTTCATAAATATGACCTGTAGACTGGGCTCAAGGTTTTGGGGCTTCGGGCCCCTGAAGCCGTCACAGTTGACCAATCACGACCAAAAGGGGATGTCATCATCTAGGCATTATATGGAGTCAAACTAACAGGTTACAATGAAATCCTTCCATAAATATGACCTATAGATTATGCTAAAGGTTTTGGGGTTTTGGGCTCGGGCAGCCATCAAGGCTGAATGATCGCGACCAAAAGGGGACGTGCTCATCTAGACATTATTTGGAGTCATCCTACCAAGGTGCAATGAAATCCCTTCATAAATATCACCTGTAGACTGTGCTAAAGGTTTTCGGGCTTCAGGCCCCTGAAGCCGTCACAGTTGCCTAATGGTGTCCAAAAGGGGCTGTTCTCATCTAGACATTATATGAAGTCAACCTACCAAGTTACAATGAAATACCTTCATAAATATGAACTGAAGACTGTGCTAAAGGTTTTTGGGCTTTAGGCTCGGGCAGCCATCATGGTTGAATGATCGCAACCAAAAGGGGACATTCTCATCTGGGCATCATCTGGAGTGATCCTACGGAGTTACAAAGAAATCCCTTCATAAATATGACCTGTAGACTGTGTTGAAGATTTTCGGCCTTTGGGCACCTGTAGCCATCACAGTTGACCAATCACGACCAAAAGGGGATGTCATCATCTAGGCATTATATGGAGTCAACCTAACAAGTTACAATGAAATCCTTCCATAAATACGACCTATAGACTATGCTAAAGGTTTTTGGGCTTGGGCAGCCATCAAGGCTGAATGATCGCGACCAAAAGGGGACGTTCTCATCTAGACATTTTTTGGAGTCATCCTACCAAGCTACAATGAAATCCCTTCATAATTATGACCCATAGACTGTTCTAAAGGTTTTCGAGCTTCGGGCCCCTGTAGCCGTCACAGTTTCCCAATCGTTTCCCAAAGGGGACGTTCTCATCTAGACATTATATAAAGTCAAACCAACCAAGTTACAATGAAATCCCTTCATAAATATGACCTGTAGACCGTGCTAAAGGTTTTGGGGCTTCGGGCTCGGGCAGCCATCATGGTTGAATGATTGCAACCAAAGGGGACAACCTCATCTGGGCATCATCTGGAGTGATCCTACGAAGTTGCACTGAAATCCCTTTATAAATATGACCTGTAGACTGTGGTCAAGGTTTTCGGGCTTCAGGCACCTGTAGCCATCACAGTTGACCAATCACGACCAAAAGGGGATGTCATCATCTAGGCATTATATGGAGTCAACCTAACAGGTTACAATGAAAACCTTCCATAAATATGACCTTTTGCCTCTGCTAAAGGTTTTTTGGCTCGGGCACCCATCAAGGCTGAATGATCGTGACGTTCTTATCTAGACATTATTTGGAGTCATCCTACCAAGTTACAATGAATTCCCTTCATAAATATCACCTGTAGACTGTGCTAAAGGTTTTCGGGCTTCGGGCCCCTGTAGCCGTCACAGTTGCCCAATCAGGACCAAAAGGGGACTTTCTCATCTAGACATTGTATGAAGTCAACCTACCAAGCTACAATGAAATTCCTCAATAAATATGACCTGTAGACTGTGCTAAAGGTTTTTGGGTTTTGGGCTCGGGCAGTGGTCACGGTTGGCAGATCACGCCCAAATGGGGAAATTCTCATCTAGAGATCATAAGGAGTCATCTTACCAAGTTACAATGAAATCCCTCCATATTAAACATGACCTGCAGACTGTGCTAAAAGATTTTGGGTTTCGGGCTTGGGCAGCCATCACGGTTGATAGATCATGCCCAAAAGGGGACATTCTCATCTAGGCATTATACAGAGGCATCCTACCAAGTTACAATGAAATCCCTTCATAAATACGACCTGTAGACTGTGCTAATGGCTTTCGGGTTTTGGGCTCAGGCAGCCATACCGGTTGCCCGATCAAAAGGGGACGTTCTCATCTAGACATGGCCCCCAAACCTGCATATGAAATTTAGTGACGATCAGACAAGAACTGCGGAGTGTAGCCCGTGCTAAAGGAAAATGTGAACAGACTCACAGACAAACAGACTTCCGCACACGTGATGGCAATAGCTTATCTTGACTGTGTCAAGTAAAGCTAAAAATGGAGTCAATACACCCAATGTGTCAAAAAACCATCGCTAAATTTTCATATTTTAATTAATTTTCATTTCATTTTATAATTTTATAATTTTATACCTGTAGCCTGATCGACATTGATGTCAATCTGTTTTGGTGTGTTATCATTCAGAAGAAACTCATGAGTGGTAGCCAAGTGGATAAGTGTGCTGGTCTCTCATGTAAGAGATCCTTGGATGGATCCTCAGCTGGGAAAGTTCCTGAGGTGTCCGAACAATCTCTGTCAACATCAATTGTGAGGTTGATGCTCTCACCACGTATTGTCCTATTGGGTGGGGACGTAAAGTGGCTGTCCTCTGTGCAGAGAATGACACACTCTGTGCAGGTTAAAGATCCCTTTGTAGGCCACAAAGCTGCCGCTATGGAGGTCGTACCACATACCTGCACCATTGGGCCAAGAAAAGGCATTAATATGAGTTGCATAACTTGCTCGCCAATCCTTGTAAAACAAATAAACTTAAAAACAAAAAACTCATGAATAATAATACTGCAGAATTTCCATTGTATATTTAACTTTAATGCACAACCTTAACCTAACCTGGGATATATGTGAAATATTTAAATTTTATTTTAAATTTCCTTTCTTATTATATCTACCACAATTGTTTACTACAGGCTTGCACTAGAGTGGAAGACCCTAACTTGGAAAATATACTCTCTATTTTGATCTTTCCCAAGTGATTTGGGAAACAAAAGTGGTGCAAAAGCACCAAGAAAAAATAAGTCAAAACTGAGTCAAGCACCATCGGTGCCCCTGAGAAATGGATTGAGGAGAGATCTTCTGTCGACCAGGAATAAGAGACAGAAAAAATCATTTCCTGCCTTTCCTAATGAACTGCGTCCGATTGAGATAAATGCAAATTGCATGAACCGGACAGACCAAAGGGTAGTTACCCTCAACCGAAGGAAGAGCCCTGATACAGATAGCAGGTGGAGTCATTTCTGGCATCTGATTCTTGGCCAGAAAGGAGCAATCAGTGGTAAACATAACACTGTTGGGAGAGCTCCTGAGAAAGGCCACGTCTACCGAGAGGTCGTGAAGCTCACTAACCCGTCTGGCTGAGGTAAAAGCCATCAGAAAAGCTATCTTGTATGTGAGAAAATGCATATCCACCTGGGCTAAAGGTTCGAACGGTGCCCCACCCCCAAGCAAAGCAGCACCCAAGAAAGATTCCATCTTGGAGTAAGCTGCAAAGTCCTAGGCCTTTTCAAGGAAAAGTGTCGAACAAGCTTGGAGAGGTATGGATTAGTGCCGATACGACACTGTCCCACATACGAAAAGGTCTCCGAAAGCATGGACCTGTACCCTTTGATAGTAACAAGCTGGAGACCCCGAGAATCAAACAGATATACCAGAAACTCCGCAATCTGTGTTATCAAAGGATTGGCATAATCAACAGAGTTATCGGCACACCATCGACAGAAGACCTTCCACTAAGCTGCATAGACTAAACCAGTGAAGTGCTTCCTTGAAGAAGAAATGCACTCCACTGCTCGTCTCGAAAAACCACTACCGAGGAGACAGGAACTGACAAAAGATATGCGTGAAGGCACAATGAAGTCGGGTCGACGTGAAACCTCCTCGGGTGACCTTGGCAAAGAAGGTCGCGACGTAGAGGGAGACGGGCTGGAACCGCCACCAACAGAGAGCGGAGCTGATTGATCCACACCCACTGAGGCGACAGGGGAGCAATCAGAATGATTCAACAACTGCAGGTTCGTATCTTGGCTAGAACCTGAGGCAGAATCGGAACCGGCAGGAAGGCGTAGCCGACAAGACCGTTCCAATCGAGTGACAGAGCGTCCACGGCAAAAGCTAGAGGATCCGGACACAGGGACATGAAAGTGTCCACCTAATGGTTCAAAAGAGAGTCGCAAAGAGATCGATGTGGGGATGACCCCAGAGATCGCAAAGCGACTGGAACACCATCCTGTGGAGCATCGGGACAGGAAGTCGGATAGGACGTTCAGACAACAAGGAATGTGATGAACCACCACCCTGGCACTGACATCCTGAGCGATCAGTAGAAGATCCCGAGCCAATTCATGGGAACCGAGTGCATGCCACACTGGTTCCGAATGTAAGCAAGCACTGTCGAAGAGTCAGACAACAGAAGGACCTGGCGATACGATAGGTGGGGGAACTACTGCCAGAAACTCAGAAGAAGAGCAAGAAGCTCCTTCTGGTTGATGTGAAGAGCTGCTTGATCCTGGTCCCATGCCCCATGAAGGGAAAGACCTTGAGGATCCAACGTCGCACCCCATCCGAGATCGCTGGCATCTGCTGTCAGAACCCGATCGGACGTGGGTAAGTCCAACGAAACCCCCTGCATAATCCACTGCACATCCGTCCAGGGGAGAAGGTGAGGATGAAGAGATTCTGGTAACTGAAGCACCAGATCCAGAGGATCGACATTCGGCCTCCAACGACTAAACAGAAAGTGTTGGAGAGGACTGACATGCAGGCGACCTAGAGGAATGAGATCTGTCACCGAACCGCAGAAACCGAGCAGACGGAGTGCACTCCGAGCTGTCGCAGACGTGAACTGGGACAGAGTCAGGGTAAATGCTGCGAGAATCACAGCCCTTGCCCGGGGAACCACTACCATACTGAACTGGGTACGGAAGTCCATCCCCAGATGACAAAATGATTGAGAAGGGACCAGGTCTGACCTCTCCTCATTGACTCTGAACCCTAGCGACGTGAGCAGGCTCAAAACAGTGTGTCAACATCTGACTCCAGAAAGGCAGCATTGGAATGCCTCTGGAGGATATCGTCTAGATATGCCGAAGTAGTCACCCTGGACTGTGTGCGATGGAAGGCTCTCACATGCAACATCAGTCAGGTAAAGGCACAAGGAGCCAGATTGAGACCGAAAGGCATGGCCTTGAACTGGTAAACTCGCCCCAGAAAAGTGAACCCGAGATACTTTTGTGATGTCCGATGAAACGGGACATGAAAGTAAGCATCACCCAGGTCAATGCTGGAAGCGAAATCTCCCTGGTGAATGGAACAGCAAACCGACCTGAAAGTCTCCATGCTGAACTTGGGAGCTATGATAGACTGGTTCAGGATACTCAAATTGATAATCAGTCTCAGTCAGCCATCATTCTTCGGCACCAAGAACAGGCATGAATAAAATCCCACTGACTGAATGTTCTTGACGACCTCGATCGCCCCCTTTGCCAGGAGATTGCCTATCTCCATGATCAAAAGCTCCCGACATGAAACGTCTGAAGGAACTGGAGTTGGAAGAGGCACTCTCGACAGAGTGGGGTGCCTCCGGAAGGATATTCGCAGCCCGAACCGAACAACATCTAACACCCAAGGATCGGATGTGATGGTGGCCCAATGGTCTGCGAATTCTGATATCCTTCCTCCAACCTGGGACGAATCGAGGTGAGGACCTTCATTTTGAGCCCCGGTGAGAGGAGAACCACCTCCTCTGCTATATGAAGAGTCCTGAGTCCTCTCTAGCCTGCCGATGCTTACCCTTACCCCATGAGTAAGAAGTAGAAGCGGTGGCAGGAGGATCAGCCCTTTGCTTTGCAGTGGAAACAGAAGGGTGCTTGTTAGGCCTTGGACGGCCCTGGCCTCCAACAGAAGGCTGATCAAGCTGACGAAGCAGCAGCTGATCTTTGGAATGACGTAGGATGTCATCTCGGACTGTCGCCACAGAACCATGGAACAGTTGCGGGCCTGCCAAAGAAGCAGATCGAAGAGCAGCGCGCTGCCCCTCAGGAAGGGAACAGCTTGTGTCCAGCACAGCATCCCTGCAAACTAATTCCAAGTTAGCTGTGTTACAGGCATGCATGTAAGATGCATGAGCACCTTGGACAGCACACACAAAGGAGCCTGTACGTCGTCAAACTTATCTGGAGGCAGATAAGCAGCTAAAGTAGAGATGACGTGATCTGAGAGAGAAAGCATGCCCAGCATCTCTCTCGTTAAGCCCGACACAGACTCCAGAGTCGCCATAGGAATAATAATAACTTGGGCTTGGATCCAAGATTGTCAAAGTCTGGCAGACTGACGGATTGGCGGAATTGTAGGAATGATAACGCGCCGGAGGGAAAAAAGTGTCAACCCTGGTGAAGAACGAAGTCTTCATAGCCTTGGAACTCAGCTTAGAGTCCAAAGCTGTAAATGCTCCAACCACCTGTACCGACTGGCACGGTTGAAGGTGCCCAGAAGCAGGTTGCTCCACAGGCTGTAGGCGCACGACCCATGATTGTGGCCTGGCTGACACTGTCGGCTGGTTTGACGGTTTGAGCTCTGGCAGGAACCCAAACACAAAGTCAAGAGCTGCCCCAAAGTCAGAAGACTGTTGGCTCTCAACATCAGGTATGTCGGACTCATCCCCTGAGTCGGAAGACACATAACCCATCATGGGCAAACCAGCCGACACCTCCCATGGTGTAGGCACACCAGAGGGATCAGAAAGCGGCCTGCTTCCAATCCCAGGAGGCAGCGCCACTGGGGGTGGCTGGAAAACCACTAGTAGTCTTGCTGGAAGCAACGGGAAGGCTCTTGGACAGAACCTGAGTGAGCAAGGAGAGGGCCTCCCTAAGCTCACTGCCCGTGTCGGCCAGTTCGACATGGGAACGAACCGGCAAAGTGGCTTCACTCTTGACCCTTTTAACCAACGAAGGGTGACGACCCTCAAATACACCCGCCAAGGCGACGGGCTGCAGCCGAAACATCTGAAGGCAGATATGTATAGGGGTATGACATACCCCGAGGATCCACAGAGAGGGATTTCAGGAGAGTCGCCGCAGACCTCTGAGGGACAGAAGGTCCAGGCTGCACAAAATATCCCATGTTCTCACTATCAGACATCTCTGCAGACCCCTGCAGGGATAAAACTGCTGTGCTCAACGGCTGAGAGACCACAGCAGAGGGTTCGGTCGGCAGCCCCTTCCGACTTCGCCAAGTTGAAGTCAGGGAAGGCTGAGACCGATACCCACACAACACACTACCAGACATCGCTGCAGACTCCTGCAGGGATGAGCCGAGGCCGGCTGAAACGGTGACCGATGACATTGCAGACGGAACAGCAGTAGCAGCAGATATGATGGGAGCTGTTGAAACTGGTGGAAAAGGGAAGAGAGCAACCGAGCTCCAAACGAGGAGTCACAACCCTAATGACAGCCTCAGATGTCGACTGGAGAGGGACCATAGTCCTGGAACCAGGCATCTCTTCACCAGACAATTTAACAGCTCCCGCAGTATCCACCAAGGTTAAAGACTGCACATCCCCCACGGAGGGGCATAACTCTCACCAGATGTGGTTGTGTCGGGAGGCCCCGAACGACAGCGAAAGTCGCACGCGACACGGAAAATATATAAAATACAATGAAAATGTGGTTGAAAATAATAATGAGAATATATAAAACACATTCCTGTTATTATATGATCCTCAGATCCATAATTCCAGTCACAGGTAACCATTATCAACGAGTTTAATTATCACTGTTTCTCAGTTGCAAATGGACGTCCTACCACATGGGCGGATGAAAAAAGAATGATTCATTAGTTACTGCTTGAGCACTGGTTCCAGAAGTCGTGGAGTTGTACTAAGAGAAGAGCGTCCCCTACTGGCTTATTTTTTTCTTGGTGGTTTTGCACCACTTTTCTTTCCCAAATCGCTTGGGAAAGATCAAAATAGAGAGTATATTTCCGAGTTAGGGTCTTCCACTGTAGTGCAAGCCTGTAGTAAACAATTGTGAGGTAGGCCCTCCATACATTTACCCTCCGCGCATGCGCAGACGCCAGGAAGTCACTGAATCTGGCGCCAACATCATTCTTTGTAACAAGATTATAATATAATAATTCAGCGGGGAGGTATGAGTGCCCAGTACTGCTCACTCATGGGAGGGCCACTCCCATCTGGGCCATTGGTAAGTATAAAAAATATATAAATTACTTTAAATTTTTCATATTTTTATACTGTATACCAATGGCCCAGACTAGCTGAATCGTAAAAAGGTGGAGGGCCTAGAACTTCCGAAATAGTAGATCAACATAGATCAAATCCTTCAATCCATGATGAAGAAAATTAGAATAATTAGAATTTACATGTATGTCTCTTTATACCATAATAGAAGAGACATATCCTAATATGGATCCCAATTATGAAAATCCTAAATCTGAGCATGAAATCATGCTAAATAGGATGTAACGAGTTCACAAATTTTTAAGGCCAGTCTGGACTAAGCCCTAAAAATTAGGATGGCATATTTTAGAATGAGAGAAAATTGCCCATAAACCTACGCCATACAATAATACTACAGCTGAACGCCGAATATAGTACGGACAAAACAGCTTCCTTCATAGTTACATACCCAATAAGCCAGGGAAGTGGAGAAAATGCCCCCCCCCCTCCCCTTTTTTTTTGAACATATCTTCAAAAGAAAGAGGGGAGAGCTCTGGAATCAATAAGTGGTACAAGGAAACACTATGAAAAAATATCGATCAGGCACTCAGGAATTAATTCATGAATAATAAATGGTGCTTAATGCCACTTCACAACCCAAGGCTATAGCAATGATTTTGGGAAACAACATTATCCGCTACAAAATATGCACTGCAGACAGCATATACAAGTACGACGAAATCAGTGAAATAATAATATAACATACACATATTAAAGTGAGATACGATGAACAATCTCTGCATAGAAAACGCGCTTCAAAGATCATTCACAGGCGGCCTCAGTACAATTAAATCCAGTAAGAACACTCTCCAGCATGTACAATTTGGTATTAACAACTATAAACACATGAGAATATGCAATTTGAGAACCGACAAAATCGAGACCAGGATCTAGAAATGGAGGTAGGTATGATTAACAGGTTCCAATACAGACCTCCCCCAAAATATATAATAATTTCAAGGTCCACCAATGTGATAGCGTAATAAATATAGCACAAGTGCATTAAAATCCAGCCTGTAATCATCTTAAAAACCGCTAAGTGGTTATGCAGTCACCTATGAACTCAAATAGCCTATGAGGGCGCCATCCAACACGACCCAAACGCAAAGTATTCATGTATTAGGATATATATACAGTGTGTGAGTGGGGTGGGGGGGGGGGGGGGGGGGGGGGGGGGTATGGGGGGGGGGGATTTGAATATATGACGAAACCTCCTCACCCACATTATTTAATCATTGCTGGTCCAGACAGAAAAAATATAGTAATCGCAGCTCCCTCACGTCTGACATACTCCGTTATGCTACTGAGAGCGGGGAATGAAGTGAAGAACAGAACTTCCCCAGAAGAAGAAGGCCCTCTCGTGGGGGAAGCTTCTGGCGAATGTTCAATAACAGACACTTAACCTCAATGTAATCAATAGAAACAAATGAATTGAAGGAAACATATATCCTATCATTCATTCCCATAAATATGGCTGAGCGTCAAGAGTATGCGCTCAAATGCCTAATACTGGTGACACAAATGATGGAAACTATTATTCCTGTGCGCCGCAAACTTAACTATCCTGAAGCGATCCTACATAAGATCATGTAATAGTCATACAGTTAGAATAAGCCCAAGAAGCTGTCAGCGCTTTTACTTCATGCACTGATATCTTAAGCATTGACTGCTGATTGGATTTATATTTTCCTAAGCAGTACGAGTAGCTAACTGAATCCATCTAGCAATAGAATGAACCAGAATGTCTCTTCTATTGGAAATTAATGACAAACGAAGCGTTCTTCTCTTCTGATAAACTCTGATCTCCGTCTATAAGTACATGATCGCTATATATAAATTCAGTGATGTAGCGTAAACAATAAGACCTCATTACTGAATATGTGGACTCAAAGATCGAGGGTCCTAAGAACCCTACATAGAGAGACCATCGGACTCAGGATTGTAACTCAATATATGAACTCACATCCGTCATAATTGAGAAAAAATGTTAAATATATGCCGAAACTTGACCTTATGTAAAAAGATTTGTTAAAACAAAACAGGTCTAGATGGAAAAACGTCTACCACACCAGTTAAGAAAACTAGAGGGGACGTGTGCGTAAGCGACCCATCGAAATAAGATTCATAGCCGCTCCGCACAATCCCACCTGACGCATAAAATCTTCCGCTGCTAATGCGTCTGATAAAAGATAAAAGCGAGGCCAAACAACTGGCTAATTCACTCTGTGAAACAACAGACGAACCAGCTTGTTGAAAATGAATTGTAGGATACGTGTATATTATCGTACATCCTATGAGACATTATCTAGATCATTATTCCAGTGATCTAAAGAACTATACTCGCCGCATCGCCGATCATACGAACGCTCACCTTTCGACTAAAAGTATATCATAAATAACCTAATTATCCAGTTCAGTCGAAATCGGTCGGACCGAGCTACATAAGAGCCTCAAGCCACTGGCTCAGGGGTATCTGATCAGTAAACTCAAACAGACCTAAACCCTCCATCCAAGTGGCTGTATAGTTAATCCCTAAAGTAATATATATGAGGAATACCTACACCTTCACTATGAGTCCTTATAGATGATATTAGTCTAGGACAACATTTCTTACTCTTTCTGCTGGTGTTAGTCGATTAAACCCCAACTTAAAAATTCGAGTATTAATGCTTTCTTGTAGAATAATCCTACATTAATGAAAGCTTACCATCAAAGACCTAGTGTCTGGAAAACTAAAGCGATCTGAAGCAAGTTTTCCACCTAGTCAAATGTTAAAGATGACGAGGCAAGACTTCGTTACATCAGAATAACTCCCACTTAACATCTGTTAAGACAGAGAAATATATGATAAATAGGCCTGGAAAGAATTCTTTAAAGGTACAAACGACCACAAAATTCCTTTCCATATAGACGTTGCGTCACAGTACTTAAAATTTAAGTGCATAAGACCGTGAGTCTAAATTCACTCTGAATAAGAAATTATCTTTTCAATAGAATGTGAGCGAACAGCAAAATGATGAAGGTAAGGCTACAACGAAGATCTTAGCCTGCTCATTCAATGCAGAGAAACTCTCAACACATCTTCCCCGGTCGTTTTTTAAATGTATGTGATCAAAAAACGATTAAAATACAGAAGATGATGATAAGAAACCGTATTACTTCTTCCCAAAGAAAGATAAATATGGCGTCATCTACTTTATTGAAGACCTGTGACACCCATGTAGACTTAACCAGAAAGACATTTTATTATCCTGCTCTTTGTCCGGATGAAGTCCGTGTCTAACAACGGTAGCGGTTTCACACAATTACTTGCAGCATTGTGACTCACTGGAACAAGTTCAAGGAAACGATAATGGATCGTATACATATCATCCATGAGTTGTTCCGAAAGGGAAGGTTATCCTCCTCCGTAACCCTTTCATCATTCGTCTAAATCAGTTTAGAATCATGGTCACCGGCATCTGAACAGGCAGATGATTGGACCGATCAAGCACTATTCAACAGCTCAAGTTTTGACACTGACATTGAGTGCTTCTGCCTTAGCAGGAATACTGCGATAAGCTGTGCAATTTGCGACAGCAAGTCCATTACGGAGGCCTGAGGAGCAGCGGTCATGAATCGCTTGTCCGCCAGCAACTCCTGAGACAGTATGTCCAAGAATGCTCTTACTGCGAACGTCCCGATGAATGAAGCCTCATCTCCTTGGCTACTAGATGGTACAACTTACTTCACAAAAGGTGGACCTCTTGACGATGCAGACTAGATATCTTAAGTCACTAAGCCAAGATGCGGTCGTGAGTGCTTGGTAGACGCTGAAGAAGTCCACTGCAAACGCTCGACGATCCGGACATGGTGACACATACGTCTGCAACTGATTGTTGAGATGCGTTGCCAATAAGTCTATCATTGGCCGCTCCCATTGGTAGCAAATCTTGATTGAATACTCGTTTGTTGAGAGTCCATTCTGACGGCAACAAGCAACCCCTCCGTAAAAGGGAGTCCGCTAATACGTTTAGACGACCCGGAATATGACGGACCGATAGGAGAACTTGATGTTCTAGTACAAACAGAAGGATTCATTCCGTTAACTTGAATAACAGAATGGAATGAGTGCCTCCCTGGTTCCGAATATACGCTATTACCGTCGTATTGTTGGACAGAATTTGCACGTAAGCATTCTGAATAACGTTTATCCAATGACGTAGCGCAAGCCAAATTGACATCATTTCCTTGATGTTTATGTGCTTGATTAGGAACTGCGGATCCCAAAGACGCTGGCACTTCAAATCCGTTGGGCTCAATGTTGCACTCCAACCTGTTTGACTGGCATCCGTTATAATTGTAAAACTCGGATCCGGCAATTGCAGTGGAACTCCCTGAGTTAACCACTGAATGTCTGCCCACATCTGAATCTCTTGTTTCACTTGATTTGACAAGAGGATGTCCGTATCGAGTGAATGAATCTTCACCCTCCAATTCTGAGTCAGAAAAATTTGGAGAGGACGAGTCCGTAGCCGCCCCATCAGAATAAAATCCGCGGCAGCTCCGCACAAACCTATCAGTCTCATGAATTCTCTCGCTGTAACTTTGTCTGAGTGAAGACAATAGTGAGCGTAACAACTGATTAATTTCGCTCTGGTTAATGGCAGATTAACGAGATTGTTGTGCGTCGCGAAGCTCATCCCCAGGTGAGTGAATGACTTGGACAGCGCCAGATCCGACTTCTCCTAGTTGACTATGAAACCGAGACGCCGGAGCAATAGAAGCATATTCTGCACATCGTTCTGAAGCATTAACTCGTTGCCGTACCTCTGAAGAACGTCGTCCAGGTAGGCCGATGTTAGCACAGACGAATGAGCTCGGAAATGAGTCATTACCTAGTTCATTATTCGAGTGAGAGCCTAAGGCGCTATATTCAGACCGAAGAACATTGCTCGGAACTGAAACACGACTCCCAGGACGGCAAAGCGAAGATACTTTCTGAACACCAGATGTACCATGACGTGAAAGTACGCATCCTTGAGATCTATGCTCATAGCATAGTCGTTCACCCGAATGCTCGTTCTGACTGATCGGATGGTCTCCATATAGAATTTTGGAGCCACGATCAGCTTGTTTATCCAGCTCAGATCTATGACTGGACGGAAGGAGCCGTCTGGTTTCGGAACCAGAAAAAGATGGCTGTAGAAACCTGGAGATTCCTGGTTTTCTACGACCTTTATCGCGTTCTTCTCCAGAAAAGACTGGACCTTTGATAGAAGCGAGCCTCTTTCTGCAGAACTGACGGAAGCTGAGTCCATCTTGGACTTCGAGTTAACGGAGGTTTTCCTTTGAAGGACAGTTTTAGTCCTTCCAAAATCACTCCTCGAACCCAAGGGTCGTCCGTAAACGACTCCCAATTGGTTGAAAAACTCGACAGTCTTCGGTGCACTGGAATACGATAGAGGTTTATACCATCACCTCCTGGACCTGCGAGGCTTGCGGAAGGAGAAACCACGTCCTCCACAGCCTGCACCTCGTCCCGTCGACCTAGGGGCATCTGACCGGTTGTCTCAGCCAGTATTACGGCCCCTACCTGAGTCGCTACCCTGACGATCTCTAGAGTAAGACCTAGAGGATGCATAGGAACTTCTATAGGAACTTTCCTTGGGCATATTCGCCCAGAAGTGCCTGTCCTACTCTTCTCTGCCGAATCCGACTTTATAGAAGCGGATTTGAATAGCAGAGAGTCTGAAGCTTTCTTAGTTATCTGATCATAGATTGTGGAAAGCTTGCCGTCGAAGAGAAGCTCTCCGGAGACCGGAGCGACTTTGAGAGAGTTTTTCACCTTACTATCCACATGCATGGATGTAGCCAGGGCCGCGTCACGTGTAACCAACTCCAGATTTGCCACTGAAAGGGCAGAGTTATACGTGGAGAATGCTATGGCCCTCGAAAGAACTCTTAAGGAGGTTTGTACATCCTGGAATTCTTTTCCTTTGAGACATAATGATAACGCTCTGGTAAGGTGAACTGCATACGATAATGCGTCTAAACTAGCTCTGTTAGACGATATTGCCGTTTCCAACGTCATGGTTGGAATTGACATAGACGGCGGTATAGACAATTCTAGGTCTTTGGCTTGGTCATCTAGACGCAGAGGAACTCTCGGAATGCCCTGTCCTGCCGTTTCAAATTATTCCTTGAATTGTTGAAAGGCAGATGTAGAGCATTTGCCGATAAGAAACCGGACCAGCCCGTTTTGGTAGCAAGTTTAAATATAGCGTCATTCAATAGTTCAAATGTCAGTGAGACATTTCTGGACTGTGTCGGAAACTCAGGGACGATGTCCCTAAACCGATTAAAGAATTCTGAGTCCAGTGGCGCTATCAATCTCTTATTCGGCAACGCAGCATTTTGGTCCAGAGGAACAACTTTAGAAAGATAAAGCCGGATGAACTCTACGGAAATTTTATGTTGTTCCGAAAGGGAAAGTTCCAACTCCTCCATATCCCTGTCGGACCACTTGTAATTCTTGGTCGTCCGTGCCTGCACCTGCAGCGGAACGTACCGACCCAGCTTCCTCGGAAAATACCTGATCCGACAGAGTTTCTGTCGGCTGCTGGGATGCTGCGATAATTTTTGCTATCTTCGATAGCACGTCCGTAACGGAGGCCTGTGGAGCTGCGGTCTTACAAGATTTAGCCACTGGAAGCTCCTAGGACGTTGACTCCTGCATACTTCTTTATGCGAACGTCCGGAGTATGAAGGCCTCGTATCCTTGGCTACCGGATGGGGTGATCTGGTCGCCGTGGAATTCCTGGTCGGCGAGGTTGGCTGGATATCGCTGGTCACGTAGCCAAGGTGCAGTTGTGTGTGCTGCCGTGAGGATGAGAAAGCCAATAGAGTAGTCTCTCCGGACTGTCTATATAACAGAGCATCCCGAGCGGTGGACGTATGCTCCGACTGAGGAACGTTCTGTACCACAACATCTGGGCCCCGATATTATTGTACGAGAGAGGAACCTCTCTCGCTGTCAGCCGGGATGGACCTGGACGGCTAGGAACCGGACTAATAGGCTTCCTCCATACCATCCTTGTATCCGTCGTCACTGGGTGTGCACGTAGTAATTTTATAGTGCTCGCATCACCCAAATCTCCTTCCTGGACCGCAACGGACGAACCTGGCTGCCGAGCCATTCGATGAATGGTTGCTACACCGGGCGAGCTAGCGGACGCCAAAGCCGTCGATCCTACTTGAGACCTCTTAGGCAATTGGCGTATCTGCATGAGCACTTTTGCCGCTAGCTCTTCATTTGACTTGACTGTGACGACGGAAGCACACTTTTCAAAGACATCACGGAAACATTACCCTGTTCTTGTTCCTCAATGAGGCCTGTGGAGCCGCGGTCTTACGTAAATAGCCGCTGGAAGCTCCAGGGACGTTCATTTCTGCATTTATATAATATGCGAACGTCCCAACTGGAAAAGCCTTCTGTCCTTGGCTAGCCGATGGAGTGACCTGGTCGACTTGGATTCCCTGGTCGGCGAAGCAGGAGCTCCAGGGACGTTCATTCCTGCATTTATATAATATGTGAACGTCCCCTGGAAATCTGTGGTCACATAGCCAAGGTGCGGTCGTGTGTGCTGACTTGAGGATGAGGAAGCCAATTGAACAGCCACGTTGGACTGTCTATGCGACGGAGCGTCCCGAGCAGGAGGAGTGGACGTATGCTCTGACTAACAAACGAATATACAACAACATCGCGATGCAGATGTTGTTGTAAGAGAGAGGGAGGCTCTCTCGCTCGTGGTCCGGATAGACCTGGACGAGCTAGCTACCGGACTGACAGGCTTCCTCCGTACTATCCTCGGATCCACCGTTGCTGGGTGTGCACATTCAATGTTTATAGTGCTCGCATCACCCAAACTGCTTCCCTGGACTGCAACGGATGAACCCGGCTGCCAAGCCATTCGATGAATGGTCGCTACACCGGACAGACTAGTGGACAATCAACGTCTTCGATTCTACTAGGGACCTCTTCGGCAATTGTCATATTTCCATGAGCACTTAGCCGCTAGCCCTAATACTGCAACGACGGAGACACACTTGTTGAAGACATCACGGAAACATCACCCTGTTCTTGTTCTTCTGAAAAAGAGACTGATAAACTAGAGTTGCAGAGAGAGGACCGGAATGGACCCCTCACCGCTAACAATATACCGTGACACATGTCTCCAACGTTGTCATTCCAATTAGCACACACTGACAGGGGTCGTACAGGTTTAACAAAATAAAATTCAAGCACTTTTCAAGGGCTATGTCATTCATTTTCAAGGACTATTTCCATTCTAAGAAACCAACTGTGACATGTTCTTTTTATAACTGCTCTCCGCACAGTGCATATTTCAAGAATGAGTGTGTACCAGGTAATATTCAGGCCCATTTCTGTCCTTTTGGTTAAGTTTCGGAACTTCTTGCAAGGTTGTTGGGTTGTTTGTGGTAATTTGACATTCAAAATTGATTATTCACAAACAATAATTCATGATTTATTATCAAATACCTCTGTTATTTTCATACAAAGTCAAGGTGAATCTTTGATATAGTATCGCTTCCAGTAACTATCCTTTTGTGTGGCATGAAGCAGGCGGAGATGCAGACATTGATTGGAAAACCAGTTTGCAAAACACAATTCACTGCTCATTTGAATTGGATGCTCTCCATAGTATAGCAGCCTGTGTGTACAGTGAGCCACATGATAGTATGCAAATAGATAACATGCAGCCGTTTCAATTTTCTGATTGGTTAAAATTGACCTGTACATTATGATGAACGTCATCGTAATTTGTGTACTTGTGTTTTCTCTCATTATCATGAACAAGAAAAGTAGTGTGCAGAGCACAGAGGCATATTATACTATTTGTGTTTTAAACTTTAATATGCTACAGCGAATTCCCGAATTTTTTTGTTATTTTGGGCACTAAAACGTGGCATTTTGAGGGAGATTTTTTTAGCAGAGTAGGTTGGGGTCCAGGATTCAAGGCCTTTTCAAGGGGAGTGGTGGTAATTCAAGCACTATTCAAGGGGAAAAGTCAATTTAAGCACTTTTCAAGACAGGCATTGAAATTCAAGCACTTTTCAAGACCGTACGGACCCTGACTGAGCAAGAATTAGTGCGAGTACATTGACTACAAAAAACACAATGTACATGAGAATAAGAGGAAGATTTCCTTGCATTGCAATTGAACAATATTTTTTCATCTTGAAAAAATGTTAAAAAATTTATAGTAATTTATATATTTTTTATACTTACCAATGACCCAGACATAGCTGGTGCTAACTCGTAAAAATCTAGGGCCAAACACAAATTTTGCCCCCCAATCCCCAAAATTTGCATCTAAAACTAAAAGAAATCATGTCCTGAAGGACCTCCATACTTTGCCCCTACTGCGCATGCGCAGTGTCAAGGACGTTCCGAAATTGGCGCCAATTACCATTCTTGCAAGCAGTGCCTGGTCAGCGCTATGTACTCAGCGGCGAGGTATGAGTTCTCAACTCCTGGGAGGGCCATCCCCGTCTGGGTCATTGGTAAGTATAAAAAATATATAAATTACTATAAATTTTTTAACATTTTTATACTGTACCAATGACCCAGACATAGCTGAATAGTAAAAAGGCTGGAGGGCCTAGGACATAGAGGAAAATCCAATAAGCTCAACTATATAATATAGAGCCAACCCCTCAAGGAGAAAAGGGGTATTAGGCTTTACATGTATCTTTCTTATTTTATGATAAATTAGAAAGATACAATACCCTTCATAATTGAGCATAATAACATTCATGTTCTCTATTAACATCCAGTATAACCCTCTATACTAATTATTTTTAAAGTAAGCCAATAAATAAAGTTAGTCCAGAGAATTGAGACTCTTTATATTCTTTAAAAGTGTCCGAGGATTGTATATTAATGCCCGTTTGACACTTGACATATACAAATGCTTCACACCGAGCTACACTTTAAAAACATGACATGAATGAATTTTTAACATTAATATTACACTTTAAAACCATCCCAGAAACGACTCAGAAATACTGACTTCGGAGGAGGAATTCCTTTGCTTTTCACTATAAAGCAGGTGACCTAAGGGAACACCCTCCCCCCCCCCCCTTCCCCTTGCCCTGGGTCAAATAGCCCAGAGCGAAGAGGGCAGCCGGACGGAGTCACTGCCGGAACAGAAAGCCTGCATAACTATAGTTGCAACTGTTTAGTGGACGACATTCTGAGCAACAGATAACGGACCTAAACAATGCAGGTCTCCAGAAATGGACTCAATATTTCTGAGATAAAAATTTGTGAATGTGGATGGCTGAGACCAATAGGCAGCCTTCATTAAATCTGTAATAGCAATACTATTTGCGTAAGCCCAAGATGTAGAAAGAGCTCTTACTTCATGAGCCGAAATCTTAAGCACAGACTGCTGAGAAGAAGATAAATTTTCATAAGCAGCACGGATAGTTAATTGAATCCATCTAGCAATAGAATGGACTGAAATGTCCTTTCTATTAGGCATCAGAGACAGAAAGAAACGTTTTCATCCCTTTCTGATAAACTGAGATCTCTGTTTATAAATACGTAATGCTCTAACAGGACAGAGTAAAGGCCTACGCCCGTCTGAAGACGGAAGGGCCTTAATAACAATAGGTTCCGGATATTTATTAGGAGCCTGATTCTTAGCTAAAAATCCCACATTAGTAGTGAAGGTGATAGTGTTCCCGACACTACGATAGTGAGAATCATCCACCGACAGTGCATGAAGCTCACTGACTCTTCTAGCAGAAGAGAAAGCTAAGAGAAAAGCTGTCTTATAAGACAAAAATTTGAAATCTACTGTCCCAAGAGGTTCAAATGGCTTTTCCTTCAGTTTAAGAAGAACCCAAGCTAAATACCACTTAGGAATTAACCTAAGAGTTCTGGGTCTATTTATCGAGAAGTTTCTAACTAACTTAGATAAAGAGACATTAGATCCAATTTGTAAACTATCATGATGTGCATAGGTATCAGATAACATAGACCTATAACCCTTAATAGTAAGAGGCTGCAGTTTGATTTCGTCAAACAAGTATACTAGAAAGTTTGCAATGTCTGGTATGGAGGGATCAAAACTATCAACAGAATGATCCCTACACCAACGACGAAAGACCTTCCACTTAGCCGCATAGTTTAGCGAAGAGGAGGTCCTCCTACAGTTAGAAATCACGTCCACTGCTCGTCCTGTAAAGTGCTTGCCATGCAAGAAGGACCGCACAACGGAAAAACGTGAAGGTTGAGACCTTGCGGGTTGTGATGAAGTTGACGCGGTTTCCCCTGCGAAAGAAGATCCTCCCGTGGAGGAAGCTTTCGCGGTAGGTCCCACAACTGACACCTGAGTAGATTTATCCACGGTCTCTGTGGAGACAGAGATGCTACCAACAGAATCTTGCATTGAGATTGTTTTATTTTTAGCAATACTTGCTGAATCAACTGCGTTGGAGGATACGCATATCCTATCATTCCGTCCCAAGGGATCGACAGAGCGTCTACTGCAAATGCTCATGGATCCGGACCCGGAGACACATACGTCTGCAACTGATTGTTGAGATGTGTCGCAAATAAGTCTATCATTGGCCGTTCCCATTGGTAGCAAATCTGATTGAATACTTGTTTGTTGAGAGTCCACTCCGACGGCAACGAGCGACCCTTTCATGAAAGGGAGTCTGCTAGTACATTCAGACGACCCGGTATATGACGGACCGAAAGTAGAACTTGATGTTCTAGAGCAAACAGAAGGATTCTTTCCGTTAGATTGAATAACGGAACTGAATGAGTGCCTCCCTGGTTCCGTATATATGCCACTACTGTCATATTGTCGGACAGGATTTGGACATGAGCTTTGTGAATAATGTCCATCCAATGACGTAACGCACGCCAAATTGACATCATTTCCTTGATGTTTATGTGCTTGCCTAGGAATTGTGGATCCCAAAGACCCTGGCATCTCAAATCCGTTGGGATCAATGTTGCACCCCAACCTGTTTGACTGGCATCCGTCATAATGGTAAAACTCGGATCCGGCAACTGCAGCAGAACTCCCTGAGTTAACCACTGAATGTTTGCCCAAGTCTGAATCTCTCGTTTCACTTGATCTGACAAGAGAACGTCTATGTCGAGCGAATGAATTTTCACACTCCAATTCTGAATCAAGAAAATTTGGAGAGGACGAGTGCGTAACCGCCCCATCGGAATGAGATCCGCAGCGGCTCCGCACAGACCTATCAGTCTCATGAACTCTCTCGCTGTGACTTTGTCTGCGTGAAGACAATAGCGAGCGTAACAACTGACTAATTTCGCTCTGGTTAACGGCAGACGAACAAGATTGTTGTGCGTCTCGAAGCTCATTCCCAGATGTGTGAATGACTTGGACGGCACTAGATCCGATTTCTCCTCGTTTATTATAAAACCGAGACGTCGGAGCAATAGAAGCAGATTCCGCACATCGTACTGAAGCGTTAACTCGTTGCCGTACCTCTGAAGAATGTCGTCCAGGTAGGCCGACGTTACCGCAGATGAATGAGCTTGGAAATACATCATTACCGAGTTCATTACCCGAGTGAAAGCCCAGGATGCCAGGTTCAATGCGAAGCACATCGCCCGGAATTGATACACCACTCCTAGGACTGCGAAGCGTAGATACTTTCTGAATGTCGGATGTACCCTGGAAATCTGTGGTCACATAGCCAAGGTGGGGTCGTGTGTGCTGACTTGAGGATGAGGAAGCCAATTGAACAGCCACGTTGGACTGTCTATGCGACGGAGCGTCCCGAGCAGGAGGAGTGGACGTATGCTCTGACTAACAAACGAATATACAACAACACCGCGATGCAGATGTTGTTGTAAGAGAGAGGGAGGCTCTCTCGCTCGTGGTCTGGATAGACCTGGACGAGCTAGCTACCGGACTGACAGGCTTCCTCCGTACTATCCTCGGATCCACCGTTGCTGGGTGTGCACATTCAATGTTTATAGTGCTCGCATCACCCAAACTGCTTCCCTGGACTGCAACGGATGAACCCGGCTGCCAAGCCATTCGATGAATGGTCGCTACACCGGACAGACTAGTGGACGATCAACGTCTTCGATTCTACTAGGGACCTCTTCGGCAATTGTCATATTTCCATGAGCACTTAGCCGCTAGCCCTAATACTGCAACGACGGAGACACACTTGTTGAAGACATCACGGAAACATCACCCTGTTCTTGTTCTTCTGAAAAAGAGACTGATAAACTAGAGTTGCAGAGAGAGGACCGGAATGGACCCCTCACCGCTAACAATATACCGTGACACATGTCTCCAACGTTGTCATTCCAATTAGCACACACTGACAGGGTTCGTACAGGTTTAACAAAATAAAATTCAAGCACTTTTCAAGGGCTATGTCATTCATTTTCAAGGACTATTTTTCCATTCTAAGAAACCAACTGTGACATGTTCTTTTTATAACTGCTCTCCGCACAGTGCATATTTCAAGAATGAGTGTGTACCAGGTAATATTCAGGCCCATTTCTGTCCTTTTGGTTAAGTTTCGGAACTTCTTGCAAGGTTGTTGGGTTGTTTGTGGTAATTTGACATTCAAAATTGATTATTCACAAACAATAATTCATGATTTATTATCAAATACCTCTGTTATTTTCATACAAAGTCAAGGTGAATCTTTGATATAGTATCGCTTCCAGTAACTATCCTTTTGTGTGGCATGAAGCAGGCGGAGATGCAGACATTGATTGGAAAACCAGTTTGCAAAACACAATTCACTGCTCATTTGAATTGGATGCTCTCCATAGTATAGCAGCCTGTGTGTACAGTGAGCCACATGATAGTATGCAAATAGATAACATGCAGCCGTTTCAATTTTCTGATTGGTTAAAATTGACCTGTACATTATGATGAACGTCATCGTAATTTGTGTACTTGTGTTTTCTCTCATTATCATGAACAAGAAAAGTAGTGTGCAGAGCACAGAGGCATATTATACTATTTGTGTTTTAAACTTTAATATGCTACAGCGAATTCCCGAATTTTTTTGTTATTTTGGGCACTAAAACGTGGCATTTTGAGGGGGATTTTTTTAGCAGAGTAGGTTGGGGTCCAGGATTCAAGGCCTTTTCAAGGGGAGTGGTGGTAATTCAAGCACTATTCAAGGGGAAAAGTCAATTTAAGCACTTTTCAAGACAGGCATTGAAATTCAAGCACTTTTCAAGACCGTACGGACCCTGACTGAGCAAGAATTAGTGCGAGTACATTGACTACAAAAAACACAATGTACATGAGAATAAGAGGAAGATTTCCTTGCATTGCAATTGAACAATATTTTTTCATCTTGAAAAAATGTTGAAAAATTTATAGTAATTTATATATTTTTTATACTTACCATTGACCCAGACATAGCTGGTGCTAACTCTTAAAAATCTAGGGCCAAACACAAATTTTGCCCCCCAATCCCCAAAATTTGCATCTAAAACTAAAAGAAATCATGTCCTGAAGGACCTCCATACTTTGCCCCTACTGCGCATGCGCAGTGTCAAGGACGTTCCGAAATTGGCGCCAATTACCATTCTTGCAAGCAGTGCCTGGTCAGCGCTATGTACTCAGCGGCGAGGTATGAGTTCTCAACTCCTGGGAGGGCCATCCCCGTCTGGGTCATTGGTAAGTATAAAAAATATATAAATTACTATAAATTTTTTAACATTTTTATACTGTACCAATGACCCAGACATAGCTGAATAGTAAAAAGGTTGGAGGGCCTAGGACATAGAGGAAAATCCAATAAGCTCAACTATATAATATAGAGTCAACCCCTCAAGGAGAAAAGAGGTATTAGGCTTTACATGTATCTTTCTTATTTTATGATAAATTAGAAAGATACAATACCCTTCATAATTGAGCATAATAACATTCATGTTCTCTATTAACATCCAGTATAACCCTTTATACTAATTATTTCTAAAGTAAGCCAATAAATAAAGTTAGTCCAGAGAATTGAGACTCTTTATATTCTTTAAAAGTGTCCGAGGATTGTATATTAATGCCCGTTTGACACTTGACATATACAAATGCTTCACACCGAGCTACACTTTAAAAACATGACATGAATGAATTTTTAACATTAATATTACACTTTAAAACCATCCCGGAAACGACTCAGAAATACTGACTTCGGAGGAGGAATTCCTTTGCTTTTCACTATAAAGCAGGTGACCTAAGGAAACACCCTCCCCCCCCCCCTTCCCCTTGCCCTGGGTCAAATAGCCCAGAGCGAAGAGGGCAGCCGGACGGAGTCACTGCCGGAACAGAAAGCCTGCATAACTATAGTTGCAACTGTTTAGTGGACGACATTCTGAGCAACAGATAACGGACCTAAACAATGCAGGTCTCCAGAAATGGACTCAATATTTCTGAGATAAAAATTTGTGAATGTGGATGGCTGAGACCAATAGGCAGCCTTCATTAAATCTGTAATAGCAATACTATTTGCGTAAGCCCAAGATGTAGAAAGAGCTCTTACTTCATGAGCCGAAATCTTAAGCACAGACTGCTGAGAAGAAGATAAATTTTCATAAGCAGCACGGATAGTTAATTGAATCCATCTAGCAATAGAATGGACTGAAATGTCCTTTCTATTAGGCATCAGAGACAGAAAGAAACGTTTTCATCCCTTTCTGATAAACTGAGATCTCTGTTTATAAATACGTAATGCTCTAACAGGACAGAGTAAAGGCCTACGCCCGTCTGAAGACGGAAGGGCCTAAATAACAATAGGTTCCGGATATTTATTAGGAGCCTGATTCTTAGCTAAAAATCCCACATTAGTAGTGAAGGTGATAGTGTTCCCGACACTACGATAGTGAGAATCATCCACCGACAGTGCATGAAGCTCACTGACTCTTCTAGCAGAAGAGAAAGCTAAGAGAAAAGCTGTCTTATAAGACAAAAATTTGAAATCTACTGTCCCAAGAGGTTCAAATGGCTTTTCCTTCAGTTTAAGAAGAACCCAAGCTAAATACCACTTAGGAATTAACCTAAGAGTTCTGGGTCTATTTATCGAGAAGTTTCTAACTAACTTAGATAAAGAGACATTAGATCCAATTTGTAAACTATCATGATGTGCATAGGTATCAGATAACATAGATCTATAACCCTTAATAGTAAGAGGCTGCAGTTTGATTTCGTCAAACAAGTATACTAGAAAGTTTGCAATGTCTGGTATGGAGGGATCAAAACTATCAACAGAATGATCCCTACACCAACGACGAAAGACCTTCCACTTAGCCGCATAGTTTAGCGAAGAGGAGGTCCTCCTACAGTTAGAAATCACGTCCACTGCTCGTCCTGTAAAGTGCTTGCCATGCAAGAAGGACCGCACAACGGAAAAACGTGAAGGTTGAGACCTTGCGGGTTGTGATGAAGTTGACGCGGTTTTCCCTGCGAAAGAAGATCCTCCCGTGGAGGAAGCTTTCGCGGTAGGTCCCACAACTGACACCTGAGTAGATTTATCCACGGTCTCTGTGGAGACAGAGATGCTACCAACAGAATCTTGCATTGAGATTGTTTTATTTTTAGCAATACTTGCTGAATCAACGGCGTTGGAGGATACGCATATCCTATCATTCCGTCCCAAGGGATCGACAGAGCGTCTACTGCAAATGCTCTTGGATCCGGACACGGAGACACATACGTCTGCAACTGATTGTTGAGATGTGTCGCAAATAAGTCTATCATTGGCCGTTCCCATTGGTAGCAAATCTGATTGAATACTTGTTTGTTAGAGTCCACTCCGACGGCAACGAGCGACCCTTTCGTGAAAGGGAGTCTGCTAGTACATTCAGACGACCCGGTATATGACGGACCGAAAGTAGAACTTGATGTTCTAGAGCAAACAGAAGGATTCTTTCCGTTAGATTGAATAACGGAACTGAATGAGTGCCTCCCTGGTTCCGTATATATGCCACTACTGTCATATTGTCGGACAGGATTTGGACATGAGCTTTGTGAATAATGTCCATCCAATGACGTAACGCAAGCCAAATTGACATCATTTCCTTGATGTTTATGTGCTTGCCTAGGAATTGTGGATCCCAAAGACCCTGGCATCTCGAATCCGTTGGGATCAATGTTGCACCCCAACTTGTTTGACTGGCATCCGTCATAATGGTAAAACTCGGATCCGGCAACTGCAGCGGAACTCCCTGAGTTAACCACTGAATGTTTGCCCAAGTCTGAATCTCTCGTTTCACTTGATCTGACAAGAGAACGTCTATGTCGAGCGAATGAATTTTCACACTCCAATTCTGAGTCAAGAAAATATGGAGAGGACGAGTGCGTAACCGCCCCATCGGAATGAGATCCGCAGCGGCTCCGCACAGACCTATCAGTCTCATGAACTCCCTCGCTGTGACTTTGTCTGCGTGAAGACAATAGCGAGCGTAACAACTGACTAATTTCGCTCTGGTTAACGGCAGACGAACAAGATTGTTGTGCGTCTCGAAGCTCATTCCCAGATGTGTGAATGACTTGGACGGCACTAGATCCGATTTCTCCTCGTTTATTATAAAACCGAGATGTCGGAGCAATAGAAGCAGATTCCACACATCGTACTGAGGCGTTAACTCGTTGCCGTACTTCTGAAGAATGTCGTCCAGGTAGGCCGACGTTACCGCAGATGAATGAGCTTGGAAATACATCATTACCGAGTTCATTACCCGAGTGAAACCCCAGGATGCCAGGTTCAATGCGAAGCACATCGCCTGGAATTGATACACCACTCCTAGGACTGCGAAGCGTAGATACTTTCTGAATGTCGGATGTACCATGACGTGAAAGTATGCATCTTTGAGATCTATGCTTGTTGCATAATCGTTCACCCGAATACTCGCTCTGACCGATCGAATCGTCTCCATATAAAACTTCGGAGCGACGATCAGCTTGTTTATCCAGCTCAAATCTATGACTGGACGGAACGAGCCGTCTGGTTTCGGAACCAGAAACATACGGCTGTAGAATCCCGGTGTTTCCTGGTTTTCTACGACCTCTACCGCGTTCTTCATCAAAAGAGACTGCACCTCTGATAACAGAGCGTCTCTTTTCTGCGGATTTGACGGAAGTTGAGTCCATTTTGGACTTCGAGTTAATGGAGGCTTTCGTTTGAAGGATATTTTTAGACCTTCCGAAATCACCCCTCTCACCCAAGGGTCGTCCGTAATCGACGCCCATTCTTGTGAAAAACTTGACAACCTTCCCCCAACCGGAACGCGATAGAGGTTGAAGCCATCACCTCCTGGACCTGCGAGGCCTGCGAGAGGAGAAACCACGTCCTCCACGACCCGCACCTCGTCCCGTCGACCTCGGGGTGTCCAACCGGTTGTCCCGGCCCGAAGGACGTCCCGCACGTGAGTCGCTGCCTTGACGGTCTCTTGAATAAGACCAAGAGGACGCACCGGAACCTCTATAGGAACCTCTCTTGGGCGCATTAGACCCAGAAGTGCCTGTCTTACTCTTATCTGCCGTGTCCGACTTCTTAGAAGCGGACTTAAACAACAGAGAATCCGAAGCTTTCTTAGTAATTTTATCGTAAATTGCAGAAAGCTTGCCGTCGAAGAGAAGTTCTCCGGAGACCGAAGCGACTCTGAGAGAGTTCTTCACCTTACTATCCACGAGTGTGGATGTAGCTAGGGCTGCGTCACGTCTAACCAACTCCAAGTTTGCCACTGAAAGGGCGGAGTTACACGTAGAATAAGCTACTGCCCTTGAAAGAAGTCTTAAAGAGGATTGAACATCCTGGAATTCTTTCCCTTGAAGACGCAGTGATAACGCCTTTGTTAGGTGGTCTGCGTAAGATAAAGCATCTAAACTGGCTCTGTTAGACGAAATAGTCGTATCCAACACCGCGGTTGGGATAGACGTAGACGACGGTAATGATAATTCTAAGTCTTCCGCCTCGTCGTCCATACGCAGAGGAACTCTCGGGATACCCTGTCCTGCCGTATCAAATTTATTCCTTGCATTAATGAAAGGCAGGTTAAGAGCATTGGCGGACAAGAAACCCGCTTTTCCTGTTCTGGAAGCAAGCTTGAATATAGCGTCGTTCAATAATTCAAATGTCCTTGTGACATTATTGGACTGAGACGGAAACTCAGGAGCGATGTCCTTGAACCGCTCGAAGAAATCAGTGTCCAATGTCGCTATAATTCTCTTGTCCGGTACCGCAGCAGTCTGGCCCGACGGAACAACCTGAGGATGAAGTCCACGGCAGCTTTATGTTGTTCCGAAAGGGATAACTCCAAGTCATCCGTATCCCTTTCACCATCCGGTCGGACCTCATGATGCTCCCGGTCGTCCGCACCCGATGCTTCGGCAGAGCGTACCGACCCAGCGCCGTCGGATAATTCCCGATCCGACACCGTTTCTGTCGGTTGCTGGGATGCTGCGATAAGTTGTGCTATTTGAGCAAGCACGTCCGACATCGAGGCCTGCGGAGGCGCAGTCTTTCGCTGCTTCGCCGAGGGCAGCTCCACATCTAGTGACTCCCTCATACTCTTCCTATGCGAATGTCCGGAGTCAACCGGCCTCGTGTCCCTGGCTACCGGATGGCGTGACCTGGTCGCCGAAGAATCCCTGGTCGGCAAAGCTGGTAGAATATCGGCGGTCACGTAGCCAAGGTGCAGTCGTGTGCGATGGTGAGAGGAAGAAGAAGCCTGAGCAGTCTCAGCGGACTGCCTATACAACGGACCGTCCCGAGCGACGGACGTGTGCTCCGCTAACGACACATTTTGTACCACAACATCTGGTCCCAGATGTTGTTGTACGAGAGAGGGGCCTCTCTCGCTCGCAGTCCGGATGGACCTGGACGAGCTAGGAACCGGACTAGAAGTCTTCCTCTGATCTCTCCTATTATCCGTCGTCACTGGGTGTGCACCTTGAATGTTTATAGTGCTCGCATCACCCAACATTTCCTCCTGGACCGCATCGGATGAACCCGGCTGCCGAACCATTCGGTGAATGGTCGCTACACCGGGCGAGCTAGCGGACGACAGCGCCGTCGATCCTACTAGGGATCTCTTAGGCAACTGTCGTATCTCCATGAGCACTTTTGCCGCTAGCTCTGCATTCAATTGTGACGACGGAAGCGCACTTGTGGAAGATAACATGGAAACATCACCCTGTTCTTGTTCCTCTGAAATAGAAACTGATAGAATAGAGTGACCCTGCGGAGAAAGGGCCGGCTTAGCCCTCTCTCCACTAACAACATATCGTGACACACGTTTCCAATGTTTGTCATCCCAATATTGACATATTGAACAGGAGTTAGTGCGAGTACACTGACTACAATTAATACAATGATCATGAAAGTCAGAGGAAGATTTCTTCCTATTACAATTTGAAGAATATCCTTTCATTGTGAAAAGTCAACAACAAGTCCTAGTACTCGCACAAACCCCTAAACACAAAGATACATAATAACATGATCCATTAATAATGAAAAAACAATTGAAAATCAAAATAATTTTTGAAAAATATTTTTTCAGAGAAGCCCAAGTTTCTGAAAAGTAATGTTGAGCCCCAATGGATCCCAAGGTTAAGTGTGGTCAAAAATTTTAAAATTATATTAAATAATTAATGCAACACTTACGGATAATAATAATGTATCTTATAGTGAGATAAACTACTCCAAAGGCAAACAGCCCCCCTCAAAAGAGACTGTTGCCAATGTAAACAAATAGTGTAAAAACACCAGAAAACATGACTCCAGGCACTGACAAAACTGGCCCAAAATCAGTCATCAAAATTACACACTATCTGATGCAAAACAGAGACTCCCAGGGGAGAATCTGCAGAACATCAGATGGTAGATGCAGAACCAACGTTTAAACACCCATGGGTGAAAACGTAAACATGGGGAAAATAACAGAATTCATTCTGTAACCAAGCTAATTCTCCCAAGAGAATTTAGAAATGATCTTTCTCAAAAATATGCCAAAAGCATGGGAGAATAGCAAGGGGGGCTAAGAAGACCAGGAGAGAGGAAACACTGAATAAGCAGTGCAACTTTATAACATGAATGACAACAACAGGCCCATGCCTCGAAAATAGGCAACTTAACATAATTTCATTAAAAAATTTTAAGTTACAGCCCTGATTATTTTCTGTCACTCCTTTTTCCTCTCCTCCTTCTATATCCTCCTTAGAATCACCATTTCTCCAATAATTATGTGTCTGGCATCCTTTAAACTGAGATTTACAAGCACAAAGATCAGTGAGATGTTGACTGATGAAGGGCCAAACAAAGAATGGTAATTGGCGCCAATTTCGGAACGTCCTTGACACTGCGCATGCGCAGTAGGGGCAAAGTATGGAGGTCCTTCAGGACATGATTTCTTTTAGTTTTAGATGCAAATTTGGGGGATTGGGGGGCAAAATTTGTGTTTGGCCCTAGATTTTTAAGAGTTAGCACCAGCTATGTCTGGGTCATTGGTACAGTATAAAAATATAAACAGTCATAATACTCACACCATCCCTTGAAACAAAGATACATAATATAATATAATCCATTATAACATTTCGAAAAAATAATTAAAAAAAAAAATTTTTTTTTAAATTTTCAGAAGAGCCCAAGTTCCCAATGGGAACAATGAGCCCAAATGGATCCCAAAAAAGCCTAAGTGTGGACAAAATTTTTAAAACATTTTTAAAAATTAATGCAACACTTCCGGACAATATTAATGTATCTGGCTATGAGCAGAACTAATAGAAGACAAGTAATCACCATCAAAAGTACCCGTTGTCAACATAAGCAAAAGTGAACAGAAACCGGAAACATGACTCCAGGCACTGAAACCATGGCCCAAAATCAGTAACCAATTTAAACACTATCCGATGTAAAACAGAGGCTTCCAGAGAAGAAACTGCTGTACAACAGATGGTAGATGCAGAAAACAACGCCTAAACACCCAAGGGTGAGGATGTAAACATGGGGAAAAAACAGAATAATCATTCTGTTACCAAGCCAAAACTCCCAAGAAATTTGAGTAAGAAAAAAGTCCAAAATTATGCCAAAAGCATGGGAGAATAGCAAGGGGGTTATTAAGGAAAGGGAGAGAGGAAACACTGAACAAACAATGGTAAGTTCATAGCCAGAATGACAAAATAATGCTCATGCCTCGAAATTAGGGAACATAAAATAATTTCGTAAAAAAAATTATAAGTTACATCCCTGAACACATTCTGCCACTGTTTCTTCCTCTCATCCTTTATTTCATCCTTAGATCCACCATTTCTTTCAAAATTATGTGTCTGGCATCATTTAAACTGAGATTTACAAGCACAAATATCAGTGACATATTACTGATTTTAGGGCCAAACAAAGAATGATAATTGCGCCAATTTCGAGGCCTCCTTGACACTGCGCATGCGCAGTGGAGTAAAAGTATGGAGGACCATATAGGACATGTAATTTTCGGTTTTTGATGCAAATTTTGGGGATTGGGGGGTAAAATTTGTGTTTGGCCCTAAATATTTATGAGTTAGCACCAGCTAAGTCTGGGTCATTGGTACAGTATAAAAATATGATTGCTACACTACCGGAATATTATAACATGTATCTATAACAATCCTACAGTAATAATAAGTTGAAACTACATATATTTATAGGACATTGCCAATGTAAACAACGTCAATGAAAAAACTGGAAACAAGACCCCAGGCACTGAATAAAAAAGGCCCGAAGTTAGTAACAGATTTTAAAGCTACCCGAAGAAAAGCAAGATCTTCAGATGAAGAAAAAATGATACATCGGACAGAAGATGCATGACCTAAATGCCCAAACACCCCTAGGGTGAGGAAGTAACCCTGGGGATATACAGAATAAACATTCTGTAATACACGTGAAACTCCCAAGACATTTTATAAAAAATTTCAATAAAAATAAGCCAAAAAGCTTGAGAGTTTAACAGGAGGGCTCAAGGAAGGACAGGGAAGGAACACTTAACAGTGAATAAATCATTAGCAAGAATGATGACGTCAGGCCCATGTCCCGAAATTGGGAGACATGAAATAATTTTGATAAAAATCCAGCAAGAGGATCACAGATCCAGAAGTCGAGTTTTGACATTAAATTCTGAATAAGCTATCTATAGTAACAGTGACCTTGACATTGGAGTCCCAGACTCCAAAATCAATAGGTGTCTTCCCTTCCTATAAGGTATCCTCTGGTATAAGTTTGGTAAAGTTGTGTCAAATAGAACTAAAGTTATTGTCCGGAAACCAATTTGCCACAAAATATACTATTGATAGTAACAGTGACCTTGGCCTTGGGGCCCCAGACTCCGAAATCGATAGGTGTCTTCCCTTCCTATAGGGTAACCTGCAGTATAAGTTTGGTGAAGATACACGGAATAGAACTGAAGTTATTGCCCGGAAACCAATTTGTCATAAAATATTCTATTTATAGTAACAGTGACCTTGACCTTGGAGTCCCAGACTCCGAAATCAATAGGTGTCTTCCCTTCCTATAGGGTAACCTCTGGTATAAGTTTGGTAAAGGTGCATCAAATAGAACTAAAGTTATTGCCCGGAAACCAATTTGTCACAAAATATTCTATTTATAGTAACAGTGACCTTGACCTTGGGGCATGAGACTCTGAAATCGATAGGTGTCTTCCTTTCCTATAGGGTAACCTCTGGTATAATCTTGGTAAAGGTGCATCAAATAGAACTTAAGTTATTGCCCGGAAACCAATTGTTTACGCCCGCCCGTCACTTCATCAAACTATAAGTCGAGTTTGACTTCGTCAAAACTCGACTAAAAATTATAAAATTACAGGCCTGACCATTCCTGACCACCGTTGTTCACTTCCATCATCCAGTTATGTCCTTGGATCTACCAATTTTACCATTGAATTGTGTCTGGCATCCTCAATGAAAGTGTCAATGACACTGTAGCTTAACTTGTGTGTTGTATTTGATGAAAAGGATAATGTTCAATGTTTATGAAATAAGACAAGAATTGTGATAATTGAGAATATGCTCATTTCTGGTCCCTGTATGCTATGTTTTTGATTAAAATAATATGAGGTGTACACTGCACTAAAGAGCTGAGGGGTGGGTTAATATGACCTCACAGTTAATTATGTGGCCCTCACAGTTAACGTATATTAACGAAAGTTACCAAGTTACAGTGAAATTATTCCAAAACGAGTCATCCTATCAAGTTACACTGAAATCCCTTCATAAATATAGCCTGTAGACTGTGCTAAAGGTTTTCGGGCTTCAGGCCCCTGTAGCCAGCAGTTTCCCAATTGTGTCCAAAGGGAAGTTCTCATCTAGACATTATATGAAGTCAACCTACCAAGTTACAAAGAAATCCCTTCATAAATATGACCTGTAGACAGTGCTAAAGGTTTTGGGGCTTTGGGCTTGGGCAGCCATCATGGTTGAATGACCGCAACCAAAAGGGGACATTCTCATCTGGGCATCATCTGGAGTGATCCTACGAAGTTACAATGAAATCCCTTCATAAATATGACCTGTAGACAGTGCTCAAGGTTTTTGGGCTTTGGGCCCCTGAAGCCGTCACAGTTGACCAATCATGACCAAAAGGGGATGTCATCATCTAGGCATTATATGGAGTCAAACTAACAGGTTACAATAAAATCCTTCCATAAATATGACCTATAGACTATGCTAAAGGACTTTGAGCTTCGGGCAGCCATAATGGTTGAATGATCGCAACCCAAAGGGGATGTTCTCATCTAGACATTATTTGGAGTCATCCTACCAAGCTACAATAAAATCCCTTCATAATTATGAACAGTAGACTGTTCTAAAGGTTTTCGGGCTTCGGGCCCCTGTAGCCGTCACAGTTGCCCAATCATGTCCAAAAGGGGACATTCTCATCTAGACATTATATGAAGTCAACCTACCAAGTTACAATGAAATCCTTTCATAAATATGACCTGTAGACTGTGCTAAAGGTATTCGGGCTTTGGGCTCCGGGCAGCCATAATGGTTGAATGATCGCAACCAAAGGGGGATATTCTCATCTGGGCATCATCTGGAGTGATCCTACGAAGTTACAATGAAATCCCTTCATAAATATGACCTGCAGACGGTGCTCAAGATTTTCGGGCTTCGGGCACCTGTAGCCATCACAGTTGGCCAATCACGACCAAAAGGTGATGTCATCATCTAGGCATTCTATGGAGTCAACCTAACAGGTTACAATGAAATCCTTCCATAAATATGACCTATAGACTATGCTAAAGGACTTTGGGCTTCGGGCTCGGGCAGCCATAATGGTTGAAAGATCGCAACCCAAAGGGGACGTTCTCATCTAGACATTATTTGGAGTCATCCTACCAAGTTACAATGAAATCCTTTCATAAATATGACCTGTAGACTGTGCTAAAGGTATTCAGGCTTCAGGCTCGGGCAGCCATAATGGTTGAATGATCGCAACCCAAAGGGGACGTTCTTATCTAGACATTATTTGGAGTCATCCTACCAAGCTACAATGAAATCCCTTCATAAATATGACCTGTAGACTGTGCTAAAGGTTTTCGAGCTTCTGGCCCCTTTAGCTGTCACAGTTGCCCAATCGGGTCCAAAAGGGGACGTTCTCATCTAGACATTATATGAAGTCAACCTACCAAGTTACAATGAAATCCCTTCATAAATATGACCTGTAGACTGTGCTAAAGGTTTTCGGGCTGCGGGCTCGTTCAGCCCTCCTGGTTGAATGATCGCAACGAAAGGGGACAATCTCATCTGGGCATCATCTGGAGTGATCCTACGAAGTTACAATGAAATCCCTTCCTAAACATGACCTGTAGACTGTGCTCAAGGTTTTGGGGCTTCGGGCACCTGTAGCCATCATAGCTGACCAATTGCGACCAAAAGGGGATGTCATCATCTAGGCATTATGTGGCGTCAACCTAACAGGTTACAATGAAATCCTTAAATAAATATGACCTTTTGCCTATGCTAAAGGTTTTGGGGCTCGGGCACCCATCAAGGCTGAATGATCGCGATCAAAATGGGACGTTCTCATCTAGACATTATTTGGAGTCATCCTACCAAGTTACAATGAAATCCCTTCATAAATATGACCTGTAGACTGTGCTAAAGGTTTTCGAGCTTCGGGCCCCTGTAGCCGTCACAGTTGCCCAATCACGTTCAAAAGGGGACCTTCTCATCCAGACAATATATGAAGTCAACCCACCAAGTTACAATGAAATTCCTCAATAAATATGACCTGTAGACTGTACTAAAGGTTTTCAGGTTTTGGGCAGATCATGCCCAAATGGGGAAATTCTCATCTAGACATCATAAGGAGTCATCCTACCAAGTTACAATGAAATCCCACCATATTAAACATGACCTGCAGACTGTGTTAAAAGTTTTTGGGTTTCGGGCTTGGGCAGCCATTCTGGTTGACGGATTATGCCCAAAAGGGGGCATTCTCATCTAGGCATTATACAGAGGCATCCTACCAAGCTACAATGAAATCCCTTCATAAATACGACCTGTAGACTGTGTTAATGGTTTTCGGGTTTTGGGCTTGGGCAGCCATACCGGTTGCCCGATCGCGACCAAAAGGGGACGTTCTCATCTAGATATGACCCCAAACCTGCATATGAAATTTCGTGACGATCAGACAAGAACTGCGGGGTTTAGCCCGTGCTAAAGGAAAATGTGAACAGACTCACAGACTAACAGACTCACAGACTAACAGACTTCCGTACGCGTGATGGCAATAGCTTATCTTGACTATGTCAAGTTAAGCTAACTTAGATGTGAGTCTTCCATGGAAGACGTGTGTCACCTGCATTATATTTTAATATTTCAGACAGAATTCTAAGAGGAAAAGGGGCATAACTCTGGAAAAAATACAGTGAATCAAAAAATAAAATAGGAGGTGCACAATGCCATTATGTGATAAAGAATCACTGAAAGTTTCATCAAAATCCATTCATAGGTTAAAGAGGAGTGGCAGATAAAAGAAAGTGTGACGCGGACGACGATGCAGACAACGCGGACGACACAAGACGACAAAAGTAATCCCTTTATGTCGCTCCCCACTTCATGGGGCAGGCGACACAAAAATGAGATTTAAAGGCACAGATGTCAGTTCATTGTTGCTGACTTCAAGGCCAAACAAAGAAAAATGATGGTTGGCACCAATTTCGGTGTCTTCCTGGATATTGCGCATGCACAGATCTGAAAAGTATGGAGGACCAGATAGGACATTGAATTTTTGGTGGTTTTGCATGCAAATTGGGGGGATTGGGGGGCAAAATTTGTGTTTGGCCCTGTATTAATTTTTGAGTTAGCACCAGCTAGTCTGGGCCATTGGTTGTTGTATAAAAATATAGTGACAAGAAATGCTAATTAGGTGACAAGAAATTCTCAGTCCAACAAGGGCAATAATTGTGGAAGAAATACTTGAGACATGGCTGGTGTGCAAGCGCAATCATGATGTCACCAAAAAGCTATATTATTAAATTTGGACAGAAAATCTTGAACTTTTTTTTTAAATGTGGTGACAATAAATGGTAATGAGATTACCAGAAATTGTAAATCCAACAAGGGCAATAACTCCTGGAAAAAATATTTAGATATGCCTGGTACCATTCATGACATTATCACCAAAAAGATATAAATTAAATTTGGAAAAAATATCTTGAATGGTTCTCTTTGAAATGTGATGTCAAGAAACGGTAATGTGATGACAAGAAAGTCTAAATCCAACAAGGGCAATTACTCTTGGGAGAAATACTTAGACACAGCTCATTAATCCCATTCATAATGTCATCACCAAAAACCTGCATGAAAATTTTATAAAAATATTTTGAACAGTTTTCTTTAAAATCTGTTGACAAGAAATGAGGAAGGAAGGATGGATGGGAGAACAGATGGAAGAATGGACAGAAAGACAACTGGTACCATTCCTATTATCCCCTCCCACTAGATAGCGGGGATAATAAGCCAATGCAATGAATGAAAAGCCACTAAAGTAGCTTTTAGCACTTTTCAACAAAGCCATGATCATGGCGAATGGGACTAAACTGTTAAATAACATGCTAATAAAGATGAAATACAGATACTTACTTCCAAAATATTAGGAATAATTTCTTGCTGGCATGTGCGCAGAAATTTTTCTTTGTCAAATGTAGGGTCTATCCGACAGATCTCTGTCAATACTTCAGACATTTCTGTCTTAGAAAACATGCCACCTTTACAAAAAGAGAAGGCAAAACAGCATTACTGACTGATATGATTTTCTGTTTATGAAATTTTTCTCGGTAGATAAACCCAAATGCAATAAACAGCCATAAATGTAGAGCTGAAATGGTCAACCGATTAATCGATTAATCAATGATCAACATCTTGATTGATCCAAAAAGTAATTGATCGATTAACCGTAACTTTTGAACTACTGTATTATATGGGTTAACAAATTAACACACTTGCTCCAAAACAGGCAAACATTGTCACACTGACTCACATCAATTATATGAGACAAGAGTAAAGCATGCAAGTTACTTGCTGACATACTTGTTTACTTGCATGATCATCATCCTGTATCAGTGGCTGGAAATGGTCATTCTTAACCCTTTACCCACTGCGGGTAGAAGGCAATACTTGCAAAATAAATTCATGAGTTACTAAAAATTTTCAATTTTTGTCTCAAAAACATAGCTTATGACCCCTCATTGGAACAAGCTCAATGAGCTCATTCCAATGAGGTGTCATAAGTTATGTTTTTGAGACAAAAATTGAAAACATAATAAATTTGAATGGAGATTTTTGTATATAGGCCTAGTCGGTTTTGTTTGTTTCGTTGGGTAAAGGGTTCATGCCGTAAATCATCAGCGGTATGGCAATTATTCAGATATATCTATTTGGACAAGTGATTAATCAGTTAACCAAGGTTAATCCACATGATTAATCGATCAAGAAAACCCCTTAACCGTTTCAGCTCTACATAAGTGCCAATGCAAATATGTGAAAAGACCCAACAAATTAACTTAAATTTGTCCTCTTCCTTCTTATAACACAACCTGTAATCATGACTTCAGGTTTGAGGTGTTGCACTTCACCACACTATTAAAGGACTGGTTGGGTGCATTGCTAACACTTTACCCAAAGAAGACAATATTAAAATTTATTTTTTGATTTTTTTTTTCAAAACATTACTCCTTCCAATGAGAGGTCACATGATATGGTTTGGGTGAAATTGAAATTAAACTGCTCAATTTGTTAGTTACATGAGTGAATATGACCAATATGGTACATATTGTTAGGTAAAGGATTAAATCCAAACCTAAGAAAATCTATTTTTTCTGGAGCACTCTAACACACACTTTCCTGAGCAATGGGCAATGGGCCATTGGCATTATCACACGAAATATACAATACAAAGCGAATATATGAAACTTCACTTTGTGTATTTTCAGGAATGTAACATGTTTACATATCTTTTGTCAACATGATCACCGCCTAGAGGGGCAACAAAATTGGAACATGCACAAGTTTCTCTGGGGTAAAGTTTGAAATTTTGGTTGACTCGACAATGTCTGCCCACCCCCCCCCCCCCTCCAATCATTGTCCATTCCCCTGCCCTGTCTGGGGTAAAGGGTTTCAAATTGTATGCTTTTCTGCATACATTTCATATTGTTTTTGTGAAATTTTAGAATAAGCAATCTGAGGTCTTCACAAAATAAAACAAAATAGTAGCATCTATTTTATTCGTAAGATAACTTCTAAAGGGCTGCAAAGCTGTTGTAGAAGATTCACGTCACCGTTTAAATGGTAGCATCCATTCATTGACAGGTTAACTTCATTGATAATGGCTGACGATAGGTGGCGCCAAGGAAAAGGACATTTTGAGGATCATAACACCTATAAACACCAAGGATTCTCGTCATTTAAAAATAAAATGGAGTTATCTGCTCCTGTCACATGCATAACAACAATTGATGATCAACATGGGTGCAAAGTTTGAACAATAAAGCAAGTAAAATGTTGAAGGAGAAGGTGACACAAAAGTGTAATGTTTCAAGTACTAAAAGGGGGCATAACTCTGGAAATACAAAACAGAGTTACCTGCTCTTGTCACATGCACAACGGCTATTGGTGATCAACATGTGTGCAAAGTTTGAACAATATAGCATGTAAAATGTTGAAGGAGAAGGCAACACAATACTGTAATGTTTTTAAGTACTAAAAGGGGCATAACTCTGGAAATACAAAATCGAGTTACCTGCTCTTGTCACATGCACAACGGCAATTGGTGATCACCATGTGTGGAAAGTTTGAACAATATAGCATGTAAAATGTTGAAGGAGTAGGCGACACAATACTGTAATGTTTTAAGTACTAAAAGGGCGCATAACTCTGGAAATACAAAACAGAGTTACCTGCACTTGTCACATGAACAATGGCAATTGGTGATCAACATGTGTGCAAAGTTTGAACAATGTAGCATGTAAACTGATGATGGAGTAGGCGACACAATACTGTAATGTTTCAAGTACTAAAAGGGGGCACATAACTCTGGAAATACAAAACAGAGTACCTGCTCTTGTCACAAGCACAGTGGCAATTGGTGACCAACATATGTGCAAAGTTTGAACAATATTGCATGTAAAATGTTGAAGGAGTAGGCGACACAATACTGTAATGTTTTAAGTACTAAAACAGACAGACGACGCCATAACATAATACGCCAGTCAAAAAAATGACGGGCTTATAAAAATGAATTAAATGATACACTCTTCATAATATAACTTAACACCATCGAAGTAACAAATTCTCTTTCTGGTCTAATCAAAGTGAAATAGACCCATTACAAAGCTGTTATCAGAAAAGTGAACAATAAATATTGACCGGATTGCAGATGCAACAAGTAAAGGAGCAAGCATGCACCAAATAAAACAAGAGTAATGCCGAGGGTGGCATATGTCACGCCTGCAATACCATGGATAGCATTACAGAAATGAAACATTTATTACTGGGTGATGGATGAAGGATGACAGACCTTGACAAGATTACAGACCATTTGTGCATTATCATAAAAACTATTAAGTGTCACCAAAGGGTGAAACAGAGGTACTCCCACCTCTTTACCAAATGTAAGAATGACTTGATTTGATTTGATTTGATTATTTTGTGAAAAAATATTTTGCCGCAACCTTTATATATGTTGCACATCTCCAAGTTTCAACCCCTCTACATTACAAAGTGTGGGAGGTGATGATTACACCATGAAGATACCCTCAATTAAAAAACACTGGAAATTTTTTGAAAAATTAAAAAATTTATAGTAATTTATATATTTTTTATACTTACCAATGACCCAGACATAGCTGGTGCTAACTCTTAAAATATAGGGCCAAACACAAATTTTGCCCCCCAATCCTCTAAATTTGCATCTAAAACCAAAGAAAACATGTCCTGAATGGCCCTCCACACTTCACCTATACTGCGCATGCGCAGTGTCAAGGACGTTCCGAAATTGGCGCCGTTAATCATTCTAATAACCAGTGCCTGGTAAGCGCTATGTACTCAGCGGGGAGGTAAGAGTTCCCAACTCCTGGGAGGGCCATCCCCGTCTGGGTCATTGGTAAGTATAAAAAATATATAAATTACTATAAATTTTTTAACATTTTTATACTGTACCAATGACCCAGACATAGCTGAACAGTAAAAAGGCTGGAGGGCCAAGGACATAGAGCAAGATGGAATACGCTCAATTATATAAAATAGAGTCATCCCCTCTAGGGAAAAAGAAGTATTAGGCCTTACATGTATCTTTCTTATTTATGATAAATTAGAAAGATACAACACCTTCCAAAATTGAGCATCATACATCCATGTACTCTATTAATATCTAGTATAATCCTTATACTAATAATTTTTAAAGTAAGCCAATAAATAAAGTTAAGTCTAGAGAATAGAGACTCTTTATACTCCTTAAAAGTGTCTGAGGATTTGTATAATCATGTCCGTTGACACGTGCTATATTCAAAAGCTATACTTTAAAAACTAAGACCTGAATGAATTTTTAAAACATAAACTTCTCACTAAACAACCATCCCAATAACAGCTCAGAATTACTAACTCCGGAGGAGGTATCCCCTTGTTTTCATAGTAAAACAGGTGACCCAAGGGAACACCCTCCCCCCCCCCCCCCCCCCTTTTTCTTGTCCTGGGTCAAATAGCCCAGAGCGAAGAGGGCAGCAGAACGGAGTCACTGCCGAAACAGACAGCCTACCTAGCTATAGTAGCAACTGTTAAGTGAATGACATTCTGAGCAGTAGATAATAGACCTAACAATAGAGGCCTCCAGAAATGGACTCAATATTTCTGAGATAAAAATTCATGAATGTGGATGGCTGAGCGCAATGAGCAGCCTTCAAAAATCAATAATAGCGACACTATTAATGTAAGCCCAAGATGTAGAAGAACTCTTACTTCATGAGCCGAAATCTCAAACAACTGCTGAGTCAATGATATACCATAAGCAGTATCGATAGTTAATTGAATCCATTAGCAATAGAATGGAGCGTAACGTCCTTCTATTAGGCATCAAAGACAGAAGAAGCTTACGCCGGTAGTAATAAACAGATATCTGTTTATAAATACATAAACTCTTACCGGACAGAGTAAAGGCCTATGCCCGTATGAAGACGGAAGAACCTTAATAACAATAGGTTCCGGATATTAATTAGGAGCCTGACTCTTATGCAAAAATCCAACCTAAATAGTAAAGGAAGTAGTGATTCCGAAACTACGAAAGTGAAAATCATCCACCGATAGTGCATGAAACTCACTGACTCTTCAGTAAAAGAGAAGCCAACAGAATTACTGTCTAAAAGATCAGAATTTGAAAACTACTGTTTCCAGAGGCTCAAATGATTACTTAGCTAGATAAGAACCGAAGTTAAATTCCATATAGGAATTTAATCTAATGATTCTAAGTCTATTTATCGAAAAGTTACTAACTGCCTTAGATAAAGAGACATAAGACTCAATTGTAAACTATCATAGAGTGCATAGGTATGAGGTAACATAAACCTATAACCTTAATAATAACAGGCTGCAGTAGATCTTGTCAAACAAGTATACTAAAAAGTTGCAATGACTAGTATGGAGGGATCAACAATATCAACATAGTTTTAATCTTGCTTTGTTGCAAACACGTGCAATTTCATATTAATTTTGAATGACGCTGCAAAGCATTAAAAATGTTCAACCACAGAGTTCAATTTCAATGAAGGATTGCCCGAGGACCAAAAAACTTTCTTTTTTTTTTGTGGCATTAAAGGGTTAGGATGTTTGCACTGATGGCACATTGGATAAATATGAGTTATGCCACCAATGAAAGGTCATGTGAAAATGATTTGCTGGACTCTTTTTTGGAGAAATGCAATTTGAGGATTTCAGAGGTCAGTTGTGCTTTCAATTGTTTATCTATAACAAATATATACTTCACTTGCAAAAACTTTTCTTGAAATAACTAAAAAGTTTCATTTTATTGCCTCCAACACATAGCTTATGACTCCACATTGGCGCAAGCTCAACAAGCTCATCCCAATAAGAGGTCATAATTTATGTTTTTGAGGCAAAAATTGAAAAAATAAAATTTGAATGACGATTTTTGTAAAAAGTGCAGATGGGTCATGGCCATTATGTTCAGTAAAGGTTTACAACATAGCTTACGAGCTCTAATTATAACAAGAGGCCCCATGGGGCCTGAGGCGCTCACTCACCTGACCAAAATTGTTTAAAGAATGGATGCTGTATACCAAATATATAAAGATTCTGATCAGTGGTTCTGGAGACATTTTTTTTCCTCATTTTTGCAAATATGCAGACTCAGCATTTTTTCGATGTCTCTACAAAACACCCTGACACATCAAAGGGAAATTTTTTTTTACCATTCAATTCTACTGGTCCTAAGGATGTTTCATACCAAATAAGAGTTCTCTGTTCTGTGTGGTTTGGGAAATATGAGTGTTTGAAAATATTTCTATTTTTAGCTCCTGGGGTTCCCACAGGCCCACAGGGAAACTTTTTTTTGCATGAGTCAAGCACTTATGACTCAATAATGCTACATACCAAATTTGGTTCAAATCAGAGCATCGGTTCAAAATATAAATTTGGGGTGGGGGCCAAAAATCTTGTAACCCCCATTATAATGGCAAATATTGCTCCACAAACTTCGTTTGAACAAAATTGATTCTACACCTCAAAAGAATTACAGAGCAAATATCAAGTCATTGTACCCACTGGTTCATGAGAAGAAAATTTTTAAAAAATTTTGGAGGATTTTCCCCCACCCCCTCCCTATGGGGTTGTCAAGTTGATTTGACAAAAAACAAAATGCCATGTCAGAACAAGCAATCAACTCAAATTTAACAATTGAGTTTAGAAGGGGCAGATGCAAACACCATGTTCACGGATGACAGATGATGGATGACGTACGACAGATGGACAATGGACGACAGACGGAGAGTGATCACAAAAGCTCATCCTGACTTTCAAGCTCAAAAAGTTGGGTTCACTGCAGGATTATAATTTGGAAGCACAAAAATAAAGAAGCAGCAAAATATAAATTGCAGGGCTTCTTTCAATGTAGTAAGCAGATTCAGCAATTTTGTTAACTGGTAGTAGACAGCTAGAAGCCAATATTTGGGCTTTACCCTGAAGTGCAGGTACCATAATGTAAAGTCTTCGTATTTAGCAGATATGTGTCATATTAGTTGGCTTTTACTCAAGAAAAGACATTTGTTTTTCTACGTCCTCAGGAGAAGACATTTGTTTTTCTATGGATTATTATTTGGTTTTCCCTCAGGAAAAGACATTTGTTTTTCTACGGATTATTATTTTTTTTTAATAGTTTTTTTTTTCTACACATATTGTTTGTACGATTCTGAAGCCATTTTTCACAGAATTTTGCAGACGAATAGACTGGCACACATCTAAAAATGTACCAAAGTGGAATTTTTAATTTAACCCTTCTTTCGGCAAAATTAGAAATGAAAGTGTCAATGACACTGTAGCTCAACTTGACAAACTTGAACTTGGTAAGTTATAAATGAAACGGCAAAAATGAAGATCATTGGTACCAATGTTATTTGATGAAATTTCAACATAACAGCATTGTGTGTGCACAATGTCGGAGTGATCCATGCATTTTTTAAATGTAAACATAAGACTGGTTAAAGGAAGAATGTTGATACACAAATGCAGTATCTTCAGAGGTTATTGTAAATGGCAACTTTTTTCACAAAAATGAATGCTAATCAATAGCTCTTATCTAAAGGTCTTGCCTAATGAGCACACCAAGTTCAAAAACAATCCTATGATAAATGTGACCTGTAGGCCATGTCAAAGAATGTTGATGCACAAATGCAATAAATTCAAAGATTGTTGCTAACAGCAACAGTTTTTGATGGAAATGAAAAGAAAACCAATAGCTCCTATCTTTGTCACCCTGCATAAGCATACAACGTTTCAAAACAACCTGATAATGAATGTGCCCTCTGAGGCATGCCAAAGGAAGATGTTAATGCACAAATGCACTAAGTAGAAGGTCATTGCTTGTGGCAATGGTTTTGGGTTTTTTTTTATGGAAATTCATAAATATACCCTGCTGAGAGTTCAAAAGGGATAAGTTGATGCACAAATGCAATAAGTTCAAAGGCTGGTGATAACGACAATAATGTTTTATGGAAATGAAAAAAAGCAATAGCTCACATCTGGAGGTCACCCCGAACACACATGCCAAGTTTTAAAGTGATGCGATCATAAATGTGCCCTGAAGGGTGTGTTAAAGGGAAATATTGAGGCCTGACTAAACTAAGTTCAAAGGTCAGCGGCAACATTTTTTGACAGAAATGGAAGAAAATCAACAGCTCCCATATAGATGTCACCCCACACAAGCACACCAAGTTTGCAAGCGATGCAATCATAAATGTGCCCTGCAGGGTGTGTCAAAGGGAAATATTGATGCTTAACTGCACTAAGTTTTTACTAAGTTCATCGAAGGTCATTGCCAGTGTCAACATTTTTTGACGGAAATCGAAGAAAATCGATAGCTTCCATCTAGAGGAAACCCCAAACAAGCATACAAAGTTTCAAACCGATCTGATTATAAATGTGCCCTGTAGGGCATGCCAAAGGAATATATTGATACCTGACTAAACTAAGTTCAAAGATCGTTGTCAGCGGCAACATTTTTTGATGGACGGAAATGGAAGAAAATCGATAGCTCCCATGTAGAGGTCACCCCAAACAAGCATGCCACGTTTCAAAGCAATCCAATCATAAATGTGCCCTGTAGGGTGTGCCAAAGAGGGAAATATTGAGGTCTGACTAAACTAAGTTCTAAGAATGTTGGCCGCGGCAACAATTTTTGACGGAAATGGAAGAAAATCAATAGCTCCCATCTAGAGGTCACCCCAAATAAGCATGCCAGGTTTCAAAGCAGTGCAGATTTTTCAAGAAGAATTGGCCATTCACAGGTCTTGGTGCGACATTACAGGTTGCATGGACAAAATATTCTGGTAAGAGTTTGTTAACACTCCACAGGCTGCTAAACGTCAAAATTTGGATAAAATGGGCTGCTTTCGAAATCCAACAGCACCTAATGGGTATGTCACAGATAAACATAACCTCTTTTATTGGACGCAGAATTCACGGGGGATAATTTTGCGAGTAGTAAGGGTATTAAAAAAAACCAAGTCTTAACCCTGTTTTGACAGATTAAAGACAGACAGCCCTTAAGGACTGAAAATTCACATTTTCTGTGCATTACTTCAAGTGGTTCTGACAGATTTTCAAGAAAAATTAGACTCTTGAGAAGAATTATTCTGGCAAGCATTCATTAACCCTCCATAAGCTGCCAAACATCAAAATTTTAAATAAATTTGAAATAAAATGGGACGTTTTCAAATAACCAGAGCACTCAATGGGTAAGTGACAGACAAACATAACCTCTTTTGTCAGCCGTAGACTTGTCGGACGACGGTATTGATATTAATCCTCTCCACCAATGATGACAATTTTAACCTATTTTTATCAAACTGAGTCATTTGAGACTCCTGTACCCACCTTTCTCAGGACATCAATAAAAGTAATTTAGTGATACAGTTAAAAATAATTCTTCCCAGACACTCTGGGCATGAAAAATCATGGAATCTCTTCCGAAAAGGCCTATGATTCTTCAGAATCCTTAAGTCTAGACTTTGAAGTGAAATTATTTAATCTGCATAGATTTGCCTTGTTACAGTTTATGTGAGAGTGCCACCAGGCACTCTATCATAAATTTTACCAAAGCAAAGACATGTGAACAAATATGGATGTCCAAACAAATTTTAGCACTATACCAGTTAAGTAGAGATTTATTTAAATACACAAACCTCATAAACAATCTTAGTAACTGCGATCAGCACAAGACCTAGTTTCTCTAAACAGTATGTGACAGATGCACAAAAGCTCATGTGCATCTGTGATTTCTTAACTAAAAGGCACATTTCTGACTTTGTTAAAAGTAGTGGTCTCAGAACACCGCAAAAAACACTGCAGTTAAGATGAAATCGTACACATTAGAATACACTTACCATAGTAGTAGTTTCCATTCAAGGTGTTGGCTGCCTGTATAGACAGCCAAGACTTGACTAGACATTATCGCCTCATAACAAAACTTCCTTGCTGTGGTATAGCACTTGGCAATTATAGAAACTGCCAGGACACTTAACCCTTAAATTCACATTTATGACTTTTATGACATCAGAACAGGTCCCGTTAACATGCCATCATGAGGAGGTCCTGCTGACAACAGACAAATTAGGTAGGCAGTGGTTTTTAGACAAGTTTTTGTTGCTTTAACAGGCCACTCGACATGTTGAGGCTGTGGTCTGGTGGGAATTCAGTTGTCCAGGCCCTTAAGGGTTAAATAATTTAATGCATCATGATCATATGAGAGATAACTCACCAAATAGCTGATTAAATTTATCTGTAAAAGCCCTGGTGGCCCTAACCATAACATGATCACTTTCATCATACATATTCTTCAAATCAAATAATTCTGTAAATACAAACATTAAAATTAATCATTACATTCAAAGGTCAAACTCAAGACTTTGACAAACTCAGCAGTCGCAAAAAATGTACCCCAACATGCAATCAGGAAATGTCACAAACAAAAGTAAATCACCATGACAATGGCCTCTATGAAATAACACACAGAAGGCAAAAAAACCTAATTAGAAAGCACAGTTTAGAAACAAGAATTAAAAGTTTGTGGAGTAGTGAAATTTCTGGTCCGGGCATCAGTAGTTAACCCTTGCCTCATTGGAACAAGCTCGATGAGCTCGTTCCAAAGAGAGGTCATAACCTATGTTTTTGAGACAAAAAATGAAAAAATAATGAAAGTTAAAAAATTTATAGTAATTTATATATTTTTTATACTTACCAATGACCCAGACATAGCTGGTGCTAACTCTTAAAATATAGGGCCAAACACAAATTTTGCCCCCCAATCCCCCAAATTTGCATCTAAAACCAAAGAAAACATGTCCTGAAAGGCCCTCCACACTTTGCCTCTACTGCGCATGCGCAGTGTCAAGGACATTCCGAAATTGGCGCCATTAATCATTCTAAAAACCAGTGCCTGGTAAGCGCTATGTACTCAGCAGGGAGGCAAGAGTTCCCAACTCCTGGGAGAGCCATCCCCGTCTGGGTCATTGGTAAGTATAAAAAATATATAAATTACTATAAATTTTTTAACATTTTTATACTGTACCAATGACCCAGACATAGCTGAATAGTAAAAAGGCTGGAGGGCCAAGGACATACAGCAAAATGGAATACGCTCAATAATATAAAATAGAGTCATCCCCTGTAGGGAAAAAGAAGTAATAGGCCTTACATGTATCTTTCTTATTTATGATAAATTAGAAAGATACAACACCTTCCAAAATTGAGCTTCATACATCCATGTACTCTATTAATATCCAATATAATCCTTATACTAATAATTTTTAAAGTAAGCCAATAAATAAAGTAAGTCTAGAGAATAGAGACTCTTATACTCCTAAAAGTGTCTGAGGATTGCATAATCATGTCCGTTGACATATGCAATAATCAAAAGCTATACTTTAAAAACTAAGACTTGAATGAATTTTAAAAACCTAAACTTCTCACTAAACAACCATCCCAATAACAGCTCAGAATTACTAACTCCGGAGGAGGTATCCCCTTGTTTTCATAGTAAAACAGGTGACCCAAGGGAACACCCTCCCCCCCCCCTTTTTCTTGCCCTGGGTCAAATAGCCCAGAGCGAAGAGGGCAGCAGAACGGAGACACTGCCGAAACAGACAGCCTACCTAGCTATAGTAGCAACTGTTAAGTGAATGACATTCTGAGCAGTAGATAATAGACCTAACAATAGAGACCTCCAGAAATGGACTCGATATTTCTGAGATAAAAATTCATGAATGTGGATGGCTGAGCGCAATGAGCAGCCTTCAAAAATCTATAATAGCGACACTATTAATGTAAGCCCAAGATGTAGAAGAACTCTTACTTCATGAGCCGAAATCTTAAGCACAACTGCTAAGTCAATGAAATACCATAAGCAGTACCGATAGTTAATAGAATCCATTAACAATAGAATGGAGCGAAACGTCCTTCTACTAGGCATCAAAGACAGAAGAAGCTTACGCCCTTAGTAATAAACAGATATCTGTTTATAAATACATAAACTCTAACCGGAAAGAGTATAGGCCTATGCCCGTACGAAGACGGAAGGACCTTAATAACAATAGGTTCTGGATATTAGGAGCCTAACTCTCATGCAAAAATCCAACCTAAATAGTAACGGAAGTAATGATTCCGAAACTACGAAAGTGAAAATCATCCATCGATAGTGCATGAAACTCACTGACTCTACAGTAAAAGAGAAACCAACAGAATTACTGTCTAAAAGGTCAGAATTTGAAAACTACTGTTTCCAGAGGCTCAAATGATTACTTAGCTAAATAAGAACCAAAGTTAAAATCCATATAGGAATTTAATCTAAAGATTCTAAGTCTATATATCAAAAAGTTACTAACTGACTTAGATAAAGAGACATAAGACTCAATTGTAAACTATCGTAGAGTGCATAGGTATGAGGTAACATAAACCTATAACCTTACTAATAACAGGCTGCAGTAGATCTTGTGAAACAAGTATACAAAAAAATTGCAATGAGTAGTATGGAGGGATCAACAATATGAACATAATGATCCCTACACCAACTACGGAAGAGCCTCAACTTTAGCCGCATAGAATAGCGAAGAAGAGGATCTCCTATAGTAAGAAATCGCGTCCAAAGCTCGTCCAGTACAATGCTTACAATGCAATACGGACCACACAACGGAATACATGAAGGTTGCGACCTTGCGGGTTGTGATAAAGATGACACGATTTACCCAGTGAAAAAAGATCCTCACATTGAGGAAGATTTCACGTTAAGACCCACAGTAGACAAGAGAGTAAATTACCCATGATCTCTGTGAAGATAGAGATGCTATCAACAGAAATGTATTGTGGTTGTTTATCTTAGCAATACCTGCTGAAACAACAGCGCCGGAGGATACGCATATCCTATCATTCCGTCCTATAGATCAATAGAGCGTTAACAACATTAGCTCAGAGATCTGGACAAGCCAACACATACGTCTGCAATTGATTAGCAAGCTGTGTCGTAAATAAATCATCATTGGGCGCTCCCATAGATAGCAAATCTGATTGAATACTTGTTTGTTGAGAGTCCATTCTGACAGCAACAAGCGACCTGTAAGTGAACAGGAGTCCGGTAAAACAATCAGACGACCCGGAATATGACGGACCAAAACAGAACTTGGTGTACTATAACCAACAGAGGGATTCTTTCCATTAAATTGAATAACGGAAACGAAAGAGTGCCTCCCTGGTTCCGGAGATACGCCACTACTGTCGAATTAACAGGATTTGGGCATGCGTTTCTGAATAATGTTCATGCAATGACATAAAACAAGCCTAAAAAACATTATTCCGCGGAAGAAAATTGGTTGCTAAGAGACTGCGGAACCCAAAGACCCTGGCACTTCGAATCCGTTGGGATCAGTATTATATCCCAATCTGTTTGACTGGCAACCGTCATAACAGCCACACTCGGGTCCGGCAACTGCGGTGGCACTCTCTGAGTCAACCACCGAATGTTTGCCCCAGTCTGAATCTCTTGTAACACTAGATAGACAAGAGAACGTGTAAATCGAGCAATTCATGGATTGCCGAAAAGTTGCCGTCGAAGAGAAGCTCCTCCGAGAACGAAGCGACTCTGAGAGAGTTCTTAACCTTACTATCCACGCGTATGGATGTAGCTAGGGCTGCATCACGTCTAACCAACTCCAATCAGCCACTGAAGGGCGGAGTTATACGTGAACAAACTACTGCCCTCAAAAGAAATTACATTGAGAATAATATCCCGTAAATCTTTTCTTGAAAACGTAATGATAAAGCTTCAGTAAGGCGGATTACGTATGATAAAGCGTCTAAGTTAAGTCTACTATACATCATGTCGTTTCCAACATTGAAGTTGGAAAAGACATAAACGGCGAAAAAGAATATTTCCAGTCTTTAACCACACCGTCTAGATGCATATGAACTCTCGGTATGCCCTGCTCTGCCAAAATAAACTATTCGTATAAATGATAAAACGGCAGAAATGAGCAACGCGGACAAGAAACTAAACTATCATGCTTGGTAGCAGGCTTGTATGCATATATAGCGTCGAAAAATAAAACACATGTTGTAATGACATTATTGGACTGCGTCGGTGAGTCAGGGATAATGTCCCTGAACCGATCGAAAAATCCGAGTCCAATGACGCTATAAGTCTCTTATCCAAGATCGCAGCAATGAAGTCCGAAATAACAATCACTGGAAGATAATGCCAGAAGATATGAAAGGCAGCTTCCGATACTACTAAAGGGAAAACTCGAAATCTTTCGAATCCCTTTCGCCATCCTGTCGGACCCTATAAAGCGTTCGGTCGTCCGTACCTGATGCAACCGCAGACCGCACCGACCCAGCGCCGTCGGATAATTCCTGATTCAACCAAGAAACTGTCAATTGCTGGGATGCTGCGAAACAACTGTGCTAACTCGGATAGCACGTCCGTCACTGAGGCCTGAGGAGAAGCGGTCCTACAATGCATTGCCGCTGGAAGCTCCGTGATCATTACCCCGTGCATACTACCAATATGCGAGCGAACGGAGTGTATAGGCCTCGTGTCCCTTGGCTACCGGATGGCGCGACCTATTCGCCATGGAATCACTGAATGACGAAACTGATCGGATACTCGAGGTCACGTAGCCAATGTGCGGTCGTGTGCCCTGCTGTGAGGATGAGGAAGCATTAAGGACAGTCTCTCGGACTGTCAATATAACGGAGCGTCCCGACCGACAGACATATGCTCCGAATGTAAAATATCTGAACCACAACATGCGGTCCCCTATGTTGTTGGACGAGAGAGGGACCTCTCTCGCTCACAGCCCGGACGGACCTGGACAAGCCAGGAACCGGACTAACAGGCTTCCTCCGATCTGTCCTCAATCTGCCGTCACTGGGTGAGTACTAAAGTAATTAAAGTGCTCGCATCACCCAAATCTCCTTCCTAGGCCGCAACGGACGAACCCGGCAGCCGAACCATTCGATGAATGTACGCTACACCGGGTGAGCTAGCGAATGTCACTCCGTAGGCGATAGACATATTCCATGAGCACTTATTGCCGCTAGCTCTTCATTAACTATGACGACAGAGGCACACTTTTGAAAGACATCTCCGTAACTTGCGAACAAGAAACCAGAAATGCTTGGTTATAGCAAGCATAAAATAATAATATATATAGCGTCGTTCAATAATTCGAAAGTTTGTGTGACATTATTGGACTATGTCGGAACTGAGGGACGATGTCCCTGAACCGAACCAAAAATTTCTAAGTCCACCGACGCTATCAGTTTCTTATCCGGCATCGCAGCATTCTGGTCCGACGAAAGAAGCTGTAGAAGACCAAGTCAGATGACATACACAACAGCATATGTTGTTCCGAAAGGGAAAGCTTGAAATCCTCCAAATCCCTTTCGGTATCCCGTCGGACCGGATGAAATTTTCGGACGTCCGTACCAGCTTCCGCGGAGCGTCCCGACCCAGCATCGTCGGATAAAAAATATGCGACAGATTCAGTTGATGCTGGGATGCTGCGATAAACTGTGCTATTTAGGAAAGCACGTCCGTTCCCGAGGCCTGTGCAGTAGCGGTCTTACGATGCATTGCCGCCGGAAGCTCCGTGTACGTTGACTCCCGCACACTTCCTATGCGAACGTCCGGAGTCTGCAGGCCTCGTGTCCCTGGCTACGGGATGGTGTGACCTGGTCGCCGATGAATCTCTGACTGGCGAAGCTGACTGGATATCCGTGGTCACGTAGCCAAGAGCGGTCGTGTGCGCAACTATGAGAATGAGGAAGCCTTATTGACAGTCTACTCCGGACTGACTATATGTCGGAGTGTCCCGAGCGACGGACGTATGCTCCGAATGCGAAACATTTTGTACCACAACATCTGGGGCCAGATGTTGTTGAATGAGAGAGGGGCCTCTCTCGCTTGCCGTCCGGATGGACCGGAACGAGCTATGAACCGGACTAAAAGGCTTCCTCCGTTCTCCCTCCGATCCGCCGTCACTGGGTGTGCATCAGGTTGATTTATAGTGCTCGCATCACCCCAAAATTCCTTCTAGACCGCAACGGACGAACCCGTCTGCCGAACCATTCGGTGAATGGACGCTACACCGGGCGAGCTAGCGGACGTCAAAGGCCGTCGAACCTACTAGGGTCCTCTTAGGCAATTGGCGTATTTACATGAGCACTTTCCGCTAGCCCTTCATTAATTGTGACGACGGAGGCACACTGTTGGAAGACATCACAGATACATCACCCTAATCTTGATCGTCTGAAATAGAAATTGATAAAGTAGAGTGACCCTGCGGGGAAAGGACCGGAGTGTCCAATTCCCCAAAAACATACCGTGACATACGCTTCCCATATTGTCATCGAAATCATACGATACAGAACAGGAGTTAATACGAGTACACTGACCACATATAGAATGATTATAAAGTCAGAGGAAGACTTCCTCTTATAACAATTGATCAATATCCTTTCAATGTGAAAAGAAAACAGGTCCTGGTACTCGCACTAACCCCTGGCAATCAAAATACATAATAATAATATGATCCATTAATATAGAAAAAATAATTGAAATCAAAATATTTTGAAAAAATATTTTTTCAGAACAGCCCAAGTTTCTGAAAAGTAACGTTGAGCCCCAATGGATCCCAAGCCTAAGTGTGGACAAAAATTTTAAAAATATTTTAAACAATTTATTCAACACTTACGAACAATAATAATGTATCTAGTTATGATTAAAATAACATCAAGATATTATTTTCAAGAAATCCCCCCCTCACACAGAGGGCTGTTGTAAATGTAAACAATGAGTGTAAAAACACTAAAATAAGACTCCAGGCACCCAGGCCCGAAATCAGTTACCAAAAATACACTATCTGATGCAAAACAGAGACTTCCAGGGAAGAAACTGCAGAACATCAGATGGTAGATGCAGAACACAACGCCTAACCACCCGTAGGTGAAGACGTAAACATGGGGAAAGAACAGAATTCATTCTGTTATTCAGCTAAAACTCCCAAGAAAATTTAGTAATAATAATTACAAAAACTATGCCAAAAGCATGGGAGAATAGCAAGGGGGGACTTAAAGGACAGGGAGAGAGGAAAACACTTAAAAAACAGTGTAACTAAATAATCAGAATGACAACAAAATGGCTGCTGCCTCGAAAATAGGTAACTTAACATAATTTCATTAAAAAATTTTAAGTTACAGCCCTGATAATATTCTGTCACACATTTTTTCCTCTCCTCCTTCTCTATCCTCCTTAGAATCACCATTTCACTAATATTTATGTGTCTGGCATCATTTAAACTGAGATTTACAAGCACAAAGATCAGTCAGATGTTAACTGATGAAGGGCCAAACTTAGAATGATTAATGGCGCCAATTTCGGAACGTCCTTGACACTGCGCATGCGCAGTAGAGGCAAAGTGTGGAGGGCCTTTCAGGACATGTTTTCTTTGGTTTTAGATGCAAATTTTGGGGATTGGGGGGCAAAATTTGTGTTTGGCCCTATATTTTAAGAGTTAGCACCAGCTATGTCTGGGTCATTGGTACAGTATAAAAATATTATAAATTTAAAGTAATTTGTATATTTTTATACTTACCAATGGCCCAGACTAGCTGCTGGTGCTTAACTCAAAGTTATTAAGGGCCAAACACAAATTTTGAACCCCTCAATCCCCAAAATTTGCTTGCAAAACCAAAAATTAAAAGTCCTATCTGGCCCTCCATACATTTACTCTCCGCGCATGCGCAGACGTCAGGAAGTGACCGGAATTGGTGCCAACATCATTCTTTGGAGAAGAGAGTACAACATAAAAATTCAGTGGGGAGGTATGAGTGCCCACTCATGGGAGGGTCATCTCCATCTGGGCCATTGGTAAGTATAAAAATATACAAATTACTTTAAATTTATAACATTCTTAAACTGTAAACCAATGGCCCAGATTAGCTGAATCGTAAAAAAGGTGGAGGGCCTATGACTTCAGAATTAGTAGATCAACATAGTTCCAATCCTGTATTCCAAGGTGAAAGGAAATTAAAATTATTAGGAATTGCATGTATGTCTCTCTATACAGTAATAGAGAAGACATATCATACAAAAGGAGCCCAGTTCAAGTAATTCTGTATACTTGGCATGAAGACTATGCTAACTGGATGTAACAAGTTCCCAATTTTTAAGGCTAGCTCAGACTAAGCCCCAAAAATTAGGATGGCGTATTTGAGAATGAGAGAATATCCCCCACAAACATACGCCATATACAATAAAACTCCAGGTGTATGCAGGATATAATTACGGACGACAGCTTCCCTCATAGTTACATACCTATCAAGCCGGAGGAGAGGTAAAAAAATCCCCCCCCCCTTTTCTTTTGAAGGAATCTTCAAAAAGAAAGGAGTGTTCTGGAATCGGTAAAAGCGGGTACCAAAAAACAATATAAATATTCGTCGAACAGGAACTCAGGTATTAATTATTATTAATAAATGGTGTTCAATGCCACTTCAGAAGCTAAGGCTATAGCAGCGATCCTGGTAATTAATATCACCTGCTTGTAACGTATATCGGAGTTGGCATACGTAGACAGGTCGAAAACCGGTGATACTAGATATCACGGAGATGGAATCCATCTCTGCAGGCCCCACATCAACTAACCAATGTCAGGTATAAACTGATGTGAACCGTAATACTAAAATATTTCAAGCAAAAGGTAAAATCTGATTAAAATCCCTTCCCGGACACGAACTTGTCAGAAAAAAACCCAAATTCTGAATAATTTGACCTTGAGGTCAAACTTCAAGGTCAAAGCATGGCAACCTTGGTACGAGACACACCGTCTTGAGATAATCTACCCACATACCAAATATCAAAACCCTATCTATTAAGGGAAAAAAGTTACAGCCCGGACACAAACTTGTCAGAAAAAAAAAAAATCTGAATAATTTGACCTTGAGGTCAAACTTCAAGGTCAAAGCATGGCAACCTTGGTACGCGACACATCACCTTGAGATAATCTATCCACATACCAAATATCAAAACCCTATCTATTAAGGGAAAAAAGTTACAGCCCGGACACAAACTTGTCAGAAAAGAACCCCGAATTCGGAATAATTTGACCTTGAGGTCAAAGTTCAAGGTCAAAGCATGGCAACCGTGGTACGCGACACATAATCTTGAGATAATCTACCCACATACCAAATATCAAAACCCTATCTATTAAGGGAAAAAAGTTACAGCCCGGACACAAACTTGTCAGAAAAGAACCCCGAATTAGGAATAATTTGACATTTAAGGTCAAAGTTCAAGGTCAAAGCATGGCAACCTTGTTACGCGACACGTTGCCTTGAGATAATCTATCCACATACCAAATATCAAAACCCTATCTATTAAGGGAGAAAACTTACCGCTCGGACACGAACTTGTCAGAAAAGAACCCCGAATTCAGAATAATTTGACCTTGAGGTCAAAGTTCAAGGTCAAAGCATGGCAACCTTGTTACGCGACACGTTGCCTTGAGATAATCTATCCACATACCAAATATCAAAACCCTATCTATTAAGGGAAAAAAGTTACAGCCCGGACACGGACTTGTCAGAAAAGAACCCCGAATTCAGAATAATTTGACCTTGAGGTCAAAGTTCAAGGTCAAAGCATGGCAACCTTGGTACGCGACACATCGTCTTGAGATAATATACCCACATGTCAAATATCAAAACCTTATCTATTAAGAGAGAAAGAGTACAGCCCAGACAAGCTTTGTTACGGACGGACAGATGGACGGACGGACGGACGGACGGACGCACACATGGACAGAGCGATCACCACAGGGCGTCTGCCTCACGGCGGGGCCCTAATAATATACAACATACACAGGTCCAATAGAATCACAGTGGACGATCTCTGGAGAGTTAACACACTTCCGAGGTAACCCACAGGTGACCCCATTCAGGTGTACAATAAATTCCAGTAAATAACACTCCCAGACGTGTTCTATCCGATATCTATGTTCCTAGAAAGGTGTGAGAGTGTAAAGACAACATGTATTCGATTGGATACAGAAATTTAATTGAAACCTGGATCTAGAAATGGAACGAGCTATGATTAACAGACTCGTCACAGACCGCCCCCAAAATAATTCATTGTTTCTAAGGTCCATAACATACAATAATGCGTCTGCCTAATAATGCATTTATTGTGTGCGTGAGCATTGAAATCCCACATGTAATCATCTGAATACCAATTAACTGACCAGACAGCCTGCCAGGTTCCCAAAGGCTAGCAATTTATTGATGATGAATCATATGCTCGTATATGACATAAAGACGAACAATCACAGGAAACCAACCAACTAAAAAGCGGATGTGCCCAGTCATGAAATGCATGTATATACTTAATGCATATGAGGCTTACAGGAAGAAAACTACGTCTTGCCCGGGAATCACCTCTTAACACATTGGCTGTGGGGGGGGGGGGGGGGGGGGGGGGGGGGGGGAGGGATTCAAAATCATATCGAACTCCCCTCACCCACATTACTTGAATCTTTCTTGTGTTAGTCATCATATAGTATAGGAACCCTCACAAGGATCCCTCACATCTGACCGACTCCATAATGCCACTTAGGGCACACAAGATTGATCCAAGGTTTCTGTGACGACAGAGGTGCTACTGGCAGGATTTTGCAACGAGACTGTTTGATCTCTAACAGAATCTGCTGAATCAACGGAGTTGGAGGATACGCATATCCTACCACTCCGTCCCCTAAGATCGACAGAGCATCTACTGCGTACGCCCATGATCTGGGCATGGCAACACAAACATCGGTAACTGACTGTACAGGTGTGTCACAAACAGATCTATCATGGGACGATCCCACTGGTAGCAAATCTGACTGAATATTCGCTTGTTGAGAGTCCACTCCGATGGCAACAGGCGACCTTTCCGAGAGAGCGAGTCTGCTAGTACATTCAGACGACCCGGTATATGACAGACAGAAAGATGAACATAATGATTCATGATGTATAGGAGAATCCTCTCCGTAATTCGCATAATGGAAATGAATGAGTGCCACCTTGGATCCTGATGTAAGCTACTACTGTCAAATTGTTCGACAAAATCTGAACATGGACATTCGCTATTATGTGAATCCAATGTTGAAGAGCTTGCCATATTGACATCATCTTTTTGATGTTTATGTGCTTCTCTACGAATCGAGGGTCCCAAAGATCCTGACAGTTCAAGTCTGCAGGACCTAGGGTCGTGCCCCAAGCTTGCATCTGTCATAATCGCGAAAGCTGGATTCGGCAGTTGCAGCAGAACTCCCCAAGTCAACCACTGAAGATCTGCCAAAATCTGAGCCCTTTGTTTTACTAGGTCCGTTAAAACAATACTGGTTTCGAGCGAATGCATCTTCACACTCCAGTTCTGAGTAAAGAATATCTGGAGGGGACACGTGCATAGACGGCCCATCAGAATAAGATCCGCATCCGCTCCGCACAACCCCATCAGTCGCATGAATTCCCTTGCTGTTAATGCGTCTGAGTGTAGCCAAAAGCAAGCATAACAACTGACTAATTTCGCTCTGTGTAACAACAGACGAACCAGATTGTTGTGAGTCTTGAAGCTCATCCCCAAGTGGGTGAACGACTTGGACGGAGCTAAATCTGACTTTTTTTTGTTTAAGATGAAACCGAGACGTCGGAGTAATAGAAGCAGACGAATGAGCTCGGAAGTATGACATTACTGAGTTCATTATTCGAGTAAATGCCCAGGAAGACAGGTTCAGACCAAAGCACATTGCTCTAAACTGATAAACCTTCCCTTGTACGGCGAACTGTAGGTACTTTCTGAATGCTGGATGTACCAGGGCATGAAAGTACACATCCTTTAGATCTATGCTTGCCGCATAGTCGTTCACTCGAATGCTCACTCTTACCGACTGAATGGTCTCCACATAGAATTTTGGAGCCACGATAAGCTTGTTTATCCAGCACAAGTCTATTACCGGTCGGAACAAGCCGTCTGGCTTCGGTACAAGGAACAGGTGACTGTAAAAACCTTGAGAATATTATATATTGCTTCCTTTAATAAGAGAGTCTGTACCTCTGCTAGGAGAGACTCTCTTTTGAAAGGATCTGATGGAAAAATTGTCCAACGCGGACATCTTGTTAGTGGGGGGTTTCGCTCGGAATGATAGCCGTAGGCCGTCCGAGACTACAATTCTCATCCACTGATCTGCCATGACTGCTATCCAGTTTCTCGCGAAGTTTGATAACCTTCAGCCAACTGGCAAGCAATAGAGGTCTAAACCATCACCTGTATGACCTGCAAGGCTTACGGGAGGAGAAACCACATCCTCCCCGCGAAGAACCTAATCCCGTCGGCCTAGGGTCTTCTGACCGATAGTCCCGATCAGACCTATGCCCCCTTCCCGAGTCGCTATACTGACAACCTCCAGAGTAATTGTAAGAGGGTTTCTTGTACCCTTGTGAGGAGTTCCCTTTTGATGTTTAGATCTGGAACGTCCTCCTTAGTCTTGTCTGCTGAAGCGGGTTGTTGAGACGCTGACTTCAAAAGCAGAGCACTAGACGCTTTCTTAGTAGCCTGTTCATAGACTGACGAAAGCCTGTCGTCAAAAATAGTATGTCTGGAGAGAGCTTTTCACCTTGTCATCTGTAAGTGATGACGACACAAGGGCAGCATCACGTCTGATTAACTCCACATTAGCCCCCGTTAGGGCAGAGTTATACATGGTATACATAATTGCTCTGGAAAGAACTCTAAGAGAGGTACGAACGTCCTCAAATTCCTTCCCGTTGAGACGTTGTGCCATAGCTGTGGTAAGGTGATCTGCCTAAGACATTGCATCCAAATTCACTCTACTTGATGAAATTGCAGTTGTAACTGTGTCTGAGCGAATAGTGAATGATGCAGGCAAGGATACATCTAGATCCCCAGCCTGCTCATTAAAACACAGAGGAGCTCTCTGAACATCCTCTCCGACCGTTTTAAATGAACGTGATCCAAGCAACGGTATGTTTATGGAAGATGTAGTTAAGAAACCGCCTTTATTTCTCGCACTCTCGAGGTTGAATATGGCGTTGTCTACATGGCCGAAGGCCTGCGACACCTGCCTAGACTGAACTGGAACAGAAAGAACTTCTTCCTTTGTCCGTATAAAGTCTGCATCCAACAACGCCAGCGGTTTCTCTCTTGTTGTTGCAGCATTCTGATTGGTTGGAACAAAATCAAGGTAGTATTGATGGATGAAATCCATCGCAACCATGTGCTGTTCCAAGAGGGAATGGTAATCCTCTTCCTTATCCCTTTCACAATCTGAGAGAATCAGTTGTGAATCTCGGTCCATTGCATCTGCGTGAACAGACGACTGGACCGACCCAGCGCAGTCCAACAGCTCAGGTTCTGAGTCTGAGGGAGGCTGCACATGCTGGGATGGTGCAATCAGCTGCACAATCTGCAACAGCAAGTCCGTCATCGAGGCCTGAGGAGCACCAGCCTTCTGTTTCTTAGCCGCCTGCTGCTCCTGGGACGGTGTGTCAGAGATGGATCTCTTCTCTGAACGTCCCGATGATCGAGGCCTCGTTTCCCTAGCTACCGGATGGTCTGACTTCACGGGCAAAGAGTGGTCCCTTCTTTGCGCAGCAGACTGGATATCCGAAGGCGAGGAGCTAGGATGCGGTAGTGTGTGCTTTAATAACATAGCGGAAGAAGCTGTGACTGAAGCCGACCACAGCTGCAGACTAGACGGAGCGTCTCAAGCAGTGGGCGGACATATACTCTGGCTTGTGCAAGTTTCTCATAACAACATTTGGCCCCAAATGTTGTAAGGTTAGAGAGGGGGCTCTCCCGCTCGCGGTCTATTAGAAACTTACTCACTTCCTCCCTATTTCCGTCGTCGTTGGTTGAGCTTATTTATATTTAAGTGCTCGCTCTACCCACATCTACACTTCTTTCGGCCGCAACGGACTTACCCGGTGTCACGGCTCCCACGGACGGAGTAACCGCTTCACCGGTCGAGCTAGTTCCTTGCAAGAGATTAAAACCCTTAACAAAAGGCCCTAACTCTTGCAATCATGAGCACTGCAGCTAGCTCTATATGCTCAATGGAGCATGACGACGGTAGAACACTTGGATGGGTGTCTGAATATCATCACAATCTTCATGTTCCTCTGAAATAGAAACTGAAACAAGAGGCCCCACGTGGCCTTAATCGCTCACCTGACAAAGTGACTCTAAGAAGTATTTTAGGTCACCTTCACCATGTCATGCCTCATCAACATTAACTGGTTGAGTGATAGATTTTGTTTGAAGTTCAACATTTGTTACCTAAAATTAGTTTTATTTAAAATCATTGGTGTGTGGCCAATCTCCAATGATTTTTAATAAAGCAAATTTATCTCTGCAGACAAACTGGTTTACCATGAAGCACAAACAAGGAATGTGAAGAGATAGCCTTGGACATCTCTCCCCAACTGTGGATATCTTCCATGTGCTACATGTATATATTTGCATGCAAGAAAACAAAAATTTTCACAAATTTTATTTTTTTTTACCATCATTGGAACAAGCTCAAACAGCTTATTCCAATAGGGGTATGGGAAGATCAGGTATATTTTTGAGACAGAAATGTGAATATATAAATAATGGTGTTTTTTTGTGAATGATGCTGGAGAATTTTGCGTAAAGATATGGTAAATGGTTTGTTCTAGATACAGAATGATGCAAAAGTATTTAAATTTGATTAGGCAAGTTGTTCCTATAATGCATTTAAAAATTGAAGTAACTGTTTTTTTGCTGACGAACTTTTAGATGTGTGTGTCTGTGTTTGTGTGTGTGTGTGTGTGTGTGTGGGGGGGGGGGGGGGGGGGGGTAAGAGTGTTCTTGCAAACAAAATTCCTGAATAAATGGAAAATTTTATTTTTTGTGTGAAAGACATAGTGCGTGAATGTTGATTGGAACAAGCTTAGAGAGCTCATTTTAATGTGAAGTCATAAAGCTGTGTTTTACGTACGAAATTTTGGAATAACTAAAAAAATTGCTTTTTTGACTCAAAAAGCATGGTGTGCGACCTCTCATTGGAACGAGCTCAAAAAGCTCATTCCAATGGGGTATTTACAAGCGATAAGTACATGTATGTTTAAGAGACAAAAATTAAAATTTGAATAGCGATTTTTGCAAAGAATGCTGACAAGTTTTGGCAGTTATGCTGGTAAAAAGGTAAGATATGCAAAGTGGTTGTTTTTTAGAGGCGACATTTAATTAAAGGGAATTAACCCTTGATTACTGAGGTAACTTCTAAAAGTACTGAAATTTCATGAAGCAATGTGAATAACAGACAACAGTTGCCTAAAAATTTCATGAATAACTAAAATTTTTATTCCTTTGTCTCGAAAACATGGCATATGCTTGTTGGAATGAGCTGAATGCGTGTGTTCCAATGAGGGGTCATAAAATTTGAACGAAGATTTGTGTGAATAATGCATTAGTACTGCTAGATTTGGGTAAACGGTTCACCCTGGATACCACCCCTTCTATAGTAGATCTTTTCTGCAAATTTTGTCTAAGATTCTATCAACTTTACAAATAAATACGTTCATGAATCACAATCAGATCCACCCTACAATGTTGCATACCAAATATCAAAAGATTCTGCCTGCTGGATCTGGAGAAGAAGATTTTTTAAGAAATATGCCTGAAATTCACTAAGTTAAAATTTGGGCTCCTATACGGAGCCCAAATATAAATCCAGGGGGCCGATTTGAACAAACTTGAATCAGATCCACCCCACAATGTTGCTTACCAAATACGAAAAGATTCTGAAGCTGGATCTGGAGAATAAGATTTTTTAAGAAATTTGCCTGAAATGCACTAAGTTCGAATTCGAGCTTCTATAGTGAGCCCAAATATGAAACTAGGAAGCCGATTTGAACAAACTTGAATCAGATCCACCCCACAATGTTGCATACCAAATATCAAAAGATTCTGCCTGCTGGATCTGGAGAAGAAGATTTTTTAATAAATTTGCCCGAAATGCACTAAGTGTGAATTCGGGCTTCTATATTAAGCCCAAATATGAATCCAGGGGGCCGATTTGAACAAACTTGAATCAGATCCACCCCGCAATGTTGCATACCAAATATCAAAAGATTCTGCCTGCTGGATCTGGAGAAGAAGATTTTTGAAGAAATTTGCCTGAAATGCACTAAGTGCGAATTCGGGCTTCTATATTAAGCCCAAATATGAATCCAGGGGGCCGATTTGAACAAACTTGAATCAGATCCACCCCGCAATGTTGCATACCAAATATCAAAAGATTCTGCCTGCTGGATCTGGAGAAGAAGATTTTTGAAGAAATTTGCCCGAAATGCACTAAGTTTGAATTCAAGCTTCTATAGTGAGCCCAAATATGAATCCAGGGGGCCGATTTGAACAAACTTGAATCAGATCCACCCCGCAATGTTGCATACCAAATATCAAAAGATTCTGCCTGCTGGATCTGGAGAAGATGATTTTTTAAGAAATTTGCCTGAAATGCACTAAGTTCGAATTCGAGCTTCTATAGTGAGCCCAAATATGAATCTAGGAAGCCGATTTGAACAAACTTGAATCAGATCCACCCCACAATGTTGCATACCAAATATCAAAAGATTCTGCTTGCTGGATCTGGAGAAGAAGATTTTTTAATAAATTTGCTTGAAATGCACTAAGTTCAAATTTGGGCTCCTATACTGAGCCCAAATATAAACCCAGGGGGCCGATTTGAACAAACTTGAATCAGATCCACCCCACAAGGTTGCTTACCAAATATGAAAAGATTCTGCCTGCTGGATCTGGAGAAGAAGATTTTTTAAGAAATTTGCATGAAATGCACTAAGTTCAAATTCGAGCTTCTATAGTGAGCCCAAATATGAATCTAGGAAGCCGATTTGAACAAACTTGAATCAGATCCACCCCACAATGTTGCATACCAAATATCAAAAGATTCTGCCTTCTGGATCTGGAGAAGAAGATTTTTTAAGAAATTTGCCTAAATGCACTAAGTTCGAAATCGGGCTCCTATACTGAGCCCAAATATGAACCCAGGGGGCCGATTTGAACAAACTTGAATCAGATCCACCCTACAATGTTGCATACCAAATATCAAAAGATTCTGCCTGCTGGATCTGGAGAAGAAGATTTTTTAAGAAATTTGCCTGAAATGCACTAAGTTCGAAATCGGGCTCCTATACTGAGCCCAAATATTAACCCAGGGGGCCGATTTGAACAATCTTGAATCAGATCCACCCCACAATGTTGCTTACCAAATATGAAAAGATTCTGAAGCTGGATCTGGAGAAGAAGATTTTTTAAGAAATTTGCCTGAAATGCACTAAGTTCGAATGCGGGCTTCTATAGTAAGCCCAAATATGTATCCAGGGGGCCGATTTGAACAAACTTGAATCAGATCTACCCCGCAACATTGCATACCAAATATCAAAAGATTCTGCCTGCTGGATCTGGAGAAGAAGATTTTTGAAAAAATTTGCCTGAAATGCACTAAATTCGAATTCGAGCTCCTATAGTGAGCCCAAATATGAATCTAGGGAGCCGATTTGAACAAACTTGAATCAGATCCACCCCACAATGTTGCATACCAAATATCAAAAGATTCTGCCTGCTGGATCTGGAGAAGAAGATTTTCAAAGAAATTTGCCTGAAATGCAGTAAGTTCAAATTTGGGCTCCTATACTGAGCCCAAATATAAACCCAGGGGGCCGATTTGAACAAACTTGAATCAGATCCACCCCACAATGTTGCATACCAAATATCAAAAGATTCTGCCTGCTGGATCTGGAGAAGAAGATTTTTTAAGAAATTTGCCTGAAATGCACTAAGTTCGAAATCGGGCTCCTATACTGAGCCCAAATATGAACCCAGGGAGCCGATTTGAACAAACTTGAATCAGATCCACCCTACAATGTTGCATACCAAATATCAAAAGATTCTGCCTGCTGGATCTGGAGAAGAAGATTTTTTAATGTTTTTCCCATTGCCTACAGTGTTAAAAAGTGCTGACTCAGCACTTTTTCAAAGTCCCGAAACTGTACCCTATGATAAAACCGATGGCAATTTTTTTTTACCAATCCTTTCTGTTGGTCCTAAGGAAGCTGCACACCAAATAAAAATTCTCAGTGCCGTGCAGTTTTGGAGATATGGGCGTTTTAAATTTTTTCTATTTTTAGCTCCTGCGGTTCCCACGGGGCTGCGGGAAAATTTGTTTTTGCATAAATCAAGTACTCATGACCCAATAAGCCCTCACATAAAATTTGGTTCAAATCAGCCTCTCGGTTTGGAAAATAGAAATTTTGGGCGGGGCAAAAAATTTTGCCCCTCTCATAACAACGCCAAGTATAGCCCCACAAACTTCTCTTGAACAAATCTGAGTCTACACCTCAAAAGGAAGCTGCACACCAAATATCAAGTCTCTGCTACTGCTGGTTCATGAGAAGAAGATTTACAAAGATTTTGGTGCCCCTTGGGGGCGTGGCACCACCCAGGAGGAGGGGCAACTTCATTTGAACAAATCTGAATTGGCATTAGGTAATAAACATTTAGCCAACATTTGAATAAAATTGGGCTAGTGGTTTAGGAGGAGAAGTCGATAATGTAAAGTTAATGCCGGACGACGACGACGACGGACGACGGCGGACGACGACGGACGGAAAGTGATTAGTAAAGCTCCCCTTGAGCTTCGCTCAGGTGAGCTAAAAATGAATTATAATGCTGTGAGATGCCTGGCCCCAGAATCTCACTGCCATCAGCGTACCGTGACACCCGTCTCCAACATTAGTCATCCCAGTGAACACAAGAATGACAAGAGTCCACAGGAGTGCATCGACTGAAGTCGATATCAGTCATCCAAACTCCACAACAAAATATATAATTAAGACACATGAATAATAGCAATCAAAATTAAATTCAAAATATTTTTTGGAATTTTTTTTAAAAAAAACGCCTAAGTTCCCAAAGGGAACATTAAGAGCCCAAATGCATCCTGAGCCTAAGTGTGGACAAAATCCAAATTTACTATGCTACACTACCGGAATAATAATCCATGTATCCTACAGTAATTCTACAGTAACAGAATATAAAATACTACCTATATATGAGGATGTTGCCAATGTAAAAAACGTTAATGATAAAATTGGAAACAAGAAATCAGGTCACAAAAAGACCCAAAGTCAGAAACCAATTTAAATTCTATCGGATTCAAAGCTAGATCTTTATATGAAGAAATGAAAGTGTCAATGACACTGTAGCTCAACTTGTTTAAGACATGTACATGTAGAGTATGTGACACAGCAATGACAAACATCTAGGAAATGACCTGATAACAAAGGTACATGTATAGTATTGTAACAGTCTGTACATAAATGCTGACCATAGCCTGTAACAACTGTGTAGGTAAAGTATTGTAAAGGTGGGTGACACATGCACTTACTGTGTATAAGTAGCACTGAATAAATATAAGTTCATCTAATTTGCATAATTTCTGCTCGAGAAAAAACCTGTATTATATGTGATGTATTCCATGTTACTAAACATTCATACAGAAATTTATTCAAATCAGAACTTTCATACAAAAGTTCTGTACAAAAAACTGATTGCACCAATTTTGGTACAAAATGGCTGCCGACAGCCATCTTGAATTTCAGACTGCACCCAAAAACACATGTTCTGGTCCAAAGGTGGTAACAAAGGTGCTCAAGAAGTTTCGTAAAGATCGGTTCATAAATATGGCCTCTAGCCCGTATTGGAATTTGCAGTTACAGCGCTGAAAGAGTAACATTAAATAGATCAAAGTTAGTCTAATTGGCATAATTTATGCACGAGAAAAAAACTTGTATTATATGTGATGTATCCCATGGTACTAAACATTCACACAGAAAATTATTCAAATCAGCGCTTTCATATGGAAGTTCTGCGCAAATATCTGATTGCACCTAATTTTGTACAAAATGGCCACCAGTGGCCATGAAGAATTTCAGACCGGACCCAAAAACATTCGTTCTCGTCCCACAGTGATAACAAAGGTACCCAAGAAGTTTCGAAAAGATCGGTTCATAAATACGGCCTCTAGCCCGAGCCGTATTGGCATTTGCATTTACAGTGCTGAAAGTAACACTACATAAATCAAAGTTAGTCTAATTTGCATAATTTACGCACAACAAAAAAACCTGTATGGTACTAAACATTCATACGAAAAAATTATTCAAATCGGAGCTTTCATATGGAAGTTCTGTGCAAAAATCTGATTGCACCTAATTTTGGTACAAAATGGCTGCCAGCGGCTGTCTTAAATTTCGGACCGGACCCAAAAACACTTGTTCTCGTCTCACGGTGATAACAAAGGTACCCAAGAAGTTTCGTAAAGATCGGTTTATAAATACAGCCCCTAGCCCGAGCCGTGTGTACGGCACAATGGATGGACAGATGGGCGACAGGCCATGGCAATACCTCAAATTTGGCTTCGCCAAAGTTGCGCTAAACACGATACATCAGATAGAAGATTCAAGACTAAACGACCTAACACCCCTAGGGTGAGGACGTAACGATGGGGAAAAACAGAATAAAATTCTGTAATACATTTTAAACTCCCAAGAAATTTAATAAAAAATTTCAATAAAAAGTAGCCAAAAAAACTTCAAGTGTTTAACAAGAAAGGTTCATGGAAGGACTGGGAAATAATACTTAACAAACAGTGGAATAATCATTATCAGAAATGATGACGTCAGGCGTATGTCCTGAAATTGGAAAACATGAAATAATTTTATAATTATTATAAAGTTACAGCTCTGAATGTCTAAAACCACCGTTGAACACTTCCATCATCCAATAACAGCCTTGGATCCACCAATTCTTGCATTGATTTGTGCCTGGCATCCTCAAAAAAGGAGATTTTAAATCACAGATGTCAGTTCATTGTTGCTGACTTTGGGGCCAAACAAAGAATGATGTTTCTGCCAATTCGGTCTCTTCCTGATTACTGTGCATGCGCAGAGAGTAAACGTATGGAGGGCCAGATAGGACTTTTAATTTTCAGTTTTGTATGCAAATTTTAGGGATTGGGGGGTTCAAAATTTGTGTTTGGCCTTTGATAACTTTGAGTTTTCACCAGCTAGTCTGGGCTATTGGGTTGTAGTATAAAAATATGGGATTTTTGAACCAGGTTCATTTTTTTTAAGATCAGGAAATGACTATTATTACAATATTCTCTTACTACTACCAAGAACTGTATCCTTCATTCTGTAGTCAATAGCTGAAGAATATTCCTGGTCTTCAAAATAACTTGCGATTAGAAAACATGTGTCTACAAACAAGAACCAAATGTGGACAAGAAACAGGATGTATGAGTTGTCTACACATTTGAAAAACACCTAATATGTGCAGTGAAGCCCACGTGAATGGATATTTCTTAATTGAACAATTCTGTTAATTGCATATAATTTCCAATAACAAAACATTTACTTTTCTTTTATTAGAATTTAACCTTTTAATTGCATATAGGTTACAGAGTGATCTCCTGTTATTTGAATAACAAATGTTTTGAACCTTCAAAGATCCTGTTAATTGCATATTATTTCCAACAAAAAAACATATACCCTTTTTTTATTAGAATTTAACCTGTTAATTGCATATAGGTTACAGAGCAATCTCCAGGTAATTGAACAAAAAATCTTTTGATCCTTCAAAGATTTACACTGACAATCATTGGATTCTGAAGGTTTCTGGATCCCTTCAATTTAGTCAATGCAAGATAAGCATTTAACCCTTTACCTAACGTAACGGCCAAAACCGGCCAGCGCTATTCTAAACAAGAGGCCCCAAGGGGCCTTAATCATTCACCGGCCAAAGTGGTTCAAAGAAGTATTTGGGGGTCACATTCATTTACACATGGTTCATCAACACTACAAAGGAATGAAGTCATGAGAGGCAAATTTTATGGAAAAACACTAAGGAATGGATTTGAACAAACCTAAAAGTAACATCCCCTGCCCCACCCCACCCCTGCCCATAGAGCCCAAATATTAAGCCAAGCCCTCAAATTGAACAACTTGAATCTGATCCCCCTTGAGATGTCATATACCAAATAGGAAAGAATTCTGACTGATGGATATGAAGAAGGATTTTAAAGAAATCACCTCACACTGCACTTAGTTAAACTTTGGGCTCAAATAGGGATCCAAAATATTAACCCAGGGTCCTGATTTGAACAAACTTGAATATGACCCACCTAGAGATGTTGTATACCAAATATGAAAGGATTCTGATTGGTGGATCTGAAGAAGAAGATTTTAAAATAAATTCCCTCATATTGCACCAGGTTAAAATTTTGGCTCCCATAGGGAGCCCAAATATCAACCCATGGACTAGGATTGAACAAACTTGAATCTAATCCTCCTAGAGATGTTGTATACCAAATATGAAAGCATTCTGACTACATGGTCTGAAGAAGAAGATTACAAAAACAAGTTGGAACAGGACCAAAAATTTTCAGGCTATAAATTTTTTTTTCCATCTCAAAATTGAACAAAATGCATAAAAATCCCCTCAAAATGTCCAAATTTTGGACCAAAGTTTCGGAGTCCAAACCTGACCCAAAATTTTTTTTCTCATCTTAAAACTGAACACAACGCAAAAAAACCCCAAATTTTTTTTCAAAATTTTGGTCCAAACCTCCAAGTCTGAACCGAACCCAAAATTTTCACACTAAAATTTTTTTTTTTTTGTCTCCAAATTGAACAAAAAACGCATAAATTTAAAAAAAAAAATTTTTTTTTGAATTTTGGTCCAAAATTTCGGAGTCAGAACTGGTCCCAAAATTTTCAGACTAAAAATTTAGGGTTTTTTTTGGTCTCAAAATTGAACAAAACGCATAAAAAATCTAAAACAGATTTTTTTTCTCAAATTTTGGTCAAAAATTTCTAAGTCAAAATTTTCAACCCAGAGACCCAATTTGAACAAACTTGAATCTGACCCCTCCTAGAGATGATGCATACCAAATGTCAAAGGATTCTGACTGGTGGATCTGAAGAAAAAGATTTTTAAAGAAATTTTCTCATATTGCACTAAGTTAAAATTCAGGATCCAATAGGGAACACAAATATTAACCGACAAATTCGATTTGAACAAACTTGAATCTCGCCAGTGGCGACGCCACAATTATGGAATTGGGGGGGTACAGTCGGGTATTGCCCGCCGCACAACGTCTGTCTCGATGCGCAGCGCCGAGCTGGGGTGGGTTTCGGGGATTTGTCCCCTCCCTTTTTTGAGAAAATATTTAAAACTCACGTTGTAAATGGTGTTCTCTGGAGCATTCTCAGACAATTAAATTAAAACAGTTTTATCCTTTTGAAACTTATTGGTTAGGTCTTTCAGTTATAGAAAACATCGTACATGGTGACATTTTAACAGAAGAACGCTGTTGTAAAGTGCGAGCACAAAGCATCAAATGACACTCAAATCGACATTGAAAGTAGGCTGCATTCCAAATGGATGTGTTGCACGCTCTCGATTCTAGCATTCCTCGAACTCGAATACTCTTAAGCGGTATGTTTAACACCGTTTGAACATGGCACGCTTTGTTGCAATTTGGCCCTCGACTCTTGTTTGTTGTTTGCAGCTAATGTGTGTGTGTGTGTGGGTCACTGGGTTAATATTTGTGCTCCCTATACAAAAATTAAAATGATAGTATTTATTTACTATGCTTGGCAAAAAAACTGGTGGGGTAAGTACCCCCCCCCCCCCATACCACCGCCACTGAATCTGCCCCCTCCCCCCCCCCCCCCCCCTCTAGAGATGATGTATACCAAATATGAGAGGATTCTGACTGGTGAATCTGAAGAAGATTTTTAAAGAATATTCCACGCATTGCACAAAGTTAAAATTTGGGCTCCCATGGGGAGCCCAAATATAAACTCAGTGACTCGATTTGAACAAACTTGAATCTGACCCCCCCTGTAGATGTGGTAGTGAGTGGTAGATCTGAAGAAGACAATTTTTAAAGAAACTTCCTCAAATTGCACCAAGTTAAACTTTGGGCTCCAGTAGAGAGCCCAAATACTAACTCAGGGACCCGATTTGAACAAACTTGAATCTGACCCCTCTAGAGATGTTGTATACCAAATATGAAAGCATTCTGACTGGTGGATCTGAAGAAGATTTTCAAAGAAATTTTCTCATATTGCACTAAGTTAAAATTCAGGCTCCCATAGGGAACCCAAATAATAACAGAGAAACTCGAATTGAACAAACTTGAATCTGGCCCCCCTAGAGATTATGTATACCAAATATGAGAGAATTCTGACTGGTGAATCTGAAGAAGAAGATTTTTAAAGAATATTCCACGCATTGCACAAAGTTAAAATTTGGGCTCCCATAGGAAGCCCAAATATTAACCCAGTGACTCAATTTGAACAAACTTGAATCTGACCCCCCTATAGATGTTGTATACCAAACATGAAAAGATTCTGATTGGCCGATCTGAAGAAGAAGATTTTTAAAGAAATGTCCTCAAATTGCACCTAGTTAAACTTTGGGCTCAAACAGAGAGCCCAAATACTAACTCAGGGACCCGAGTTGAACAAACTTGAATCTTGCCCCTTGAGCTCGTTCCAATGAGGAGTCATAACCAATATTTTTTAGACAAAAAATGAAAACAATAGTTATTCAAGAATTTGTTTTGCAAGTGTTGTCTGCTTTTCATGTTAGGTAAAGGGTTAATTTATTATTTCTTGTTTGACAGAGCTAAAAGAACTCTGTCAAACAAGATGTAACAGAATAGATGTTCAGTTTCTCAATAGATGATAGGAAATGTCAATATTTCTGTTAACTGAATCTTCCTGTTCTCTAAAAAATGTTCACTGGCAAAGTGGCTACAGTCAGCTCTGATTAATATAATACCATGCATGCAGACAAATTTTATTATTATAACTGATTATTATAATAAGAGGAAGAGGCCTCGTCGACAACATGACAGCCGTGTGGATGCTTGATCTGTGGCCAATTAGTGCTAATATTAGTAAGAATTCATCCTGAAACTGATGAAGAGTCATTTTCAATTAAAAGGGTTTCAAGGTACATGTAATTTTGATGAACGAATTACCAAACAGGCTACTTCTGTACGTTAAAGAGTGAATAAACCTACCATTCTCACTGGGCTATAACATGATTATTATGAGAAATAATACTCACTTGTAACATATTGATTACTCTCTTTGAAGTTCTGCCAGCTTTGATGCCATCGGGAATCTTTGTGTAAGACCATTCCCATTGCTTCTCTACAAATTCAAAACAATTTTAAGCCATAAACACAACTACCACTGTGGTGTAACTGGACAAAAGACAGTTTAGACACATTTTACTGATGAACTTCCCGAACTTGGTTTCAGATGAAAGAACTGACTTCTCTTCACACTGACAGCAAACATCCAATTTTAACAGCCCAATCTCCTATTTGTATAAGTGATGAGAAATTTAACTGACTACAAAACCTTATCAACCTGTTAAACCAAAATGCTAATTGACATTTATTGCTCTCTCCAGAAGATTGCTGGGAGATCTCCAATCCAAGTAGATGTGGAAAACAAATGCACAGAGCTGTACAGAGCTGCACAGATAATTTTGGGGGGGGGGGGGGGGTTATCCCATGGTTTCCTTGATTCAATGAGTGATTTCCTTTCCTCTCCAGCTTCAACCTGCATCTTAAACTAGAAATGAGAGTGAGGTCCAGGAGGAGATTTACAAACAAATGCAAATGGAGATCTCCTGGACATCTGGAGAGCATAAAATACACTGTTTAACTGTTCAGAAAATTATAAATTTACAGTAATTTGTATATTTTTATACTTACCAATGGCCCAGACTAGCTGGTGTTTAACTCAAAGTTATTAAGGGCCAAATACAAATTTTGAACCAATCCCCCAAATTTGCTGCAAAACCGAAAATTAAAAGTCCTATCTGGCCCTCCATACATCTACTCTCCGCGCATGCGCAGACGTCAGGAAGTGACCAGAATTGGCGCCAACATCATTAATTGTAGAAAAGAGTACTACATAAAAATTCAGCAGGGAGGTATGAGTGCCCACTCATGGGAGGGCCGTCTCCGTCTGGGCCATCGGTAAGTATAAAAATATACAAATTACTTTAAATTTATAATATTTTTACACTGTAAACCAATGGCCTAGACTAGCTGAATTGTAAAAAGGTGGAGGGCCTAGGACTTCAGAATTAGTAGATCAAAATAGTTCCAATCCTGTAATCCAAGGGGAAAGGAAAATAAAATTATTAGGAATTACATGTATGTCTCTCAAAACAGTAATTGAGACGACATATACAAAAGGAGCCCAGTTCAAGTAATTCTGTATACTTAGCATGAAGACTATGCTAATTGGATGTAACAACTTCCCAATTTTTAAGGTTAGCCCAGACTAAGCCCCCAAAATTAGGATGGCGTATTTGAGAATGAGAGAACATCCCCCACAAACAGATGCCATACACAATGAAACTTCCCTCATAGTTACATACCTATCAAGCCAGAGGAGAGGTAAAAAATCCCCCCCCCCTCCCCTTTTCTTTTGAAGGAATCTTCAAAAAGAAAGAGGGGAGAGCTCTGGAATCAGTAAAAGTGGTACCAAGAAACAATATAAATATTCGTCGAATGGGCACTCAGGTATTATTATTAATAAATGGTGCTTAATGCTACTTCAGAAGTTAAGGCTATAGCGATGATGCCGGTAATTAATGTTGCCTGCTGTATTACGTACACCGCAGACAGCATACGCAGATAGGTCGAAAACCAGTGATATAATATATAACATACACATTTCCAATCCAACCACAATGAACGATCTCTGGAGAGTAAACACACTTCCGAGGTAACCCACAGGCGACCCCATTCAGGTGTACAATAAATTCCAGTAACAACACTCCCCGATGTGTACTATCCGATAGCTATGACACTATAATGTGGGAATATACGAGATGAGTACCAACATTAATAGTAACCTGGATCTAGAAATGGAAGTAGGTATGATTAACAGACTCTGACACGGACCGCCCCCGAAGTAATTCATTATTTGAAAGGTGCATAATATACAATAAAGCGTCAACCTAATAATCATTATGTACGTGAGAATTAAAATCCTGCATGTAATCATCTGATTACCAGTTAACTAGTAATGCAGCCTCCGAGGAACCCAAAGACTAGCAATTTAATTATGATGAAATGTGCACTTGTATAGGACATATAGACGAATAATCACAGGAAATCAATCCAACTAAAAAGTGGATGTGCCCATGAGGTCGCCATAGAACACAACCCAGCCGCCAATCGAAAAGTGAAGAAATGCATGTATGTATTTAAACTTACGTCTTGCCAGGTAATCGCCTCTAAACACATTGGCGGTGTGTGTGTGTGTGTGTGTGGGGGTGTGGGGGGGGGGGAATTCAAAGTCATATCAAACCCTCCTCAACCACATTACATAACTGGTAGAGTGCTGGAAGCCCATATTTGGGCTTTACTCTGAAGTGTCGGTACCACAACTTAAAGGCTTCATATTCTATGGATGTTGTTCATATCAACTTTTAATTGAAATTATTTGGACTGTTAGGATTTGCATTGTTACAATTTATGGGAGAGTGCCTATTGGCACTCTCCCATAAATTGTAACAAGGCAAATATATGTGAACAAATTCTGATGACCAAAAATAATTCAGCACTCTACCAGTTAATCGTTCTTGTGTTAGTCATAAAATAATATAGGAATCGCAATGGTTACCTCATGTCCAACCGACTCCATTATGCCACTATGGGCGGAGAAGGACGTGGTGAGAAACAAAAACTTCCCCTGATAAAGAAGGTTCTCTCGTGGAGAAAGCTTCCAGGGAACGTGCCATAACAGACACTTAAGAACACTGATCCAAGGTTTCTGTGATGACAGAGGTGCTACTAGTAGGATTCACAACAAGACTGTTTGATCTTAAACGTAATCTACTGAATCAAATGAATTGGAGGATACGCGTATCCTATCATCCATCCCCATGAGATGGGCAGAGCGTCAACTGCATGCACTCAATGGTGTAGCCATGGTGACACAAACAATGGTAACTTATTGTTCCGGTGCATCGCAAACGGATCTATCATGGGACAATCCCTCTGGTAGCAAAACTGTCCAAATACTCGCTTGTTGAGAGTCCATTCCAATTGCAACAGGCGACCTTTCCGAGAGAGTGAGTCTGGTAGTACGTTCAGACGACCTGGTATATGACGGATAGAAAGATGAACATGATGATTCATGACTTATAGGAAAAACTTCTCCGTTAGTTGGCATAACTGGAATGAATGGGTGCTGCCCTGGTTCCTGATGTATGCTACTACTGTCAAGTTGTCCGACCAAATTGAACATGGACGTTCGTAATTATGTGAATCCAATGCTGTAGCGCTAGCTAATCAACATCATCTCATTGATGTTTATGCATCTCTCCTGGAACCGAGGGTCCCAAAGACCCTGACACCTCAAGACTGTGGGACTTAGGGTCACGCCCCAACCAGTCAGACTCACATCCGTCATAATCGTGAAAGCCAGATCCGGCAGTTGTAGCGTAACTCCCTGAGTTAACCACTGAATATCTGTCCAATTGAACCCTTGTTTACTAGGTCCGTTAAAACAATACTGATTCAAGCTAAAGCATCTTCACACTCCAGTTCTGAGTAAAGAATATCTGGAGGGGACGTGCATGCAGGTGGCCCATTGGAATGAGATCCACAGCCGCTCCACACAACTCCAACAGTCGCATGAATTCCCTCACTATTATCAGCACGTAAGTAAGACATTACCGAGTTCATTATTCGAAGGAAACACCCAGGGGGTCAGATTCAGACCAAAGCATATTGTTCTGAACTGGTACACCTTCCCTTGTATGGCGGACAGCAGGTAATTTTAGAATGCCGCATGTACCAGGACATGAAAGTACGGATCCTTAGATCTATGCTTGCCACATAGTCCATCACTCGAATGCTCGCTTATACCGACTGAATGATTTCAGAAAATAGACTTTTAGAGCCATGATAAATTTGTTATCCAGCTCAAGTCTATTACCGGTCGGAACGAGCCGTCTGTCTTTGGTACCAGGAACAAGTGATTGTAAAAATCTTGAGAATCCTGATTCTCCATGATCTGCATTGCTTCCTTGATAAGAGAGCTTATACCTCCGGTAGGAGAAACTCTCTTATGCAAGAATTTAATGAAAGATTTGTCCCACGCGGACAACTTGTTAGTGGGGTTTTACTCGGATTGATAGCTGTAAGCCATCCGACTACACTTCTCACCCACTTAACTTCCTTGACTGTTATCCAGTTTTTTGCGGAGCTTGATAACCTTCCGCCAACTGGCCAGCAATAGAGGTCTAAACCATCACCTGTATGACCTGCGAGCCTTACGGGAGGAGGAACCACATCCTCCCTGTGAAGAAACTCATCTCGTCGGCCTAGGGGCGTCTGACCTATAGTCCCGATCAGACCTATGCCCCTTTTCCGAGTTGCTATACTGACGACCTCCAGAGTAATTATAAGAGGGTTCCTTGTACCTTCGTGAGGAGTTTCCCTTTGACGATTTTTGTCTGGAATGCCCTCCTTTACTCTGAAGCGGGTCGTTGATATGCCGACTTCAAAAGCAGAGCACTAGACATTTTCTTAGTAGACAGTTCATAGACTAACGAAAGCTAGTCGTCGAAAATAAAATGTCCAGAAATTGGAGCGACTCAGAGAGATTTTCACCTTGTCATCTTATCAGTGATGGCGACGCAAGGGCAGCATCACGTCTGATTAACTCCAGATTAGTCACTTTTAGGGCAGAGTCATACATGGTATACACAATTGCCCTGGAAAGAACTCAAAGAGAGGTACGAACATCCTCAAAATTCCTTTCCCTTGAGACACTGCACCATAGCTCATGTAAGGTGATCTGCGTAACACATAACGTCCAAATTCGCTCTATTTGAAGAAATTGCCATCTCAATTGCGTCTGAGCGAATGATACAGGTAAGGATGCCTCTAGATCCCCGGCCTGCTCATCCAAACGCAGAACTCTCTGAACATCTTCCCTGACCATTTTTAAATGAACGTGGTCTAAAAAACGGTATGTATATGGAAAATGAAGATAAGAAACCGCCTTTTTCCTCGCTCTCAAGAGGATAAATGCGGGGGCGTCTATATGGCCGAAGGCCTGCGACACCTGCATAAACTGAACCGGAAAAGAAAGGACTTCCTCCTTTGCCCGGATAAAGTCTGTGCCTAACGACGCCAGCGGTTTCTCTCTTGTTGTTGCAGCATTCTGTTTCGGTGGAACAAAAGCATGGTAGTACTGATGGATGAAAGTCATCGCAACCATGTACTGTTCTGAAAGGGAAGGGTAAACCTTTTCCTTATCCCTTTTACCATCCGAGAGAATCAGTTGCGAATCTCAATCCATTGCATCTGCGTGAACAGATGACTGGACCGACATAGCACCGTCCGACAACTCAGATTCTGAGTCTGAGGGAGGCTGCATCTGCACTTGCTGGGATGCTGTGATTAGCTGCGCAATCTGCGACAGCAAGTCCGTCATGAAGGCCTGAGGAGCAGCGGATTTCCATTCCTTAGCCGCATGCTGCTCCTGGGACAGGTGTTGGAAACGGATCCTTTATCCAAGCATCCCGATGATCAAGGCCTTGTTTCCCTAGCTACCGGATGGTCTGACTTCACGGGCGAAAGGTGGTTACTTCTTCGTGCAGCAGGCTGGATATCTGAAGTCCGGTAGCCAGGATGTGGTCGTGTGTACTTAAATGACGTAGCGGAGGAAGCCGTGACTGAAGCCGACCCCGGCTGCAGACTAGATGGGGCGTTCCAAGTGGAGGACGAACATATGCTCTGTCTCGTGCAAGTTTCCCACCAGAAACTTCATTTCAGCCTTGTGAAACATGAAACATAGCGGAGGAAGCCTTGACTGAAGCCGATCACGGCTGCAGACTAAACAGAGCATCCCGAGTGGAGGGCGGACATATGCTCCGGCTTGTGCAAATTTCTCAAAACAACATCTGAACCCAGACGATGCTATATTAGAGAGGGGGGGGGGGGGCTCTCCCGCTCGTGGTCTATCAGACCTCGCCAAGTACAGGAACTTGCAGACTTCCTCCCTAATTTCCTCCCTATTTCCGACGTCGATGGGTGAACTATTTATATTATAGTGCTCGCTCTACCCAATCCACCTCTTAAACCGCAAAAGACTTACCCGGCATCACGGCACCCATAGACGGAGTACCGCTTCACCAGTCGAGCTAGCTGCTTGCAAGGGATTAAAACCTTTACCCAAAGGCCCTAACTCTTGCAATAATGAGCACTGCAGCTAGCTCTATATGTTCCAGGGAGCATGATGACGGTAGCATACTTGGATGGGGGTCAGAATATCATCACCATCTTCATGTTCCTCTGAAATAGAAACTGACAAAATGAATTCAAACGTGGTAAGAGGCTCTGATCCTCAGAACCTCACTGCCAACAACGTACCGCGACACCCGACTCCAACATCAGTCATCCCAGAGCAACAAAAGAATGACAAGCGTCCACAGGAGTGTATCAACTAAAGTCGATATCAGTCCTCCAAACTCCAAAATAATATATATATATAACTGAGATACATGAATCAAAATTAAATTCAAAATATTTTTTGTAAACAAAAAAAAGAAGAAAAAATGTTTAAAAAACGCCATAGTTCCCAAAGGGAACATAAAGAGCACAAGGGCATCCCAATAGAGCCTAAGAAACTTTCTGATGAGGGCAAGTGCATGTATATCGCCTAAAAATTAGGAGGGGACGCCTCAGATGCCGAAGGCATCTGCACCGAGTGCCAAAGGCACGAGGTATGGGGGGAGGGGGGGGGGGTTCGGAGGGGTTGTCCCCCCAGGAAATTTTTTTTCAATGGAGCTCTCAAATTGTGCATTCTGGTGGCCTTTGGCCTGAAATTCCTCTTGTATTTTATAATGGGGCAGTTGCCCTGTTTACCTACCCCCTCTCGGTGCTAGTATAGGTCTCAGATTATCTAGTGCCATAGGCTTCGAACCAGTTTTGTTGTCGACAAACTCGGCTTTTGGCCATCTCACTAATAAAACAGTCAGGCTGAGCAGGAAGGCAAAATTTGCTGATACATAGGCCTACTATCCCTTGAATGCCATGCCCATGGGCAATTAATGTATACATATACATCCATGCAGGAGAATTGGTTATTCAAAGATACAGCTGAATAATAGACTGATCAGTATGATTCTGGTTTTTTTCTGATGGTTGATCTATAACAATGCTAATTTTTTATTTTCTGACACTTTTGCCCCCGCTGGCCCCCGTGGGCGAGGGCAAGGAGGGCGACCGTCCCCGTCGCCCCCCCCCCCCCTTGTTCTGCCGGCCCTGAGCCTAAGTGTGGACAAAATACAAAATGTTTTGAGCTACATTACGGGAATAATAATCCATGTATTCTACATATATTACAGTAATAGAATATAAGAAACTACCTAAATATGAGGACGCTGATAATGTAAACAACGTTAATGTAAACAAGACATCAGGTGCACAAAAAGGCCCAAAATCAGCACCAATTGAAATGCTATTAAATGCAAAGCTAGATCTTCATACGAAGAAAAAACAATACATTGGACAGAAGATGCAAGACTAAATGGCCTAACACCCCTAGGGTGGGGACGTAACCCTGGGGAAGAAACAGAATAATATTCTGTAATAAATGTTAAACTCCTAAGAAATTTAATAAAACATTTCAATAAAAAAAGAGCCAAAAAGCTTAAGAGTTTAACAGGAAGGGTTCATGGAAGGATAGGGAAGGAATACTTAAAACACAGTGGAATAAGCATTTTTAAAAATGATGACGTCAGGCTTACGTCGCGAAATTGGGAAACATAAAATAATTTTATAAATATTATAAAGTTACAGCCCTGAACGTCCAAAACCACCATTGAACACTTCCGTCATCCAATAACAGACTTGTATCCAACAATTCTTGCAATGATTTGTGTCTGGCATCCTCAAAAAAAGGAGATTATAAAGCACAGATGTCATTTCTTTGTTGATGACTTTTAGGGCTAAACAAAGAATGATGTTGGCGCCAATTCCGATCACTTCCTGACACCTGTGCATAAGCAGAGAGTAAATGTATGGAGGGCCAGATAGGACTTTTAATTTTCGGTTTTTGAGTTCAGCACTAGCTAGTCTGGGCCATTGGTTTACATTGTAAAAATACCAGTTTTATACCTTCTCAAAACAATAAAATTGCCAGTCATCACTCAAGTATTGTATTCAATGGATACTCATCTGTTTGGGTAAGTCCGTCAACAAAGTGGAATATTGCAGAATAGAATCTAAGATTCTGAAATAGTTTTAGAAGTGCAACCTCCTTGAACTCTTCTTCGATCATCAGGTCTCCTGTACAGGAGACCTGAGGGCAGATGAAGAGTTCAAGATAGACACTTGGTAGGATTTTGAGAACATCTTGATGTTTCAGAAAGTTTTCCGAACTGATGTGATGCAAACTGAATTGAAATCAATCATTGGGATGATCAAATCGAATTGTATTTCAAAGCTTCGCAGGTCCTAATAAATGCAGACTTTCTGATTCGTACACAAGAATCTCATGCAGAAATCTCAAGTTCAAAGTTAAAATTGTAAAGATTGAAAATTTGGAAATATACACATGTTCAATGGTTATGTTTCATACATGAGATTGGTCAAAGATAAAAAAAGAGGAAATGTTTGCCGAGTGTAGTGAGGCGAAAATTTTTTTTTAGCCGGGGTCCAGGGGCCACTAGGCCCCTGGGAGCTCTGGAGTTGTAAGTGCTTGGAGATTGAATCTTGGCCATTCCTAAGCATTTTAAGATTATAACTGAGTAGTATTGGTGGTTCACTTAAGATAATTTGATTAAACATAAACTGGATGTCAAAAAAATTCATATTCTTTTACAACTTTCATCAAGAACTTCTGCTCTGAAAAAGGACTGATGGTTGCAATAGTAGGCTGGTTGCAATAGTAGGCAGACAATCTGTTTTAATTTTTTTGAATTAAACCCTTTCACCATTACCAGAGTTCATTGACAAATTATGTCATGGCTGCTTCTCAGCAGCCATGGCATAATTTTACAATTAACTCTAGGAATAATATTCTGTTTCATTGTACATGTAAGCTAGGGAAATATTTGTAAATTCTTTTGGATAAAAGTGAAACTTGGTGTATTTATGCATTCCACAATGCTGTTGCTTGCTCACCAAAATGTACCTGCAATGTCTGTGTACAGGCTTCAACAATCAACATTCACTGTTTAATGTTTATCACCTAATGACATTTAATGCCACTAAAATGCAAGCATCCGATTAAAACAATGCAGCTATGAAAGTCACTGGAACTGGCTCAAGGAGCTAGTTCCAGTGACTTCGATATTTGCATTGTTTTATTGAGATATACAGTTAAAAGAAATGAAGAGAAGGATTAAATTTAAATTAATTTAATACCTGTGAATGTTTAATGTACCCTGAGAACCAAGTTCATATTGTCATTCAATCCTTCTCTTTTTAGATAGTCTGTTTGATGAAGTGTTGCTCTGTAGTTTTTGAATAAATCTTTTTCGAGCCTTTTGCACAGATTTAACAGACAGTTCTTTGGCACGCTTTTTTGTTATCCGTTTGACAGTGTTCAACTGCAATTCTCTTCTTCTTATAACAGCCTTTTGTTCTTTGGCTTTTAACTCCTCTTTGTAGCTCTTGCTGGCAGTCTGAATGTTTCTAACTAACTTTCCATCCACTTTAGAATTCAGGAAATCTGCTCTTTTAAAGTACTGGACTGACGAAGCATTACAAGATCTTAGTTTGTATTTTACGCTCTGTATGGAACTATAAGTTTGAATATTCATTCTCCCAGAGCGCTTATCAATCACATCCCCCATAACATTAAAAGATCCCTCTACCATGGGACCATGGAAACAACTTAATATGGCAGTGATAACTTTCTGTAGTGTGCAGTACTTGTTAGTCTCTAATACAGTAGCCCACCAGACATCAACCCTGTCTTCATGTGGGTCAAATTTAGGCAATGATACAATGCTGTGATAGTGCCGTATCTCTTTATCATATTCATCTTTTTCGGCTTCACTGATCACATTCTTTAATACTACTTCTGGAATTTTCAACATCAGGTTGAGAGATGAAGTATGGCTTCTACATATGGGATCAATGCTGGAGAAGCACTCCAGGGCTTTGTTGTTGATTGGCATTTTCTTAAGTAGATATAGTCCACACTGAATGTACGATTTTGATGCATTGTCCAAAAGTTAAAAAATTTATAGTAATTTATATATAATTTTTATTCTTACCAATGACCCAGACTTAGCTGGTGCTAACTCTAACAAAACCAGGGCCAAACACAAATTTTGCCCCCCAATCCCCAAAATTTGCATCCAAAACAAAAAGAAATCATGTCCTAAAGGACCTCCATACTACGCCTCTACTGCGCATGCGCAGTGACGCAGACGTCCCGAAATTGGCGCCAATTATCATTCTTACTGGCAGTGCCTGGTCAGCGCTATGTACTCAGCGGGGAGGCAAGAGTTCCCAACTCCAGGGAGGGCCATCCCCGTCTGGGTCATTGGTAAGTATAAAAAATATATAAATTACTATAAATTTTTTAACATTTTTATACTGTACCAATGACCCAGACTTAGCTGAATAGTAAACAGGCTGGAGGGCCTAGGACATAGAGGAAAATCCAATAAGCTCAACTATATAGTAAAGAGGTAACCCCTTAAGGAGAAAAGGAGTATTAGGCTTTACATGTATCTTTCTTATTTAATATTAAATTAGAAAGATACACTACCCTTAATAATTGAGCACAATAACATTCATGTTCTCTATTAACATCCAGTATAACCCTTATACTAATTATTTTTAAAGCAAGCCAATAAATAAAGTAGTCCAGAGAATTGAGACTCTTTATAGTCATTTAAAAGTGTCCGAGTATTGTATATTAAAGCCCGTTTGACACTTGACATATACAAATGCTTCACACCGAGCTACACTTTAAAAATAAGACATGAATGAATTTTAACATTAATATTACACTTTAAAACCATCCCGGAAGCGACTCAGAAATACTGACTTGGAGGAGGCATTACCTTGCTTTTCACTATAAAGCAGGTGACCTAAGGGAACACCCGCCCCCCCCCCCCCCCCCCCCCCCCCCACTTCCCCTTGCCCTGGGTCAAATAGCCCAGAGCGAAGAGGGCAGCCGGACGGAGTCACTGCCGGAACAGAAAGCCTGCATAACTATAGTTGCAACTGTTTAGTGGACGACATTCTGAGCAACAGATAACGGACCTAAACAATGCAGGTCTCCAGAAATGGACTCAATATTTCTGAGATAAAAATTCGTAAATGTGGATGGCTGAGACCAATAAGCAGCCTTCATTAAATCTGTAATAGCAACACTATTAGCATAAGCCCAGGAAGTAGAAAGAGCTCTTACTTCATGAGCAGAAATCTTAAGCACAGACTGCTGAGAAGAAGATAAATCTTCATAAGCAGTACGGATAGTTAACTGAATCCATCTAGCAATAGAATGGACTGAAATGTCCTTTCTATTAGGCATCAAAGACAGAAAGAAACGTTTCCGTCCCTTTCTGATAAACTGAGATCTCTGTTTATAGATACGTAATGCTCTAACAGGACAGAGTAAAGGCCTATGCCCGTCTGAAGACGGAAGAGCCTTAATAACAATAGGTTCCGGATATTTATTAGGAGCCTGATTCTTAGCTAAAAAACCCACATTAGTAGTGAAGGTGATAGTATTCCCAACACTACGATAATGAGAATCATCCACCGATAGTGCATGAAGCTCACTGACTCTTCTAGCAGAAGAGAAAGCTAAGAGAAAAGCTGTCTTATAAGATAAGAATTTGAAATCTACTGTCCCAAGAGGCTCAAATGGCTTTTCCTTCAATTTAAGAAGAACCCAAGCTAAATTCCACTTAGGAATTAATCTAAGAGTTCTGGGTCTATTTATCGAAAAGTTTCTAACCAACTTCGATAAAGAGACATTAGATCCAATTTGTAAACTATCATGATGTGCATAGGTATCAGATAACATAGATCTATAACCCTTTATAGTAACAGGCTGCAGTTTGATTTCGTCAAACAAGTATACTAGAAAGTTTGCAATGTCTGGTATAGAGGGATCGAATATATCTACAGAATGATCCCTACACCAACGACGAAAAACCTTCCACTTAGCCGCATAGTTTAGCGAAGAGGAGGTCCTCCTACAGTTAGAAATCGCGTCCACTGCTCGTCCTGTAAAGTGCTTGCCATGCAAGAAGGACCGCACAACGGAAAAACGAGAAGGTTGAGACCTTGCGGGTTGTGATGGAGTTGGCGCGATTTCCCCTGCGAAAGAAGATCCTCCCGTGGAGGAAGCTTTCGCGGTAGGTCCCACAACAGACACCTGAGTAGATTTATCCACGGTCTCTGTGGCGACAGAGATGCTACCAACAGAATCTTGCATTGAGTTTGTTTTATCTTTAGCAATACTTGTTGAATTAACGGCGCTGGAGGATACGCATATCCTATCATTCCGTCCCAAGGGATCAACAGAGCGTCTACTGCAAATGCTCTTGGATCCGGACACGAAGACACATACGTCTGCAACTGATTGTTGAGATGTGTCGCAAATAAGTCTATCATTGGCCGTTCCCATTGGTAGCAAATCTGATTGAATACTTGTTTGTTGAGAGTCCACTCCGATGGCAACAAGCGACCCTTTCGTGAAAGGGAGTCTGCTAGCACATTCAGACGACCTGGTATGTGACGGACCGAAAGAAGAACGTGATGTTCTAGCGCAAACAGAAGGATTCTTTCCGTTAGATTGAACAACGGAACTGAATGAGTGCCTCCCTGATTCCGTATATACGCCACTACTGTCGTATTGTCGGATAGGATTTGGACATGAGCATTGTGAATAATGTCCATCCAGTGACGTAACGCAAGCCAAATTGACATCATTTCCTTGATGTTTATGTGCTTGCACAGGAATTGCGGATCCCAAAGACCCTGGCATCTCGAATCCGTTGGGATTAATGATGCACCCCAACCTGTTTGACTGGCATCCGTCATAACGGTAAAACTCGGATCCGGCAACTGCAGCGGAACTCCTTGAGTTAACCACTGAATGTTTGCCCAAGTCTGAATCTCTTGTTTCACTTGATCTGACAAGAGAACGTCTACATCGAGCGAATGAATTTTCACACTCCAATTCTGAGTCAGGAAAATTTGAAGAGGACGTGTGCGTAACCGCCCCATCGGAATGAGATCCGCGGCGGCTCCGCACAGACCTATCAGTCTCATAAATTCACTCGCCGTGACTTTGTCTGCGTGCAGACAATAGCGAGCGTAACAACTGACTAATTTCGCTCTGGTTAACGGCAGACGAACGAGATTGTTGTGCGTCTCAAAACTCATTCCCAGATGAGTGAATGACTTGGACGGCACCAGATCCGACTTCTCCTCGTTTATTATAAAACCGAGACGTCGGAGCAATAGAAGAAGATTCTGAACATCGTTCTGAAGCATTAACTCGTTGCCGTACCTCTGAAGAATGTCGTCCAGGTAGGCCGACGTTACCGCAGACGAATGAGCTCGGAAGTAGATCATTACCGAGTTCATTACCCGAGTGAAAGCCCAGGGTGCTAGATTCAATCCGAAGCACATCGCCCGGAATTGATACACCACTCCTAGGACTGCGAAGCGTAGATACTTTCGGAATGTCGGATGTACCATGACGTGAAAGTACGCATCTTGAGATCTATGCTCGTTGCATAATCGTTCACCCGAATACTCGCTCTGACCGATCGAATCGTCTCCATATAAAACTTCGGAGCGACGATCAGCTTGTTTATCCAGCTCAAATCTATGACTGGACGGAACGAGCCGTCTGGTTTCGGAACCAGAAACAGATGGCTGTAGAATCCCGGAGATTCCTGGTTTTCTACGACCTCTACCGCGTTCTTCATTAAAAGAGACTGCACCTCTGATAACAGAGCATCTCTTTTCTGCGGATTTGACGGAAGATGAGTCCACTTTGGACTTCGAGTTAATGGAGGCTTTCGTTTGAAGGATATCTTTAGACCTTCCGAAGTCACTCCTCTCACCCAAGGGTCGTCCGTAATCGACGCCCATTCTTGTGAAAAGCTCGACAACCTTCCGCCAACCGGAACGCGATAGAGGTTTAAGCCATCACCTCCTGGACCTGCGAGGCCTGCGGTAGGAGAAACCACGTCTTCCTCGACCCGCACCTCGCCCCGTCGACCTCGGGGCGTCCGACCGATTGACCCGGCCTGAAGGACGTCCCGAACGAGAGTCGCTATCCTGACGGTCTCTCGAATAAGACCAAGAGGACGCACCGGAACCTCTATAGGAACCTCTCTTGGGCGCATTAGACCCAGAAGTGCCTGTCTTATTCGTGTCTGCTGTATCCGACTTCTTAGGAGCAGATTTGAACAACAGAGAATCCTTAGCTTTCTTTGTAATTTTATCATAAATAGCGGAAAGCTTGCCGTCAAAGAGAAGTTCTCCTGAGACCGAAGCGACTCTAAGAGAGTTCTTCACCTTAGAATCCACTAGTGTGGATGTAGCTAGGGCTGCGTCATGTCTAACCAACTCCAGATTTGCCACTGAAAGGGCGGAGTTACACGTGGAATAAGCTACTGCCCTTAAAAGAAGTCTTAAAGAGGATTGTATATCCTGAAACTCTTTCCCCTGAAGGCGCAGTGATAACACCTTAGTAAGGTGATCTGCGTAAGATAAGGCATCTAAATTGGCTCTGTTAGACGCAATAGCTGTTTCCAACACCGCGGTTGGAATAGAAGCTGACGACGGTAATGATAGCTCTAAGTCTTCCGCCTCGTCGTCCATACGCAGAGGAACTCTCGGTATACCCTGTCCTGCCGTATCGAATTTATTCCTTGCATTAATGAAAGGCAGGTTGAGAGTATTAGCGGACAAGAAACCTGCTTTCCCCGTCCTGGAAGCAAGTTTAAATATAGCGTCGTTCAATAATTCAAATGTTCTTGCAACATTATTGGACTGCGACGGAAACTCGGGAGCGATGTCCCTGAACCGCTCAAAAAATTCAGAGTCCAATGACGCTATAATTCTCTTGTCCGGAAGCGCAGCAGTCTGGCCCGACGGAACAACTTGAGGGAGAAAGTGCCGGATGAAGTCCACGGCAGCTTACACCGTTTCTGTCGGCTGCTGGGATGCTGCGATAAGCTGTGCTATCTGCACAAGAATGTCCGGCGTCGAGACATGCAGAGGCGCAGTCTTTCACTGCTTCGCCGAGGGCAGCTCCGCATCAGATGGCTCCCGCATACTTTTCCTATGCGAACGTCCGGAGTCCATCGGTCTCGAATCCCTGGCTGCCGGATGGTGTGACCTGGTCGCCGAAGAATCCTTGATCGGCGAAGCTGGTAATATATCGGCGGTCACGCAGCCAAGGTGCGGTCATGTGCGCTGACGAGAAGAGGAAGCCTTAACAGTCTCTGCGGACTGCTTATACAACGGAGCGTCCCGAGCGACGGACGTATGCTCCGCTAAAGACACATTTTGTACCACAACATCTGGTCCCAGATGTTGTTGTACGAGAGAGGGGCCTCTCTCGCTCGTGGCCCCGCTGGACCTGGACGAGCTAGGAACCGGACTCAAAGGCTTCCTCCGTTCTCGCTTACTATCCGCCGTCACTGGGTGTGCATCTATTATGTTTATAGTGCTCGCATCACCCAAAATTTCCTCTTGGACCGCATCGGACGAACCCGGCTGCCGAACCATTCGGTGAATGGACGCTACACCGGGCGAGCTAGCGGACGACATTAGTCTAATCTCCATGAGCACTTTTGCCGCTAGCTCTGAATTCATTTGTGACGACGGACGCACACTTGAAGAAGATAACATGGAAACATCACCCTGTTCTGGTTCCTCTGAAATAGAAACTGAGAGAGTAGAGTGACCTTGCGGAGAAAGAGCCAGCATCGCTCTTTCTCCAGAAACAACATATCGTGACACACGTTTCCAATGTTTCTCATCCCAATGTTCACATATAGGACAGGGATTAATGCGAGAACACTGACTACAATTAATACAATGATCATGAAAGTCAGAGGAAGATTTCTTCCTATTACAATTTGAACAACGTCCCTTCATTGTGAAAGAACAACAATAAGTCCTAGTTACTCGCAAAAACCCCTGACACAAAGATACATAATAACATGATCCATTAATAAATGAAAAAACAATTGCAAAACAAAATAATTTTGAAAAAATATTTTTTCAGCGAAGACCAAGTTGCTGAAAAGTAACGTTGAGCCCCGATGGATCCGATGGCAAAGTGTGGTCAAAAATTTTAAATTTATATTAAATAATTAATGAGACACTTACGGATAATATAAATGTATCTTATAGTGAGATAAACTACAGCAAAGGCAAACAGCCCCCCTCAAAAAAGGCTGTTGCCAATGAAAACAAACAGTGTAAAAACACCAGAAAACATTACTCCAGGCACTGAAAAAACTGGCCCGGAATCAGTCATCAAATTACACTCTATCTGATGCAAAACAGAGACTCCCAGGGGAGAATCTGCAGAACATCAGATGGAAGATGCAGAACACAAACGTTATACACCCATGGGTGAAAACGTAACTATGGGGAAAATAACAGAAAACATTCTGTAACCAAGCAACTCTCCCAGGAAATTTTAGAAATGAACTTTCTCAAAAATATGCCAAAAGCATGGGAGAATTGCAAGGGGGGACTTTAGAAGGCTAGGGGAGAGGAAACACTGAATAAGCAGTGCAACATTTAGCAAGAATGACAACAAGAGGCCCATGCCTCGAAAATAGGCAACTTAACATAATTTCATCAAAAAATTTAAGTACAGCCCTGATTATTTTTTGTCACTTCTTTTTCCTCTCCTCCTTCTATCCTCCTTAGAATCACATTTTCTCCAAAAATTACGTGTCTGGCATCCTTTAAACTGAGATTTACAAGCACAAAGATCAGTGAGATGTTGACTGATGAAGGGCCAAACAGAGAATGATAATTGGCGCCAATTTCGGGACGTCTGCGTCACTGCGCATGCGCAGTAGAGGCGTAGTATGGAGGTCCTTTAGGACATGATTTCTTTTTGTTTTGGATGCAAATTTTGGGGATTGGGGGGCAAAATTTGTGTTTGGCCCTGGTTTTGTTAGAGTTAGCACCAGCTAAGTCTGGGTCATTGGTACAGTATAAAAATATATGCCTATGGCAGAGTCTTTCTTTCCTGTCTGTTCTTTTATAATCTTTAATGCTTTGGAGCCAAAGAACATAGATTTCTTATTCAAGACAGCTTCACCTCCCTCAATATGTTGACTTAACTGACTAAGCTGCTTTGCATTTGTGGCTTCAGATAAATATTCTGGCTTTACAAAACAAGTTAAAAAGGCACGAATAAGTCCAAGTATATAATCATACATTGTGTGTATGAGGGGCTTTTTCATTTCCAACACTAGAACATACTTTTTCAGGGTTGGTAAAACAGCCTCATAGAAGTACAGCTGTAATAGAGTGTCTGTTCTCTTAAAAAACAACTTGTTCACTTTTCTGTTTTTTCTGTTCTGACCATCAGATGTAAGGTTTCTTGAATCAAGTTTTTGTATTATTTCCTTGACACGAGCTCTCGATTCTGGACTCACTGCTTTCTTTTTATAAATTTCTACAAGGTTACACAAGTACAAAGATCTGTCCCTCTTAGACAGGAAAGCAAAATAGAAAACTGTGAATGCGTCAAAAAGTTCAAGTGTTGATATTGTTGAATCATACGCCGATAACCAACGATGGTTCACAAATCTATGTGGCATTCTCTATGTAATGTTTAAGAGTGAGCAAAGTTCTTCTAAATACTCTCGGAGGTCTACAGACCATTTTAAATCATTAAAAATGTCACCAAACAAGCCTTCCAAATAGAAATCAAATAGCTGAGAGAATTTCTTGCTTGCATTGTGGGCATGGTGGCATGTGTCACCATCTATGTCAATCAACTGTGGGGCCACACTGTCTCGAATTCTTTTTTCAAAGCCTGTTTTTGTCCCGCGCTTCACTGAACATGAATCCATTAATATTGAAATGAGATTCTTCCAAGGTATGCTCAGTTCATTAAAAAGTGAACATATCATAGTGTACACTGACTCACTATTTACTGTGGTCATTGGAAATGAACGCAAATGTTCCACAACAATTTTCCTCTGCTTGAGTGAAAAATATGAAATAAGAACAGCCATGACTCGTTGATGGTTAGAGCTAGTTGCTTCATCAATATTTAATGAAAAAAATGTTTCCCTGACACAACTCAGCAACTCTTCTTCAAACGTTTTGGCAAGTCCAAACCTCATTTTGTACGCAGCCAAAGTTCGATCCATCGAAAGAGAACTGAGTGCCTTTTTGTCTGTGGCAAGAGTTTTTGTGAGCTCTATCAAGTCAGGTGCAATAGTAAACGGTAGAGATTTTTCAGCTAGAAATCCCAAAATCATTGCCTCATTATTTGCCACTCTATCTGTCACTTGTACTGCTGGCAACTTTGAACATGTAGCTGAACTAGTACTGGCAGTAGCTGAAGCTGAACATTTGAAAATGGGGTGGACACCATATAGTTTATTTTCCGAGTCTGAAGCTTCACCACAAACAATTCCAGGGAGTGAATAATTGTGGAAAGTTAAAAAATTTATAGTAATTTATATATTTTTTATACTTACCAATGACCCAGACATAGCTGGTGCTAACTCTTAAAATATAGGGCCAAACACAAATTTTGCCCCCCAATCCCCAAAATTTGCATCTAAAACCAAAGAAAACATGTCCTGAATGGCCCTCCACACTTCACCTCTACTGCGCATGCGCAGTGTCAAGGACGTTCCGAAATTGGCGCCATTAATCATTCTTATATAGGACATAAAGCAAGTTGGAATACGCTCAATTATATAAAATAGAGTCATCCCCTCTAGGGAAAAAGAAGTAATAGGCCTTACATGTATCTTTCTTATTTATGTTAAATTAGAAAGATACAACACCTTGCAAAATTGAGCATCATACATCCATGTACTCTATTAATATGTAGTATAATCCTTATACTAATAATTTTTAAAGTAAGCCAATAAATAAAGTAAGTCTAGAGAATAGAGACTCTTTATACTCCTTAAAAGTGTCTGAGGATTGTATAATAACGTCTGTTTGACACGTGCTATAAAAACTAAGACCTGAATGAATTTTTAAAACATAAACTTCCCACTAAAAAACCATCCCAGTAACAGCTCAGAATTACTAACTCCGGAGGAGGTATCCCCTTGTTTTCATAGTAAAACAGGTGACCCAAGGGAACACCCCCCCCCCCCCCCCCTTTTTCTTGCCCTGGGTCAAATAGCCCAGAGCGAAGAGGGCAGCAGAACGGAGTCACTGCCGAAACAGACCGCCTGCTTACCTATAGTAGCAACTGTTAAGTGAATGACATTCTGAGCAGTAGATAATAGACCTAACAAAAGAGGCCTCCAGAAATGGACTCGATATTTCTGAGATAAAAAATTCATGAATGTGGATGGCTGAGCGCAATGAGCAGCCTTTGAAAAATCTATAATAGCGACACTATTAATGTAAGCCCAAGATGTAGAAAGAACTCTTACTTCATGAGCCGAAATCTCAAGCACAACTGCTGAGTCAATGATATACCATAAGCAGTACCGATAGTTAATTGAATCCATTAGCAATAGAATGGTGCGTAACGTCCTTCTATTAGGCATCAAAGACAGAAGAAGCTTACGTCCGTAGTAATAAACAGATATCTGTTTATAAATACGTAAACTCTAACCGGACAGAGTAAAGGCCTATGCCCGTACGAAGACGGAAGGACCTTAATAACAATAGGTTCCGGATATTTATTAGGAGCCTGACTCTTAACCAAAAACCCAACCTAAATAGTAAAGGAAGTAGTGATTCCGAAACTACGAAAGTGAGAATCATCCACCGATAGTGCATGAGGCTCACTGACTCTTCAGTAAAAGAGAAGCCAACAGAATTACTGTCTAAAAGGTTAGAATTTGAAAACTACTGTTTCCAAAGGCTCAAATGATTACTTAGCTAAATAAGAACCGAAGTTAAATTCCATATAGAAATTTAATCTAATGATTCTAAGTCTATTTATCGAAAAGTTACTAACTGACTTAGATAAAGAGACATAAGACTCAATTGTAAACTATCATAGAGTGCATAGGTATGAGATAACATAGACCTATAATCTTAATAGTATCAGGCTGCAGTAGATCTTGTCAAACAAGTATACTAGAAAGTTGCAATGACTAGTATGGAGGGATCAACAATATCAACATAGTGATCCCTATAACAACGACGGAAGAGCCTCCACTTTAGCCGCATAGAATAGCGAAGAAGAGGTTCTCCTACAGTAAGAAATCGCGTCCAAAGCTCGTCCAGTACAATGCTTACAATGCAATAAGGACCACACAACGGAATACGTGAAGGTTGAAACCTTGCGGGTTGTGATGAAGATGACACGATTTTCCCCAGCGAAAGAAGATCCTCTCATGGAGGAAGTTTTCGCGTTAAGTCCCACAGTAGACATCTGAGTAAATATACCCACGGTCTCTGTGAAGACAGAGATGCTATCAACAGAAATGTATTGTGGTTGTTTATCTTACCAATACTTGCTGAAACAACAGCACAGGAGGATACGCATATCCTATCATTCCGTCCTATTAGATCAATAGAGCGTTAACAACATAAGCTCAGAGATCCGGATAAGCAAACACATACGTCTGCAATTGATTAGCAAGTTGTGTCGTAAATAAATTATCATTGGGCGCTCCCATTGATAGCAAATCTGATTGAATACTTGTTTGTTGAGAGTCCATTCTGACGGCAACAAGCGACCCTTACGTGAAAGGGAGTCCGGTAATACAATCAGACGACCCGGAATATGACGGACCGAAGCAGAACTTGGTGTACTATAACAAACAGAAGGATTCTTTCCGTTAAATTGAATAACGGAATCGAATGAGTGCCTCCCTGGTTCCGGAGATACGCAACTACTGTCGTATTATCGGACAGGATTTGGACATGCGTTTCTGAATAATGTTCATACAATGACATAAAGCAAGCCTAAAAAACATTATTCCATGGAGATAAGTGCTTGCCTAGAGACTGCGGAACCCAAAGACCCTGGCACTACGAATCCGTTGGGATCAATATTGTACCCCAACCTGTTTGACTGGCAACCGTAATAATTATAAAACTCGGATCCGGCTACTGCAGTGGCACTCTCTGAGTCAACCACCGAATGTTTGCCCCAGACTGAATCTCTTACTACACTTGATAGACAAGAGAACATGTATATCGAGCAATTCATGGATTGCTGAAAAGTTGCCGTCGAAAAGAAGCTTCTCCGAGACCGAAGCGACTCTGAGAGAGTTATTCACCTTACTATCCACGCGCATGGATGTAGCTAGGGCTGCGTCACATCTAACCAACTCCAGGTTGCCACTGAAGGGCGGGGTTATACGTGGACAAACTACTGCCCTTGAAAGAAATCACATTGAGGATCATATCCCGGAATTCTTTCTCTTGAAGACGTAATGATAACGCCTCAGTAAGGTGGACTACGTATGAAAAAGCGTCTAAGTTAAGTCTATTAGACAACATTGTCGTTCCCAACATTGTGGTTGGTAAAGACACAGACGGCGAAAAAGATAATTTCCAGTCTTTAACCCCGCCGTCTAGACGCATATAAACTCTCGGTATGCCCTGTTCTGCCAAAATAAATTATTCCTAGAAATGATAAAAGGCAGAATTGAGCATTGCGGACAAGAAACTAAACTATCATGCTTGGTAGCAGGCTTATATATATATAGCGTCGATAAATAATACAAATGTTCTAATGACAATATTGGACTGCGTCGGTAAGTTAGGGACAATGTCCCTGAACCGATCCAAAATTCCGTGTCCAATGACGCTATAAGTCTCTTATCCAACATCGCAGCAATGTAGTCCGAAGGAACAACCACTGGAAGATAATGCCGGAAGAAATGTATGGCAGCTTCCGTTGTTCCGAAAGGGAAAACTCGAAATCGTCCGAATCCATTTCGCCATCCTGTCGGACCCTATAAAGCGTTCAGTCGTCCGAACCTGATGCAACAGCGGAGCGCACCGGAGCGCACCGACCCAGCGCCGTCGGATAATTCCTGATCCGACCGAGAAACTGTCGATCGCTGGGATGCTGCAATAAACTGTGCTAACTTGGATAGCACGTCCGTCACTGAGGCCTGTGGAGAAGCGGTCTTACGATGCATTGCCGCTGGAAGCTCCGTGATCGTTACCCCGTGCATACTTCTATTATGCGAGCGAACGGAGTGTATAGGCCTCGTGTCCCTTGGCTACCGGATGGCGTGACCTATTCGCCGTGGAATCACTGCATGACGAAACTGGTCGGATACTCAAGGTCACGTAGCCAATGTGCGGTCATGTGCGCTGCTGTGAGGATGAGGAAGCATTATCGACAGTCTCTCGGACTGTCAATATAACGGAGCGTCCCGAGTGGCGGACATATGCTCTGAATGCGAAATATCTGAACCACAACAAGCGGTCCCCTATGTTGTTGTACGAGAGAGGGACCTCTCTCGCTCACAGCCCGGACGGACCTGGACGAGCCAGGAACCGGACTAACAGGCTTCCTCCGATCTCTCCTCAATCCGCCGTCACTGGGTGAGTACTAAAGTTATTATAGTGCTAGCATCACCCAAATCTCCTTCCTAGACCGCAACGGACGAACCTGGCTGCCGAACCATTCGATGAATGGACGCTACACCGGATGAGCTAGCGTATGTCACTCCGTCGATCCTACAAGGGACCTCTTAGGCGATAGACATATTCCATGAGCACTTATTGCCACTAGCTCTTCATTAACTATGATGACAGAGGCACACTTTGAAAGACATCTCCGTAACTTTGCGAACAAGAAACCAGAAATGCTTGGTAATAGCAAGCATATTATAATAATATATATATAGCATCGTTCAATAATGTGACATTATTGGACTATGTCGGAACTGAGGGACGATGTCCCTGAACCGAACCAAAAATTTCTAAGTCCACCGACGCTATCAGTTTCTTATCCGGCATCGCAGCATTCTGGTCCGACGAAAGAACCTGTAGAAGATAAAGTCAGATGACATACACAACAGCATATGTTGTTCCGAAAGGGAAAGCTCGAAATCCTCCAAATCCCTTTCGGCATCCCGTCGAACCGGATGAAATTTTCGGACGTCCGTACCTGCTTCCGCAGAGCGTCCCGACCCAGCATCGTCGGATAATACATGATGCGACAGATTCAGTTGTTGCTGGGATGCTGCGATAAGCTGTGCTATTTGGGATAGCACGTCCGTCACCGAGGCCTGTGCAGCAGCGGTCTTACGATGCATTGCCGCCGGAAGCTCCGTGTACGTTGACTCCACACACTTTCTTATGCGAACGTCCAGAGTCTGCAGGCCTCGTGTCCCTGGCTACCGGATGGTATGACCTGGTCGCCGATGATTCTCCGATTGGCGAAGCTGACTGGATATCCGAGGTCATGTAGCCAAGAGCGGTCGTGTGCGCTACCATGAGAATGAGGAAGCCTTATTGACAGTCTCTCCGGACTGACTATATGTCGGAGCGTCCCAAGCGGCGGACGTATGCTCTGAATGCGAAACATTTTGTACCACAACATCTGGGGCCAGACGTTGTTGTACGAGAGAGGGGCCTCTCTCGCTCGCCATCCGGATGGACCTGGACGAGCTAGGAACCGGACTAAAAGGCTTCCTCCGTTCTCCCTCTAATCCGCCATCACTGGGTGTGCATTTGGTTGATTTATAGTGCTCGCATCACCCCGAAACTCCTTCTAGACCGCAACGGACGAACCCGGCTGCCGAACCATTCGATGAATGGACGTTACACCGGGTGAGCTAGCGGACGTCAAAGGCCGTCGAACCTACTAGGGTCCTCTTAGGCAATTGGCGTATTTACATGAGCACTTTTCCGCTAGCTCTTCATTAATTGTGACGACGGAGGCACACTTTTGGAAGACATCACGGATACATCACCCTAATCTTGATCGTCTGAAATAGAAATTGATAAAGTAGAGTGACCCTGCGGGGAAAGGACCGGAATGTCCAATTCCCCACTAACATACCGTGACACACGCTTCCCATGTTGTCATCGAAATTATCACATACAGAACAGGAGCTAGTGCGAGTACTCTGACTACATATACAATGATTATAAAAGTCAGAGGAAGGTTTCCTCTTATTACAATTGACCAAAATCCTTTCAATGTGAAAAGAAAACAAAGTCCTAGTACTCGCACCAACCCCTAACAATCAAAATACATAATAATATGATCCATTAACATAGAAAAAATAATTGAAATAAAAAAATTTTGAAAAAAAAAATTTTTCAGAACAGCCCAAGTTTCTGAAAAGTAACGTTGAGCCCCAATGGATCCCAAGCCTAAGTGTGGACAAAAATTTTAAAAATATTTTAAACAATTTATGCAACACTTACGAACAATAATAATGTATCTAGTTATGATTAAATTAACATCAAGATATTATTTTCAAGAAATCCCCCCTCACACAGAGGGCTGTTGTAAATGTAAACAATAAGTGTAAAAACACTAGAATAAGACTCCAGGCACCCAGGCCCGAAATCAGTTACCAATAATACACTATCTGATGCAAAACAGAGACTTCCAGGGAAGAAACTGAAGAACATCAGATGGTAGATGCAGAACACTACGCCTAACCACCCATAGGTGAAGACGTAAACATGGGGAAAAGAACAGAATTCATTCTGTTATTCAGCTAAAACTCCCAAGAAATTTTAGTAATAAAATTACAGAAAATATGCCAAAAGCATGGGAGAATAGCAAGAGGGGACTTAAAGGAAAGGGAGAGATGAAAACACTGAACAAGCAGTGTAACTTGATAACAAGAATGACAACAAAATGGCTGCTGCCTCGAAAATAGGTAACTTAACATAATTTCATTAAAAAATTTTAAGTTACAGCCCTGATAATTTTCTGTCACACATTTTTCCTCTCCTCCTTCTATATCCTCCTTAGAATCACCATTTCACTAATATTTATGTGTCTGGCATCATTTAAACTGAGATTTACAAGCACAAAGATCAGTCAGATGTTAACTGATGAAGGTCCAAACTAAGAATGATTAATGGCGCCAATTTCGGAACGTCCTTGACACTGCGCATGCACAGCAGAGGTGAAGTGTGGAGGGCCATTCAGGACATGTTTTCTTTGGTTTTAGATGCAAATTTTGGGGATTGGGGGGCAAAATTTGTGTTTGGCCCTATATTTTAAGAGTTAGCACCAGCTATGTCTGGGTCATTGGTACAGTATAAAAATATGAGTAATCTTTACTTTTAGGGGAACCGCTGCCATATGTCGTTGCACGTTTCGTCCCCGGGATGATTTGTCCCCTATTGGCGAGACGTTTCGTCCCCAGTGCAATCTCATGTAAAAGCAAGAGTTCAAATTCATGTAAATAACTAACCGTGGTATATTTCATTGCTATAAATTTATTTAATATCTTAAAGTTAAATTTTCCTCCAACCTGGCTCACAACCATTTCTCTTGATTTTATGTTTATTTCAAATGGTTGTGAGCCAGGTTGGAGGAAAATAATTTCAAGTTAACCAGTGGTGAAAAGCTTGCCTGCCTGGTAGAGTGGGTCCTACCTAACAGGGCACCAACCAGTGTTACGTATGTAGCAAGACCCCCCCCCCCCCCAGCCCCCCCCCAGCCCCCCCCCCCCCCCCACACACACACACACACAGTGGGTCACACACACCCGCGGGGTACGGGAACACTCATCCCTTGAATTGACACAAAACGTTTTAGGGAGACAAAAGAATCTGTCAGTTTTCTTCCAACCCATCTTGTGACAGGACATGTGGTGTACTTGTCTTGTGCAGAACTTATTGTTCCAAAATATTTTAAATATTTCGGAACAATAAGGTCTGCACAAGTATTTTTCAAGGATATTAAAACGATTAAGTATTTTGTCCCAAACTAACTGGGACGTTTCGTCCCCAGCTGGGTACGAAAAAATCCCACCCTGCCATGGGGACGAAACGCCACGGAAACGAAACGACCTGGACCCGCAAAAGCGAGTCCTCAATATGGCAGTGGGTCCTCTAAAAGTGAAGGTTACATACCTGGGAAATTATTTTCCTTTTAATTTGATGCTTTGCAGACTTAATGTGGTCGATTAACGCCGGCTTACCACGGCTTCCGTACTTTATCTCCAAATCACAGAGTTTACAATAAGCTTTCCCTTTGGCACAAATTTTTCGTACGTGTTCATTGACATATTCCGTTTCGTCAAGATTGATAATTTTTAATTCCATCCATGACCATTTCCAAGAATTTGTTATCCCCTTTTCATCAATTAATGAATCACTTTCTCGCTCAATAATGTCACTCCGCATTTTGATTAATAGTATTGGAAATCCAAGTAGAATTACAAATAAAAAGTGCATAATATTTAGCAGCAGAACATAAAACATGTGCTCTCGATGGTGCGTTCGATTGTGCATAATCAATAGAAGAGTGGTACTCGCAAAACGCTCCCAACAGATTCGCCCCAATATTTCGTACCCTTCGTCTTTTTAGACGTTCTTTGCGTGGAAATTTTGCTTTTTAACGTAATATTTTTACACTTCATTATCGGAAAATACGCAAAAGCGGAAATCCGCGGATCCGCGGAAAAATCTCATGTATGATGTTTAAGAAGTTCCATCAAAATTGGTTGCACACACCAGAATTTTGTGTGTTCAGCTGTATGGACATAGAGTTGTATAGACATACAAGGTATTTGCTATGTAGCCCAATCCCCTCCCCCTCCCCCTCCCCCCCCCCCCCCTCCACTGAAAAGTGCTGTCACAATGTGAATGAAAGTGTCACTGACACTGTAGCTCAACTTGTTTAAGACATGTATGTGAATAGTATGTGACACAGCAAGGACAAACATCTAGGTAATGACCTGATTTCAAAAGTACATGTAAAGTATTGTGACGGTCAGTACATAAATGCTGACTGTAGCCTGTTACAAATATATAGGTAAAGTATTGTAAAAGTGGTGAAACAGTTAGATGCTAAACTAGAAAAGAAATCTTTGAGTCCCAGGGTGGGTCTGACTGAATCCAAAAATATTTGTTCTCATAGCACAGTGATAACAAAGGCACCCCAAAACACTCGTTCCAGTCACAAGGTGATAACAAAGGTACCCCAAGAAGTTTCGTGAAGCTCAGTTCATAAATACAGACTCTAGCCCGAGTTGTATTGACATGTGCACTTACTGTGTATAAGTAGGACTGAACAAATCAAAGTTCATCTAATTTGCAATTCCTGATGAGAAAAAAACATATTATATGTGATGTATTCCATGTTATGAACATTCCTACAAAAATTTATTCAAATCAGAACTTTCATACAGAAGTTCTGTACAAAAAATTGATTGCACTAATTTTGGTACAAAATGGCTGCTGGTGGCCATCTTGAATTTTGGACTGCACCCCAAAACACTTGTTCTCGTCCCACGGTGATAACAAAGGTACCCAAGAAGTTTTTGTAAAGATCAGTTCATAAATACAGCTCTAGCCTGAGCCGTTTAGAAGTTCTGTACAAAAAACTGATTGCACTAATTTTGGTACAAAATGGACGCTGGCAGCCATCTTGAATTTCAGACTGCACCCAAAAACACTCATTCTCGTCCCATGGTGATAACAAAGGTACCCAAGAAGTTTCGTGGAGATTGGTTCATAAATACAGACTCTAGCCCAAGCCGTATTGACATGTGCACTTACTGTGTATAAGTAGCACTGAATAAATCATAAGTTCATCTAATTTGCATAAATTTTGCACGAGAAATAAACCTGTATTATATGTGATGTATCCCATGGTACTAAACATTCATACAAAAAATTATTCAAATTGGAGCTTTCATATGGAAGTTCTGCGCACAAATCTCAATGCACCTAATTTTGTACAAAATGGCTGCCAGCGGCCATCTTGAATTTCGGACCCTACCCCAAAACACTCGTTCTCGTCTCACGGTGATAACAAAGGTACCCAAGAATTTTCGTAAAGATCAGTTCATAAATACGGCCTCTAGCCTGAGCCGTGTGTACGGCATGACAGACGGACGACGGGCCATGACAATACCTCAAATTTGGCTTCGCCAAAGTTGAGCTAATAATGTATATGTATTTTATGGGTGTGCTGAGCACCCAGTTAGAAGCAAATGAATTTGTCTTGTCACAGTGATTGGTAACTCTTCAAAACAATGTCACAAAACAAAGCAAAATGAACAAGAGCTATTGCTGAAGACAATTATACCCCACTGCAGTGCTGGACCGATGAAGCATAAATGATTAAAAAACAAAGTAAAGACCTAAAATTATGAAAAATTGACAAAGTAAGGGCCAGCTTGTCACAAGGATCCGTCATACCAAATGTCACTGAAATTCATCCACTCACTGCTGTGATATTACTGCGGATGGACAGATGGATGGATGGATGGATGGATGGATGGATGGATGGATGCATAGATGGACAGACATATGGATGGATGCATGTAATCCAGCATACCACCCATTCTAACTATCAAAAGTAAACTAACACTCTACCCGTTGACACCTAATTTGTCTAATTATACTAACTCATTTGCCTCAAACGTTTTCTCATCTTTTGGCCGATGTGATGTTTCTGTTCTCTTTCGTAACTTTTCTGAAATATAAAAAGGATAAACCTTTTCATCATGAAAGCTTACTTGAGGGCAAGCATTTCCCCTTATTCATTACTGGAAGGCTTCTTTCTATCACAAAATGAAATTGGTATGAGACGCGCTGCCAGAAAGGCTCAGTGAATCATTTTGAATTGTATATTTTCAAGAGCACCATATCAACAAATGAATTCTATCATCACTGTAAAATAGTTGGATGCAATGAAACATTTACAAAATATTTAAATTTTATTGTAAATTTCCTTTCTTATTATACCTACCACAATGGGTTACTGCAGGCTTGCACTGCAGTGGAAGTCCCTAACTCAGAAAATATACTCTCTATTTTGATCTTCCCCAAGCGATTTGGGAAAGAAAAGTGGTGCAAAAGCACCAAGAAACAAGAGGCCCCATGGGACCTTAATCGCTCACCTGCCAAAGTGGTTCAAAGAAGTATTTGGGGGTCACATTCAGTTAGACATGGTTCATCAACACTACAAAGGAATGAAGTCATGAAATTTCATGGAAAAACACTAAGGAATAGATTCAAACAAACCTGAGCCTAGAATTTTGGTCCAAAATTTTGAAGTCCGAACCCGACCCAAAATTTTCAGGCTAAAATTTTTTCTTTTTTTTGTCTCAAAATTGAACAAAATGCATTAAAAACATAAAACAAATTCCAAATTTTGGTAAAAAATTTCCAAGTTGGAACCGGACAGAAAATTTTCAGGCTAAAATTTGTTTTTATTCATCTCGAAATTGAACAAAATGCATAAAAAATCAGAAATTCTCTTTTCTTCGAATTTTGGTCCAAAATTTTCAAGTTGGGCTCCTATAGGGAGCCCAAATATTAACTGAGAAACTTGATTTGAACAAACTTGAATCTGTCCCCCACCCCCCTCCCCCGAGATGATGTATAACAAATATGAGAGGATTCTGACTGGTGGATCAGAAGAAGATTTTTAAAGAAATTTCCTCATATTGCACTAAGTTAAAATTCAGGCTCTCATAGGGAGCCCAAATATTAACCGAGGAACTCAATTTGAACAAACTTGAATCTGGCCCCCTAGAGATGATGTATGCCAAATATGAGAGGATTCTTACTGGTGAATCTGAAGAAGATGATTTTTAGAGAATATTCCATGTATTGCACAAAGTTAAAATTTGGGCTCCAATAGGGAGTCCAAATATTAACCCAGGGACTCGATTTGAACAAACTTGAATCTGGACCCCTAGAGATGATGTATACCAAATATGAAAAGATTCTGACCACTGGATCTGAAGAAGATTTTTAAAGAAAGTTCCTTATATTGCACTAAGTTAAAATTCAGGCTCTCACAGGGTGCCCAAATATTAACCCCGCATCTTGATTTGAACAAATTTGAATCTGACCCCCCTAGAAATGCTGTATACCAAATATGAATAGATTCTGACCACTGGATCTGAAGAAGATTTCTTTTGTATTTTATGGGTGCTATCAGAGTTGTGCCTCTTGTGGTGCCCCCCGTGGGTGTGACAACTTCATTTGAACAAACTTGAATTGACATATGATAGAGAACATGCACACCAGATTTGGTTAATTTCGTCAAGTACTGGTTATATTGCACTAAGTTAAAATTCAGGCTCTCACTGCAGGGAGCCCAAATATTAACCCAGCACCTTGCTTTGAACAAATTTGAATCTGACCCCCTTGGAGATGCTGTATACCAAATATTAATAGATTCTGACCACTGGATCTGAAGAAGATTTCTTTTGTACTTTACGGGTGCTATCAGAGTTTTGCCTCTTGTAGTGCCCCCTGTGGGTGTGACAACTTCATTTGAACAAACTTGAATTGACATATGATAGAGAACATGCACACCAGATTTGGTTAATTTTGTCAAGTGCTTTGTGAGGAGAAGTCGATAATGTAAAGTTTACGCCAGATGGATGACGGACGTTGGACAGAAAGTGATTAGTAAAACTCCCCTTGAGCTTCGCTCAGGTGAGCTAAAAAGAAAATCTATTTTTCTGAGTGGATACCTAAAATTATCTCATGAGTGCCCTTGACAAATGTAGATTTTAGGTCACGGCAGGCCACTCGAGAAAAATAAATATTTGTCAAGGCCACTCATGAGCAACACAATATATTGGGTAAATGAGAGAAATTCATTAAATAAAAAGCAGTGTTCTAGGGTTTCTCATCTCTGTCTTTCTAGTGATTGTGGTAGATGTATTATTTTGCCATTTCTCTTTAATAAACATCTGGAAAAGGGTAAGGTGAATGAAAGTGTCAATGACACTGTAGCTCAACTTGTCAAGACAAAGACATGTACATGTATAGTATGTGACACAGCAATGACAAACATCTAGGTAATGACCTGATAACAAAGGTACATATAAAGTATTGTAACGGTCTGTACATAAATACTGACCGTTGCCTGTAACAAATGTATAAGTAAAGTATTGTAAAGGTGGGTGACAGTCAGATGCTAAACCAGAAAAAAATCTTTCAGTCCCAGAGTGGGTCTGACTGAACCCCCAAAATATTTGTTCTCATAGCACAGTGATAACAAAGGCACCCCAAAACACACTCATTCCTGTCCCAAGGTGAAAACAAAGGGACCCAAGAAGTTTCGTGAAGATCAGTTCACAAATATGAGCTGTGTAGAAGTTGTGACAAAAAACTGACTGGACCTAATTTCGGTACAAAATGGCCACTGGCAGCCATCTTGAATTTTGGACCACACCCAGAAACACTTGTTCTCGTCCCAAGGTGATAACAAAGGTACCCAAGAAGTTTTGTGAAGATCGGTTCATAAATACAGCCTCTAGCCCGAGCCGTATTGACTGTGCACTTGCAGTGTATAAGTAGCACTGAATAAATCAAAGATCATCTAATTTGCATAATTTCTGCATGAGAAAAAAACCCGTACTATATGTGATGTATTCCATGTTACTAAACATTTATACAAAAATTTATTCAAATCAGAACTTTCATACAGAAGTTCTGTACAAAAGACTGATTGCACTAATTTTGGTACAAAATGGCTGCTGGTGGCCATCTTGAATTTCGGACCACACCCAAAAACACTCGTTCTCATCCCACGGTGATAACAAAGGTACCCAAGAAGTTTTGTAAAGATCGGTTCATAAATACGGCCTCTAGCCTGAGCCGTATAGAAGTTATGTACAAAAAACTGATTAGACCTAATTTCGGTACAAAATGGCCACTGGCAGCCATCTTGAATTTTGGACCGCACCCAGAAACACTCGTTCTCATCCCAAGGTGATAACAAAGGTACCCAAGACGTTTCGTGAAGATCGGTTCATAAATACAGACTCTAGCCCGAGCCGTATTGACATGTGTACTTACAGTGTATAAGTAGCACTGAAAAAATCAAAGTTCATCTAATTTGCATAATTTCTGCACGAGAAAAAAACCTGTATTATATGTGATGTATCCCATGGTACTAAACATTCACACAAAAAATTATTCAAATCAGAGCTTTCGTATGGAAGTTCTGTGAAAAAATCTGATTGCACCAAATTTTGTACAAAATGGCTGCCATCGGCCATCTTGAATTTCGGTCCGGACCCAAAAACACTCGTTCTCGTCCCACGGTGATAACAAAGGTACCCAAGGAGTTTCGTAAAGATCGGTTTATAAATACAGCCTCTAGTCCGAGCCGTATTGGCATTTGAACTTACAGTGCTGAAAGTACACCAAAAAACATCAAAGTTAGTCTAATTTGCATAATTTACGCACGAGAAAAAAACCCGTATTATATGAGATGTATCCCATGGTACTAAACATTCATACAAAAAATTATTCAAATCAGAGCTTTCATATGGAAGTTCTGTACAAAAAACAGATTTCTGCATCGTCGGTACAAAATGGTGGCTGGCAGCCATCTTGAATTTCGGACCGCACCCAAAAACACTCGTTCTCGTCCCATGGTCATAACAAAGGTACCCAAGAAGTTTCGTAAAGATCGGTTCATAAATACGGCCTCTAGCCCGAGCCGTATCCAATTGTTGACGGACAGAAGGACAGACTGACAGACGGCCAGACGGACGACGGGCCATGGCATAAGCTCAAATTTGGCTTCGCCAAAGTTGAGCTAAAAATGACTTGCCTAAAAAAACAAGGGACTCGATTTGAACAAACTTGAATCTGCCCCCCTTAGAGATGTTGTATACCAAAACTGAAATGATTCTGACTGGTGAATCTGATGGAGAAGATTTTTTAAAGAATAGTCCTCATATTGCACTAGGTTAAAAATTTGGGCTCCCATAGGAAGCCCAAATATGAACCCACACACTCAATTTGAACAAACTTGAATCTGACTCCCCTATAGATGTTGTATACCAAACATGAAAGGATTCTGACTGGTGAATCTGAAAAAGAAGATTTTTAAAGAAAATTCCACATATTGCACTAAGTTAAAATTCGAGCTCCCATAGGGGAGCCCAAATATTAACCCAGGGACTCGACTTGAACAATCTTGAAACTGGTTCCCCTAGATAAGTTGCATACCAAAATATGGAAGAATTCTGACTTGTGGATCTGAAGAAGAAAAATTTTTAAAGAATAGACCTCATATTGCACTAAGTTGAAAATTCGTGCTCCCACAGGGAGCTCAAATACGAACCCAGGGACACGATTTGAACAAACCTGAATCTGACCTCCCTAGAGATGTTGTAAACCAAATATGAAAAATGTTTCTGACTGGCGGATCTGAAGAAGAAGAGTTTTAAAGCATATTCCACATATTCTACTAAGTTGAAAATTTGGGCTCCCTATAGATTGACCCAGGGACTCGATTTGAACAAATGTGAATCTGACCCCCCTAGAGATGTTGTATGCCAAATATGAAAAGATTCTGACTGGTGGATCTGAAGAAGAAAATTTTTAAACAAAAATTCCACATATTGCACTAAGCCTAAATATTAAGCAAGGGACTCAATTTGAACAAACTGGAATTTGATCCCCCTAGAGATGTTGTATACCAAAACTGAAATGATTCTGACTGGTGAATCTGAAGAAGATTTTTAAAGAATAATCCTCATATTGCACTAAGTTAAAATTCAGACTAGGGGAGCCCAAATATGAACCCACGGACTCTATTTGAACAAATCTTGAATTTGACCCCCCTATACATGTTGTATACCAAACATGAAAGGATTCTGACTGGAGAATCTGAAAAAGAAGATTCTTTAATGTTTTTCCCATCGCCTACAATGTTAAAAAGTGCCAGCACTTTTTCAAAGTCCCAAAACTGTACCCTATGACAAAAACGATGGCAATTTTTTTTTACCAATCCTTTCTGTTGGTCCTAAGGAAGCTTCACACCAAATAAAAATTCTCAGTGCCGTGCAGTTTTTGGAGATATGGACGTTTTAATTTTTTTCTATTTTTAGCTCCTGCGGTTCCCACGGGGCTGCGGGAAAAAATTTTTTGGCATAAATTAGGTACTTATGACCCAATAAGCCCTCACATAAAATTTGTTTCAAATCGGCCTCTCGGTTCGGAAAACTTAAATTTGGGGTGGGGCCAAAATTCTTGCCCCTCCCATAAAGTCACCAAATATTGCCCCTCAAACTTTTCATGAACAAACTTGAGTCTACACCTCAAAAGGAAGCTGCATACCAAATATCAAGTCTCTGCTACTGCTGGTTCATGAGAAGATTTTCAAAGATTTTGGTGCCCCTTGGGGGCGTGGCCCCACCCAGGAGGAAGGGCAACTTCATTTGAACAAATCTGAATTGACATTAGGTAATAAACATTTACCCAACATTTGAAAAAATATTGGGCCAGTGGTTTTTTCGGAGAAGTTGGTTTTGTAAAGTTTAGGCCAGACGACGGACGGAAAGCGATTAGTAAAGCTCCCATTGAGCTTCGCTCAGGTGAGCTAAAAATAAGCCAAAACTGGGTCGAGTGCTACCAGTGCAGACCCAGTAGGGGATGCTCTTCTCCTAGTACAAATCCACAACTTCCATTGCCAGTGCACAGACACGTAGCTAATGACTCATTCTTTTGAATCCACCAACGTTGGAGCTATGTGCTATGTGATCAGCGGGGAGGAAGGATTCTTACCCGAATAAGAAGACAGGAAGGCCTCCAGGGAAACAATTGTGGTAGGTATAATAAGAAAGGAAATTTACTATAAAATTTAAATTTCTTATCAACCTACCTCACAATTGTTTACAACAGGCTGAATAGACAATAGGAGGTGGGAATCACATAACCAACCCCCACATAACCCGACTGTGCTGAAACCATGGACAGAAGAAAAGTTCCCAAGGCCTATAAAGCCACCGCATCACAAACATCAATGTAGACAATGAGAGATGAGGTGTACGGCCATGTGCGACACACAGGCAGAAAGGTCAGTAACAATGCACAAGGCATGAACTGGTCCTGAAAGAAAAGGCTTATGGCTAGGGTTGATAACAGCCTGAGCAGAAGAGAAAGGTCATAGAGAAAAAATGTTCTCAGACTGGTCCTGCAACTGACGCAGGTAGGAGGAGAAAGTAGAAGCATTTCTCCAGTAGGCTGCTGGTAATACAATCGTCCCTCGCCAAACGAGCGTATGATGCTCTAACAGCAAGACAAATCCAATGAGAGATGGATTGAGAAGAGATCTTGTCGACCAGGGATCAGGGACAGAAAGAATCGCTTCCAGCCTTTTCTAATAAATTATGTCCGGTTGAAGTAAATACGAATGGCACGAACTGGACAAAGGAAAGGGTGACTACGAAGGAAAAGCCCTAATACAGTTAGGAGGCAGAGATGTTTCTGGTGTCTGATTCTTGGTTAAAAAGGAGCAATCAGTGGTTAAAGGAATACTGTGAGTGGAGCTCCTAAAAAAGGCTGGAACAAACAAGAGAGCATAAAGCTTGCTAACTCTCCTGGCTGAGGCAAAAGCCATCAAAAAAAGCTATCTTGTATGTGAGAAGTCACATATCCACCTGGGATAACGGTTCGAACAGTGACCCCACCACAAAGCAAGGCAGCACCCAAGAAAGATTCCATCTTGGGATCAGCCACAAAACTTTCAAAGAAAAATGCCGAATGAGCTTGGAGAGGTACAGATTAGTGCCAATACGACACTTTCCCACATACAAAAAGGTCTCCTGTACCCCTTGATGGTAATAGGCTGGAGACTCTGAGAATCAAACAGATAGACCAGAAACTCTGCAATCTGTGCAATTGAAGGATTAGCATAATCAACCTGAGTGATCAGCACATCAACGACAGAAGACCTTCCACCTAGCCGCATATGCAAAATCAGAGGAGTGTCGCCTTGAAGTAGAAATACACTCCACTGCTTGTCTCGAAACACCTCTACTACAGAAGCAGGACAGGACAAAGATACGCATGAAAAACACAGTGATGTCGGGTCGACGTGAATCCTCCTCAAGCAGACTTGACAGAGGTCGCGATGGAGAGGGAGACATACCAGAACCACCGCCAACAGAAGGCAGAGCTGATTGATCCACCCCTGCTGAGGCGACAGGGGAGCGATCAGAATGATTCGACAACTGCAGGTTCGTCTAGAAACTGAACAGAATTGGAACTGGCTGGAAGACAAAGCCGACTTGTCCATTTCAATCAAGTGACAGAGCATCCATGGCGAAAGCCAGAGGATCCAGACTTGGGGACACGAAAGTGTCCACCTGATGGTTCTGTAGGTCGCAAACAGATTGATGTGGGGATGACTCCAGAGACTACAAAGCAACTGGAACAATGCTCTGCGTAGCTTCCACTTGGTAGAAATGACCCTGCACTGTTGGGACAGGGAGTCGGCTAGGACATTCAGACAACGAGGAATGTGGCGAACCACCACCGGAATTGATGTCCTGAACGAGCAGAAGATCCTATGCCAATTCATACATGGGAACAGAGTGTGTGCCGCCCTGGTTCCACTGTTGAAGTGTTGGACAAGAGGAGGACCTGACGATTTGAGAGGTGGGGGATCCACTGCTAGAAACTTGGAAAAAGAGCATGAAGCTCAATCTGGTTGATGTGAAGAGCTGCCTGATCCAGGTTCCAAACACTGTGAATGGAAAGACCTAGAGGACTTGACGTCTCGCCCCATCCAAGATCGCTGGCATCTGCTGTCAGAACACTATTGGTCCAACAGAACTCCCTGCATAATCCAATAAACATCCATCCAGGGAAGAAGGTGACGATGGAGAGACGCTGGTAACTGAATCACCAGATCCAGAGAATCAGCATTTAGCCTCCAACAACTAGTGGAAAGTGTTTTGGAGAGGTCTGACATGCAGCCGACCTAAAGGAATGAGATCAGTCTCTGAACAGTAGAGACCGAGCAACCGGAAAAAAACTCTGGGCTACCACAGATTTGGACTGGGTCAGAGTAAGGGCAAAAGCCGAGAGAATCTCAGCTCTCGCCCGGGGAACCGCCACCGTATTCAGATGAGTACGGAAGTCCATCCCCAGATGACAAAACAACTGAGAAGGGACTAGGTCCGACTTCTCCTCATTGACTCTGAACCCTAGCGACGAAAGCAGGTTCAACAGAGAGCTGACATCGGACTCCAGAAGAGCAGCTTTGGGGTGTCTCTGGAGGATGTCATCCAGATGAGCCGAAGTGGTCAACCTGTACTGTGTGTAATGGAATGCGAGCACATGCGACATTAGTTGGGTGAAGGCCCAAGGAGCTAAGTTGAGGCTGAAAGGCATGGCCTTGAACTGGTAAACTCGCCCCAGAAAGACAAACTGGAGATACTTTCGCGACATCCGATGAATCGGCGCATGAAAGTAAGTATCTCGCAGATCGATGCTGGAGGCGAAGTCGCCCTGGTGATTAGAGCAGTGAACAGACCTGAAAGTCTCCATGCTAAACTTCGGAGCAATGATAGACTGGTTCAGGATACTCAAGATTGATAATTGGTCTGAATCGGCCATCCTTCTTCGACACCAAGAACAGGCGGGAATAACAAAACCACTGAATGAATGTTCTTGACGACCTTGATCACCCCCTTTGACAGGAGATTATCTAACTCTGAGATCAAAAGTTCCCGACGTGAAATGTCTGAAGGAACTGGGGTTGGAAGCAGCACCTGTGACAGAGAGAGGGGTGCCTCCAAAAGGATATCCGCAGACCTGACTGAATCACATCTAACAACCAAGGATTGGATGTGACCTCTGCTATCCTTCCTCCAACTTGGGACAAATTGAGGTGAGGACCTTCATTTCGAGCCCCGGCAAGGCCCACGAGAGGAGAAACCACCTCCTCTACTAACAGAAGGGTCCTGAGACCTCCCTCTCTTCTGCCGATGCTTACCCTTACTGCATAAGAGGAAGAAGCAGAGGCTAGAGGATCAGACGTTGGCTTTGCTGCAGACGAAACAGAAGGGCGCTTGTTAGACTTTGAATGGCCCCAACCTCCAACAGAGGGCGGGTCAAGCTGGCGAAGCAGCAGCTGATCTTGAGAGTGGCACAGGACGTCATCCCAGACCATCCCCAAGGAATCATGGAACAGATGAGTACCCACCAAAGAAGTGGATCGAAAAGCAGCATGCTGCACTTCAGGAAGGAAACCACTAATGTCCAGCACAGCATCCTGGCAAACTAATTCCAGATTAGCCGTTTTACAGGCATGCGTGTAAGTAAGATGCATAAACAACCTGGAAAGCACATACAAGGGCCCCTATATGTTGTCAAACTTATCTGGAGGCAGATAAGCAGCTAAGGCAGAGACGACGTGATCTGAGAGAGATAGCATGCCCAGCAGCTCTCTAGATAAGCCCAACAGGGACTCCAAAGTTGCCATAGGAACAATGACATACTTGGGCTTGAAAAGACTGTCCAAGTCTGGCAGACCGATGGACTAGCAGAATCGTACCACACATGGGGCAAAAATGTATCAGCCCTAGTGAAGAACAACGTCTTCATAGCCTTCGAACTCAGCTTAGAGTCCAATGCTGCAAAAGACCCGACAACTTGTAGTGACTGGCACAGTTAAAGGCGCCCCAAAGCAGGTTCCTCCAGATGGTGTAGGCACACTACCGACGATCACGGCCTGGCTGAAACCTTCAGTTGGTAGGAAGGTTTAAGCTCCAGAAGAAACTCAAAAACAAAGTCAAGAGGCACCCTTCAAGTCAGAAGACTGATGGTTCTCAACGTCAGGTGATTCAGACCCAGAACCTGAGTCGGAAGACACATAGCCCATCTCGGCATACCAGCCAAAGCCTCCCATGGTGTAGGAACACCAGGGTAATTGGAAAGCAGACTGCTTTCAATCACTAGTAGCCTCACTGGAGGCAACAGAGAGGGCTTCCCTAAGCTCATGACCCGAATCTACTGGTCTGATGTGGGAAAGACAAGGCAAAGTGGCTTCACATCTGACCCTTTTAACCAGCGAAGGGTTACAATCCTCAAAAACACTCAACGCCAAATGACTGGTGGCAGCCGAAGCAGCTGCCGGCAGATGCCGATAGGGGTATGAAATACCCCGAGGATCTAAGTGCAGGAACTCAGGAGAGTCGCCGCAGACCTCTGAGGAACAGAAGGTCCATGGTGACCCCACCGTGGACATCTGAATCGAAAACAAGACCTGTTTGATCCGATGGCTGGGAGACCAAAGCAGAAGGACCGGCCTGCAACCCCTTTCAGCTTCCCCGAGTTGAAGACAGGGAAGGTTGAGGCCGATATCCCATGTCCAAAGAAGCAGAACCCCTGCAGACCCTTCAGGGATAAGCCGAGACCGTCTGAACCGGAGAGAAAAGATGCCACTGATGGAGCAGCAGCAGGAGTAGATACATCGGTAGCTGTTGAAAATGGCGGAAAAGCGGAGAGAGTAACTGGGCTTGGCTTCAAAGAAGGAGTCACAATCCTAGTGACAGCCTCAGATGTCAACTGGAGAGGAACGACACAGACCTAGAACCAGGCATCTCTTCACCAGAAATGTAAGCAGCTACTGCAGTATCAACTGTCAGAAAGACTACAAAAGGCCTTGAACGACAGTGTTCCCCTTTCATGTGGACACATGAGGAACGGCCTCAAGATGCACTACACTGTTTACTGAAGCCCAAAAGGTGGAAGACCAAGAAGCCGAACACCCATTGCATGTGGAGCATAAAGCAACATGCTTCAGTAACAAACATTGCCTGCAAGGAACCGTCCTAGGCATATTTGGTGAGAGCAATGTAGATGGGAAAGGGAGCCCACAGAAAAAAATATATCAGGACACCCCCAACTACAAGTGGAAGGTGTCAGGACACTAAAGCCGACAGGAACTCAAAAGTACCCCAACAGCCAAATAGGGCAACACAGGCAGAAATTCGACCCTCAACGGAGGGGCAAAATGCTGTCACAACAGTACCAGCTCTGACAGCTAACTTCAATATAAGCAGTACCCAAAAGGATAGTATAAATAACCAAACAACATGGTATGCAAAATTTGCATGCGAAATAGGCACAAAGAAAAAAGATTTCACAACAAAATATGTTGAATAAACGAGAGAATATACAAAAACACAGCCCTGTATTTTTGAATGGTGAAGCTAATGGTTACGAATCCATTATACAGCACAGGAACATCGTCAACATAGAGTCAATAGGTATCACTAATGATGAGCAAAATCAACCGCACCTTCATGAGATGGTGGAAAAAAAGAATGACTCGTTGCTTATATGTCTGCACACTGGTACCGGAAGCCGTGGATTGGTAAAGAGAAGAGTGTCCCCCATTGGGTGAACTCCAGTCGCACTTGGCCCAGTTTTTGCCTTATTTTTTCTTGGTGTTTTTGCACCACTTTTTCTTTCCCAAATTGCTTGGGAAAGAACAAAAATAGAGAGTATACTTCCGAGTTAGGGACTTCCACTGTAGTGCAAGCCTGTTGTAAACAATTATGAGGTAGAAATTTAGAAAAGTGAGCAACTTTTGTGTGTATTTTGCTTGTCAAGAGAAGCAAATAGTTGTGACAAACATTACTGTTTTTTATCTGGGATTTTTAAGTGTAGTAACACCACCCTAGAGTATTTGGAAGTTTCCATTCAGAATCCATGATATGACAGGAAGACTTTGTCACCCATACCACCCAACCAAACAGTCCCATGTCAGTATTGCTCAAACTGTCAGGTTTCCTTACTGCCCCCGCCCACCCCACCCCTCCCAAATGAAAAGTTTTTCCTGGATGAACCATCCCCCAATATTCCACCTAACTCGTCCTCACGAGATTTTATCTAAACTGTCCACCACAAATTAATAACACAATGTCTTAACTGGTATAATGCTGAATTATTTTTGATGGTGAAAATTTGTTCACATGTCTTTGTCTTGTTACAATTTATGGTAGAGTGCCAAGAGGCCTTGAAATTGAGGCACGAAGTCTTGAAACTGAGGCACCAGCACTTCAGAATAAAGCCCAAATATGGGCTTCCAGCAGTCTACCAGTTAAACTTTCCACTCTTCTCATTTTTTATGTTTTCCATTTTACAGTAGCATGCACCATTTCACATCATTGTGTAAAAACAGTCTTGAAATACTTATAAATCTTCTGTACACTGATGTCAAAATATCAAAACTTCACGCTCCAATTTTGGGGGCTAGAATTTAACCAAATTAATGCTATCTGACAAACCGCGCATATCACGTTTGCTATTTATATCTTCCCAGTGGCGGATCCAGTATTGAAAAAAGGGGGGTGGAAAATTGTGTGGCAGAGCCACGAACCGAGTGCCGTAGTCACAAGTGGGGGGTGAACTCGAGAGGGGGTACCCCCCCCTCTTGTATGATGGGGTCCGGGGATTCTCCCCCGAAAATTTTTTGAAATTTGGATCGCGGGAGATACATTCTGGATGCATTTCCTTGTGTACTAGAGGCAATTTAATGCTTCGTAAATGACCAATTTTTACACTACATTTCTACAGATCGCAACATGATTCAAGTCAAATAGGTTGGACTTGATTTTATTTCTGTGTGACAGCCTGAAATACATCAATCTGACACATAGAAATATACACACAACTAACATATGGCTAACATTCTTTGCGGTATATAGCTGACAAATGGATGCTGATTGCACTTGTACTTCTCACGTAAATTTCGTGTGTCATTTAGGTGAATGTCGATTTCCCCCAATGGTCATGCATGATCTTTCAAATATTTGGCATTGCTACGCACAAGTGACGTCAGCACTCGATACCATACTGTTCGAATCAGTGGACATTGTTCTGTAAGTTCTTTTCCATTGACTGAAACTTCTGTGGAGCTTCTTTAGTAGTTTAATTTGAGTGTAGACTGTCATGTTAGATAATGGATTCTAACAAGCCACCACCTAAACAGAGGATGTTGGATTCTTTTGTTATCAGAACGAACATTGCGAGTTCCAATGCTCAATCCTCTCTTGAGGCTGATGGCAACAGTCTCGGAGTTATATCAATGCCGACCTTATGCTATACTGATGATTCTTTGACAACACCAGCGCAAAGTGAACCGGCTGCGGAAAAATCAGGCACAACTCATAATCCCATCTCTCAATTTGATATTGGACATGCTGTGAAGAATTAAGCTAATCTGAACGATGTGGAGAAGGTCGACTTGAAGACAAAGTGTTGGAAACCAGATCTGCTGCATAAATTTGATACACATGCATTCGGTACCTCGAAAAAGCAGTCGATTTCCTTCAAGTATAAATGGTTGGAAACGCAGAAATGGTTGTGTTATAGTGCTATTGATGAACTTAAAGGGGGATGGTGTCTATGCTGCATTTTATTCCTTAATGAACAGGAGAAAGGGCATCTTGGGATGTTCGTCACATCGCCCTTTAAAAACTACAACAAGTCTAAAGAGCTTCTGAAGGACCACGAAAATAAGAAATACCATAAGCTCGCGATAGAATGTGCAACAAATATTCAGCATCAATCAGCGAAACCTGACTTCAGAATCAAAACGCAGTTGAATAATTTAGCTCGGGATAATCTGACCACCAATACTTCAATCCTACCCTACATTGTTGATGTCATGTTTATGTGTGCTAGACAACAGATTCGGACTCTGTGGTCATCGAGATGACAAAATAGATTTCTCCAGTGACACTATGCAGAATGAGGGAAATTTCGTTTTGATAATGCGATTACTTGCAGAAAACGTTCCTATTCTCAAGGAACACTTGGTATCTGGTGCCAAGAATGTGTGCTATACAACTAAAACTGTTCAAAATGAGATACTACATAGTGCAGCTGAAGTCATTCGCGAGTTCTTTCAGCGGTGTCACCAAAAAATTCTCACTTTTCTTTAATTGCCGATGAGACATCGTCACACAGAGATGAGATTTTATCGGTTTGTCTTAGACTTCTAGATTCTATAAGTGACCCTTCTAAGCCGCAGAAACGCGAAGTCTTGATTGATTTATGTCCTCTGAAGAGAACCACTGGAAGGGACATTGCAGCGGCAATTCGCGAATGTTTGCAAAAAAATAAAATAAACCTGGACCTTTGCCGAGGTCAGTCTTATGACACTACTGCGTCTATGAGTTCGGATAAAAAGGGTGTCCAAGCAAAAATTGGAAAGTATGCACCCGATGCAGCATATCAAGGATGTTGTTTGCATTCCCTCAATTTGATTATGTGTCACTCATGTAATCCAGATTATGATGGATGCTTGCTGCAAACTGTATAGCTTCTTTGACAACTCACCTAAGTGCCAGAATTTCTTGAAAGACATAATCGATGCGCTCTCACCAGAAACTAAAAAGCGCAAAATAAAAAATTTGTGCAAAACTTGATGAGTTGAGAGTCATAAAACTTTTTAAACCATTTTCGAGTTATATGAGCCAATTGTTGTAACCTTGAACGAGATTTGCTGCCCAACTGGTGATGAAAAATTCTATGCAAGTGATAGTTCTTGGAACTGGGATGAAGACACGAAAACAAAAGCGAATGGTTTGCGACACACATTCACTAATTTCGGGCACATTGTGAGTTTTGTGTGTGCCATGGAAATGATGGAACTGATGCGACCCTCAGTTACATCCCTGCAAGGTGAACTTATGGAAGTGTATTTGGGCTTCGCAAAAATTGATCAAGTGCACGAGTCTTATAAAGATCTCCACAACCATATTGACCCTCAATACGAGTTAATATACTAAAAAATCACATAACTTGCCGAAACACGAGGAACGCTCAAGAATGTGTAAGAGACAAGTATTTCGCGACAAATGCCCATCAGACTCTATTTTAGAGTACTGGAAACAAACGTTTGCGATTCCGTTTTTAGATATCGTTTGCTCTGAACTCCAGGCTAGGTTCAGAGAGGATAAACGCGCTCATTATGAGCTGATCAGTCTGATACCAGAGGTCATACACCAAAAGTCACATTTGGAAATCGAATCGCTTTTCAAAATTCTTGAAGGAACATGGGACCACTTACCATCAGTACCATCTGCATTCCAAAGTGAACTTTTCAGGTGGCATAACTACTGGAAAAATCACACAAGAATCTCCATGTCTGTAACAACAATTATTTCTGCACAGGCAGATTCCACAGTTTTCCCAAATGTTAGGAAACTACTCAAAATACTTGCTGTTCTTCCTATTGGAAGTACGGAGGCAGAGAGGTCGTTCTCATGCATCCGGAGGATCCATACGTGGCTGCGAAGCAGCATGACAACTGAGCATTTATCAGACCTCGCCATTATCACAATGCACAGGTTTGAGTTACCTGTTTCAAAACAGGAAATTTGTGAACATTATATTTCCAAGCACCCTCGGCATATGACTAGCCAGTCATTATTCATCACATGAACTCTTATGGTGATAATATTTCATCCAAATAACATGTATCAGACTATTTTCGTTGATGAATCGACATTTATGTTGACTGCGATTGGTACAATGTATGGTCTGTAGTCTGTACCTCATTGAGGTACAGACTACAGACCATGCATTGTACCAATCGTTTATACAATGGTGTCTAGTCACAAGAACTCCTGGAGTAAAGATAATTTCAATACAGGTTGAATTTGACTTTGAAAAATTGCTTGTTGTCTCCCCTTTCAAATAGCAAAGTGGGGTGGAAATCCCCCCCCCCCCCCCACCCCTGTATCCGCTCACGCTTCCTGATCCCTTTTCAGAACTTTTTTTAAAATGTTTTTTGATGATACTGAAATTAGGAACCATTATCTGATAAAAGTGATTGGTCATCATCACAAAAGTTCTTTGAAATTTTATGCAGCTGTCAATATAAAATAGTAATATTGGTTTCTTTGGAAAAGTTGAGTCAGAAGTTTCAAGAGCCAGTCAACTCACATGTTTTGACAATTCTGTTCTTGTTTGTCCAATTATCATTTTCATACTGTTTTCTGATATGAACAAACGTGTATACACAGGATGCAAAAGTTTGAAATGCCACAATTATTAATTGTAAAAACAGAAAAACATGTCCAGTGTGACGTTTCCTATAAATCATTTTTCATCTCGTTTCTTGGAACTTTTAAGTATTTTGAGTGGTGAGAACCAAAATTTTCATACTTTTTCCACCGAAAAATCACAACTTATTATTCTTCGTCAGAAAGCATGCTCATTGAGCAGATTGTGATGAAGAGCTCATAAGCTACCTTTTTTATGCCAAAAAAAAAGAAAAATGAAAATTTTGTGTTATTCCAGACAATTTTTTTTCAAATAACACCACACCCTTCACTGTGATAAAATGATTGGACTAATCATCCTACGAATTGTTCGGCTCTTTAAAATTGGGTGCAAATCAGCCTAGACAAAAAAACCAGGATCACGCTTGTTTTGGGATGAAACATTCTGCAGCCTGCTTGTTGGTGAAATTTCACCTTTTAGTTATTGATTGATTTTCATGGCATTTATATTGGATTTACTAGATTTACTAACATTTCATGGATTTTTAATTTCAATTGTTATGGATTCACTGGCTAGTTTTCTCACTTTCTTTATTCATGAGGGTATTCCTTAAGATATGAAGACACTTTCATATAGTTCAAGAATTACACATAAAACACAAATGCCAAAATGTTTGCTGCAATCTTGCCTAAAATGTAAGCGAATTAGCTACAGCTTTTGTGGAAGAATTAGGGGATGCTCTGGTCCTCCTGGGAAACATTTTGAGTGAAATAACTGGCTGATGTTTTGGCAGGTGGATGTCTCATCCGAATACATTGTTTGGTTGAATATAAGTTCAATGCCATGGGATGGCCAATCCCATGCCACCTAGATCAAGAGAGTCAAAAACAAGTGCAACATAACACATGGTCATTGGCCAATCCCCCATCACCTAAGTCCAACAAGAGCAACAACTTCCAATGAAATACTTGGACAGAGCAAAAGCTAGTTCATAACCCTCTTCATGAAATTATCACCAGAAAGCTATTTATTAAATTTGTAAATAAAAATCTTGGAATGATTTCTTTGAAATGTGATGACAAAAAAATGGTAAAGTGATGACAAGAAATTCTAAGTCCAACAAGGACAAATAACTCTTGAAGAAAAACTTGGATACAGCTCTTCGCAATCTCATTCATATTATCACCAACAAGCTATTTTGGAAAAAAATCCTGAACATTTTTCTTTGAAATGTGATAACAAGAAATAGAAATGTGATCACAATAAATAAATAATCTTGCTAGACAAATCTGTATACAGTGGAGCCCACTTAATTGGATATCTCTTAATTGTATATCCCTGTTAATTGAATATTAACCCTGAATCGCCCCAGTTTTCATTTATTTATAGGCCTATTTGGCCTCAGTACATCCAATACAGACATTAATCTATTATATCTTGTTTGACAGAGCTCATGGAGCTCTGTCAAACAAGATATAATAGAATAATGCCAAGTTTATCTCTAGAATACAGGAAAGTAACAATCCCTGTTAATTGAATACTCCTGTAAATGGAATAATTTTCATTAGCAAGGTGACTATTCAATTAACAGGGTTCCAATGTATATTCAGTTAACAGGATTAGTCTGCATTTTGAACCAATTTATCTTGTCATAACATGTTGTAGAAAATATTTACATAAAGGGCTTTCTGATGGTCATTATGTAATAAAATATAAATACCTGGTGGTCTGTAAAACTTTGCTCTTGATAACGTTGTTTCATCAAATTCATCTTTTACGGCTTTCACCCCCTTTAAATGTAAATGAATATTAAAAATCATCAGAAAAATAAAAACAATTCACAATAAGGCCATACAAAGTTGATCTTCTGATTTTTTCAAAATACATGCACACGTTTCACAAGACCAGACATGTTAACTCTCCCGGAATGCCCGGGATTCTCCCGGAATTAGCTATCCCCTCCCGCCCGCCCGGCCGGGAGTCAATTTGGGCCAAAATCTCCTGGAAAGTCGACATACCAGACAAAAACTGAATCCACCAGCTTTTGTTTACAAATACAAAAGCATGTGCTCTACTCTCAATGGCAAGGTCATTAAGTTTGTGTGAAACGTCACCACTTACGTAAGAACTGGTGACCAATCTCATTTCTGTCAATGGCCGTGTTGTGATTATTTGCAACAAGTTTGAAGGCGGATTAAATGAATTTGAGATGCAGGATAATTGCTGAAATTGATTATATATTAAAGGCACACCTTTGCTTGTATACAGGTAGCAGTCAAATCGAAAAATAAGTTCCATACGCATAAATTTTGTCCAATCGAACATGTGCAAAAATACGCACAAATTTATTATTGTGCATTTTGGATTTCACTTTCACTTCAGATAATTATAGCCAATTTTGCAGACAAACGGCTCAAACATATGAGTTGCCGTAATTTTCAATATATTGGGAAAAATTTCCGATTCGCAATTTTCTAAAGCAGGCTGTGAAAAAAATTATGTTTTTGGTGAAAAAAATCTCTAAAAAGTTGCTAATTTACGACACTTGGACGTTTTTTCATTCGTTGTGATAAATGGACAACAAAATAAATTAAATATCCCGGAGATGTTTCGTCCTGGGCTGGCTGTGGCATAATGTTCACGTTTCACTGAAAAATGATCACCCCATTCCAAATCCCCTTCGTAAATGACCAACTACTTCCAGTGAGTACCCGGTGTGGTTAGGTGGGGCGCTGGGCTTTGGCAGATCGAATTACCACAACAACCGGGCACGGGGGTGTGCCTAAACACCACAGATCGCCACAGGTTACCGCAGGTCTCCGCAAGTACCCATAATTTCCCAAATAGATCCAAAACTTTCAACACAGCGTCAAAACTGATATAGTGCTGAAAAGGTCGAAAATATCTCCAAACATTTTGTATATAAAACCATTGAAATATGGATGTCATTGGAACAACTCAGATATTGGCACATGACCACATCCATATTTTTGATTTCTGATTTTCTCTATATTTCTATGTTTTGGCTTTTGAAAGGACAAATTGTTCAAATAAAACACATTAGGGTAGAATGTTTAATGTATGTGTGTGTGTGTGTGTGTGTGTGTGGGGGGGGGGGGGGGGGGGGGGGGGGGGTGGTAACATGGAAATTATTGATGTGCTGCCCACGTGCAAAAATCTCACTGACAAGCATCCGAGTCTCACTGGAAGCTCATCAAAATCTCACTGACAGTCACCTCGAGAGGTTAACAGGTCTGGGTCACTCACCACCGGTTAGTAGAACGTTGGCGTATGTTCCTTTGATGTATTGTTGTTGGACTGTTTCCTGTTATGTCTGTGTGTGTGGGGGTGGGGGGGGGGGGTATTTGGTATTAATTTGTATTTAAAATTGATCCACACATGGCTTCTACGCGCAAAAAAAAATCTCCCTGAAAATCATGTCATCTCCCTGAAAATTGTCTTCAATCTCCCTGAAAAAAATTTTGGAAGGTTAACATGTCTGCACAAGACCAAAAATAAACTACCCTCATCCTGATATGCTACCTATGCACTGGTTACTCATTTCGTCAATAGAATATAACACAAATCATCTGTATTCAGTTGTGAATTGAATGAAAAACATTCCCAATTTTGCATTTTTCATGTTCAGTCTCAATAAAAGACACAATTTTTCAGTAGATTGTGTTTCACTTGTTTATGGTGTACTGTGTCAGTTTCTACTCAAATGAAAGTGTCAATGACACTCGTTCTCGTCCCAAGGTGATAACAAAGGTACCCAAGGCGTTTCGTGAAGATCAGTTCATAAATACAGACTCTAGACCGAGGCGTATTGACAAGCGTACTTACTGTGTATAAGTAGCACTGAAATGAAAGTGTCAATGATACCGTAGCTCAACTTGTTTAAGACATGTACATGTCTAGTATGTGACACAGCAATGACAAACATCTAGGTAATGGCCTGATAACAAAGGCACATAAATGCTGACTGTAGCCTGTAACAAATGTGTAGGTAAAGTATTGTAAAGGTGGGCGACAGTTAGATGCTAAACTAGAAAAGAAATCTTTGAGTCCAGAGTGGGTCTGACTGAACCCAAAAATATTTGTTCTCATAGCACAGTGATAACAAAGGCACCCAAAAACACTTGTTTCTGTCACAAGGTGATAACAAAGGTACCCCAAGAAGTTTCGTGAAGATCAGTTCATAAATACGGACTCTAGCCTGAGCCGTATTGACATGTGCACTTACTGTGTATAAGTAGCACTGAACAAATCAAAGTTCATCTAATTTGCATAATTTCTGCACCAGAAAAAAACCTGTATAATATGTGATGTATTCCATGTTACTAAACATTCTTACAAAAAATTATTCAAATCAGAACTTTCATACAGAAGTTCTGTACAAAAAACTGATTGCACTAATTTTGGTACAAAAAGGTTGCTGGAGGCCTTTTTGAATTTTGGACCGCACCCAAAAATACTTGTTCTCATCCCACGGTGATAACAAAGGTACCCAAAAAGTTTCATAAAGATCGGTTCATAAATACAGCCTCTAGCCTGAGCCAAAAAACTGAAGTTGTGTACAAAAAACTGATTGGACCTAATTTCGGTACAAAATGGCCACTGGCAGCCATCTTGAATTTTGGATCGCACCCAGAAACACTCGTTCTCATCCCAAGGTGATAACAAAGGTACCCAAGAAGTTTCCTGAAGATCGGTTCATAAATACAGACTCTAGCCAGAGTCGTATTGGCATGTGCACTTACTGTGGAAAAAAAGCACTGAATAAATCAAAGTTCATCTAATTTGCATAATTTTTGCACGAGAAAAAAACCTGTATTATATGTGATGTATTCCATGTTTCTAAACATTCATACAGAAATTTATTCAAATCAGAACTTTCATACAAAAGTTCTGTACAAAAAACTGATTGCACCAATTTTGGTACAAAATGGCCGCCGGCAGCCATCTTGAATTTCGGACTGCACCCAAAAACACTCGTTCTCGTCCCAAGGTGATAACAAAGGTGCCCAAGAAGTTTCATAAAGATCGGTTCATAAATACGGCCTCTAGCCCGAGCCATATTGGCATTTGCAGTCACAGTGCCAAAAGTAACATTAAATAGATCAAAGTTAGTCTAACAGGCATAATTTATGCACGAAAAAAAAAAAACATATTATATGTGATGTATCCCACAGTACTAAACATTCACACAGAAAATTATTCAAATCAGCGCTTTCATATGGAAGTTCTGCGCACCTAATTTTGTACAAAATGGCTGCCAGCAGCCATCTTGAATTTCAGACTGCACCCCAAAACACTTGTTCTCGTCCCACAGTGATAACAAAGGTACCCAAAACGTTTCGTAAAGATTGGTTCATAAATAGCCGTATTGGCAGTTGCACTTTCAGTGCTGAAAGTAACACTAAATAAATCAAAGTTAGTCTAATTTGCATAATTTACGCAAGAGAAAAAAAAATGTATTATATGTGATGTATCCCATGGTACTAAACATTCATACAAAAAAATTATTCAAATCGGAGCTTTCATATGGAAGTTCTGCGCAAAAAATCTGATTGCACCTAATTTTGGTGCAAAATGGCTGCCAGTGGCCGTCCGTCTTAAATTCCGGACTGGACTTGGGCCCAAAACACTCGTTCTCGTCTCACGGTGATAACAAAGGTACCCAAGAAGTTTCATAAAGATCGGTTCATAAATACGGCCTCTAGCCCGAGTCGTGTGTACGGCATGACGGACGGACAGACGGACGACGGGCTATGGCAATACCTCAAATGTCATCTAATTTGCATAATTTCTACACGAGAAAAAAACCCTATTATATGTGATGTATCCCATGGTACTAAACATTCACACAAAAAATTATTCAAATCAGCGCTTTCATATGGAAGTTCTGCGCAAAAATCTGATTGCACCTAATTTTTTACAAAATGGCTGCCATCGGCCATCCTGAATTTTGGACCGGACCCAAAAACACTCGTTCTCATCCCACGGTGATACCAAAGATACCCAAGAAGTTTGGTAAAGATCGGTTCATAAATACGGCCTCTAGCCCAAGCCGTATTGGCATTTGCACTTACAGTGCTGAAAATAACACTAAATACATAACAGTTAGTCTAATTTGCATAATTTACAAGAAAAAAACCCGTATTATATGTGATGTATCCCATGGTACTAAACATTCATATAAAAAATTATTCAAATCAGAGCTTTCATATGGAAGTTCTGCGCAAAAATCTGATTGCACCTAATTTTGTACAAAATGGCTGCCAAACTTGAATTTCGGATCAGACCCGAAAACACTAGTTCTCGTCCCACGGTCATAACAAAGGTACTCACGAAGTTTCGTAAAGATCGGTTCATAAATACGGCCTCTAGCCCGAGCTGTATTGAATTGTTGATGGACAGACAGACCGATGGACAACTGGCCATGGCATAAGCTCAAATTTGACTTACGTCAAAGTTGAGCTAAAAATCCTCAATTCAGTGTGTTGGCAAACAAGTTAAACATAAAAGTGACATGACACTGCAGCTCAACTTGACAAAGAAGGGACTGAACTAAATAGAAAGTTCCAAGACATCCACTGCCGGTTATGTTTTTCAACAAAATTCAGAAAAATTTGATAGCTCTCATCTAAGCATCACACCAAAGCTACATATGAAATCTGAAAAAGATCGGGTGAGTGATGTGGACTGTAAGGTGTGCTAATGGAATTGTTAACGATTTGTATGCCAAATCAAGACAGCCACTGCCAGACATATTTTTCAACGAAATTCAGAAAAATTTGCTAGCTCCCATCTAGACGTCAAAGCAAAGCTACATATGAAACTTGAAAAAGATTGATGAGGCCTGTAGGGTGTGCTAATTTAATTGTTGACAATTTATATTCCAAATCCAAGAAGACCACTGGTGGCCATGTTTTTCAATGAATATGGAAAAATTTGATCCCATCTAGACATTATCCCAAAGCCCTGTATGAAATTTGAAGCTAACCAAGTGAGAGATACTGCCTGTAGGGTGTACTAAAGGAAGTGCTGATGGACATAGGTACAGACATATGGACATACAGATGAACGACAGATCGCAAATCATCCCACAAGCTCATACTTGACATTGTCCAGTTGAGGTAAAAAATGGATTCTGGCTTCGGAAGCTCACCCTCTTACAAATTATCAATGAATTTAATTCCTCAATTTTCTGACCTACCTTTGCCATCATTGCAAGAAAAGTGAATGTGAAATGTATCTTCTGATTGTATCTATGCATTAGTTTATTAATATCAATAGTAAAGTATTGTTCTATTGACTGACATGACAGGTATGACATGTGACGAAAGACAGACCAAGCAAATTTGTTTATGAAAGCATGCTTCCACCTCAATTGCAAGATTCAAAGAAAAATCCACAAAGGTTATGTTGTATTAACCTTCATACATGAATAAATAATTCTTTAACCCTTTACCATATTCTTCAACCCTTTACCTAACAAATCATCTGAATCTGCCCGTTTAATTTGCAAATTAAGCAGTTGAAATTTTTTTTTTTTAAATTTCAACAAAACCATATCATTCAAACTCCCCCACCCCACCCCTCATTGGAATGAGCTCAATGAGATTGTTTAAATGAGGGATCACATGATATGGTTATGTTGAAATTTAAAAAAAAAAAATTGAAATAATGAATTTTGGTATTTGTGCATTAGGCTGCATAATATTCAGATTTTAGTACTGGTGATGGTATTAAAAACAGTACCACAGTATACTGGTATACCGGCATACTGTTTAGAGAATCAAGTAAATTACAACAAAATGAGCCTCCCCATTTTTTAAGCTAAATACTATATACATGTACAAGGGTCCATTTTAAAAAATAATTCCCATACTTTCCTTAATATAAATCGTTTCATCGGAGTGGTTTTAGAATTTTGAGGTTAATTCTCCAAATCAAACTGCATTTTAAAAGAGTATCGCAAATTGCTAGCAGTGACTGTTCTGTCACATGCAACCTATGTTCGATGGTAGTTAAGTTATCCACTCCTTAGAAGGTGCTGTTGCTTGGAAACAATGTGTACTTGATTGAATCTAATGAAAAGTTTTAGCTTCTCATTTCATTCACTCGATGACAAACAGTGATCATATTTTGATTTTGTGTTGTATGATTATCTTGTTTATAGATGTAAACTTGATTCAAACAGCTGATCTAGCATGGAAATCAATCTGAGTTCTTGAGAGTACTGGCAAACATTCCTGTGATGTCTGACACTAGAGTACTGTCCCTTGATAGATAAATGTTGCTAAAATGTTTTCAAGACACCTTTGGAGGTGTCAAACATTTTCTTTTTATATTGAACAATACAGGATCGTCTGCATTTTTTTTATTTATTTATTTATTTGCTCTCAAGTTAAGATACTACCTGTTTGGGGTTCATGTTCGAAAACGTCTCCCAGAGTGACCCCCCAAAAAAAATCACTTTGGAATTGTTTTTCGTATGTATTTCGTACATACATATCAGAATCGTGTCAGATTTTGCGAAAAGAATAACAATACTGTATCAATGTTTATGGCATATTGCATCGCAAATCGTGATACAATACCACTAAAATCACAACCTGTGATGGTTTTCTACACTTTGAATTTTGCCTCTAAAATAAATATAATGAATGCATACCCAAAAAACTAATCTGCCACTGCCTGAGAATCAAAAGATTCATTTCGTTTAGTCTAAAGTAATTTTTTTTTTTATTAATTTCAAATGTAAATGCAGAAGAACTACAAAGAAGCATAAGTAAATAGATAACAATGATAAAAAATAATTACAGTAAGTCCAAAAGTTATCATTAACCCTTTGCACTCTAGTGGTATCTTCCATGCCAGTTCAATAGCAGCAGTTAGAAGAGTCCATATACATTATTTGGGGTAGATCAATTAATATTTTCAATGTGCAGCCTCAGGGCTGTACGTTGAAAATATTGATTGGCCTACCCCACACATTTACTGAACAGCCATCCTATTTAATGATGACATGATGTATCATGTTCCTGGCCGGAAAAGTGGCCGCGGGGGTTCAAAGAGTTAAGAGAAGAGCAATTTACTTTTTGCAATAATAGCACATTCAGCATATACAATAATTAAAGGTTTATCCAGGGCAGTGTTTTTACAGGAATTAAGCTGACAATGGGTGACTGACCTGCATCAAAGTTTCTATGGGATGAAAGTGAGTAGCCGCTTAATAATTTTACTGTTCTGTGAACCACTTTTGCAGAAATGAATTAGTCTTTCTTTTGAATTACATATTTTCCTAGAGCAGTTAAGTAATACGACTGCAGTTCTGAGAATATTATATTTTTATACTGTACCAATGACCCAGACATAGCTGGTGCTAACTCTTAAAAATCTAGGGCCAAACACAAATTTTGCCCCCCAATCCCCAAAATTTGCATCTAAAACCAAAGAAATCATGTCCTGAATGGCCCTCCATACTTCGCCTCTACTGCGCATGCGCAGTGTCAAGGGCGTCCCGAAATTGGCGCCATTAATCATTCTTTGTTTGGCCCTTCATCAGTTAACATCTGACTGATCTTTGTGCTTGTAAATCTCAGTTTAAATGATGCCAGACACATAAATATTAGAGAAATGGTGGTTCTAAGGAGGATATAGAAGGAGGAGAGGAAAAATGAGTGACAGAAAATAATCAGGGCTGTAACTTAAATTTTTTAATGAAATTGTGTTAAGTTACCTATTTTCGAGGCAACGGCCTGTTGTGGTCATTCTTGCTATAAAGTTACACTGCTTGTTCAGTGTTTTCCTCTCTCCCTTTCCTTTAAGTCCCCCTTGCTATTCTCCCATGCTTTTGGCATATTTTCTGTAATATTATTACTAAAATTTCTTGGGAGTTTTAGCTGGATAACAGAATGAATTCTGTTCTTTTCCCCATGTTTATGTCTTCACCCTTGGGTGTTTAGGCGTAGTGTTCTGCATCTACCATCTGATGTTCTGTAGTTTCTTCCCTAGAAGTCTCTGTTTTGCATCAGATAGTGTATTATTGGTAACTGATTTCGGGCCAGGGTTATCAGTGCCTGGAGTCATGTTTCTGGTGTTTTTACACTTCTTGTTTACATTGACAACAGCCTCTGTGTGAGGGGGATTTCTTGAAAATAATATCTTGATGTTAGTTTAATCATAACTAGATACATTATTATTATTCGTAAGTGTTGCATTAATTTTTTTAAATATTTTTAAAATTTTTGTTCACACTTAGGCTTGGGATCCATTGGGGCTCAACGTTACTTTTCAGAAACTTGGGCTTTTCTGAAAAAATATTTTTTCAAAAAATTTTTTGATTTCAATTATTTTTTCTATGTTAATGGATCATGTTATTATGTATTTTGATTTGCAGGGGTTGGTGCGAGTACTAGGACTTTGTATTCTTTTCACAATGAAAGGATATTGTTCAATTGTATTAAGAGGAAATCTTCCTCTGACTTTCATAATCATTGTATAAATGTAGTCAGTGTACTCGCACTAACTCCTGTTCAGTATGAGTTATTTTTGATGACAACATGGGAAGCGTGTGTCACGGTATGTTAGCGGGGAAATGGCCATGCCGGTCATTTCCCCGCAGGGTCACTCTAGTTTATCAATCTCTATTTCAGACGATCAAGAACAGGGTGATGTATCCGTGATGTCTTCCAAAAGTGTGCCTCCGTCGTCACAATTAATGAAGAGCTAGTGGAAAAGTGCTCATGGAAATACGTCAATTGCCTAAGAGGTCCCTAGTAGGATCGACAGCCTTCGACGTCCGCTAGCTCGCCCGGTGTAGCGTCCATTCATCGAATGGTTCGGCAGCCGGGTTCGTCCATTGCGGTCTAGAAAGGAGTTTTGGGTGATGCGAGCCCTATAAATCAACCAAGTGCACACCCAGTGACGGCGGATTAGAGGAGAGAACAGAGGAAGCCTATTAGTCCGGTTCCTAGCTCGTTCAGGCCCATCCGGGCTGCGAGCGAGAGAGGCCTCTCTCTCGTACAACAACATCTGGCCCCAGATGTTGTGGTACAAAATGTTTCGCATTCGGAGCATACGTCCGCGACGCTCCGTTATATCGACAGTCCGGAGAGACTGTCAATAAGGCTTCCTCATTCTCATGGCAGCGCACACGACCGCACCTTGGCTACGTGACCACGGATATCCAGTCAACTTCGCCAATCAGAGAATCCGCGGCGACCAGGTCACGCCATCCGGGAGCCAGGGACACGAGGCCTGTAGACTCTGGACGTTCGCATAAGAAAAGTGTGCAGGAGTCAACGTACACGGAGCTTCCAGTGGCAAAGCATCGTAAGACCGCTACTGCACAGGCCTCAGTGACGGACGTGCTATCCCAAACAGCACAACTTATCGCAGCATCCCAGCAACGACAGAATCTCTATCGCATCATGTAATATTCGACGACGCTGGGTCGGGACGCTCCGCTGAAGCATCAGGTATGGACGTCCGAAAACTTCATAGGGTCCGACAGGATGGCGAAAGGGATTCGGAGGATTTTGAGCTATCCCTTCTGGAACAACATAAGCTGCTGTATATGTCATCCGGCTTTATCTTCTAGAGGTTGTTTCGTCGGACCAGAATGCTGCGATGCCGGATAAGAGACTGATAGCGTCGGTGGACACAAAAATTTTTGGATCGGTTCAGGGACATCGTCCCTCAGTTCCGACACAGTCCAATAATGTCACAGGAACTTTCGAATTATTGAACGATGCTATTTATATATATGCTTGCTATTAACAAGCAAGTCTGGTTTCTTGTTCGCAAAGTTACTGAGATGTCTTTCGAAAGTGTGCCTCTGTCGTCATAGTTAAATGTTGAGCTAGCGGCAATAAGTGCTCATGGAATACGTCAATTGCCTAAGAGGTCCCTAGTAGGATCGATGGCGTTGACATTCGCTAGCTCACCCGGTGTAGCGTCCATTCATCGAATGGTTCGGCAGCCGGGTTCATCCGTTGCGGTCCAGGAAGGAGATTTGGATGATGCGAGCACTATAATAGACAATAGTACACACCCAGTGATGACAGATTAGAGGAGAGATCGGAGGAAGCCTGTTAGTCCGGTTCCTAGCTCGTCCAGGTCCGTCCGGGCTGAGAGCGAGAGAGGTCCCTCTCTCGTACAACAACATCTGGGACCGGATGTTGTGGTACAAACATTTTGCATTCGGAGCATATGTCCGCCGCTCGGGACGCTCCGTTATATAGACAGTCCGAGAGACTGTCGATAATGCTTCCTCATCCTCACGGCAGCGCACACGACCGCAACTTGGCTACGTGATCTCGAGTATCCTGCCAGCTTCGTCATTCAGTGATTCCACGGCGAACAGGTCACGCCATCCGGTAGCCAAGGGACACGAGGCCTGTACACTCCAGTCGCTCGCATAATAGAAGTATACACGGGGTAACGAACACGGAGCTTCCAGTGGCAAAGCATCGTAAGACCGCTTCTCCACAGGCCTCAGTGACGGACGTGCTATCCAAAATAGCACAGCTTATCGCAGCATCCCAGCAAACGGCAGAATCTCTGTCGGATGAGGAATAATCCGACGACGCTGGGTCGGTTCGCTCCGCTGATGCATCAGGTACGGACAACCGAACACTTCATAGGGTCTGACAGGATGGCGAAAGGGATTCGGACGATTTCGAGCTTTCCCTTTCGGAACAACAGAAGCTGCCATACATTTCTTCCGGCATTATCTTCCAGAGGTTGTTCCGTCGGACTAGAATGCAGCGATGCTGGATAAGAGACTAATAGCATCATAGGTCACAGAGTTTTTGATCCGTTCAGGGACATCGTCCCTGAGTTGCCGACACAGTCCAATAATGTCACTAGAACTTTCGAATTATTGAACGACGCTATATATATATAAGCTTGCTACCAAAACACGCTAGTCTAGTTTCTTGTCCGCAAATGCTCTAATCTGCCTTTCATCAATTCTAGGAATAAATTTGAAATGGCAGGACAGGGCATACTGAGAGTTCCTCTGCGTCTAGACGACGAGGCTGAAGACTGGGTATTGTCTTTTTCGCCGTCTATGTCAATTCCAACCACGACGTTGGAAACGACAATGATGTCTAATAGACTCAACTTAGACGCTTTATCATATGTAGACCACCTTACTGAGGCGTTATTATTACGTCTTCAAGAGAAAGAATTCCAGGATATGATTCTTAATGAGATTTCTTTCAAGGGCAGTAGTTTTCCACATATAGCTCCGCCCTTCAGTGGCAACCTGGAGTTGGTTAGACGTGACGCAGCCCTAGCTACATCCACGCGTGTGGATAGTAAGGTGAAGAACTCTCTCAGAGTCGCTTCGGTCTCGGAGAAGCTTCTCTTCGACGGCAACCTTTCAGCAATCTATGAATTGCTCGATATACACATTCTCTTGTCAATCAAGTGTAACAAGAGATTCAGACTTGGGCAAACATTCGGTGGTTGACTCAGAGAGTTCCACTGTAGTTACCGGATCCGAGTTTTTCGATTATGACGGATGCCAGTCAAACAGGTTGGGGCACAATATTGATCCCAACGGATTCGAAGTGCCAGGGTCTTTGGGTTCCGCAGTTTTTAGGCAAGCACTTAACTTCCAAGAAATAATATTATTTTGGCTTGCACTACGTCATTGGATGAACATTATTCAGAAACGCATGTTCAAATCCTGTCCGATAATACGACAGTAGTTGCGTATATCCGGAACTAGGGAGGCACTCTTTCGGTTCCGTTATTGAATTTAACGGAAAGAATCCTTCTGTTTGTTATAGAACACCAAGTTCTGTTTCGGTCCGTCATATTCTGGGTCGTCTGATTGTATTAGCAGACTCCCTTTCACGTAAGGGTCGATTGTTGCCGTCAGAATGGACTCTCAACAAACAGGTATTCAATCAGATTTGCTACCAATGGGAGCGCCCAGTAATAAATTTATTTGCGACACAACTCACCAATCAATTGCAGACATATGTGTCACCATGTCCGGATCCCCGAGCATATGTAGTTTACGCTCTATCGATCTGGTAGGACGAAATGATAGGATATGCGTATCCTCCAGCGCTGTTGATTCAGCAAGTATTGCTAAGATAATACATTCACAATACAATTCTGTTGGTAGCATCTCTGTCTCCACAGAGACCGTGGATAAATTTACTTAGGTGTCTGCTGTGGGACTTACCGCGAAAACTTCCTCCACGAGAGGATCTTCTTTCGCTGGGGAAATCGTGTCAACTTCATCACAACCCGCAAGGTCTCAACCTTCATGTATTCCGTTGTGTGGTCCTTCTTGCACGGCAAGCATTGTACAGGACGAGCAGTGGACGCGATTTCTAACTGTAGGAGGACCTCCTCTTCGCTATACTATGCGGCTAAAGTGGAGGGTCTTCCGTCATTGGTGTAGGGATCTTTATGTTGATATTTTTGATCCCTCCATACCAGACATTGCAAACTTTCTAGTATACTTGTTTGACGAGATCAACTGCAGCCAGTTACTATTAAGGTTATAGGTCTATGTTATCTGATACCTATGCACACCATGATAGTTTACAATTGAGTCTAATGTCTCTTTATCTAGGTTAGTTAGAAACTTTTCGATAATTAGACCTAGAATCCTTAGATTAATTCCTATACGGAATTTAGCTTGGGTTCTTATTAAACTAAAGCAACCATTTGAACCTCTTGAGACAGTAGTTTCAAATTCTGGACTTTTAAGACAGCAATTCTCTTAGTCTTCTCTTCTGCTGAAGAGTCAGTGAGCTTCCTGCACTATTGGTGGACGATTCTCACTTTTTGTAGTATCGGAAACTCTATTCCTTTACTACTAATGTTGGATTTTTGGTTAAGAATCAGGCTCCTAATAAATATCCGGAACCTATTGTTTTTTAAGGTCCTTCCATCTTCGAACGGGCATAGGCCTTTACTCTGTCCGGCTAGACCTTTATGTTCTTATTAACAGATCTCAGTTTATCAGTAAGGACGTAAAGCTTCTTCTGTCTCTGATGCCTAATAGAAAGGTCATTACGGTCCATTCTATTGCTAAATGGATTCAATTAACTATCAGTACTGTACTATCAGTACTGCTTAGGATAATCTATCCTTATCTCAGCAGTCTGTGCTTAAGATTTCGGCTCATTAAGTAAGAGCTCTTCCACATCTTGGGCTTACGTAAATAGTGTTGCTATTATAGATTTAATGAAGGCTGCATATTGGTCTCAGCCATCCACATTCACAAATTTTTATCTCAGAAATATCGAGTCCATTTTTGGAGGCCTGCATTGTTTAGGTCCATTATCAGCTGCTCAGAATGTCGTTCTCTTAACAATTGCAACTATAGCTATGTAGGCTTTCTGTTCCGGCAGTGACTCCGTCCTGCTGCCCTCTTCGCTCTGGGCTATTTGAAAAACAAGGGGATACCTCCTCCGGAGTCAGTAATTCTGAGCTGTTACTGGGATGGTTTTAAAGTGAAAAGTTTATGTTTTTAAAATTCATTCATGTCATAGTTTTAAAGTATAGCATTTGAATATGTCACGTGTCTAACGGGCGTTATTATACTAGCCTCGGACACTTTTAAAAGAGTATAAAGAGTCTCAATTCTCTGGATGTTAATAGATAATATGGATGTTATGATGCTCAATTATAGAAGGTATTGTGTCTTTCTAATTTATCATAAATAAGAAAGATACATGTAAAGCCTAATACTCCTTTTCTCCTCGAGGGGATGACTCTATTTTATATAGTTGAGCTTATTGGATTTGTCTCTATGTCCTAGGCCCTCCAGCCTTTTTACTATTCAGCTATGTCTGGGTCATTGGTACAGTATAAAAATGTTAAAAAATTTATAGTAATTTATATATTTTTTATACTTACCAATGACCCAGACGGGGATGGCCCTCCCAGGAGTTGGGAACTCATACCTCCCCGCTGAGGACATAGCACTTACCTGGCACTGATTGTAAGAATGATTAATGGTGCCAATTTCGGGACGTCCTTGACACTGCGCATGCGCAGTAGAGGCGAAGTATGGAGGGCCATTCAGGACATGATTTCTTTGGTTTCAGATGCAAATTTTGGGGATTGGGGGCAAAATTTGTGTTTGGCCCTAGATTTTTAAGAGTTAGCACCAGCTATGTCTGGGTCATTGGTAAGTATAAAAAATATATAAATTACTATGAATTTTTTAACTTTCTATTGATAATACTCATTGCATTTAATCTTTGTTTTCCCTATTATTTAATATTTTTTATTTCAAGAAAATTCATACTCTAAAATTATAATAATGTGCTGCAAAATTGCATACCCTTAGTGACAGTGTACTGGTACTCAAATTTGACAAGTGGTATTCAATCATTACGATTTTGCTATGATACCAAGCGATGTACCGAAATACCTTGCAACAAAACCGTGTGTTGGGTACAGGATTAAAATCAGGTATAAATAAAGCTCTGCCACAAAAATAGGTGGGGTACACCTCAAGGAAAATATCCACAATGTCATGCATACTGAATAGAACAGGAAATTCCCAACATTAAAAAGAGATCAATGTACAATAAGATCACTTGCTGTTAAATGATTTCATGCAAATTCAGCAGACATGTGGCAAATCTTTTGCTGCCTGTTAATGATTACCAGTCATCACCTTGTTACAGGTTAATATGCCCCACAGAGGAAACTGATAAGACACAAATAGTACTAGCATTCATTTCATCCATTTTGACTTTTGGGGTGGAAGGGAAGAATCATTTAGGTATGATTCATTTTTTTAATGTTCATATTGCAAAACCACCAAGTTGGTCCAAATTTTTAATGCATAATCTTGTTATGGTACCTCGACATCTGAGACCACATAATCTTTGGATGATTCAGACTATTTAGACATACAGCAGGACAGTTCAGTCTGAACTGAGGCAAAATATGGACCAAATTGATAGAAATAATCTGGACCAAATTGCCTAGAGTTTGAATGGACCAGCATTACACAAAATCAAAAAGCATGAAGAAACATAATTTATGCAAGAGATTTTCAAGATATGCTCTAATTCTAAACCAAGACTAACATGACAGACTAACAGATAGTGTTTTTCAATGTTTATTTACATAAATGTCCATTGGAGGTTAAAACCAAACCAGAGTGATGTCACACATGCAGCACGACTGTCCCAGGAATGGCAATGCTTAGACGCAAAATAGTCGGAGCCATTTTTTGTTAACAGTTTACCTAACGAATCTTCCATATCTGCACTTGTGATATACAAAATTTGCTATTCAAATTTTATTTTTTCATTTCTCTACTTCAAAACATACCTCATGACCTAAGGTGGGGTTGGGGCGGGGGGGGGGGGGGGGGGGGGGGGGGGGGGGGGGGGGTGTGGGTAAGGGGGGTACGCGAGTTTAAAAAAAGGTTCCACATGTAGTGACTTAAATGCATATTCGAGGAAAGAAAAAAAAAATGCCTAACTGAGGGGGGGATAATTTCTGTCTGGATTTTTAACCACTAACTTTAACCAAAACTGTAAAAAAAGCATTTTTGACAAAAGGAAAAAAAGGGTTCTGCATGTAGTGACTGTAAATAGTTCAAAATGCATACTGGAGGAAACAAAATAAATAAAAAATGTCTAATTGGGGGGGAGGGGGGGGGGGTGTGGGGGCTGGGGGGGAGGCAGTGGTGTTTGGGTTTTTAACCAAAGCTGTAAACAAGCATTTGTGACGAAAGAAAAAAAAAGTGCCTAATTGGCTTCTGGGGGGAGGGGGGAGGGAGAGGGGGAGGGGGGAGGAGGTGTGGTACGTAAGTTTAAAAAAAGGTTCCGCATGTAGTGACTGTAAATAGTTCAAAATGCATATTGGAGAAAAGAAGAAAAAAAAAAGCCTAATGGGGGGGGGGGGGGGGGTAGGGGGTGGTGGTGTTTGTCTGGGGTTTTTAACCACAAACTTGGAGTCATCCTACCAAGCTACAATGAAATGCCTTCATAATTATGGCCTGTGGAATATTCTAAAGGTTTTCGGGCTTCGGGCCTCTGTTGCCGTCACAGTTGCCCAAAAGGGGACGTTCTCTTCTAGACATTATATGAAGTCAACCTATGAAGTTACAATGAAATTCCTCCATAAATATGACCTGTAGACTGTGCTAAAGGTTTTCAGGCTTTGGGCCCATGTTGTCGTCACAGTTGCCCAAAAGGGGACGTTTCTCATCAAGACATTATATGAAGTCAACCTATCAAGTTACAATGAAATCCCTCCATAAATATGACGTGTAGACTGTGCTAAAGGTTTTTTGGGCTTTGGGCTCAGGCAGCCATCATGGTTGAATGATCACAACCAAAAGGGGACATTCTCATGTGGGCATCATGTGCAATGATCCTACGAAGTTACAATGAAATCCCTTCATAAATATGACTGAAGGTTTTCGGGCTTCGGGCACCTGTAGCCATCACAGTTGCCCAATCACGTCCAAAAGGGGACTTTCTGATGTGTAGAAATTATATGAAGTCGACCTTTGAAGTTACAATGAAATCCCTCCATAAATATGACCTGTAGACTGTGCTAAAGGTTTTCGGGTTTTGGGCTCGGGCAGTCATGACAGTTGACCAATCACGCCCAAATGGGGAAATTCTCATGTAGACATGACCTAAAACCTGCATATGAAATTTCGTGATGATCAGACAAGAAATACCGGGTATAGTCTGTATTTGAAGGTTGAATAAAAAACTTTAACCACAAACTTTAACCAAAACTCCAAATGTCAACTAAACAGGAATAAGAAAAAAAAACAAAAAAAACACTTGAACCTTCAGTAAAAAACTTTAACCACAAACTTTAACCAAAACTCTAAATGTTAACAGAAAAAGGCAGACGGACAGACGGACAGACGGACGGACTGACGGACGGACAAAAGTCATTACTATAGCCCTCACTGTAAACAGTCGGGCTAAAAAAATGAACACATCAGTGGTAGGTTACATTTTATTATTAGGGGAAGTGCAACACCTTTTAAAAAACATATTCTGTCAAGCTCATTCCTATGAGAGGATGGTTTTGTTGAAATGTTTTTTTTAAATTCCAGACACTTGTGTCGAGTCTTGGTAACATGGCTGAAACATTTCATAAATAATTTGTGCTTCTTCATTAAAATTTCTTAACAAACTCAGTCATGGCTGCTTCATAAGAGTCCTGACTGAATTTTATGAAAAATTCAACACAATTTCTGCAGTTGAGGAGTTAATGTAAGGAATTTTGGAAACTAGCGGGCTACAGTATTCTGGGTCAATCATAACACCTTTGGCACTATAGAAATGAAGCATCACAACTGTCTGGCCTCTCTGTGAGGAAAATGGATGTGAGTACATGTACAAGGTTTTCAACATTGCAAATCATGCTGCTAAGAGGTCCCAAACAAGAGTAACACGAAGCATGTGCATACAGCCTCGACACAACACCACTATTTTCTAACTTCAAGAAAGTTCAGACAGAACTTGTCTTCTGCGGAGATCCATACTGGTCTGTCAGCATACCAAAGGGCAATCAAATTTGTTTATCCACACCAAAGTGAGGAGGCAAAATGTTGGTATGGATGGATGCATTTTCTAAGTCCACAACTCTGGCAAGAATATATGGAAAGTACAGACAGAACTTATCCTATGTGGAGATTCTTTCTCCTTTGCTTGTCTATCTGCAATAAAAGACAACTAAATACAATTATGCACATCCAAGCTACAAGGAGAAATGTTTGTACGGACAGATGGGATCGCTATTTTATAAGTTCAACAAGAGTCACAATCTCTGGCAAGAAATGAAGATAAAATCTGTCCTATATGGAGATTCTTTTCTCCATGGTGGTCTATCAGTATTCCAAAAAAAAACCAAAATTTATTATCCACACCCGACCTGCAAGGTAAAATGTTTGTGTGGATGGACTGACACATTTTCTTAAGTCCATATCTCTGGCAAGAAAGTGTAGACAGAATCTTTCCAGTGTAGAGATCATTTCCCACACACTGGTTTCTCAGCATTCCAAAAGACAAACAAAACTAAATTCAATTATCCATGACCAAGATGCAAGGTGAAATGTTTGTCAGACACCCGCACACACACATACACCAATGGTCAGCGGTCTCCATTGGATACCTCTGAATCCTCTCTCAAAAGTTGGGGCATAACATAAGAACTGACAATCTACAATATCGTTTTTCAAGCTTTTTCAATGACCATGTGGGTTCAGAAGTCAATTTCCAGTACTTTGAGGTCTTGAAAATTTATTTATAATTTGAAGGAGTTTCATGAATTTAAAGACACACAGCTGCTCTGTCAAAGCCCCAAGCAGGTCATTGGTTATACACCAATTTTAGTTTCAGGTGAGAATAATGTACACATGAGTGATTACTTTGCTTTTCAGGAGAGGCCACCTGTAGTTGGAATTCTTTAACTGGTAGAGTGCTGAATTATTTTTGGTTGTCAAAATTTGTTCACATGTCTCAGCTTTGTTATAATTAATGGCAGAGTGAATTGTAACAACGCAAATCCACACACATGAAATAGTTTCACTTAAAAAATTTTAGGAAACCTGTCCACAGAATAGAAATCCTTTAAGTTGTGGCACCTGCACTTCAGAACAAAGCCCAAATATGGGCTTCTAGCACTCTACCAGTTAAAGCCATTCTATTAGTTGACATTTTACTGTTCTTTCCCATACCTCTGATATACTTTTAAATGCTGTACTTTGGCCAATTTGTTGCCCGCCTTTGGTAATTGTTTCTGCTGCTTTACCAGCTGTCTTGCCAAGTTCTTCTGTAAACTCTTTACCCTTTTTGGCTAGTTCTGTTTTCTCCAGCTCTTCAACTGTCTGAAAAAAAACATATAGTCATTACAAATACATGGGCATGGTTTAAAAAACAAGGTTCATCAGCAATTCAACCTTTTATCAAAAGAACTGGATAAATCTGCCCTGAGCTAAACACGAAAATTAGCGAAATTTTGTTGCATTTTAAATTTTTGCTTCTGAAATAATGAGGGTTATTAGCTGCGTGAAAACTTAAAATTTCCATTTACAAAACATAACTGCAGGGGTCATATGCAAATGATGACAGGTGAAGCATTGATAATCCTTTAGATAACATATTCATCATGGACCATATCTGGTCTCCAATAAATTTCCACAATTTGTCAAGCTCATTCCACTGTGGGTCCCAGGTCATGTTTGGAAGCCCACAAAATGAAAAAAATTCCAATGGGGTTATAGCCATGTTTTGGGGCAAAAATTGAAAAAAAAAATAAAATTTGAATGGACAGTTTCATGAATAGGCCATATATTGCCGTTATGTTGGGTATAGGACTAACCAGTCATAGCAGGCCTCGAAATAACAAGATTTTGATAAACCTTTCAGCAGGTTGCCTCATTTGACAATGGTCAACCTGTTGATCGGTTACCTAGATTTTTTTCATAAACCTATTGGTTAACCATTGCAGTAAAAGTATTAATATTGACATCTGACTTCTGACATACCCAACTACAGTTCCTCCCAAATTAGTTTGGCGTTTAGACACAAGGGACCCAAGGCAGGCGCAGTACAAAACAGGTACATACACACGCCCCCCCCCCCCCCCCCCCCCCCCCCCCACATACACACGCACATTCACGAATGCACGCATTAACATTTGTTGTTCTTTGCTTTATATGATTTTTGTGTCTAATAAAAATTAAAGAATTTTAATTGTTTATTTTGCCGTGCGGCTTATTATTTCAGAAACCCAAACACATTTGTCTTGAACTGGGAGTGGGAATTGGGCAATTGTATGAGGATGGGGTCAAATACCATCGATGGACGTCTGTATTACGAATACATTGAATTTTAGGGTAGGGAGTTGCATTGGCAGTCTCTGATTAACATTGGAAAAGAAACAATTGTAAATCGTATCTATCTTCCCCTACATTTCGAAATCCAGAGAATGTAATGCAAAGTTCCAAACTAAAACTTTATTTGGGCTACAATGTTTGAAATCATTTGGAAAAACCCATGTTCACAACCATGCTGGCTGTTTATTCAAATGGAATAAGCACGTAAATAAAAAGTCAGCATTGGTGAATAAAAGACGTTTCCATGTGTTCGAAAATTTTTCTCATGGGTTGGTAGAGTAAAAAGGGGCGGAATGCAAATAATTAACAACAGCTCATTTGATTTTCAATATGTCTCCTTTTTATTGTATCGAAGACTTATTTTCAGCTTCGCAGAGTGCGAGAGTGAATATCTCACGTGTGGTAAATGTATTAACAAAGCAGTTAGCTCCCTTTAGTTGTAACAGACAATCGTCTTTCTCAGAATCAAAACAAATTAATTGTTTCGAGAGCCAGAGGGCGCGGCGAGTTGGTACTGCAGATCTTCAGTACCGCTAATACTATAGATTTATACCCCCACAAGTACAGTAATGACTGAAACACGCTGTATGATAACCACATGAGCATTTTGTTTTCGTTTTGTTCACTGCAGTGCTTCTTTTAAATCTGTGGGAGGAAAAACATTGAAAACTTTTCTCATCCCGTAACGAGTAACTTCGTCGGCCATCAGCGCAATTTTTGGTTAACCGATCAAGCATTCGGCTGAAAACAAATCTGCGTAACCGATAGGCGAACGGTATGAGCGTTCGCCTCTTATTTCGAGGCCTGCATAAGAAGGACTATAATATACTCAAAAAGTAATAAGCAAGAGTCTGAACACAAAAAGTCTGAATCAATTGCTGCTGTTTTTAACTGCAACCAAAAGTTCAGAACCTCATTAGGCCTTTACCCAACACAATGGCCAAAACCGGCCAGTGCCATTCACAAAAATCACCATTAATTTCCATTATTTTTTTGTCTCAAAAACACAGCTTATGACCCTCTCTTTGAAATGAGCTCATTGAGCTTGTTCCAATGAGGAGGTTATAAGCTATGTTTTGATGCAAAAAATGAAAAAATAGGCCGATGAAATCGTCAGATGTGTACCCATACGTGCAATTAGTAGAAAGCTGTATGACGGAGGGCCACCACGGATGCTGACATAATGTACACCATACAAGGTATGGTTACAAAAAGAAATGGATTGGAGGAGTGTCTAATTTGATGGATAAAGGGTTAATAACTCCGGATCAAATTATCTGATTTACATAAAAAACTATACAGCACAGCACATCAGTAACCTGAATAAATATATAAAGCAACATGACAATCGGATTGATATTTTTTTAGTTATCTCATGCCAAAGGGATTGCAGGAATTTTCAATTTGAAGGATAAAGGGGGGTTAATATCTCCGGATCAAATTATCAGATTTACACCAAAAACTATACAGCTCAGCACATCAATAACCTGAACACAATTATAAAGTAACTTGACAATCCAAGCAATATTTTTCAAGTCATCAAACGCGAAAGGGATTGGAGGAATTTTCAATTTGAAGGATAAAGGGTTAATATCTCAGGATTAAATTATCACATTTACACCAAAAACTATACAGCTTGGCACATCAGATGTGTACCCATACGTGCAATTAGTAGAAAGCTGTATGACGGAGGGCCACCACGGATGCTGACATAATGTACACCATACAAGGTATGGTTACAAAAAGAAATGGATTGGAGGAGTGTCTAATTTGATGGATAAAGGGTTAATAACTCCGGATCAAATTATCTGATTTACATAAAAAACTATACAGCACAGCACATCAGTAACCTGAACACAAATATAAAGTAACCAGACAATCCAAGCAATATTTTTCAAGTTATCAAATGCCAAAGGGATTGGAGGAATTTTCAATTTGAAGGATAAAGGGTTAATATCTCAGGATCAAATTATCCGATTTACACCCAAAACTATACAGCTCAGCACATCAGTAACCTGAACACAAATATAAAGTAACTTGACAATCCAAGCAAAATTTTTCAAGTTATCGAATGCCAAAGGGATTGGAGGAATTTTCAATTTGTAGGATAAAGGGTTAATATCTCAGGATTAAGTTATCAGATTTACACCAAAAACTATACAGCTTGGCACATCAGTAACCTGAACGCAAATATAAAGTAACTTGACAATCCAAGTAATATTTTTCAAGTTATCGAATGCCAAAGGGATTGGAGAAATTTTCAATTTGAAGGATAAAGGGTTAATATCTCAGGATCAAAATAACAGATTTACACCAAAAACTATACAGCTCGGCACATCAGTAACCTGAACACAAATATAAAGTAACTTGACAATCCAAGCAATATTTTTCAAGTTATCGAATGCCAAAGAGATTGGAGGAATTTTCAATATGAAGGATAAAGGGTTAATATCTCGGGATCAAATCATCAGATTTGCACCAAAAACTATACAGCTCGGCAAATCAGTAACCTGAACACAAATATAAAGTAACTAGACAATCCAAGCAATATTTTTCAAGTTATTGAATGAAAAGGGACTGGAGGAATTTTCAATTTGAAGGATAAAGGGTTAATATCTCAGGATCAAATTATCCGATTTACACCAAAAACTATACAGCTTGGCACATCAGTAACCTGAACACAAATATAAAGTAACTTGACAATCCAAGCAATATTTCTCAAGTTATCGAATGCCAAAGAAATGGATACGGATGCCAGACGGACGGACGGACGGACGTATGGACAGATGGACAGACAAAGGATGGACGAACGACGGATGGTCACCCCGGATGCCGGCATTATGTGTACCATACATAGTATGGGTACACATAAAAATTAGTTATTCAATAATGTTGTTTGCAAGCGTCGCCTGCCTTTCATGTTAGGTAAAGGGTTAAGTACTTATGTTAGTTTGTACATTTATCTTTGTGGTATTATTTCATGATTTGCCATGTAGAAGTTCTCTCTGTTACCGAAGTTCAGTGACATTTCATTTCCCATCCTGATGTCAATAATCACTGGAAAATGGAAGATGAATTACAACTGAAAACATTATCACCAAACAAGTGCAAAAGAGTCAACAACCAGCAAGAAAACTTGAACCAATGTACTTAGCCACTGAATGTTTCTCATAACTGTCCGGGTTAAATTCTTTAACCTTTAACCAAACAAAACTGGTCGTGACATTTCACAAAAATATTCTCAAATAATAGAATATTGCTATTTTTGCCTCCAAAACAGAGCTTATAAACCCTCATTGGAAGTAGCTAAATGTGATTGTTCCAACAACAGGTTATAACCTATATTTCAGATGCAAAAACTGAAGAACTATTAAAATTTTAATGGCAGATTTTGTGGATTGAGATTAACAGTTATGTCATTATGATAGAAGGCCTGGAAATAAGGAATCGGGCTTGTAACCTATTTAAAGGTAACACTTATTTTACTGATTGTAACCTGTCATAACCTGTTTTCTTAAATTGTCCCATCAATTTTGTGATAAATTATTGAAATAAAGTTCATTTTACTCATAAAATAGTGTTCATCTGGTTTTGTTGTACCATCATGTTGTTGAATGACAACTCTAGTTCTCTTATTGAGCTGTAGAAAGTTTCTGGAATGAAGACATTTACAGAACAATTCAGACTTTGGACAAACAGGACCCTGGACTATTCGGATGATAAATGTGGATGTCCGAATCATCCAAGGTCTGAATCGTCCAGGGTCCAAATTGTCTCCAAAAAAGTCTGAACTGACCAAGGTTCGTATCATCCAATGCGTCTGCAAAAAGTCAACTTCTACCCACATTGTCTATGACATTAAAATTTAAACCCAAGAAAGTTTGATAGACCATTGTCCAAGTTTTGTACTGTTGTTCGTCAATTTGCGAATTATGAACTTAAATACTATCAACATTTGCATTTGCAATTTTAACGGCATGAAATTAAATATTTTTGGAAGAGAGCTAATTCAAAATAAACAACTTTTGGCGATTTTGCATGAAAAGCATTGTTACCGTACCTTGTTTTAATATAGATGAAAAGTAGGTGACCAGACATATCAAGGGAGATAACAGCATGTGACATGCAAGATTCCTGCATATCAACATAGAAAACGATCATTGAAAATTATTAACTGGTAGAGTGCTGGAAGCCCATATTTGGGCTTTACTCTTAAGTGCAGATTTCACAACATAAAGGCACCATACTTTGTGGATATATTTTAAAGTAAAATTATTTAGTCTGTATTGATTTGGTTTGTTACTATTTATGGGAGAGTGCCTGTAGGCACTCTCCCATAAATTGTAAAAAGGCCAAGATCTGTGATCAAATGACCAAAAATAATTTAGCACTATACCAGTTAATTGAATAGATTTCTTCACACCTGTCAGTAGTATTTACCATAAAAACCTCATTCAGAAATATTAGCCAGGTATTTGATAGCCACTTGAAGTTAACGAGGAGCAGCTGGATTTCTGTTGACGTATTCGGCTGACTTACTGGAGTAAAATTTGGAATGTGTTATGTAGTCTGTGTCAAATAAGCACACATTTACTCTTCTGTACAGTATTTCTCTCTCTCTATTCTCACATTTAACCATGTTTTCTCTTTGCTGAAACAATAGTATGAACCCAATCTGTTGCCTGCTTAATATATGGTAAGGCAGGCGATTACCAACTGCAGAATTTTCCATTCAGGTGGGCGATAGTGGGCGAGGGCGATCGGCCTCCTCAGAATGACAGGCCTGTGAAACATTTGTGAAATTGTTTACGCAGAACTGATCCAATACTTTCTGGAACACACCTATACCATTGTAGAGCTATCTTTGGTACTCACGAACTGCCCATCAATGGTATCTTTGAAAGAAAATACATGTTCCAAATCACCTAAGAAATATAATTTGGCACTCTTTCAGTAAATCAATTAACAGGAATTTACTCTGGAACTTATATTCAATAAAACAGGTCAACTTTGTGCTGAGGGTATGGAAAATGTTTTGGTGTTTGTAAGTTATGAACAATTAACAGGGTTATGCAATTTTGAAATATCCAATTAAGTGGACCCCACTGCATTAGTTACTCTATCCACAGGCTTTAGCAGGGATGCAAGTGGGCATGAGTGAAACAGTTGAAAAACTGCATGTTGGTGTACGGTCTCTCTTGCAGAACAAGACCTGGCATGGCTAGCAGAAAACAAACACGTAAACTTTTCCTGGTATATTCATTTTTCTGATGCACTCCAACAAAAATCATTATTGTCATCTTTTTTCTCCAGCCATGACAATTTTAATTTTTCTTCGGAATCCTTCTGAATCTTGGATTTATATCACAGATTCCAGGAGGGGGTTAATGACACTTGACAGCCAGGGTCACGTTGTGTCTGACCGTATTAGGGGCAGAGGAATCCAAAGCAATTGTCAGACTCCCCAATATACTAATTCTGCACAAGTTGTGTTAACATTGGTTGAAGACAAGTGCACCATTGACGTGCAGTACACTTTAGTACACAACGACACCATGAACCCACATGGGCAATCGGGATTAAGTGCCTTGCCCAAGGACACAACACAGTTACCCCTGGCGGGGATCAAACTATGGACCTTTTGGTTTGCAGTCTAATGCTGTAACCACTGAGGCACAGCACTCCCATTTATCGGTGCCTAAGGTCACCCATTTCTGCACAATGGCTAATTGTGACTGCAACATCGAGATGAAGTCAAGTTTAGTCAATCGTTTATACCCATTTTAGAGGATGTTCAGAATATGCGGTTTGGCACACCTCTAGAAAAAGCACTCTAAGGCTTTACAAACTATAAGCCACCATACATCATAAAATTGTCTTTAAGAAAGAAACTGACAGTTATAAAGAGAATCCTATTATATATATTATTATTATATATATATATATATATATATATTATGACCACAACTCAAGTACAAAGTATATCTATGTTGGCACTGGTGCCTGGGAACCCTTTCACAAGGAAAAGAGAAAGTGTTTACCACAGTAAACGGCATTGCACAACATCCAGGGGGTTCCTATAGGGAGTTAGGTATCATTAAACTTGAATTGGACACCAATAGGGAGCCCAAATATGAACAAAGGGACTTGGTTTGAACAAACTTAGCTCTGATCTCCCCAAGGATGTTGAATACCGGTACCAAGCATCAAAATATTCTCATTGGTGGATCTGAAGATTTTTAAAGATTATTCCTTACACTGCACTAAGTAAACGTTTTGGCCCCAAACTGGGTACTTGATTTGAACAAACATGAATCTTGCCCCTGTAGCGATGTTGTATACAAAGTATTAAAAGATTCTGATTGGTGGTTCTGGAGTACTTTCCCATACTGCACCAAGCTAAAATTCAGGCTTCTGTATTGAGCCCAAGTATGAACCAAGAGAGTTACTTTTAACAAACTAGTATCTGACCTGCTTATGGATGCTGCATACCAAATATCGAAAGATTCTGATCAGTAGTTCTGAAGATTTTTTTAAATTTTTGCAAATATTCTGACTCAGCATTTTTTCGATTCCCTCTATAGTACACTATGGCACAACTGATGCAAGTTTTTTTTTACAATTCCATTCTACTGCTCCTTAGGAGCCCTCATACCAAATAACAGATCTCTGTTCCATGCAGTTTGGTAAATATGGGCATTTGAAAATATTTCTATTTTCAGCTTCTGGGGTTCCCACAGGGATGCAAGAAAAACATTTTGTGCATGAATCCAGTACTTATGACTCAATAATACCACATACCAAATTTAGGTCAAATCTTCAACCTCCAATTACAAAGGTGAATATTGCTCCACAGACTTCGAACAAACTTGATTCCACACCTCAAAAGGAAGATCAATAATACATATCACATCATAAAACCCACTGGTTCATGAAATTTTTAAAAAATTTTTGAGTTCTCCCACCCCCTTCATATGGGACTGGGCAAGTTGATTTGAACAAAAACAAAATGTGAAGTCAGAACAATCACCCCAAATTTAACTGAAATCAGTGCTGAGGTTTTGGAGAGAAGTTGCAAACACTATGTTCACGGACGATGCATAGTGAGTGATCACAATAGCTCACCCTAACTTTCAGTCAGTTGAGCTAAAAATGTCAACAAAACTATATGTAATTCTTCATTGGAAAAAACTTATTGAAGGATCAAATGATATGGTTTTGTTGAAAGGTTTTTAAAAAAGACAATTAAAACAAGAAATTTAAATTTTATAGTAAATTTCCTTTCTTATTATACCTACCACAATTGTTTACTACAGGCTTGCACTACAGTGGAAGTCCGTAACTCGGATAATATACTCTCTATTTTGATCTTTCCCAAGTGATTTGGGAAAGAAAAATGGTGCAAAAGCACCAAGAAAAAATAAGCCAAAACTGGGCTGAGTGCTAGCGGCGCAGACCCAGTAGGGGGACGCTCTTCTCCCAGTACAACTCCACGACTTCCGTTTGCCAGTGCGCATACACATCGCTAATGATGCATTCTTTTGAATCCGCCAACGATAGAGTTATGTGATGAGCGAGGAGGAAGGATTCTTACCCGAATAAGAAGACGGGAGGGCCTCCATGTAAACAATTGTGGTAGGTATAATAAGAAAGGAAATTTACTATAAAATTTAAATTTCTTATCAACCTACCTTACAATTGTTTACTACAGGCTGAATAGACAATAGAATGGAGGGAATCACACAACCAACCTACACTGGAACCGTGGATAGAGGAAGAGGTCCCCCAGGCCTATCAAACCATAGTCACACAAACATTAGTAAAAGACAATGAGAGGAGGTGTACGGCTCTGTGTGATGCACAGACAGAAAAGGACAGTAACACCACAGAGCGGGAACTGACCTTCAGACTAGCCTAATGGCTAGGGTAAATAACAGCCTGAGCAGAAGAGAGAGGGCCCAAAGTAAAAAGGTCCTCCGACTGCTCCTGCAACTGACGCAGATAGAAGGTGGAGAAAGTAGAAGCGTTTCTCCAGCAGGCTGCCTGCATAACATCCGACAACTTGACGGAGTTAGAATAAGCCCAAGAGGTAGACAATGCACGCACCTCGTGGGCAGAAATATGATTGGTAATACAATCACCAGTTGCTAGACGAGGGTAAGTCGCATGAATAGCAAGACAAATCCACCGAGAAATGGATTGAGGAGAGACCTTCTGTTGACCAGGAATAAGAGACAGAAAAAATTGTTTCCTGCCTTTCGTAATGAACTGTGTCCGATTGAGATAAATGCAAATTGCACGAACTGGACAGAGCAAAGGGCGGTTACCCTCAACAGAAGGAAGAGCCCTGATACAGATAGAAGGTGGAGTAGTTTCTGGTATCTGATTTTTGGCCAGAAAGGAGCAATCAGTGGTAAACATAACACTGTTGGGAGAGCTCCTGAAAAAGGCCAGGTCAACCGAGGGGGTGTGAAGCTCACTGACCTGTCTGGCTGAAGCAAAAGCCATCAGAAAAGCTGTCCTGTATGTGAGAAAATGCATATCCACCTGGGATAAAGGTTCAAATGGTGCCCCCCTCCCTCCCCCAAGCAAAGCAACACCCAAGAAAGATTCCATATTGGGGTAAGCTGCAAAGTCTGAGGCCTTTTCAAGGAAAAGTGCCTAACAAACTTAGAGAGGTATGGAGTAGTGCCGATACGATGCTTCCCCACATACAAAAAGGTCTCCGAAAGCATGGTCCTGTACCCCTTGATGGTAACAGACTGGAGACCCCGAGAATCAAAGAGATATACCAGAAACTCCGCAATCTGTGATATCGAAGGATTGGCATAATCAACAGAGTGATCGGCACACCATCGACAGAAGACCTTCCACTTAGCTGCATAGGCTAAACCAGTGGAGTGCCTCCTTGAAGAAGAAATGCACTCCACTGCTCGTCTCGAAAAACCTCAACGGAGGAGACAGGACCTGACAAAAGATATGCTTGAAGGCACAATGAAGTCGGGTCGACGTGAAACCTCCTCGGGTGACCTTGGCAAAGAAGGTCGCAACGTAGAGGGAGATGTGCCGGAACTGCCGCCAGCAGAGAGTGGACTGATTGATCCACACCCACTGAGGCGACAGGGGAGCTATCAGAATGATTCAACAACTGCAGGTTCAGATCTTGGCTAGACCCTGAGGCAGATTCAGAACCGGCGGGAAGGCATAGCCGACTAGACCATTCCAATCGAGTGACAGAGCGACCATGGCAAAAGCCAGAGGATCTGGACACGGGGACACAATAGTGTCCACCTGATGGTTCCAATGAGCTGCAAAGAGATCGATGTGGGGATGACCCCAGAGATCGCAAAGCGACTGGAATACTGCCCTATGGTGCATCCACTCAGGGGAGATGACCCTGCCTCGTCGGGACAGGGAGTCGGCTAGGACGTTCAAATGACCGGGAATGTAGCGAACCAACATGCCGGCATTGACATCCTGAGCGGGCAGGAGAGGATCCTGAGCCAATTCGTACCTGGGAACCGAGTGCGTGCCGCCCTGGTTCCGAATGTAAGCAACCACTGTCGAATTGACGGACAACAGAAGGACCTGGCGATTCGACAACAGAAGGACCTGGCGTTTCGACAGGTGAGGGATCCACTGCCGGAAACTCAGAAGAGCAAGAAGCTCCTTCTGGTTGATGTGCAGAGCTGCCTAATCCTGGTTCCACGCCCCGTGAAGGGAAAGACCTAGAGGATCCAACGTCGCACCCCATCTGAGATCACTGGCATCTGCCATCAGAACCCGATCGGACGTGGGTAAGTCCAACGGAACCACCTGTGTAATCCACTCAACATCCGTCCACAGCCGACCTAGAGAAATGAGATCCGTCACCGAACCGCAGAGACCGAGCAGCCGGAGAATACTCCGAGCTGTCGCGGACATGGACTGGGACAAAGTCAGAGCAAAAGCTGATAGAATCACAGCCCTTGCCTGGGGAACCGCCACCGTATTGAACTGAGTACGGAAGTGCATCCCCAGATGACAAAACAACTGAGAAGGGACCAGGTCCTCTGGAGGATATCGTCTAGATATGCCGAAGTAGTCACCCTGGACTGTGTGCGATGGAAAGCTATCATATGCGACATCAGTTGGGTGAAGGCCCAAGGAGCCAGGTTGAGGCCGAAAGGCATGGCCTTGAACTGGTAAACTCGCCCCAGAAAAGTGAACCCGAGATACTTTCGCGATGTCCGATGAATCGGAATGTGAAAGTAAGTGTCTCGCAGGTCGATGCTGGAAGCGAAATCTCCCTGGTGAATGAAACGGCGGACCGACCTGAAAGTCTCAATGCTGAACTTGGGAGCAATGATAGACTGATTCAAGATACTCAGATCGATAACCGGTCGGAGTCAGCCGTCCTTCTTCGGCACCAAGAACAGGCGGAAATAAAACCCCACTGACTGAATGTTCTTGATGACCTCGATCACCCCCTTTGCCAGGAGATTGTCTATCTCCGTGGACAAAAGCTCCCGACGTAAACGTCTGAAGGAACTACTATAGTTGGAAGAAGCACTCTTGACAGAGTGGGGTGCCTCCGGAAGGATATTCGCAGCCTGGACCGAACAACACCTAACACCCAAGGATCAGATGTGATGGTGGCCCAATGGTCTGCGAATTCTGCTATCCTTTCTCCAACCTGGGATGAATCGAGGTGAGGACCTTCATTTCGAGCCCCGACGGGGCCCGCAAGAGGAGAAACCACCTCCTCTGCTATATGAAGAGTCCTGAGACTTCCCTCTAGCCTGCCAATGCTTACCCTTACCCCGTAAGAAGTAGAAGCGGTGGCAGGAGGATCAGCCCTTTGCTTCGCACCGGAAGCAGAAGGGTACTTGTTAGGCTCTGAATGGCCCCTGCCTCCAACAGAAGGCTGATCAAGCTGACGAAGCAGCAGCTGATCTTTGGAATGACGTAGGGCGTCAACCTGGACAGTCGTCACAGAACCAAGGAACAGTTGCGGACCTGCCAAAGAAGCAGATTGAAGAGCAGCGCGCTGCCCCTCAGGACGGGAACGACCTGTGTCCAGCACAGCATCCCTGCGAACTAGTTCCAAGTTAGCCGTGTTACAGGCATACGTGTGAGTAAGATGCATGAGCACCTTGGACAGCACACGCAAAGGAGCCTGTACGTCATCAAACTTATCTGGGGCAGATAAGCAGCTAAGGCAGAGACGACGTGATCTGAGAGAGAAAGCATGCCCAGTATCTCTCTCAATAAGCCCAACACAGACTCCAGAGTCGTCATAGGAATAACAGCCAACTTGGGCTTGGCAAGCCCGAGGGAATTGGAGTCCTGATCCAAGACCGTCAAAGTCTGGCAGATTGATGGAATGGCGGAATCGTAGGAACGATAACGCACTGGAGGCAAAAAAGTGTCAACCCTGGTGAAGAACGTCTTCATAGCCTTGGAACACAGCTTAGCGTCCAAGGATGTAAATGCTTCAACCACCTGTACCGAGAGACACGGTCGAAGATGCCCAGAAGCAGGTTGCTCCACAGGCTGTAGGCGCGCGACCAATGATCGCGGACTGGCTGACACTGTCGTCTGATTTGACGGTTTGAGATCCGGAAGGAACCCAAACACAAAGTCAAGAGCTGCCCCCAAGTCAGAAGACTGTTGGCTCTCGACGTCAGGTATGTCAGACTCATCCCCTGAGTCGCAAGACACATAGCCCATCACTGATGCCTCCCATGGTGTAGGAACCCCAGGGGGATCAGAAAATGGCTTGTTTCCAATCCCGGGAGGTGGTGCCATAGGGGGCGCCTGGAAACCACTCGTTGCCTTGCTGGAAGCAACAGGAAGGCTCATGGACAGAACCTGAGTGAGTAAGGAGAGGGCCTCCTTAAGCTCACTGCCCATGTCGGCTGGTTTGACATGGGAATGAACTGGCAAAGTGGCTTCACTCCTGGCCCTTTTAACCAGCGAAGAGTCACAATCCTCAAATACACCTGAAGTGGGGCGACGGGCGGCAGTCGAAACATCTGAAGGCAGACATGTATAAGGGTATGACATACCCCAAGGATCTACAGGGCGGGAACTCAGGAGAGCCTCCGTGGACCTCTGAGGGACAGCAGGTCCAGGCTGCACAAAAGGCGTTGGTCCCACAAAACTGGCCATGTGACCAAAGTGCGTGGACGGATATGCCACGGAGTTCAAAGTGGCCCCACCATGGACATCCGAATCCAATGAAAAAACTGTGGTGCTCGACGGCGGAGAGACCACAGTAGAGGGTTTGGCTGGCAGCCCCTTCCGACTTCGCCGAGTTGAAATCAGGGACGGCTGAGGCCGATATCCCACGTCCACACTGCCAGACATCTGTGCAGACCCCTGCAGGGATAAGCCGAGGCCGGCTGAAACAATAACAGATGACATAGCAGATGGAACAGCAGGAGTAGCAGATACGTCGGGAGTCGTTGAAGCTAGTGGAAGTGTGGAGAAAGCATCCATGCTCGGCCACGAAGGAGGAGTCTGAACCCTAGTGACAGCCTCAGATGTCGACTGGAGAGGGACCGCAGTCCTGGAACCAAGCATCTCTTCACCAGACAACTCAATGGCTCCCGCAGTATCCACCACAGGAAAAGACTGCACATCCCACAGGGAAGAGGAATGACTCTCACCAGACGTGGTCTTTTCGGGAGGCTAAGACCAACAGCATTCTCCTTTCCCATGGGAAAGGGGGGGGGGGGGAGACGGCCACGAGAACGCACAACACAATTCACAGACGCCCAAAAAGTGGATGACCAAGATCCACATAGTCCACAGGGTCGATCGACAGAACATCCATTACAGGAAGAGCATGAAGCATGTGAATCGTCCACATGTTTAGGAAGAAGGCATTGCCCACCGGGAATAGTCCTGGGCATGACAGAAGTGAGAGATGCAGAGAAGAAGGTGAATTCAACAGATGACAGAAGAACACCCCCAACAAAGAGAGAAATACCGGCAGGAACACAACAAACCCCAGACGGTCGACAGGGATCCAAAAAACAGAAGGACCACTCTCAATGGAGAGAAGAAATTCTGTTTAAAAAGTGCCCCACTGACACCTAGCACTTAACACAATTAACAATATCAAAAATGATAACATATAAATAATTGTGACAATTTTCTTAGTCCGAACCGCACAGCTCACGAAAATCGTGCGCGACACGGAGAAGAGAAAATAAAGCATAATTGTGAATAATTTATAAATGAAAATATAAAGAAAAACCAGTCCTGATAATAGTGGATTCTTTGATCCAACAACTTAATACAGGAACACACATACAATGAGCAGGATGATCACTGATTAGGAGTGCTGAGAAGATGTCTTGTCAACATGGCGGACGAAAAAAGAATGAGTCATTAGTGACGTGTATGCGCACTGGCAAACGGAAGTCGTGGAGATATACTTGGAGAAGAGCCTCCCCTACTGGGTCTGCGCCGGTAACACTTGACCCAGTTTTGGCTTATTTTTTCTTGGTGCTTTTGCATCACTTTTCTTTCCCAAATCGCTTGGGAAAGATCAAAATAGAGAGTGTATTATCTGAGTTAGGGACTTCCACTGTAGTGCAAGCCTGTAGTAAACAATTGTAAGGTAGGTTGATAAGAAAATAGCATTGCACAGTGAAGTAAATCCCCCATGCTTCTGAGGAAGTGTGACGAAAGCAAAAGTGTAATGAACTAAACATTACTATAATCTGATAATTACTGTTCAAATTATCACATTATCATTAACTGGTTGAGTGCTAAATTATTTTCATACATCAAATTGTGTACATGTGTCTTTGCCTTGTAACAATTTATGGGAGAGTGCCAATGGGCACTCTCCCATAAATTGTAACAAGGCAAACCCTTACAGACTAAATAATATCACTTCAAAGATAATACAAAGCACATCCAGTGAATATCAGCCTTCAAGTCGTGGTACCTACACTTCAGATTAAAGCCCAAATATGGGCTTCCAGCACTCTACCAGTTAAAAGTTCTAATAAAATGGAAAAAAACAAGCAATAAAGCTATCAATTTTCAACAAATCACTATGGTTTTCAAACTTGTCAAAGTGAAGTCAATATGAAGCAGGATACCAAAAGTTATTGAATAATTACTTTTCAAGTTATCACATAAACATAAAAAATCAAAGTAAAACAGAAAGCACAAAGGGCAATAACTCTCCCAATTTTCAACAAATCATAGTGTTTTTCGATCTCTTCCAAAGCAGAGTTAATATAAAGCAGCATATAGAAATTCATTGAAATCAATGTGACTTTTCAAATAATCACATAAACATTGAAAATTTAAGTAAAATGGAACCAACCAAGGGCAATAACTCCCTTAATTTTCAAGTTATCAATGGAATATTTCAACTTGTGCAAGATATTATTAAAACATAGCACAATATCAAAATAGGTTTACTATTCAAGTTACTGTTTTAACAATGAAATTTCAGGCAAAATTCAACAAATAAAGGGCAATAACTCCATCAATTTTGAGAAATCTCTGTGGTTTTCGAACTTGTCCAAGACAATGTTTATATAAAGCAGCCTATCAAGTTCTATTGAAATGTGATGTCTACTCAAGCCAGAAAATAAGCAGACTGTCATCTGCAAAATGAGGTCCCCAGAGGGTGAATTTTGTGATCAGCAGGGTAGCATCACTGAATTCACCCTCAGTGAACCTCAGTTTGAATCAAGGTCTCAGGTTTGAACAGAAAAAGGTACCCACAGGGTAAACTGACATATTGTTTGGGTTAGAAGCAGAAACTTCCCCCTCCAGGGACCTCATTCTGCACATGACAGATTGCTTATTTTCAGGCTTGTGTCTACTGTTCAACTTATTGCATAAACAATGCAATTTCAGGCTAAATTCTACAAAGGGCAACAATTCCTTGAATGATGGTGCTTAACAAACTTATCCAAGACAATGTTAATATAAAGCAGCAGCCCATAATTAATTAGAATCTGATAACTATTGTTCATGTTATCGCATAAAACAAACTTTCAAATGGATGGATGGACAGAGCTCTTATCCCATTCAGCAGGGGGAAATAACCAATTTTGATAATTTGTGCCCTGAGTAGAGGGTTAAAGAAGAAATCAAATAAAAATACTGTATTCCCAAATGAGGTCTTTGTTTTCTACAGATTTTCATTTGCAACATGATACAAACTAGAGTACTTCCCTGACCTCAGACAGTTTCTCTTTCATCTCTTCATATCTCTGTTTTATCACAGTTGATCCTTTTGCAGTTTCAGATTCTATACTTTGCTGCAATAAATGTACAACTTATTTTAAACATTAACAAGTTTCTTTTTTCAATTGTATGTTTAAGATCACGAAAATTATACAATACTTATATGTAAATCATGACAGTACAAATATAGAATAAATAGGTACTAAGGTTGGTGATCATATTTAAATCATGAGAAGTTTATGGGTTTTAACCACCTTATCCTATGAGTGGTTTAAATCTGATTACTGGCCCTAATAACTATTTGTTTTATTTATACCATGCTCTTAATAAATAATCGACTTTGTCAATACATGTACTTCTGGCTGCAAGTGAATGCTTGATTAACAGTTAGACACATCATCAAATTTGATTGAATTTATCTTGCTTTTTCAGTCAAATTATTATTAACAATTCTTCAATTTTCTTTTAAATATTTAATTGTAGGTATTTTAAACTTACTAAGTCATTGCACGTAGTAGATAGTAACGCAAAATGTTGTATGTTTGAATGAAACATCGTGAAGTGTGAAAGTGTGAAAGTCGGTAAATTGGGCCATGTCAAAGGTCATGTTGGATGTAGTTCCTACTATAGGTGTAAATTTTTGTAATGGAATTCCCATTGAAAACGTTTTACCGCAGTAGAAGCTTTACACCAGAACTGGGGTTAAAAGCTAAAATTTAACATAAGGCTTTTCAAGGGTAGTAACATAGGTGAGCATGGTATAAAATACCGTTACTTATATGTAAATATATAACACTGGCAAACAATATTATATGACACTAGAAGGGAAAATAACCAGATGAACCACAGACACTTGCTCCTGCCCTATTGCAAAAATGAAAATGCTGAGAAAAATTTGACGTCCCCATCTGTACTATTAAAATAAAGTAGGGGATATTTGATAAAGTGAGATATGTGAAGAAATAAATTTATATTTTCATCAAAAAGGCAGTTGAGGCATTGCACTCTGACATCTGGTGAATGATTTCAGCAATAGTTGGGTGTCAGACAACCACACATTCCATGCATTGAGCTATGGAAGGCATGGATGGTCAGTCAGAGAATTTACCACATTCAGTCCAAGACCTCAATACCTTGTAAATCCTCCTCGATTCGTGAGACAAACACAGATGCAACATGGCATACTCCTCACCAAAAGTCCAATATCAGCTTGACTGATGTTATTCCATTCTTCCTGCAGAGCAGCGGCGAGTTCCTGGACATTGGTAGGGGGCTGTTTGCGTTGTCATAGGCACCTGCCAAACATATCCCAGATGTGCTTGATTGGTGAAAGGTCTGGACTTAGTGCTGGCAAAGGCAGTGTAGTGAGTTCTGCTCCTGGTGCTCTTGCATTATCAACTTGGAAAATGAATCAATGTCCGTGGTGTCGTGCAAATGGCACCACATGAGCTGCTAACATGTCGTCGTGGTAGTAATGCCCTGTGACATGCCATTGGATGACATGTAATGCTGTTCTGCTTGTCATGGTTATGCCTCCCATACCAAAACCAATCCACCACCAAAATGATTGTGCTGCCTAACGCTTATGTTATGGAATTGTTCTTTCCACCACACTCTATTTCGCCTGTCATGGAAGTAGAGAGTGAACCTCGATTTATCAGAAAACATGACGTTGCTCCACCGATGATTTCCCAGCGGTGTCGTGCTCCACACCAATTACACCTTGCTGCGATGTGAAGTTCAGTCAAATGTGGAATTATTCAAGGTCGTCGAGCATACAAATTACAGCTGTGTAGACGATTTCAGATAGTCTGACCACTGACTCACACATCTGCTACTTGGTACAGCTGCTGTCCAATTTCTGAGGCACTTTGATGGCAGTTATGTAATGCTGTGGTTCAGATGAAATGATCCTGGTTAGCAGTTGTCGTCCTTGCGACCTGACCGACGTCTGTAATTAAACATTGACTGTCTGACGGTAGCATGACTACAGCCTGTTAATCACTGATTGAGTAACGTTGAGAGTTTAAGCCACAGCAGGACTGTCTGTTGTCAGCTTCCAACATGCCAACAGCATGTAAACGTTCGTCACATGTCAGTGTTTGCATATCTCAAAAGTTACGTTTTGACCAGAAACTATTGATGAATGAATTTATACCAAGAAAAGAATGATGAGGCCTCCAAAAAAGCCTGTCCAGTAGAAATGAAAATTTCAAAACGTACCTCCACAGACATTAACACGGCATTTGTGCGAAAAATCTGCTCAAAGTTTTCATGGGCCGGTTACATTTATGATCCACATAACATACTGACGTGTCCAATCACGCATATCCAATACCATTTTCCGAAAATATCAACATCATTATTAGTGAAACCAAAGTACATCCACAGACTATGAAGACTTTTAGTTGTGGAAATGACACTCTCCAATAAAGTCTAATTATATGGGATTCTTGCAACCAACCAACTGAAGCAATCCCTCACTAAATCAGAACCCAAATTGAGGTTTTTTCCCCCCAATTAATTTGGACAACAGGCCACAAGGGGCCTACATGGGTCACCAGAGAAAGGTGTTTAAAGATAGATTTAAGGTCACATTCAGCATCTTAGATGAGTTAACAGGACAGAACCCAAACATGAACCCAGGCACTGGATTTAAACAAGCCTGAATTCCTCCCCCACCCACCCAAGGATGCTGTCATATCAAATATCAAATGATTCTGACTGGTGGATCTGAAGAAAATTTTTAAAAGAAGTTTCTCTTGTTGCACTAAGTTAAAAGAGACCAAATATCAAGATTCTAACTGGTGGATCTAAAGGATCCGACTTTAAAAGTATATTTCTCATACATATTTTGTGTCAAGTTAAAATTTGGTCTTGAGTTGAACAAATTTTAATCTGATCCCCACCTGGGGATGTTGTATAGCAAATAACTGATCTGAATAAAAAGAATTTTAAATATTTTTTCTCATATTGTACTAGGTTAAAGTTCAGGATCCCACAGGAAAACCAAATATAATGCCAATGTCTTGATTTGAACAAACTTGAAACTGACCCTCCCTAAGGATACTGTATACAGTCTACTCTACTTGTTAAAATAACACATAATATATTATTTTGTTTATTGTAATAAAATCTCTCAGCACCGAACACTCCTTGTTATACTGCATGTACATTATTACCATTTAATCTGATAAAAATTATAGACACTTTGTTTATTAAAATAGAAAATCAACTTATTTACAATTATCAAAAGATTCTCACTGGTGGATATATTCCTCATACTGCACCGAGCTAAAAACTAGAGGGGTGACTGTCCCAGATCGGCCAGCCAATACCCCCTGCCATACTGATTATTCTAAGATGAAAAGGGGCATAACTTTAGCAAAAAACGGCCAATCGAAATTATAATCACAGGTGCACAGGTTCCCAGCCAGTGAACATCCATACCAAGTTTCAAAGGAATCGACCCATAAACGTCTGAAAAAATATCCGAACAAAATTCACGCACTCTAAGATGAAAAGGGGCATAACTCTGGCAAAAAAAAAGTCTGACCAAAACTATAATTGCAGGTCCAAACCAAGTTTCAAAGGAATCGACAATAAATATCTGAGAAAATCTCTGGACAAAATTCTAGGCAATTCAGGCATTCTAAGATGAAAGGGGACATAACTCTGGTAAAATAAGTCTGATCGAAACTATAATCGTAGGTGCACAGGATCCCTTGGTAAACATCCATACCAAGTTTCAAAGAAATCGACCCACATACATCTGAGAAAATCTCCGGACAAAATTCACGCATTCTAAGATGAAAAGGGGCATAACCCTAGCAAAAAAAGTCTGATAAAAACTATAATCACAAGTGCACAGGTTCCCATGGCAGTAAACATCCATACCAAGTTTCAAAGGAATCGACCAACAAACATTTGAAAAAATCTCTGGAAAAAATTCTAGGCCTGATATTTCAAGTTGAAAAGGGGGATAATTCTGGAAAAAATAATCCCAACTGGAGCTATAATCACACGTGCACTGGTTCCCATGGTGGTGAAAATTCATACCAAGTTTCGATCAGATTGGTCCATAAACATCTGAGAAAATCTCCGGACAAAATTATGTCTACAGACAGATACCTGGACGAGTGGATGGATGGACAAGGTGATTCCAGTATACCTCCCCCCCCCCCCCCCCCCCCCCCCACAACTCATTGCAGGGTTATAAAAAGCCTGCATAAAAAGCCTAAATACTGACACGGGGTGTTGATATGGGCCTCCCAAAGGATACCTCCTAAATCCCTAGCTTCATATTTGGCCCAAATATGAAGCTAGGGATTTGATTTGAACAAACTTTAATCTGACCCCACAAGGATGCTGTATATCAAAATATCCAATGATTCTGATTGGTAGATTAGAAAGTTTTTTACAAAAATATTCCTCATATTTTCAATTGTATCCAATTGAATCTGACTCCAATAATGATGCTGAATACCAAATATCAAAAGATTCTGACTGTAGCTCTGAAGAGGAAGAGTTTTAAAGAATTTTTTTCATAAAATTTGAACTTTCATAAGGAGACCAAGTGGGAGCTGTATACCAAATATCAAAATATTGGTAGTTCTGGAGATGATTTTAAAAATGTTTTGGGAGTATTAACTGAGTTATGTCCGTTGTGGTACAGGCGTGGCAACTTTATTTGAACAAAGCTGAATTGATATGAGATTATGAAGATGAATATCAAATTTGGTCCAGTAGTTTTTGAGAAGTCAAAAATGTAAAGATATAATGTGACGGTCAATGGACGGAGGGCAGAAAGTGATCATTAAAGCTCCCTTTGAGCTTTGCTTAGGTGAGCTAAAAATTAATTGCCTGTGAAAGAAGTGTATTTTATTTTGACCTGAGTGTGGGAACTTTGAACTGATCCAATGTGGTCCAAGTTCAAACGTGGATACCATTAGTTGATATCCACTGTTGTGATCTGTAGTTAAGGATGTACATGTTTTATTCAAAACAAAATTTACAATCTTACCATCAAAGTGCAGCCCATGCTTACTTTTTACTGCATTTTCTCTTTTATTGAGAGAGAGAATTCCAAGCTCCCAGGCAATCAGTCTGCAATGAATCTGAGGCTGTTATGGGCTACTTGTTTACCCACTTTTCATGAAGTTTGCGTCCTTTCAATCACAAAGATATACAGATGTTCTTTCTTGCTCTTGTTATAGATATTCCAATCAATAAGTATTTAATTCGCTTTGAAAACATCAATATATTCACACAATTGGTGGAACTAAGTAGTGTAATCATAAACTCTCGATTGAGAAACAATTCGTGCGTTGATTCAAAGAAAATGAATGTTTGTAGTATTTCTTACAATCTGCTTTTCTGACCAACTGAAATATTCCGGAAAGTTGAATCTAAACATAGGTGTTGGGACTATTTAATGAGTAGACTGGGTCCAGGTCATGACAGCCTCAAATTCCTTACAAGATTAGACTGGTAGCTTGGGAGAATTCCTCAAGATATTTTCGTTTTTGTTACATTTAAGAATATAAAACAAAGTTATGGGCTAAAAAAAAGTTAAAAATCTGTTTCTCAGGCCCTCCTGCATGGTCCTTTTGGCTACTGCATGCGCTCTTTTTATAGCCAATGCAAACTTAAAAAAATAAAAATTAAATGGTTTATGTCCAATATTTCCCTTGAGTGCTTAAAGACTTTGCAATGCTTCAGCATTGCAAAGCCTTCTTGCACTCAAGTGATGAAATACACCACCACCCATGCTATTCTGTAGATTATGAGGCCTAAAGCATAAAACAAACCAAGAATATGAACTTTTGATGGCAAAAAAATAATTACAAAAATAAAATAAAAAACTGCAAGCCCACATGCAATATTACACAAAAAATGGCCTGAGAAACAGAAGATTCACTTTGTGTGGGCCTAAAACTCAAGTTTTTCTGAACAAACTTTTTATCAAGAACTTATCGACTGGACATGTGGATTCATACAGGATACCTACTGTTTGTGTGTAGGTACCAGAAGTATCTCCTGAGTGACAGCAAGGAAATAGTTTTTGAAGGTGGCTGAAAGATGCATCACAAAAAGTATTTTCCAAACAGTTACGAATGAGATAATTCTTGAACATTAAAAAAAACAGTAGACCTTATTTTTATTATATGCACTGTGATGTTTCAATCACAATTAAAATGTGTTCAGGCCTGAAAATAAGCAGTCTGACATTTGCAGAATGAGGTCCCCAGAGGGTGAATTTGATGATGCTTTCTCATATAGTGGGACAATTTATCCTCTGGGTACCTCTTTCTGTTTAGTTTTGAGACCCTGATTCAGACTGAGGTTCACAGAGGGTAAATTTAGTGATGCTACCCTGCTGTGCAGGGAAGCATAACTAAATTCACCCTCTGGGGACCTCATTTTGCAGATGACAGTCTGCTTATTTTCTGGCTTGAATGTGTTTAAATTGTACAAAAACCACCCAAATGCCAAAAACTTTCAGTCATATCAACCTAAACTTATAGTGTAATGATTTTCTGAAGAGACATCACTTATATCTACCATGATCACAGACATCAAGTGATAGTTTTCAGACATATTCCATTATCTTATAATGAAGAACATAATAAAAGAGTATTACTCATCCCGGACAGGTCAAAAGAAAATTATTTAAATTTGATGCTAGAACTCACAAATTTCTGTCTAGCTTTTTTTATTGCATCTGATTGTTCAAGTTTGTTGGTTTCTTCTCTGAATTTCTTCAAACTCTCCTGAAAAAGATTAACATCAAAATCGAATTATAGAATGACATAAGTTTATGAACAAATTTCTTCAGCCCATCCCACCTGCTTTCACAGGCACTCCTAGTACAGCAGAACCCTGTTAAAAGAGTGAGTGCAATAAGCTATTATCCAAGCTCCACTAAAAAGTGCTGAAAGCCAATTTAGTGGCTTTAAACTGAATGCATTAGTCTATTTGCTCAGTGGTAGAAACAATAGTTTTTTATGTAAATGTTTTGTTCCAATTTATTGGAGAGTGCCACTAGGCACTCTCAAATAAATGGTAACAAAACAATTATTTATGAACAATACCTAATTAAACTAAGTGCTTGTTAGATGGGTTATATAAACAAGAGGCCCCTGGGGGCCTGAGGGCGCTCACCTGACAAGGTAGACTAAATATCAACCCAAGGAATTGATTTCAACAAGTTGCATGTGCCCCTCCTAAGAAAAGCTTATACCAAATATCCAAAGATTCTGACCAGTGGATCTAAAAAAAAAAGAAGATTTTTAAAGAATATTCCTCATATTGAACTAAGTTATAATTCGGGCTCCCACAGGGAGCCCAAATATGAACCCAGGGACTTGGCTTTTACAAACTTGAATTCCCCCCCCCCCCCCCCCCCCCCCCCCCCCCAAGGATGCTGCACACCAAATATCAAAACATTCCGACTGCTGGATCTGAAGATTTTTAAGAAAATTCCTCATTTTGAACTAAGTTATCACTCGGGCTTCCACAGTAAGCCCAAATATGAACCCAGGGACTTAGCTTGAACAAACTTAAATCTCAGCCCCCTAAGGATGCTGCATGCCAAATATCAAAACATTCTGACTACTGAATCGGAAGAAGACTTTTAAAGAAAAATTCCTCATATTGAACTAAGTTATAATTTAGGCTCCCACAAGGAGCCCAAATATGAACCCTGGGACTTGGCTTTAACAAACTTGAATCTCAGCCCCCCTAAGGATGCTGCACACTAAATATCAAAACAATCCGACTGCTGGATCTGAAGAAGAAGATTTTTTAAGAAAATTCCTCATTTTGAACTAAGTTACAATTCGAGCTCCCACAGTGAGGCCAAATATGGACCTAGGCACATGGCTTGAACAAACTTGAATCTCTCCCCCCTAAGGATGCAGCATACCAAATATCGAAACATTCCGACTGCTGGATCTGAAGAAGATTTTTTAAGAAAATTCCTCATTTTGAACTAAGTTATAATTCAGGCTCCCGCAGTGAGCCCAAATATGAACCCAGGGACTTGGCTTGAACAAACTTGAATCTCATCCCCCTAAGGATGCTACATACCAAATATCAAAACATTCCGACAGCTGGATCTGAAGAAGAAGATTTTTAAAGAAAATTCCACATTTTGAACTAAAGTTATAATTCAGACTCCCACAGTGAGCCCAAATATGAACCCGGGGACCTGGCTTGAACAAACTTGAATCTCACCCCCCGAAGCATGCTGCATATCCAATATCAAAAGATTCTGCCTGCTGGATCTTGAGAAGAAGAGTTTTAAAGAAATTAGCCTGAAATGCACTAAGTTCAAATTCGGGCTCCTATACTGAGCCCAGATATGAACCCAGGGGGCCAATTTGAACAAACTTGAATCAGATTCACTCCACAATATTGCATACTTAATATCAAAAGATTCTGCCTGCTGGATCTGGAGAAGAAGATTTTTTAAGAAATTTGCCTGAAATGCACAAAGTTCTATAGTGAGCCCAAATATGAATCCAGGAGGCTGATTTGAACAAACTTGAATCACATCCACTCCATAATGCTGTATACCAAATATCAAATGATTCTGCCCACTTGTGCTGGAGAAGAAGATTTTTTAGTAATTTCTCTAATATACATAGGGTGCTATCGGAGTTATGCCCCCTATGGAGCCCCAAGTGGGCATGTCCATTTCATTTGAACAAACTTGAATTGACATATGGTAATGAACATCCATACCAAGTATCGAGCAAATCCCCCCAGCGATTTCAGAGGAGAAGTCCTTTGAAAGACAGACGACGGACGATGCATAAGGGATGGCAAGTGATAAGTTTAGCTCCCTTCGGTGAGCTAAAAAGATGTGCCAGCGTTTGAATACCTAAATGATTTGATCGTTTAGGGGGATGATTGTTGTTCAAAGTGAAATCTAAGTCACTGGAGTTGAGGGGAAGAATCAGGAAAGACAAGGCAAGAGTGCACCAATTGGGTAACTTGGGAGTAACACATTACGTGTACAGTACCCATATAAAACTGGTCAATTAATACCCCAGTTATTGATGTTAAATTTAGATTAGTGCTGTCTATTTATAGAGGAACTATTTATGAGTGGGCGTGTACAATTAATTACTTATCTTCATTGACAACAGAGCAACAATAACAAGAACATTGGCTTTGAAATATTTTATTTCATTCAAGTGTTTCAGCTTTTAACAAGCGATAAACTATAGAAACATAATACACTGCACATAGATATTAACATAAATAATTTTGTTTTTTGCACATAGATATTTACATAAATAATCTTTTAACTTCATTTGGTTTCTTATAACTAACATTACAGTACGTTCAACGTGGATTGAAACAAAAATGCCGCCGCGGTGTGTTCTCCACTGTGGAGTTCCAGTGGACCGCAGTGTTTGATCAGTGGAAGACAGTTTTCAAAACACTGTGACCCATCGTGGTCACGAGCGTTAACGATTAGTTTAATTGCTTTTGCATGTCAGTTTCTCTGCTAATTAATAAATACTGTCTTGTGACATCAACTGGCAAGACTACTGCGTTTGCTACTGCGGTAGTAGATAATTTATTTGACATTAAAATTGGAATTTGGAGGAGGCAGACAGCGACTATTACTGTGGTTTGAAATTGTAAATTGGGAATAGAACAGTCAGTTCCATTTGGTTAAGTACAAAGTCCTCGTCACTTTCGAAACTAAACTGTTGTGTTTGCGCGATCAATTTGATCGAGGAAATAAATAAACCAGACTTGAGAAAAAACAACCAATATTCGCGAAGTTCCCAATTTCACATTTTGTTTACAGCTGTAGGCCAACACGTGATGAACCGTGTTTTTCTTGGGTGGGAAGTGAGGGCGAAAAAGCCTCCTGCGCCACGAAAGCGCCCACGGCGCACGGCTAATGATCGAAGTGATACCAGTTTACGACATTGAGTCAACTCGACCAGCCTATCCCCTTCCCTGTCTTACTCTTGTCGGGCTACGCAATTAAAGATTCTTATAAAAAGGATATAGTAAAAAGAAAATATAGTGTTTTTGAATGGATACCAAAAAGTATCTCACTCGTGACTGAAACTAATGATTATTTCTCAGGGGGGAGGGGGTGGACGGGAGATATTTGCATACCGAAACAAATATCCTTCATCCAATTCTGAAGGGGTTTGTACATACTTTTATACTCTTTGCATTTGCAGAGTTTTCAACGTTCCTCTACATTGTTGTTATTTGTATTATCAATTGAAATAGCTAAGCCTGTGTGTATGTAAAAATACGTGGGTGAATATAAGGGAGATACCTAATAAAAATATCTGCGAATGTGCCATTCTAAGAGAGAGTACACTTCAGCGGGAAAGAGATAGAGAGACAGATATACGTGATGTGGGGGTGGGGTGGTGGGGGGGGGGGGGGGGAGAAAGTAAGAAAAAGTGAAAAAAAAATTAGGACATGAAAGTATACACAAGTGCATGTGGGTGTATGTCTGCATATTACTCTGTGTGTGTGTGTGGGGGGGGTCCACAAGGGCGTGTGTGTGTTGGTGTCCGTGCATGTGTTTTGTTTTTGCAGGTTTGGGTCTTTTGTTTTGGGTTTTTTTATGAACTACTGTAAAAAAAGACCTACCTCTGATGAACATGTGTCTCATAAGCCTCCATAGGCTTCATATACAATTTTTGTAAATACTCTATGTATATTATGTATGTGTATTGAAATGTGACACTTAAATAAAATATTCTACAACTATATTAAAGTAGTCGGGATTGAAGTGATTAATTAAGTATAGGAGATTAAACTAAAACTTGCACAAGGTGTGAAATAATATTTGAGTGGCGCGACAAAGCACAGAGCTGTCCTTCAAACCAACATATGTTTTAACACCTCTGAACATTACAAGCTTGAGAAAAAATAAGAGACAAATCAACATTTTCAATTACTTTTTATTAATTCAGCAATCATAATTATATTACCATATGTAAATAAAATCAATAGAAAATAATATTTTTTTTATTTTTCAATAATGACATGCCGATCGACAAGCCAGACTACGACACATCATAACCCTAGCTCAAACATGCCCCGAAATTTCGTATTGTTTTTTTGGTTTTGTCCCCCAACACGTGTCTTGAAACCCCAAAAATTAAATAAGTCTTTCAGACAGGAGATTTTAGTTCCTCTATCGGAGATTTTCTGGCACAGCCCGCACATCAAAAATTTCAGTGTCTTGGCAGTGTAAGATTCAGTCATCCATACCACTCCTAAATGGTGAAGTAAATAGTCCCCCCCCCCCCCCCCTCCCTATCCCCGAAACGAGGCAACTGGACCCCAGACTCCCATAAGCCCACACGCACAAATAGGCCCATATCATTGATTGCGTGCCCAAAAAAAAAAAAAAAACACATGCGTGAGAGTGAGAAAATGCCAATGGTTGGAATTATGAAACAACTTTCGATTGAATGCTGGGAGATTAGGAGGGCAAGTGTGAAAGGAATGACCAGACAGGGGACTTGGTCGATGTACATGTAGGCCTCCTCATAAGAGGACGACAAATCAGCGGAAAACTAAAGAATTATTATTATATCTTTGAAAAAAATACACATGGTATATATCACCTTTGAAAAAGAATTTAGAACTTTAACAGTTAATTGAATAGCAACTTTGCCAGCAAAAACTATTTAATTAACATGAGTATTCAATTAACAGGGATTTTCCATTTTCCTGTAGTCCAGTGATAAACAAAGCATTTATTCCATTATATCTTGTTTGACAGAGCTCATGTTGCTCTGTAAACAATATATAATAGATTAAATACCTGTACTGGATGTATTGAGGCCATATAGGTCTTTAAACAAGGGGAATCTGGTGAGGTCAGGCTTTTTTCTCAACATATTACAAGATTTTGATTCTGTAAACAGGGCTTTACATTAAAATGTAATTAACAGGTCAAATTTGCACTGAAGATATGGTAAATGGTTTGGTGTTCAGAAATTATATTCAATTAACAGGGTTATTCAATTAAGAAATATCTAAATTTTGTAGTAAATTTCCTTTCTTATTATACTTACCACAATTGTTTACTACAGGCTTGCACTACAGTGGAAGTCCCTAACTCGGATAAAATACTCTCTATTTTTGTCTTTCCCAAGCAAGTTGGGAAAGAAAAGTGGTGCAAAAGCACCAATAAAAATAAGCCAAAACTGGGTCGAGTGCAACCGGCGCAGACCCAGTACGGGACGCTCTCTCCCAAGTACAACTCCACGACTTCCGTTGCTAGTGCGCATATACCGTCTCTAAAGACTCATTCTTTTTGAATTCGTAAACGTTAGAGTTATGTGATCAGCGGGGAGGAAAGATTCTTTACCCGTAAAGAAGACGGGAGGGCCTCCATGTAAACAATTGTGGTAGGTATAATAAGAAAGGAAATTTACTATAAAATTTAGATTTCTTATCAACCTACTCACAATTGTTTACTACAGGCTGAATAGACAAAAGGCTGGAGGGAATCGCATAACCAACCCCCACATAACCCTAGTGCACTGGAACCGTGAAGTAGAAGTAAGAGGTCCTGAGGCTTATCAACCATAATGTCGCAATCATTGGTAAAGGACAATGAAAAGAGACATATGAGCCTGTGTGACACACAGACAGAAAAAGGGCAGTAACAGCACAAGGCTGAAACTGACCTTCAAGAAGCCTAATGGCTATGGCAGACAACAGCCTGAGCAGAAGAAAGAGGACCCAGGGCAAAAAGGTCCTCCGACTACTCCTGCAACTGGCGCAAATAAAAGGTGGAGAAAGTAGAAGCATTTCTCCAGTAGGCTGCCTGCATAACATCCGACAACTTGACGGAGTTAGAATAAGCCCAAGAGGTAGACAGTGCCCGCACCTCGTGGGCAGAAATACGATTGGTAATACAATCGCCAGCTGCTAAACGACTATAAGCCGTACGAATAGCAAGACAAATCCATCGAGAAATGGATTGAGGAGAGATCTTCTGTCGATCCGGAATGAGAGACAGAAAAAAACGTTTTCTGCCTTTCCGTATGAAGCGTGTCCGATCAAGATAAATGCGAATAGCACGGACCGGACAGAGCAAAGGGCGAGTACCCTCAACAGAGGGAAGAGCCCTGATACAGATAGGAGGAGGAGTAGTATCTGGTAACTGATTCTTAGCCAAAAAGGAGCAATCAGTGGTAAAAGTAACACTGTTGGGAGAGCTCCTAAAAAAGGCCGGGTCAACCGAGAGGGCGTGAAGCTCACTAACCCGTCTGGCCGAAGCAAATGCCATCAGAAAAGCCGTCTTATATGTGAGAAAATGCATATCCACCTGGGATAAAGGTTCGAACGCCCCCCCCCCCCCCCCCAAGCAAAGCAGCACCCACTTTGGAGTAAGCTGCAAAGTCCGAGGCCTTTTCAAAGAAAAATGCCGAACAAGCTTGGAGAGGTAAGGATTAGTGCCGATACGATGCTTCCCCACATAAGAAAAAGTCTCTGAAGGCATAGACCTGTAACTCTTGATGGTAACAGGCTGGAGACCCCGAGAATCAAACAGATATACCAGAAACTCCGCAATCTGTGAAATCGAAGGATTGGCATAATCAACAGAGTGATCAGCACACCATCGACAGAAGACCTTCCATTCAGCTGCATAAGCTAAACCAGTGGAGTGCCTCCTTGAAGAAGAAATGCACTCCACTGCTCGTCTCGAAAAACCTCTACGGAGGAGACAGGACCTGACAAAAGATATGCGTGAAGGCACAATGAAGTCGGGTCGACGTGAAACCTCCTCGGACAAAGAAGGTCGCGATGTAGCGGGAGACGTGCCGGAACCGCCGCCATCAGCGAGCGGAGCTGATTGATCCACACCCGCTGAGGCGACAGGGGAGCGATCAGAATGATTCGACAACTGCAGGTTTGAATTTTGGCGAGAACCTGAGGAAGAATCGGAACCGGCGGGAAGGCGTAGCCGACTAGACCGTTCCAATCGAGTGACAGAGCGTCCATGGCAAAAGCCAGAGGATCTGGACACGGGGGCACGAAAGTGTCCACCTGATGGTTCCAACGAGTCGCAAAGAGGTCGATGTGGGGACGTCCCCAGAGATCGCAAAGCGACTGGAACACTGCCCTGTGAAGCATCCACTCGGTGGAAATAACCCTGCCCTGTCGGGACAGGGAGTCGGCTAGGACGTTCAGACGACCGAGAATGTGACGAACAACCACTCCGGCGTGAACATCCTGAGCGAGCAGTAGAAGATCCCGAGCTAACTCGTACATCGGAAGCGAGTGCGTGCCGCCCTGGTTCCAAATGTAAGTAACCACTGTCGAATTGTCGGATAGTAGAAGGACCTGGCGATTCGACAGGTGAGGGATCCACTGCCTGAAACTCAGAAGAAGAGCAAGAAGCACCTTCTGGTTGATGTGTAGAGCTGCTTGATCCTGGTCCCAGGGAAAGACCGAGAGGATCCAACGTCGCACCCCATCCGAGATCGCTGGCATCTGCCGTCAGAACGCGATCGGACGTGGGTAAGTCCAGCGGAACACCCTGCGTAATGCACTGAACATCTGTCCAGGGAACAAGGTGAGGATACAGAGAGTCCGGAAACGGAAGCACCTGATCCAGAGAATCTACATTCGGCCTCCAACGACTGAGCAGAAAGTGTTGGAGAGGTCTGACACGCAGCCGACCTAGAGGAATGAGATCCGTCACCGAACCGCAGAGACCGATCAGCCGGAGAAAACTCCGAGCGGTCGCGGACCTGGACTGGGACAGAGCCAGAGCAAAAGCTGAGAGAATCACAGCCTTGGCCTGGGGAACAGTCACCAAATTGAATTTGGTTTGGAAAGACATCCCCAGATGACAAAACGACTGAGAAGGGACCAGGTCCGACTTCTCCTCGTTGACTCTGAATCCTAGCGACGTGAGCAAGCTCAACAGAGTGGCGACATCCGATTCCAGTAAGGCAGCATTGGAATGCCTCTGGAGGATATCGTCCAGATATGCCGAAGTAGTCACCCTGGACTGTGTGCGATGGAACGCTATCACATGCGACATCAGTCTGGTGAACGCCCAAGGAGCCAGGTTGAGGCCGAAAGGCGTGGCCTTGAACTGGTAAACTCGCCCCAGAAAAGCGAACCTGAGATACTTCCGTGATGCCCGATGCATCGGAACGTGGAAGTAAGCGTCTCGCAGGTCGATGCTGGCTGCGAAAATCTCCCTGGTGAATTGATTGGCGGACCGACCTGAAAGTCTCCATGCTGAACTTGGGAGCAATGATAGACTGGTTCAGGATACTCAGATCGATAACCGGTCGGAGTCGGCCGTCCTTCTTCGGCACCAAGAACAGGCGGGAATAGAAACCCACTGACTGAACGTTCTTGACGACCTCGATTGCCCCCTTTTCCAGGAGATTGGCAATCTCCGTGGACAAAAGTTCCCGACGTAAAACGTCTGAAGGAACTGTGGTTGGAAGAGGCACCCTTGACAGAGTGGGGTGCCGTCGGAAGGATATGCGCAGCCCGGACCAAACAACATCTAACACCCATGGATCGGATGTGATGGTGGTCCAATGGTCTGCGAACTCTGCTATCCTTCCTCCAGCCTGGGACGAGTCGAGGTGAGGACCTTCATTTCGAGCCCCGACGAGGCCCGCGAGAGGAGAAACCACCTCCTCTGCTAAATGAAGAATCCTGAGACTTCCCTCGATTCTGCCGAACCCTACCTTTACCCCGTGAGTAAGAAGTAGAGGCGGCGGCAGAAGGACCAGCCTTTTGCTTCACAGAGGAAGAAGGGTACTTGTTAGGCTTGAAACGGCCCTTGCCTCCCCGAGAAGGCTGATCAAGCTGACGAAACAGCAGCTGATCTTTGGAATGACGTAGGACGTCATCCCGGACCGTCGACACGGAACCATGGAAAAGTTGCGGACCTGCCAAAGAAGCAGATCGAAGAGTAGCACGCTGCTTCTCGGGAAGGGATCGTCCTGTGTCCAGCACAGCGTCCCTTCGAACTAATTCCAAATTAGCCGTGTTACAGGCATGCGTGTGAGTAAGGTGCATAAGCGCCTTGGACAGCACACGCAAAGGAGCCTGCACCTCGTCAAACTTATCTGGAGGCAGATAAGCAGCCAAAGCTGAGACGACGTGATCTGAGAGAGAAAGCATGCCAAGCATCTCTCTAGATAAGCCCAACGTGGACTCCAGAGTCGTCATTGGAATGACGGCCGACTTGGGCTTGGAAAGCCCGAGGGAAGTAGAGTCCTGATCCAGAACCGTCCAAGCCTGGCAGACTGACGGATTGGCGGAATCGTAGGAACGATAACGCACAGGAGGCAAAAAGGTGTCAACCCTGGTGAAGAACGAAGTCTTCAAAGCCTTGGAATTCAGCTTGGCATCCAATGCTGAAAAAGCTTCAACCACCTGTACCGACTGGCACGGTCGAAGGCGCCCAGAAGCAGGTTGCTCCATAGGCTGTTGGCACGCGACCGATGATCGCGGCCAGGCTGACACTGTCGGGTGGTTAGCAGGTTTGAGCTCAGGCAGAAACCCAAACACAAAGTCAAGAGCCGCCCCCAAGTCCGAAGACTGCTGGCCCTCGACCTCAAGCATGTCGGACTCCTCCCCAGTGTCGGAAGACACATAGCCCATCGTGGGCAAACCAGCCGACGCCTCCCATGGTGTCGGGACACCAGAGGAATCGGAAACCGGCCTGTTTCCAATCCTGGGAGGCGGCGCCATAGGAGGTGCCTGGAAACCACCCATAGCCTCGCTGGAAGCAACAGGAAGGCTCTTAGAAAGAACCTGAGTGAGTAAGGAGAGGGCCTCCCTAAGCTCACTGCCTGTACCGACCGGTTCGACAGGGGAGCGAACCGGCAAAGTGGCTTCACCTCTGACCCTCTTAACCAGCAAAGGGTCACGATCCTCCAAAACACCCGACGTGAGACGACGGGCGGCAGCCGAAACATCTGAAGGCAGACGAGTATAGGGGTACGATGCACCCCGAGGATCAATATTGCGAGAACTCATGAGAGTCACCGCGGACCTCTGCGGGACAGAAGGTCCAGGCTGCACAAAAGGCGTTGGTCCCCCAAAACTGGTCGTGTGACCAGAGTGAGTAGACGGAAACGCCACGGAGTTCATAGTGTTTCCACTACGAACATCCGAATCCAAAGACACAACTGTGGTGCTCGACGGCGAAGAGACCACAGTGATGGGCTCGGCCAGCAGCCCCTGCCAACTTCGCCGAGTTGAAGTCAGGGAAGGCTGAGGCCGATATCCCACGTCTACAGTATCGGACAGTCCTGCAGTCCCCTGCAGCGAAAAGCCGAGGCCGGCTGAAACACACAACGAAGCAGACGGGCCAGCAGCAGTAGTAGATACGTCGAGAGTCGTTGAGGCTGGTGAAATAGTGGAGAGAACACACCGGCTCGGCTCCGAAGGAGGAGTCACAACCCTAGTGACAGCCTCAGATGTCGACTGGAGGGGGACCGTAGTCCCGGAACCAGGCATCTCTACACCAGAACACTCAACGGCTCCCGCAGTATCCACCACAGGAAAAGACTGCACATCCCCCACGGAGGAGGAATAAGTCTCACCAGACAAAGTCGGCTCGGGAGGCCCCGAACGACCACGTTCTCCTTTCCCGTGGGAGCAGGAGGCACAGCCACGAGAACGAACGACACAGTTTACTGACCCCCAGAAGGTGGAAGACCATGTTCCACAGACACCACACGGCCGCTCGGCCGAACACCCATTACCGGAGGAACAAGACGAATGTACATCGTCCACATGCTTTGGCAGCAGACATTGCCCTCAAGGAATTGTCCTGGGCATGATAGAGGTGAGAGGAGCAGAGAAGGTGAGATGAGAAAACAGAACACCCCCAAAGAAGAGAGAAAGGTGACAGAAACAAAGACCCCAGACGGTCGACCGGGAACCACCCAACAGGAAGACTACTCTCAAAAGAAAGAAGAAACACTGTAGGAGTGGTACCCCGCTGACACCTAACTCTAACACAATTAGAAAATTTTGCAAAAAAAGCATTAACAATAATTGTGAAAAATCTAAGTCCGAACCGCGTGGCACGCGAAATTCGCGTGCGACTCGAGAGAGAGCAAATAAATATACATTATGGACATATAATAGAAAAGAGAATATAAAACACTGTTCCTGAGAATACAAAGGATACACTGTGGTATAATGAATCAGGAATCATCAAACATCGAGCTGGTGGAACACTGATAAGCGTGCAAAAAACATCTCGACACGAAGCGGATTTTAAAAAGAATGAGTCTTTAGAGACGGTATATGCGCACTGGCAACGGAAGTCGTAGAGTTGTACTTGGGAGAGAGCGTCCCGTACTGGGTCTGCGCCGGTTGCACTCGACCCAGTTTTGGCTTATTTTTATTGGTGCTTTTGCACCACTTTTCTTTCCCAACTTGCTTGGGAAAGACAAAAATAGAGAGTATTTTATCCGAGTTAGGGACTTCCACTGTAGTGCAAGCCTGTAGTAAACAATTGTGAGTAGGTTGATAAGAAATACAATTGAGTGGCCTCCACTGTAACATCAGAATTTTAACATATCAAAAACAAAATACATGGTTTCAACACCAAACAAGAGCAACGCGAAGCGTAGCATATGCCCCCTCCTGCAATATCATGGACAGAATAACAAATAAAACAAAGTTCAGTCTTGCAGAACTTTAGTTATAGAACAGAAATCAATTTCAAGTGTTTTTAACATTGGAGGTCACTGTGACTTTAAACTTTGGCACATTATGGTCAAAATAAATAGGCTTCTTCCACTCATCATACCTAACCTGCATCTGAAGTTTAGTAAAGATCTGGCTGGTAGAACTTTAGTTATAGAGCGGAAACCAATTTCAAGTGAATTTAACATTGGAGGTCACTGTGACCTTAACCTTTGGCACATCATGGTCAAAATAAATAGGCTTCTTCCACTCATCATACCTAACCCACACATGAAGTTTGGTAAAGATCCGGTTGGTAGAACTTCAGTTAAAGAGCGGAAACCAATTCCAAGTGTATTTAATATTGGAGGTCACTGTGACTTGAATTTGGCACACCATGGACAAAATAAATAGGCTTCTTCCACTCATTATACCTAACCCACCTGTGAAGTTTGGAAAGATCCAGTTGGTAGAACTTTAGTTAAATGACAGAATGCGAAAGGTTAACAGACGGACAGACGACGGACATGGTGATAACATAATGCCCCCTCCTCAAAGAGGCCAGGGGCAGAAAAAAACACAAGGTACGTCACTTCCTGAATTGTTTTTTAACAATCTGTGAAAAAACAAATAATTTACTGATCATTTTCAAATAAACAGTGAAATTACATCTGTAATTCACAAAGGCACATATTTGGCAATCTCTAAATCAAGTTTGGTGAATGCTGTCTTTCATCCTCAATTTTTTTTCACTTTTCACACTCTACATCACAAAGTGATTCTGGTCTTCTGACAACTTGGTAAATCAAGTATTCATGCCCTAAAAATTTCCCTGTCAGCTGATTGTTTGACAGCTTATCACTTCTACTTTGGTTTTCATTGTGGGTAATACATCTCATTTGTGTCTGCTGTTGAACGCAATGCAGAGAGAAACACCCACCGTCAAAGGTGAAATGCAAGCAGGGCCAACTAGATGCTCAAGTGAGCCTAAAAAGCTCACCTGGCTCAAGTTGTCATAAGAGATGAGTGTGTCAGTAAGTGATCAAGAGCAATTTTTTGATCGGCCATGACACAACCAAAGTCAATTTTCTGGCCATTGGTTTCTGGTCCAAGGAAAGCTTCTCAGGCAAAAAAAAGGACTGTTCTGTGAAGTCTCAAAACGTGTCCATACGAATTTTGTTTGGTTTTTAAAAGTTTCTGGCATAAATCAAGTACTTTTGACCCAGTTATACTACATGAGAATTTTGGTTCAAATCAGCCCATTGGTTCTGGAAATAGAAATTTTGAGTGCAGCCCAAAATGGGAAACCTCCCATAGGGAGTCCAAATTTTGACCGACTGAGTTCCTTTGAAAAACCTTGAATTTGCATCACTAAAGTAAGTTTCATACCGGAAATCTAAGCATTATTGCAAGTGGCTTATGAGAAGATGATTTTTAAAGCATTTTAGGCTTATGGGGCAATAACTCCATCCCAAGGGCCATAGCAACTTTTAGGGAAAAAAAAACAGAAGAGTAAACTTCACCAAGATGCTCTGTACCAAATTAGTTTAGACTTCGCCCAAAGGTTTTGAAGAAGAATACTTAGTTGATGAAGCACAAGAAAGCTAGCGACTCAGCATTTTGCCATTGCCAACTGTGTTAAAATGGACCTACCCATGCGGCACCGCCATGACAAAATCAATAGCGATTTTTTTGGTCCATCTGCTTCCACTGGTCCTAAGGAAGCGGCATACCAAAAATGAAAGTGTCAATGACACTGTAGCTCAACTTGTGTGTTGTGTTCGATGAAAAGGATAATGTTCAATGTTTATGAAAGGATTATGAAATAAGACAAGAATTGTGATAATTGGGAATATGTTCATTTCTGTTCCCTGTATCCTATGTTTATGATAAAAATAATATGAGGTGTACACTGTACTAAAGAGCTGAGAGGTGGGTTATTATGACCTCACAGTTAATGTATGTGGCCCTCACAGTTAACGTATATCAACAAAAGTTACCAAGTTACAGTGAAATTATTTCAAAATGAGTCATCCTATCAAGTTACATTAAATCCCTTCATAAATATGGCCAGTAGACTGTGCTAAAGGTTTTCGGGCTTCAGGCCCCTGTAGCAGGCAGTATCCCAATTGCGTTCAAAGGGGACGTTCTCATCTAGACATTATATGAAGTCAACCTACCAAGTTACAATGAAATCCCTTCATAAATATGACCTGTAGACTGTGCTAAAGGTTTTTAGGCTTTGGGTTCTGGCAGCCATCATGGTTGAATGATCGCAACCAAAAGGGGACATTCTCATCTGGGCATCATCTGGAGTGATCCTACGAAGTTACAATGAAATCCCTTCATAAATATGACCTGTAGACTGTGCTCTAGGTTTTTGGGCTTCAGGCCCCTGCAGCCGTCACAGTTGACCAATCACGACCAAAAGGGGATGTCATCATCTAGGCATTATATGGAGTCAAACTTATCGGTTACAATGAAGTCCTTCCATAAATATGACCAATAGACTATGCTAAAGGTTTTGGGGTTTTGGGCTCGGGCAGCCATCAAAGCTGAATGATCGCGACCAAAAGGGGACGTTCTCATCTAGACATTATTTAGAGTCATCCTACCAAGGTACAATGAAATCCCTTCATAAATATCACCTGTAGACTGTGCTAAAGGTTTTCGGGCTTTGGGCCCCTGTAGCCATCACAGTTGCCTAATGGTGTCCAAAAGGGGCTGTTCTCATCTAGACATTATATGAAGTCAACCTATCAAGTTACAATGAAATCCCTTCATAAATATGACCTGAAGACTGTGCTAAAGGTTTTCGGGCTTTAGGCTCAGGCAGCCATCATGGTGGAATGATCGCAACCAAAAGGGGACATTCTCATCTGGACATCATCTGGAGTGATCCTACGACGTTACAATGAAATCCCTTCATAAATATGACCTGTAGACTGTGCTCAAGATTTTCAGGCTTCGAGCACCTGTAGCCATCACAGTTGATCAACCACGACCAAAAGTGGATGTCATCATCTAGGCATTATATGGAGTCAACCTAACAAGTTACAAAGAAATCCTTCCATAAATACAACCTACAGACATGCTAAAGGTTTTTGGGCTCATGCAGCCATCAAGGCTGAATGATCGCGACCAAAAGGGGACGTTCTCATCTAGACATTATTTAGAGTCATCCTACCAAGGTACAATGAAATCCCTTCATAAATATCACCTGTAGACTGTGCTAAAGGTTTTCGGGCTTTGGGCCCCCGTAGCCATCACAGTTGCCTAATGGTGTCCAAAAGGGGCTGTTCTCATCTAGGCATTATATGGAGTCAACCTAATAGGTTACAATGAAATCCTTCCATAAATATGAACTTTTGCCTATGCTAAAGGTTTTTGGGCTCGGGCACCCATCAAGGCTGAATGATCGCGATCAAAATGGAACGTTCTCATCTAGACATTATTTGGAGTCACCTAACCAAGTTACAATGAAATCCCTTCAGAAATATGACCTCTAGACTGTGCTAAAGGTTTTCGGGCTTCGGGCACGGGCAGCCATACCGGTTGCAGAATCGTGACCAAAAGGGGACGTTCTCATCTAGACATGACCCCAAACCTGCATATGAAATTTCGTTACGATCAGACAAGAACTGCAGGGTGTAGCCCGTGCTAAAGGAAAATGTGAACAGACTCACAGACTCACTGACTTCCGCACGCGTGATGGCAATAGCTTATCTTGACTATGTCAAGTTAAGCTAACAATATTCTGGTCCATGCATTTTTTTAAATATGGGCACTTGAATTTTTTCTATTTTTAGCTCCTGAGGTTCCCATGGGGCAGCGGAAAAAAACATTTTCAGGCATAAATCAATTGGTTTTGACACAATTAAACTACATGTAAAAATATGGTTCAAATCAGTCCATCTGTTCATGAAACAAAAATTTTAGATGGAGCCCCAAATGGTCATGCTCCCTCTTAGAGCCCAAATATTGACCTACCAACTTCCCTTGAACAAACTTTAATCTTCACCACCAAAGGAAGTTGCATATCACATATCAAGGCATTCTCTCTGGTGGTTCATAAGAAGAAGATTTTTAAAAAATGTTAGGCTTTGTGGGCATTAACCACAGCCGAAAGATGGCAGAACTTTGAACAAAGTAGAAAGGTATACTCTTTTTTTTTTGAACAAAGTAGAAAGGTATACTCTAAAGAGTCTGTGCCATGTATATATGAATTTAGGCCAGTAGTTTTAAAGAAGAAGACAAGTTTCAAATTAGTTGATGGAGTACATGAAAGATGATGACTCAGCATTTTCCCATTGCCAAGTGTTAAAATGGAAATCCACATATGGCACCCCATGACAAAAGCGATAGCAATTTTTTTGGTCCATCTGATTCCACTGGTCCTAAGGAAGCTGCATACCAAAAAAACTATGTTCTCGACCGTGCAATTTGAAATATGGGCATTTCATTTTTTCTATTTTCAGTTCCTGGGGTTCCCACAGGGCAGTGAAAAAATTGTTCAGGCATCAATCAAGTACTTATGATCCAATTGTACTACATGTCAAATTTGGTTCAAATCAGCCCATCAGTTCTTGAAATACAAATTTTGGGTGGAGCCGCAAATGGGCCTGCTCCCACAGAGAAATACTGATCTACAAACTTCCCTTGAATAAACTTTAATCTTCACCACCAAAGGAAGTTCCATACCAAATATCAAGGCATTCTCTCTGGTGATTCATGAGAAGATTTTTAACCACAGCTCGAAGATGGCAGCAGCTTTGAACTAAGTTGAAAGGTATATTCCAAAGATGGTCTGTGCCATATATGTTTGAATTTGGCCCAGTGGGTTTGAAGAAGAAAAGTTTCAAAAGTTAATGGACGATGGTCAATGTACGACAGACCAAGGACGACAGACACCAAGCGGTGGCAACAGCTACCACTGACTTTCAGTCAGGTGAGCTAAAAAGAGGAAAATCATTATAAACATGACATTTCATTTCGAAGTATTTCAACCTTTAAAGATCAAGAAATTTTTCATTGATTTTTGCTACACTAAGACAGTTTATGTCTTGTGACTTTCCAGTTGTATCTTGTCAAGTATTGGAGCCTATGTTATAAACAGCCAAGACTTATCTACAAATAACTGACAGTGTACTTATAATGTACCTTGTATGTTTACATAAAGACTGCATTCATGAACCCTTTACCCAATGCACAGGATATCAAAATTTATTATTTAAATCATTGTTTTTCAAAATTTTTCAAAAATTTCAACAGCATATCATATGACCTCTCATTGGAACAACCTTGATGAGCTTGTTCCAATGAGTGGTCACGTGATATGATTCTGTTTAAACTGCTGAGTTTGAAAATTACACATGTAGATGCGAAGGGTTAAGGCTACAATTTGGACAAATTTGAGGCAAATCAAGAATGATTCTTGCAAAAATGGACCTGGCAAATCATGTAGCAAAGTGACAAGTGGTGCTCAAACATATTAATCTCAGCTTGAGGAAAATCATGAGATTTTGTCTTTGAAATCATAGGACTGAGCAAACAATAGTGACATTTTAAAATGGGATTTTTTTCAAACATAATTCAGTAAATAATGAAAATCAACTACAAATGTATTTCAGTGACCTTGGGCAGGAAGTATACACTGAGTTTTATTGAGAACATTTCCAAAGCACCTGTATTAGAATTGTCCGCAGATCAAGGGAGAATACTCTAAAACATTTAGCATGTGGATTGCCCAAAACAAATCACACAAGTCATAAAGGTGTTTGTTACTTACAGTCAAAACTTGTGTCACTTTGTTTTGATAATAATTGTTATTCAACCTTCTGAAATGGACTCACCGGATTCAAGCATACATAAGAAAATCAGCACAATATTGTCAAAAATGAGTTTTGTATTGTTGTCAAAACAGTTGTCTGACACTTTACTAATTTGCATACAATTGGTAGTATTCAACTGTATGAAAATTTTGCAGACGTGTTTTATGCATAATTCTTGACAGATGACTGAATGAAGTTATGATAGCTGTATACAGTGCACTGGTGTAATGGGATTTCCTTTTGTTAACAATAGAAATTGGGTTGAAAGAGAACATTGAACCATGATCTGTTTTAATAAAATAACAAATACTGTGTTGAAAATGTGAGAATGCTGAGAGAAAAGGATAGCACAGTTCCGTAATTCAAAACACAGAAGATTCCGACATTAAAATTTCAACCAAGGGATTTGGCCTCAAAATCCTAGAAAGAAGTTAACATGTCTCAAATTTGGGAACATCTGTTATATCGTTTTTAGCTTTGCATGAATCAAGCATGATTTGCCCGATTGCAATAGTAGGCAAATCTACATGCAAACTGATTGAATTTGATTCATGGATTCACGTCAAAATTCTACCCCTGTGTATGCTGCGGTACCCATTCTAAGGTTGTCAAAAATTGACCTGAGTTGGAAACAGGCCCCTAAGGGTTAAATACTAAATGTACTGTACCTTCATTTCTTTGTTTTTACTCATTTCTTGTTTAATGCTCTGTAATAATTTTGAGAAGAAGTTCTCCTTTCCACTTGACATGCATCGTACCTAAAAGAAGTGAAGAGAAATCTGATCCAAGATCTCAACATCTGTCTGCTATCAGCAGAATTCAGTAAATGTAAAAATTCAGCATTATGTTTTGCAGGAGATATATATAACTATCTATACTTACACCATATCAGCAGCTAAGATTAGGTTCCAATTTTACTCATACTTGTAACATCTGGGGGACTTTATTTCATCATCACAGTAACTTCTTTAAACTGGATCTAAGGGACCAATGTGGATTGCTATGTTGGACTCATAGCATCAATTGAAGTAAGCATGTTATTCAGTTTATGTACAAAGGTTACTTGATTGCATTCATCGAAAGTCTTTTGGAGCCTGTACCTATACAATCTTGATAAAAATGGATCTAGTTCATGCATGGTGCCTTCAGAATTCATACTCCTACGATTCAATTGAGGATTCTCTTGACCCCAAACCAGGCAATCCTGTTCATTATCAATTAAATTAAGACTGGCAACTGGACCTCTGTTATGGTTGTAGAATCTGACTAGTACATATATATCGGCATGATACTGCTAGCACCTTACACATACATATTTGAGTGACACACGGTCATTCTTGTTACTGGCTTTACATTTCTGAAAACCTCCCAGCATTTTAGTTGGATGACTTCTGGAAATTCACTTTCGAATTTCAAAACCATCCAGTAAGTCAAATTGCATCAATTAACATTCAAGAACAGCAACTCGAAAACGTAATTAGACTACAGAATGGCATTCAAACTGCTGACTGTTGTCTCTGCTTGGTGTGCTTTGGTAGGTAGGTTGGTTAATTAAATGTAAAGAAACACAGATAGATAGACCTGCCATAAACTCATTTACATCAGACAGCAGGCAGCGTTCAATTTTTGGTCCTATCTTGTAAGATAACATCACTTCAGTCAAAACCTTGTCTCCAAACATCAGAAGCAAAATCTACAGCATTTTTAATATCCAAAAATTGCTTTCTCTCCATCTTTCAATGAATTAAAATACAAATATATGCAAATGATGTGATATAATGACAGAAAAAATGAAAATTTCATCTAATTTCTGTATTTATCATACCTCCCACTGCTGGCACTCTATTGGTGAGAATTCAGGCCAAACACTCAATTTAGGACACCCCCCCCCCCCCCCCCCCCCCCAAAATTAAGCCAAAACAAACAAGGGCGCATGTATCGCTGAAGCAATACAATGTCCCCTACCGGACTAATGAGCATTAATAATTATACAAATGTTATAACCTAGATGTTATCAGCATGAATTCCGTTGAAGCATTTCCAAAAAAAGTCCAGAAAACTGATATTTTGGCGCTTTTCCATATTTCTAAGGGCCATAACTCACACAAGAATAATGCAATCAGCATGAAACTCAAACTTGATCTGTAAGTCATCGCTCTATAGTAGGTTACCAAGAATGAAATCATTCGGTTGAAGCATTTCCAAAAAAAGTCTTGAAAACTAAAGTATGACTGACAGACTGACGGATGGACAGAGTACAAATGAAACTTAATCTGTAAGTCATTGTTCTATAGTAGGTTACCAAAAATGAAATCATTCCGTTGAAGCGTTTCCAAAAAAAGTCTGGAAAACTAAAGTATGACTGACAGACTGACGGATGGATGGACAGAGTGTAAATGAAACTTGATTTGTAAGTCATTGTTCTATAGTAGGTTACCAAAAATGAAATCATTCCGTTGAAGCATTTCCAAAAAAAGTCTGGAAAACTAAAGTATGACCGACAGACTGACTGACAGACTGACGGATGGATGGACAGAGTGTGAATGAAACGTGATCTGTAAGTCATCGTTCTATAGTAGGTTACCAAAAATGAAATCATTCCGTTGAAGCGTTTCCAGAAAAAGTCCGGAAAACTGACATTTTGGCGCTTTTCCATATTTCCAAGGGCCATAACTCACACAAGAATAATGCAATCAGCATGAAACTCAAACTTGATCTGTAAGTCATCGTTCTATAGTAGTTTACCAAAAATGAAATCATTCCGTTGAAGCGTTTCCAAGGCATGAAACTCAAACTTGATCTGTAAGTCATCGTTCTGTAGTAGGTTATCAAAAATGAAATCATTCCATTGAAGAGTTTCCAAAACAAAGTCCGGAAAACTGATATTTTGGCGCTTTTCCATATTTCCAAGGGCCATAACTCACACAAGAATAATGCAATCAGTATGAAACTCAAACTTGATCTGTAAGTCATCGTTCTATAGTAGTTTACCAAAAATGAAATCATTCCGTTGAAGCGTTTCTCAAAAAAAGTCTGGAAAACTGATATTCTGGCGCTTTTCCATATTTCCAAGGGCCATAACTCAAACAAGAATAATGCAATCAGCATGAAACTCAAACATGATCTGTAAGTCATCGTTCTATAGTAGTTTACCAAAAATGAAATCATTCCGTTGAAGCGTTTAAAAAAAACTCCAGAAAACTGATATTTTGGTGCTTTTCCATATTTCCAAGGGCCGTAACTCACACAAGAATAATGCAATCAGCATGAAACTCAAACTTGATCTGTAAGTCATCGTTCTATAGTAGTTTACCAAAAATGAAATCATTCCGTTGAAGCGTTTCCAAAAAAACTCTGGAAAACTGATATTTTGATGCTTTTTCCCATATTTCCAAGGGCTGTAACTCACACAAGAATAACGCAATCAGCATGAAACTCAAACTTGATCTGTAAGTCATCGTTCTATAGTAGTTTACCAAAAATGAAATCATTCCGTTGAAGCGTTTCCAAAAAAAACTCTGGAAAATAAAAGTGTGACTGACAGACTGACAGGCTGATGGATGGACGGAGTGCACACCTATAGTCCCCTCCGGCGATGCCGGTAGGGGACTAAAAAAAAACTAGTGTCCTGCATGGGCCTCTATACAAAATGTCTGCACATGTGCAGAGACAAGGAAATGCCCTCTAATACTGCCAATAACCATTCTTTTGTGGTGCCTGCTGAGTGTAGTTTAGTTATATGCTGGGAGGTGTAAGTTATTAACTCATGGGAGGGCACTTCCTCTCTAGGCCAGTGGTAGGTGTGATAACAGAAAATTACTTGAAATTTCCACTGTTTATCCACTATTACCACTTGCCCAGACATTGTTGAATAGAAAAAAGGAAGGAGGGCCAATACAGGCCTATAACGATTATGAGCAGGCTTGCATAGTTACTCCAGCATAAATGATTCAGTGAGAGAGTTTAGGGAACACCAAAACTAAATCTACCTCCAAGAATAAAGGATAAACATTTGTGGATAAAAGTAGAAATCACATAAGGTTATAAGAATCCTAAACTGGAGTCTATCCATAATAATATAATGACCAAACATTTCCCAAAATGCTGTAAAGATTAAAGGAAACATGATAAAAAAGTGTCTAACTTTAAAGAAGATATGTATATTTAATCATGAGATATTACTGGATGAACTCATAATTAAAAGACTTAAAACACAGATGAAAATTCCCACATAACTATAGGTCATTGAACAAACACAATAAGAGAGAAACTCCTATACCTATATATAGCAAAGGCAAATAGGATCCCCCCCTCCACCCCACCCCACCCCTGTTTTGTGAGATAAAATTGTATGTACAAAACAGAGAGGTAGATAACAGAAAATGTATTTGACAGACACAGCAATAAGTACATTAACCCTTTACCCAACGTTATGGCCAAAACTGGCCAGTGCTATTCACAAAAATCGCCAAATAATTTTCATAGGTTATGACCCCTCGATGAGCTCATTCCAAAGAGGGGTCATAACCTATGTTTTTGAGACAAAAAAAAAAAAAATTAGTTATTCAAGAATTTTTTTTTGCAAGTTTCGTCTGCTTTTCATGTTAGGTAAAGGGTTAATGTAAGATATTTTGTAGCATTGATAGAACATATAGATATCTTAACCCTTTACCTAACGTAACGGCCAAATCCGGCCAGCACTATTCTCAAAAATCGCCAATTAATTTTCATTATTTTTTTCATTTTTTGTCTCAAAAACATAGGTTATGACCCCTCGTTGGAACAAGCTCGTCGAGCTCGTTCCAACGAGGGGTCATAACCTATGTTTTTGAGACAAAAAATGAAAAAAATTAGTTATTCAAGAATTTTTTTTGCATGTGTCGTCTGCTTTTCATGTTAGGTAAAGGGTTAATACACTGATGCAGATTTCATAACAGATGCATGTAGAAGGCTCATCTGGAGGGCACTTTTTGCAAAAAACTGGCAATGTAAAGAATTTGAACTGCCCAAGAGAAAGAAGCAATCACTGAATGAACTGACTTTGTGAGCAGAACAAATAGTAACATGAATAAAGAGGGCAGCTAATCAACCTATGGAAAGATGAGGGATGATAGTAGTTTTAATACATGTACACCCACTAACCAAACTTGGTGAAAGAGTAAATAAAAATATTGTGCTAGTGTTGGGATCGGTATGAAAAACTGACCGATGATTGATTATTAATCGATTAATAATGGCTTCCATAATGTGCATCGCAAAACTTGATCCATGTGCTTTTATTACTCTAAATTATTTTAAACTATTGCCGGTATTATTTATTCAGATTATTCTGCTATTAGTTTCAAGTATTGTTATTGTGCAAGGTAGGGTAAGTGTACAAGTTGCTTAAAAATTAATAAATTTAATTGTCTCTCTCTCTCTCTCTCCCTCTAACCACCCAATCCCATGCCACTCTAATTTAGTTTCTTTACTTTAATTTAAAATAAACTAACTCAGATGTGAGTCTTCCATGGAAGACGTGTGTCGCCTGGCGTTTCAGACAGAATTCTAAGTGGAAAAGGGGCATAACTCTGGAAAAAATACAGCAGATCAAAAAATAAAATAGGAGGTGCACAATGCCATTATGTAATAAAGAATCACTGAAAGTTTCATCAAAATCCATTCATAGGTTAAAGAGGAGTGGCGGATAAGAGAAAGTGTGACGCGGACGACGATGCGGACGACGCAAGATGACGGGGCATAACTCTGGAAAAAATACAGCGGATCAAAAAATAAAATAGGAGGTGCACAATGCCATTATGTGATAAAGAATCACTGAAAGTTTCATCAAAATCCATTCATAGGTTAAAGAGGAGTGGCGGATAAGAGAAAGTGTGACGCGGACGACGCGGACAACGACGCAAGACGACAAAAGTAATCCCTATATGTCGCTCCCCACTTCGTGGGGTGGCGACACAAAAAGGCATTATTAAATACATTAGATTCCTTTTATTGCTCAAAAATCTTCCAGAATCTCAGCTCTACTCACAATCCCCCGGGGACGATAAGCTCCAGGTCGAAATGGTTGGGCCGAAAAGCGCTGGACTGAAAAGCAAGTGTTTTCTGAGTATTGATGGTCACCACTGAAAGTATGAACTTGATGATAGTGTTTGCATATCGCTTTTGACATGTCCAGGTTTTGTGTTGTTGGCAGCCCATTTTCTTTTTTATGAAAGCCAAAGTGGGTCCATATAACAGATCTCCTTTTGTCGTATAATTTATCCAAAATTTTATCTGTCATCAAGTTTGCCTGCCATATTGTTTACTTGTTTTGATTGTTGAGACTGGGCCGCATTCGTCTTGGGAAAAATAAATTAACGAAAGAGCTTTCCTGGTTTGATTAAAATTTAAGTTGTGTTTTTATTGTTATATTTCTACGTGAATTGTGAGAGAAGTTTGATATATTAAACTCATGTGCAGTGGTGTACCACATATACAGGTGATATGTTACGGAAATACAAACCAGTTTTTCATGTCGTAAGCGACACCATGTCTTCTGGAAATGAAATCTCTGCGATGATTTTCGTACCACTTCTCAGCTTCCAAAGTTTCTTAGTTTACGCAAAAATCTACACGATTAATCCAAATAAAGATCCAAACGAGCAATGCTCGATGAACTTGATTAATCGGAACATCACTATATTGTGCTATGACAAAAGTAAAAATACCAAAGGTGAAGCTAGTAAAGTGGCATGGACAGGTAATGTAGGCCTAAGTGACTTCCTGTGACAGAATCAGTATTCAGGATTATAGGTAGAAAGCTGAACCAATAGTTAGTCTTCCAAATGTTGGATAATCCTCTTAGCACACAGGTATTAAAATTAAACAATTAAAATAGTAGAATGACTCCCTGATACTCCCTGACACAAATGAATAGATCGAAGTATCCTTTGCTTTGTAATAAAAGGAACTAGAGTGCACTGTCACAGTGCTGAAGCTGCGACGATTCGTACAATGCCAATGATGTTTTAAAACTTGTTGGTGACAAAAAAAAACTCGTTGGTGACAAGTCCATAAATGTGACAGAAATTATCCGAATGACATACACTATTGAGAGGGTGTAGACATCATGAAGATACACTTGCATACCAAGAATGGTGTCATTCCATCAAGTGTTTTAGGAGTTATGGTGTTTTTTAAACTCACTGGTGGCAAAAAAACTTGTTGGTGACAAAAAAACTCGTTGGTGACAAGTCCATAAATGTGACAGAATTATCTAAATGACATGCACTATTGAGAGGATGTAGACATCATGAAGATACACTTGCATACCAAGTATGGTGTCAATCCATCAAGTATTTTAGGAGTTATGGTGTTTTTTAAACTCATTGGTGACAGAAAAACTTGTTGGTGACAAAAAAAAGTTGTTGGTGACAAGTCCATGTGACAGAAATTATCCGAATGACATGCACTACTGACAGGGTGTAGACATCATGAAGATACACTTGCATACCAAGTATGGTGTCATTCCATCAAGTATCTTAGGGGTTATGGTGTTTTTTAAACCCACTGGTAACAGACCAACCGACAGACAGACCGACATTGCCACATATAGATCTGCTTGTCGCAGCTAAAAACATCTATGTGAAATTTGTTGTAAAATGCAGGGGAAGAATTTTGTGGGAATAAGATTCTTGTTATGCTTCGCAATAACTGAGCAATAGAAAAGTATGGACATTGTATCATTTCTTCTCTATTAATTTTATAGAAATTTTATCCCTATATTGGATGTAAAAAAAACTAAGCTTGTGACGCAACTAAAATGTCTTCAGGCATGCCCAGTATGTTACAACCTGAGTAACACAGCCTCGCAACAGTTTGGTGAAAATCTGACCTGGCAATCTAGAAAATCAAGGAATGCAAAACAGTTGCCCTCCTCAGATTGCTTGGGAGTGCAATTGCACCTGAAATTTTCAATGCAAAAACTTTTATGCTATTTTGGTTATATTCACATCAAGGTATTAATATTGTGACTGAAAATTTGTACTACATTCAGCTACATAGTGGAAAAATTCATACACACATCTCATTATTCAAAATGTTGCATTCAATTCTAATGTGACGGGTGACAGGAAGCTGGAGTACCCGGAGAGAACCACCGAGCAACGGCGAGCAACTGTCAGCTCCCCAACATACTGACTCCGCACAAGCAGGGTTAGCATTGGTTGAAGACAGGTGCACCATCGATGTGCAGTACGCCTTAGTTCACAACGCCACCGTGCCCCCACGTGGGCAATGGGGGTGAAGTGTCTTACCCAAGGACACAACGCGGTTGCCGCAGGTGGGATTCGAACTGAGGACCTCTCGGCTTATATGGGTTAACAAAGAACAAACTTGCTCCAAAATAGGCAGACATTGTCACACTGACTCACATTAATTATATGAGACAGAGTAAAGCATGCAAGTTACTTGCTGACATACTTGTTTGCTTGCATGATCATCATACTGTATCAGTCGCTGAAAATGATCATTCTTAGCCCTTTACCCATTGCGGGTAGCAGACGATACTTGCAAAATAAATTCATGAATTACTAAAAATTTTCAATTATTGTCTCAAAAAAACATAGCTTATGAAACCTCATTGGAACGAGCTCGTTCCAATGAGGGGTCATATGCTATATTTTTGAGACAAAAATTGAAAACATCATAAATTTCAATGAAGATTTTTGTATATAGGCCTAGTCGGTTTTGTTTGTTAAGTTGGGTAAAGGTGCTGTAAATCATCAATGGTATGGTATGGCAATTATTCAGATATCTATAGTTAATCCATGTGATTAATCGATCAAGAAAACCCCTTAACCATTTCAGCTCTAATAATTGTAAGAATATGGAGGTTTCTATTGAACACTGCTGTAAACGACAGAAACCTGACAAGTGCAGTCCATAAGCATGGGGATATGTCCTCTGCATATGGCAAGAGATACGAGTTACAACGGACCACACAATAGCAGCTAACCTGCACCATAGGAAGCGATATTTATAACAGGACATCTTCTAGTTATACCACAAATAAATAAGAGTTGGTAATAAAAAAAAAACGCAAAGCCAAATATGGAGGACCGAAAGCGACATCCATCCCAATTTGTAAAGAATAATATCAGATAGGAAGTACCTTGGTAAAGGTATATAGAGGATATTCAAGAAAATTTGATGAATACCGAAAATATCTCGTGAGTGGCTACAAAGAAATATGAGGATCTTCACGAGCGACGCAGTCGCTCGTGAAGATCCTCATATTTCTTTGTAGCCACTCACGAGATATTTTCGGTATTCATCAAATTTTCGTGAATTTTCTTTTTATTTAATGCTCTACGACTACAAACTCTCCAATTTGTGGCCTTTATTTGCCATTAAGGCGCAAAATTTATGTGCCGAACCGGCGTCCATACAAAAATTACAACAACCAAACTCCAACCATTGGAATGTGTGAATATCCGCACAAAAAGTAGTCCCGTCTTATTTCTCCCCTAACTTTACGATTTACCAAGGCTGGCGAATTGAAATAATCGCAATGTGTTTCGAAGAAATAGAACAATAACAAAAAACACCACTTTCTTATTTTCAATAACAAGACACGTCATTTTATTTTTTTTGAACTCAATGCACTGAAGACGTGTGAAGTTGAACTGAAGAAATTTGAAAGTGATTTCGGCTTTTCGCTGGAAGGTGAATGAGAAAGTCAAACTTTGAAACCGCTGATTTAATGAATTGATTTAGTCACTGTCACTATCAATTATTCGAATTCGTTTGTATTTGGGACTCTGGAATTCATTACTGATGTGCTGACTCATTTAAAGTACATGTGATTCGTCATCCGAACCTACGATGAAATATCGATTTCTAAATATCATTTTGATATTTCGTTTTGCCGACCGACAGGGGAATATGACTTAATTTTTCAGCGTGAATTGATGCCAGAGCATTAAATAAATAGACCTTCATCCTTGGTAGCACCCCCATTCACACTTAATATCGATCCCAATACATACATTTTCCTTATGTAAGAAAATCTGTATTGCGGAAAGCCGACTATATCTTTTAAGTAAATGGTGAAATAATACGTGTAAGTGTATGAGAGACTTGGTCCATGTTTACTGCGATATAGAGCTCATAAAGTAATAGAGATAAGATGAAACCAAAAACAACTGCTTTTAACAGCAGAAAAAGAGTTATGGCAAGCACAGAACAAGAGATTGATATTGGAATTTGAAAGCATAATTAGCTGTAATCCATCAGCAGCTTATAACAGGCCTGAAAGATATGCCTGATTACCACCCAAATTCAATTCTTCAGTAACTTCAGTATTCCGCTGTGCAATCAATGTACCATGGTCAAGGACACAGAGCTCTGTACATCCATCCCAGCTGATGCCGCCACAAACCATTATTGACCTTCCACCATAGCGGTCATGCTCAGCAATGTTGGCTGCATGGAATCACTCTCCTGGTCTTCTCCATACCCTAAAACACTTATCTGTGTTGTTTAGGCAGTACCTTGACTCATCTGTAAAAAGGACAGGTTGCCAATCTTCTCTGGTCCATCCAACGTGATCCATGGCCCATTCATATCGTGCCTGGCGGTGGTTCTGGGACAGCTGAATGCGAATACACTGTCTTCTCAATCGGAGACCACCTACATGCAACCTTGCCGGATAGTCTGCATCGAAATATTTACCCCAGATGCATTCTGAAGGTCACTGCGACGCTGGGTTGCTGTGTCAAAGCGGTTCCTACGGGCCTGAATGATCAAAAACCGGTCTTGAGCTGCAGATGTTGCCCTGTCTCTGCCATCACCATGTCGTCTCATGAACTCAACAGATACATAAAGTAGAAGAACACCCCCAACTACGAGAAGGTGGCAGAAAAAATCACCAGTGGGTACACGACAGAACCCAGACGGCCGACAGGGACCAAAAAACAGAAATTCAGCCCTCAACAGAGTGAAGAAATCCTGTCCATAAGTCCCTCATTGACACCTAACTCCAATAATAATAATAAAATTTATCAACCGAAAAATTTTATAAACATTCGCGAAAACGGAATATATAAATAAAATTCAATGAGAATGTGGTTGAAAATATTAACGAGAATATATAAAACACAGTCCTGTTATTATACGATCTTCAGATCCATAATTCCAGTCACAGGAAAACCATTATCGACGAGTTGAATTATCACTGTTTCGTAATGCAAAATGGCGACACGTCCTCCACGTTTCGCAGGCAAAAAAAGAATGGTTTGATGACTGCTTGTGCACTGGTTAACGGAAGTCATGGAATTGTACAAAGAGAAGAGCGTCCCCTACTGGGTGTGCGCGGATGGCGCTCTACCCAGTTTTGACTTATTTTTTCGTGGTGTTTTTACACCACTTTTCTTTCCCAAATCTCTTGGGAAAGATGAAAATAGAGAGTATTTTATCCGAGTTAGGGTCTTCCACTGTAGTGCAAGCCTGTAGTAAACAACTCTGGTCATAACAAATGAAACAAAGAATATGCATACAAGTAAATTTTATTTAATAAAAGAGTCCTTTATTATAAATATTTCACTTAAATCCACGTTTTTTTTTTGTTTAATTAATTTCAATTTTGCTACATGGTCAATTGAGTGCCAAAGCAAAAATAGGTGACTTAAGCACATCACCTAATGACCTCCACCTTCACTTAAATAATGATTACTGGTGAATAAAATGTGCGAAAAAGAATTATAGAATATATATTTCTTTATTTGGTTCAAACATCCACTTATTTTTTAATCAATTATCCACTCGATCTGTGATCTACTATGGCAAAGGAGAAGAATACAGTTTAAAAATGTGTCAATTTGCTCACAGAAATTCACCTTGCTTCCGTGATATGCTAAAAAATTATGGCTTAAAGTTGATACACATCGGATGTATTTTTGAATAGTCAATAACACTGATTATTGTTCTGCTTTATGTCTCATTGCTCAGGCGTCCATTACTGGAAAGCTCTGAATGGTAATTGCAGAGGTCAAAACAGAATTATGAATTAGTAATGACGAGAAAGAATCTCGACCTCCAAAGGCCGAAATGTCCCCTCACAGAAATTGGTGCATATACCCAATAAAGAAACATCACATCTAAAAAAACAATGATTTTTTAACATGGCATAAAGAGCATCAGCAAATTTTTAGCCTATGAACCGATGGCTGCAACATGGTCCCAGTGATGGTTCAAGAGCTGAAATTGTTTAGGTCTTCTTGTGTATATTGTTCGCACATGTATGTTTCCCTGAAATTCATCCAGTTTCCCTGAAAATCACCCTCAAGTTTTCTGAAAAAAATTTTTTGAGTTTAATAACATGTCTGTCCTACATGTATCTCTCTTAAATTTTGGAATATTACATGCTTGTCAAAAATAAGAAATTAGTTGATCTAATGCTGTTTTTCGGATTTTGGCATCAGGTATATTTGAGATCACTGCAATCAGGTTGTGATTGTGACATGCCCATTTGCAAATCTACACGAGTTAGAGGAAGGAAATTCCACAGTTTGATGCAGTGCTTTATGCAATTCCTGCTTCTGATTGTTCAATCTTCTGTCTTCAAAACTTGACTCCCTTCCCATCTAACTCTGTTCATTAATAGACATGGATACCCAATACCACCCTCCCCATCCCCACCCCATCCAAAAGTTTCAGGCAACCAATCCACAAGTATGATATATAAATACTTGAACCACACCTCCTTTTCATATCTGTAACTGTTTCTAAAGATTGATCCATATATGACATATGAATTTGCATTAATCAGTGGCCGATGATCTGGGTATCGTTGTTTAGATGTTTCCACTTGGAGGGTTTAAAAGAGTCTAAGATAAACTGTTTATCTCGAGTGGGTCGACCCTGTATAATGGTTTGGGCAGTTAAGGTGGAACATTTTATCAAATAGACAGAAATTATGCCAAATAAGGCTGGTGATGGGTTAGTACTAAGTGGAAATGATGTTGCATTGAGAGAAAAAAGCAGGGATGAATCGTCCTCTCGGTTTTTCATGTGATCGAAGGGGCTCCCACACGGTCTCGGCAATGCAATGTGAATGTTGGGTAGAGATCATAGAACAAATTCTGAAAATTTCAAGTAGCTACGTTTAATAGTTTGGGCACAGTGGGCATATGCCTGGCACTACTATTTCTTTCATTTTAATGTTGGATTGGCCAAATTAACGATTTCTCATTTAACCAAGGGCAATTTGTGTTCACTTTTTACTTTGACAGTTTATCTGAGTTTTAAAAGCCTGCTAGGCATTGTATGGGCTGGGCCAGGTCTGACGATCCCCGTTGTGGCACCTGGCTTGGTATCTCAGATGATTTCTACAACACCCTGAACTTGCTTTCTTTCTGTCTTTCCTGTGACAAAATGGACTTTGGCTACCCAGTCCCTTTTGTCCCCATATGTAACAACTTGACCTTCATGACATACTCACCCTCGCATAGTTGTCTAAACAATCTGTGCTGCTCTTTCATCTACCATTTGAGATCCCTAAAAGACCACCGCAGTAGAACAACTTCAAACTCAGTCTTGGCATCATTTGTCTTCTTGAAACACTGTTCATAGACAGGTAGACGGGGAGGGCCTAGGCATCAATGCCGATGAATTGCTTCTCCACTTGTGTGGGGTTGGGCATTTCCACAAGTATATCATCAATGAGATCAACCATAGTAAATTGTATATACAGAGGCTGTGTATTTCTCTAAATCGACAATCAACTTTCAAACTCACCCCCATAACACAGACTGGGAGGCTCTGATGGGTTGGGATGGTCTGGTGGGGCCCTAGGCTAAGAGGGGGTGGTGGGCAGCATTATAGTTGATTTGATGGAGCAGGTCAGGTGGGACCTAGGTTGACCTGGGGGGTCAGGAGTGGGTATATAGTTTGGTGCACACAAGGGCTGGGAGGCTTGGAAAGCCAAACTAGCTTGTCTGTTTGCCCACCCTGCAGCTCAACCAGATTGCAATCTAACCAAGAAAGCAGAAATTTGTGCGTTTACAGTTGAATTAAAATTGCGAGTTCACAGTTAATCCTTACCTGAGATATTCGAAAATCAAGCTGGCCACTGTTTCTTTGTATTGAAGAAATTCTGATGTTGTGTATTGCATGTTTACACAAAGTTAAACTATCTCTGTTACATATCTGGAAAAAAATTGAAAGGTGTTCTGTTAGACCAATTATCATTTAATAATTTGGTAAGCATGAAGAATAGAGGACCCAACAAATTAATTAACAAGAGGTCCACATCGGAGATGCAGGAGTCGCATTGTGGTGGCAATCGGAGAGTGTTGCATATCCATAACCTGGTTATCAATCATATGCCGGTTGTCAAATCTGGAACCTTTGTTCAAGTTATAATGCTATTATAAGTTCAGAATTCGTAAAAAGTAATTAAGGCCCATAACTATATAACGAAATAATGGGCCGGGTCAGTTTTCAAACCTGATTGAGATATTATTGCAAAAGACTTTGATGGCAAATATCAGTCAAATCAGAAAATGTTTGTTCAAGTTATTGTGTTAACAAGCTTAAAATTCGTAAAAAATGACTAATTAAGAACCTTAACTCTGGAATGAAAAATCAGGCCGGGCGAGTTTTCGAATTTTCTTAAGATATTATTGCAAAAGACTTGTGTGGCAAATATTAGTCAAATCAGAGAAGGTTTGTTCAAGTTATTGTGTTAACAATCATAAAATTCGTAAAAATTGCCTAATTAAGGTAACTTTGTAATGAAAAATTGGGCAGGGCCGGTTTTTTTAAATTGCTTGAGATATTATTGCAAAAGACCTGTATGGCAAATATTAGTTAAATCAGAGAATGTTTGTTCAAGTTATTGTGTTAACGATCTCAAAATTCGTAAAAATTGACTAATTAAGGCCCATAACTCTGTAAAGTTATAATTATTATTTATTGGTGTTTAAGGTCACATATTTCTGCACAATGGCTAATCATGACCGCGACAGTTTTATGGGTGGAGGAAGCCGGAGTACCCGGAGAGAACCACCGAGCAACGGCGAGCAACTGTCAGCTCCCAAACATACAAACTCTACACAAGCAGGGGTAGCATTGGTTGAAGACAGGTGCACCATCGACGTGCAGTATGCCTTAGTACACAAAGCCACCGTGCCCCCATGTAGGCAATGGGGTTGAAGTGTCTTGCCCAATGACACAACGCAGTTGACGCAGGTGGGAGGACCTCTCGGCTTGCAGCCAGCACCTCTACCTACTGAGCCACCGCGCCCCCTGGCTCGGCCAGCTTTCACAATCACTTGAGATACTATTGCAATAGACCTGTATGGCAAATATGAGTCAAATCAGAGAACTTTTGTTCAAGTTATTGCGCTAACGAGCTCAAAATTCATAAAAAGTGACTAATTAAGGCCAATAACTCTGTAAACGAAAAATTGGGACGGGCCAGTTTTCGAACTCGCATGAGATATTATTGCAAAAGACCTGTATGGCCAATATTAGTTAAATCTGAGAATGTTTGTTCAAGTCATTGCACTAAACAGTGCGAGGACACCTGGACGCTCACCCGGCAATCTGCTTTGATGCACATCGTCCATTGCCAAACCATAGGTTCCAGTTGTTAACACAACTCAACCAAAAATTACCAACATTTTCTAACTTTTCATGGTTTATTTACATTCTTTGGTGTTTTTTTTTTAAATATTGATCAAAAAACATCTTAACCCTGTTTTCCCAAAATGTGGACATATATTTCACTATTTTATCATGAAACACAAGAATGCTCTGATCGTGTTTATGATCATTCATTCAAGGCAATATGTGATGCTATGGAAGGCATCTCTCTTTTAGGGAGAATTCACTGTCATTAGTTCAGTAATAGTTGGTTTCGGTTAGCTAATCCTAACTCTTACATTACATATATACTGAGTCAAAAAAGAAAGTATAATAAATTTTGAGGAGCAATTGTTTTAGTATTATTGACTTTAATCCCAAACAAATTATTGTAAATTCATATTTCGAGTCTAGCTGTATGAATTTGCATAATTTCATGTTCTTACTGTTGCCAGTGTCACGTCAGGATGCCGCTATTCAGACATCATGTGAAATGAAAAGTTCACACATGCAATCAAGAGCGTGTATGTCCACAGTTTGCCTCTTGGATGGCAAGACATCGACGGCGCATGGACCTGATAAGTCTCTGGATGTCAGCCTGTGGTATTGCGTTCCTCTCCTGCCTTAGAACATCACATAAATCGCCTAAAATCTGAAGATCATGAAGTCGTACCCAACGGTCCAATTGATCCCAAAGATACTCGATTGGCATCAAATCTTGCGAAAGTGGGGTCAGAGAAGTTTGATGCTCTGCTCCTCAAGAAAGTCATGACAGATACATGCCACGTGACATCAGGCATTGTCTTGCTGGAATAACCTGCAATCCGACGTTAGCATTGAACAACGGGACAACAATAGCGTTAAGAATTTTATCCCTATATCACCGACGCCTACTGTGGATGCCATGTTCAGAGAGTCTGTTGTGGAAAGTTTGTGCACTGATTCTATTGTTAGTTCTACAAGGAGTAATTGCTGCTTTCCTCATCGCTGGAAGGAAGCGATCCCGCAAGTGAGACGTCCTGATGTGTCGGTCTTGTGCAGGGGTCGTAACTCTTGGTCAACATGAATGCAGTCGGTCTGCAGTAGATCCAGTGGTTCTATACCTTCCAATGAGACAGTAAATAGTGGCCACAGTGACTCCAAACTCAGCAGCAAGCTCATCTGGAGGTATCCCAGCCTCATGCATACCAATGGCATACAACCACTGATTTTTGCTTAACCTTGGCATATTCTACAATGTCGGAAGACAAAAACTAGCATGTTTTCTCAATAACCCAGGCTCTCTAGCACAACATAACACAAAGCAAATAATCTGACATTCTTGGGTATCACATGCTATTTTGAAATCCATAGCAAAATTGTATACGGTTGGGTGGACAACAACATGTCATTAAACTCTTTGCACGACTTCTTGTCCACAAACATGAAACATTAGAACTATTATATTTCATCCTTTATGCTATTTTTTCACATTTGTTTCTATTTTATTTTCTTTTTTGACTTAGTATATAATGCATATTCTAATTTGTCAAACACAACCCAATTTTATTAACATATTGGCTTACCTTAGCAATTAAAGAGAATTATCATTAGTTCAGTAAAGTTTAGGTGTTGGTTTTGCTAAGCATCATTTTATAGCATATATGAGCTGTGATTTTATAACATACCTGCAATACTTACTGACTTCTCCCTTCAGTAGAAGCAGTTCTAAAATCAATCACCACTATCTTCAGATAGAAAAGATTGAGAATGTGAGCATTTGGTCCAACAATTTATCCCACAGAGACCCCATAGAACATCATGGGTACCCCATAGATCCCCCACAGGACATTTCACAGTACATTATCTGATTCTCCATAGGCCAAATGAGACTTCATAAATTATTTCACCAGGCAACCAGGCTTGTCACTTTGAGGCAGGCGATCGCCCTGGGCCGCAGTCGCCCGCCGGAGTTCAAAATGGCCCTCCTGCAATTTTCAAAATGACAAGTCTGGGCATCAAATGTTCACAGAAATGGTGTTGGTGGAAATGAATGGGAAATTGATAATCCATATAGTACCTGTACAGCACAGGTAAACAACAGCAACCAAAAGACAGCTGGGTCTTATTTGCTCAAGAGTCACCGTGTTTTAACACACCTAGAGTCTGAATTGTGTCACTGTCGGTGATATACAACGCAAGGATTGAATCACATCCAATCAATGTGTAATTTGATATTTTGGCAAAAAATGATGAGAAACAAAGGTAATGCATTCATTGCGTGCATCGAAGATAAGAAACAACACAATTAGTTGAAAAAAAACACTGTATTAACCTCTAGTACATTGGTAATGCAATGGAATTTTCTCCAATCACTCTGTTTTTCTCTTGTTTAACGATGAATTTAACCAATTATATCTGGTTTGACAGAGCTCATTGAGCTCTGTCAAACAAGGAAAATTTGGTTAAATATCAAACTGCATTATGGTAAATACTTGCTGCTGAAAATCTTGCCATTTTGACATCAGAATGCAGAGGGTGAAACAAGGGGTACGGCAAATGACTGAAATTGGCAAAAACAGAATGAAACGCACCAAATGTTAAAAAATTTATAGTAATTTATATATTTTTTATACTTACCAATGACCCAGACATAGCTGGTGCTAATTCTCAAAAATCTAGGGGCAAACACAAATTTTGTCCCCCAATCCCCAAAATTTGCATCTAAAACCAAAATGAAAGTGTCAATGACACTGTAGCTCAACTTGTCAAGACAAAGACAAAGACATGTACATGTATAGTATGTGATACAGCAATGACAAACATCTAGGTAATGACCTGATAACAAAGGTACATATAAAGAATTGTAACGGTCTGTACATAAATACTGACCGTTGCCTGTAACAAATGTATAGGTAAAGTATTGTAGAGGTGGGTGACAGTCAGATGCTAAACTAGAAAAGAAATCTTTGCGTCCCAGAATGGGTCTGACTGAACCCCAAAATATTTGTTCTCATAGCACAGTGATAACAAAGGCACCCCAAAACACACTCATTCCTGTCCCAAGATGAAAACAAAGGTACCCAAGAAGTTTCGTGAAGATCAGTTCACAAATATGAGCTGTGTAGAAGTTGTGACAAAAAACTGATTGGACCTAATTTCGGCACAAAATGGCCACTGGCTGCCATCTTGAATTTTGGACCGCACCCAGAAACACTCATTCTCGTCCCAAGGTGATAACAAAGGTACCCAAGAAGTTTTGTGAAGATCGGTTCATAAATACAGCCTCTAGCCTGAGCCGTATTGACATGTGCACTTACAGTGTATAAGTAGCACTGAATAAATCAAAGTTCATCTAATTTGCATAATTTCTGCACGAGAAAAAAACCTGTACTATATGTGATGTATTCCATGTTACTAAACATTCATACAAAAATTTATTCAAATCAGAACTTTCATACAGAAGTTCTGTACAAAAAACTGATTGCACTAATTTTGGTACAAAATGGCTGCTGGTGGCCATCTTGAATTTCGGACCACACCCCAAAACACTTGTTCTCATCCCACAGTGATAACAAAGGTACCCAATAAGTTTCGTAAAGATCGGTTCATAAATACAGCCTCTAGCCTGAGCCGTATAGAAGTTGTGTACAAAAAACTGATTAGACCTAATTTCGGTACAAAATGGCCACTGGCAGCCATCTTGAATTTTGGACCGCACCCAGAAACACTCATTTTCGTCCCAAGGTGATATCAAAGGTACCCAAGATGTTTTGTGAAGATCGGTTCATAAATACAGCCTCTAGCCCAAGCCGTATTGACATGTGCACTTACAGTGTATAAGTAGCACTGAATAAATCAAAGTTCATCTAATTTGCATAATTTCTGCACGAGAAAAAAACCTGTATTATATGTGATGTATCCCATGGTACTAAACATTCACACAAAAAATTATTCAAATCAGCGCTTTCATATGGAAGTTCTGTGCAAAAATCTGATTGCACCAAATTTTGTACAAAATGGCTGCCATCGGCCATCTTGAATTTCGGACCACACCCAAAAACACTCGTTCTCGTCCCACGGTGATAACAAAGATACCCAAGGAGTTTCGTAAAGATCGGTTCATAAATACGGCCTCTAGCCCGAGCCGTATTGGCATTTGCACTTACAGTGCTGAAAGTAACACCAAAAAACATCAAAATTAGTCTAATTTGCACAATCTACGCACGAGAAAAAAACCTGTATTATATGTGATGTATCCCATGGTACTAAACATTCATACGAAAAATTATTCAAATCAGAGCTTTCATATGGAAGTTCTGTACAAAAAAAAAATTTCTGCATCGTCGGTACAAAATGGCTGCTGGCAGCCATCTTGAATTTTGGACTGCACCCAAAAACACTCGTTCTCATCCCACGGTCATAACAAAGGTACCCAAGAAGTTTTGTAAAGATTGGTTCATAAATACGGCCTCTAGCCCGAGCCATAGCAGCTTGGCACTTACAGCTCTGAAAGTAACACTAAATAAATCAAAGTCAGTCTAATTTGCATAATTTACGCACGAGAAAAAAACCCGTATTATATGTGATGTATCCCATGGTACTAAACATTTATACAAAACTTTATTCAAATCAGAACTTTCATACAGAAGTTCTGTACAAAAAACTGATTTTTGCATCATTGGTACAAAATGGCCGCTGGCAGCCATCTTGAATTTTGGACCACACCTAAAAACACTCGTTCCCGTCCCAGGGTCATAACAAAGGTACACAAGAAGTTTCGTAAAGATCGGTTCATAAATACGACCTCCAGCCCGAGCCATAGCCAATTGTTGACGTACGGACAGACGGACAGATTGACAGACTGCCAGACGGACAGACGGACGGATGGACAGATGGACGACGGACGACGGGCCATGACAATAGCTCAAATTTGACTTCGTCAAAGTTGAGCTAAAAATCATGTCCTAAATGGTCCTCCATACTTTCCCTCCACTGCACATGCGCAGTGTCAAGGAGGTCTCAAAATTGGTGCCAATTATCATTCTTACAAGCAGTGCCTGGTCAGAGCTATGTACTCAGCGGGGAGGTATGAGTTCCCAACTCCTGGGAGGGCCATCCCCGTCTGGGTCATTGGTAAGTATAAAAAATATATAAATCACTATAAATGTTTTAACATTTTTATACTGTACCAATGACCCAGACATAGTTGAATAGTAAAAAGGCTGGAGGGCCTAGGACATAGAGGAAAATCCAATAAGCTCAACTATATATAATAGAGTCATCCCCTCGAGGAGAAAAGGAGTATTAGGCTTTACATGTATCTTTCTTATTTATGATAAATTAGAAAGACACAACACCCTCCATAATTGAGCATAATAACATTCATGTTCTCTATTAACATCCAGTATAAACCTTTATACTAATTATTTTTAAAGTAAGCCAATAAATAAAGTTAGTCCAGAGAATTGAGACTCTTTATACTCTTAAAAGTGTCCGAGGATTGTATATTAACGCCCATTTGACACGTGACATATACAAATGCTTCACACCGAGCTACACTTTAAAAATATGACATGAATGAATTTTAAACATTAACTTTACACTTTAAAACCATCCCGGTAACGACTCAGAATTAGTGACTCCGGAGGAGGTATCCCCTTGCTTTTCACTCTAAAGCAGGTGACCTAAGGGAACACCCTCCCCCGCCCTCCCCCCTTCCCCTTGATCTGGGTCAAATAGCCCAGAGCGAAGAGGGCAGCAGGACTGTGTCACTGCCGGAACAGAAAGCCTGCATAACTATAGTTGCAACTGTTTAGTGGACGACATTCTGAGCAACAGATAACGGACCTAAACAATGGAGGTCTCCAGAAATGGACTCAATATTTCTGAGATAAAAATTTGTGAATGTGGATGGCTGAGACCGATATGCAGCCTTCATTAAATCTGTAATAGCAACACTATTTGCGTAAGCCCAAGATGTAGAAAGAGCTCTTACTTCATGAGCCGAAATCTTAAGCACAGACTGCTGAGTTGAAGATAGATTATCATAAGCAGTACGGATAGTTAATTGAATCCATCTAGCAATAGAATGGACCGTAATGTCCTTTCTATTAGGCATCAGAGACAGAAAGAAGCGTTTTCGTCCCTTTCTGATAAACTGAGATCTTCGTTTATAAATACGTAAAGCTCTAACCGGACAGAGTTAAGGCCTATGCCCGTCTGAAGACGGAAGGGCCTTAATAACAATAGGTTCCAGATATTTATTAGGAGCCTGATTCTTAGCCAAAAATCCAACATTAGTAGCAAAGGTAATAGTGTTCCCGACACTACGATAGTGAGAATCGTCCACAGATAGTGCATGAAGCTCACTGACTCTTCTAGCAGAAGAGAAAGCTAAGAGAAATGCTGTCTTATATGACAAAAATTTGAAATCTACTGTCTCAAGAGGCTCAAATGGCTTTTCTTTTAGTTTAAGAAGAACCCAAGCTAATTTCCATTTAGGAATTAATCTAAGGGTTCTAGGTCTATTTATCGAGAAGTTTCTAACTAATTTAGATAAAGAGACATTAGATCCAATTTGTAAACTATCATGATGTGCATAGGTATCAGATAACATAGACCTATAACCTTTAATAGTAACAGGCTGCAGTTTGATCTCGTCAAACAAGTATACTAGAAAGTTTGCAATGTCTGGTATGGAGGGATCAAAAATATCAACAGAATGATCCCTACACCAACGACGAAAGACCTTCCACTTAGCCGCATAGTTTAGTGAAGAGGAGGTCCTCCTACAGTTAGAAATCGCGTCCACTGCTCGTCCTGGAAAATGCTTGCCGTGCAAGAAGGACCGCACAACGGAAATACGTGAAGGTTGAGACCTTGAGGGTTGTGATGTAGTTGACGCGATTTCCCCTGCGAAAGAAGATCCTCTCGTGGAGGAAGTTTTCGCGGTAAGTCCCACAGCAGACACCTGAGTAGATTTATCCACGTCTCTGTGGAGACAGAGATGCTACCAATAGAATTTTGCATTGAGATTGTTTTATCTTTAGCAATATCTGCTGAATCAACGGCGCTGGAGGATATGCATATCCTATCATTCCGTCCCACGAGATCGATAGAGCGTTTACTGCATATGCTCGGGGATCCGGACATGGAGACACATACGTCTGCAACTGATTGTTGAGTTGTGTCGCAAATAAATCTATCATTGGCCGCTCCCATTGGTAGCAAATCTGATTGAATACCTGTTTGTTGAGAGTCCATTCTGACGGCAACAAGCGACCCTTCCGTGAAAGGGAGTCTGCTAATACATTCAGACGACCCGGAATATGACGGACCGAAAGTAGAACTTGGTGTTCTAGAACAAACAGAAGGATTCTTTCCATTAAATTGAATAACGGAACGGAATGAGTGCCTCCCTGGTTCCGAATATACGCTACTACTGTCGTATTGTCGGACAGGATTTGGACATGTGCTTCCTGAATAATGTTCATCCAATGACGTAGTGCAAGCCAAATTGACATCATTTCCTTGATGTTTATGTGCTTGCCTAGGAATTGCGGATCCCAAAGACCCTGGCACTTCGAATCCGTTGGGATCAATGTTGCACCCCAACCTGTTTGACTGGCATCCGTCATAATCGTAAAACTCAGATCCGGCAACTGCCGTGGAACTCCCTGAGTCAACCACTGAATGTTTGCCCAAGTCTGAATCTCGTTTCACTTGATTTGACAAGAGAACGTCTATATCAAGCAAATGAATCTTTCCACTCCAATTCTGAGTCAAGAAAATTTGGAGAGGACGAGTGCGTAACCGCCCCATCGGAATGAGATCCGCAGAGGCTCCGCACAGACCTATCAGTCTCATGAACTCTCTCGCTGTGACTTTGTCTGAGTGAAGACAATAGCGAGCGTAACAACTGATTAATTTCGATCTGGTTAACGGCAGACGAACGAGACTGTTGTGCGTCTCGAAGCTCATTCCCAGATGAGTGAATGACTTGGACGGCACCAGATCCGACTTCTCCTCGTTTATTATAAAACCGAGACGTCGGAGTAATAGAAGCAGATTCTGCACATCGTTCTGAAGGGTTAACTCGTTGCCGTACCTCTGAAGAATGTCGTCCAGGTAGGCCGACGTTACCGCAGACGAATGAGCTCAGAAATATATCATTACCGAGTTCATTATTCGAGTAAAAGCCCAGGGTGCTAGGTTCAAACTGAAGCACATCGCTCGGAACTGATATACAACTCCTAGGACTGCGAAGCGTAGATACTTTCTGAATGTCGGATGTACCATGACGTGAAAGTACGCATCCTTGAGATCTATGCTTGTAGCATAGTCGTTCACCCGAATACTCGCTCTGACTGATCGAATTGTCTCCATATAGAACTTCGGAGCGACGATCAGCTTGTTTATCCAGCTCAGATCTATGACTGGACGGAATGAGCCGTCTGGTTTCGGAACCAGAAACAGATGGCTGTAGAAACCTGGTGATTCCTGGTCTTCTACGACCTCTACCGCGTCCTTCTTCAGAAGAGACTGTACTTCTGATAAAAGAGCGTCTCTTTTCTGCGGATTCGACGGAAGCTGAGTTCATTTTGGACTTCGAGTTAATGGGGGCTTTTGTTTGAAGGATATTCTTAGTCCTTCCGAAATCACCCCTCGAACCCAGGGGGTCGTCCATAATTGACACCGACTCGTTTATAAAACTTGATAATCTTCCGCCTACCGGAACACGATAGAGGTTCAAACCATCACCTCCTGGACCTGCGAGGCTTGCGGAAGGAGAAACTATGTCCTCCACGACCCGAACCTCGCCCCGTCGACCTAGGGACGTCTGACCGGTAATCTCGGCCAGAAGAACGTCCCGCACGAGAGTCGCTGCCTTGACGGTCTCTAGAATAAGACCTAGAGGACGCATAGGAACCTCTATAGGAACTTCTCTTGGGCGTACTTGTCCTAGAAGTGCCTGTCTTACTCTTTTCTGCTGTATCCGGCTTTTTGGAAGCGGATTTGAAAAGCAGAGAATCCGAAGCTTTCTTAGTTATCCTATCATAGATTGCTGAAAGCTTGCCGTCGAAGAGAAGCTCTCCGGAGACCGAAGCGACTCTGAGAGAGTTCTTCACCTTACCATCCACGCGCGTGGATGTAGCTAGGGCTGCGTCACGTCTAACCAACTCCAGGTTTGCCACTGAAAGGGCGGAGTTATACGTGGAATAAGCTACTGCCCTTGAAAGAAGTCTTAATGAGGATTGTATATCCTGGAATTCTTTCCCTTGAAGACGTAATGATAACACCTTAGGTAAGGTGATCTGCATATGATAAGGCGTCTAAGTTAACTCTGTTAGACCTTATTGTCGTTTCCAACGTCGTGTTTGGAATTGACATAGATGACGGTATAGACAATTCCAAGTCTTCAGCCTCGTCGTCTAGACGCAGAGGAACTCTCGGTATGCAATGTCCTGCCGTTTCGAATTTATTCCTTGAATTGATGAAAGGCAAATTTAGGGCATTTGCGGATAAGAAACCAGACTTGCCCGTTTTGGTAGCAAGCTTATAAGTAGCGTCGTTCAATAATTCAAATGTTCTTGTGACCTTATTGGACTGTGTCGGAAACTCAGGGATGATGTCCCTGAACCGATCAAAAAATTCTGTGTCCAATGACGCTATCAGTCTCTTATCCGGCATCGCAGCATTCTGGTCCAACGGAACAACCTCTGGAAGGTAATGCCGGATAAAATCTATGGCAGCTTTATGTTGTTCCGAAAGGGAAAGCTCCAAATCCTCCGAATCCCTTTCGCCATCCTGTCGGACCCTATGAAGTTCTCAGTCGTCCGTACCCGATGCTTCGGGAGATTCTGTTGTTTGCTGGGATGCTGCAATAAGTTGTGCTATTTGGGATAGCACGTCTGTCACTGAGGCCTGTGGAGTAGCGGTCTTACGTTGCTTTGCCGCTGGAAGCTCCGTGTACTTTGACTCCTGCATACTTCTTTTATGCGAACGTCCGGAGTCTACAGGCCTCGTGTCCCTGGCTACCGGATGGCGTAACCTGGTCGCCATGGAATCCCTGATCGGCGAAGCTGGCTGGATATCCGTGGTCACATAGCCAAGGTGCGGTCGTGTGCGGTGCCGTGAGGATGAGGAAGCCTTATCGACAGTCTCTCCGGACTGTCTATATAACGGAGCGTCCCGAGCGGCGGACGTATGCTCCGAATGCGAAACGTTTTGTACCACAACATCTGGTCCCAGATGTTGTTGTACGAGAGAGGGACCTCTCTTGCTTGCAGCCCGGATGGACCTGGACGAGCTAGGAACCGGACTAATAGGCTTCCTCCGTTCTCTCCTCTGATCCGTCGTCACTGGGTGTGCACTCTGTCTTATTATAGTGCTCGCATCACCCAAATCTCCTTCCTGGACCGCAACGGACGAACCCGGCTGCCGAGCCATTCGATGAATGGTCGCTACACTGGGCGAGCTAGCGGACACCAATGCCGTCGATCCTACTAGGGACCTCTTAGGCAATTGACGTATTTCCATGAGCACTTTTGCCGCTAGCTCTTCATTTAACTGTGACGACTGAGGCTCACTTTTGGAAGACATCACGGAAACATCACCCTGTTCTTGTTTCTCTGAAATAGAGATTGATAAACTAGAGTGACCCTGCGGAGAAAGGACCGGCATGGCCTTTTCCCCGCTAGCAACATACCGTGACACACGTTTCCAATGTTTGTCATCAAAATTGACACATACTGAACAGGAGTTAGTGCGAGTACACCGACTACAATTAATACAATGATTATGAAAGTCAGAGGAAGATTTCCTCTTATTACAATTTGAACAATATCCTTTCATTGTGAAAAGAACACAAAAAGTCCTAGTACTCACACCAACCCCTGAAAACAAAGATGCATAATAACATGATCCATTAATATAGAAAAAATAATTGAAATCAAAAAAATTTTTTGAAAAAATATTTTTTCAGAAAAGCCCAAGTTTCTGAAAGTAACGTTGAGCCCCAATGGATCCTAAAAAGCCTAAGTGTGGACAAAAATTTTTTAAATATTACAAAAAAATTAATGCAACACTTACGTATAATAATAATGTATCTTGTTATGATTAAGCTAATACAAAGACAAGAAAATCCCTCTCAACAGAAACCGTTGTCAATGTAAACAAGAAGTGTATAAACACCAGAAACATGACTCCAGGCACTGATAACCATGGCCCGAAATCAGTTACCAATAACACACTATCTGATGCAAAACAGAGACTTCCAGGGAAGAAACTGCAGAACATCAGATGGTAGATGCAGAACACTACGCCTAAACACCCATGGGTGAGGACGTAAACATGGGGAAAAGAACAGAATTCATTCTGTTACCCAGCTAAATTTTAGTAATACTAGACTTTATGATTCTGGAGAATCATGGCTTTTCCCGATTAGATTCCATGATTTTTCTTGACCCCACAGTGTCTGATGAATTGTTTTTAACTGTCTCTCTAAAGTTTCTTCATTGATGTTATGACAAAGGTGAGTATAGTAGTCTCAAATGACTTGGTTTGGGTTTGATAAAAAAATGTTTAGGTAAAACCCATCATTAATGGTAGAATGGGTTAATATCAATATCAATGTTTCCCTATCAGTTTTGCGTCTGGTAAAAGAAGTTACGTTTCTCTGTGGCATTTCCATTTGATGTTGTTGGTGTCCAAAAACAGACTATTTCCTCAATTTTTTTTACATTTAGCAGCCCATGAAGGGTTAACAAATGCCTACCAGAATAACTGATCCATGCAACTGGTCATATGGCACCAAGACCTATCAACGGCCATTTTCTCTTGAAAACCCCACAAAATGTTTGTAGAAATCCAGGGAAAACGATTTTTTAAGCTTTTGATGGGTATCCCTGTTAACCGCCCCAACAGGGGTTAACGCTTGGCTTTTTGAATACCTTTATTACTTACAAAAATGGTCCTCTGTGAATTCCACTTCAAACAAAGGAGATTATGTTTATCTCTCATGTATACATTAGGTGCTGTGCGTGTCTGAAAACAGTCCCATGTAAGCAACATTACGATGCTTGGCAGTTTGTAGATGGTTAAAAAATGCTCACCGGAGTATTTTGTCCATGCAACTTGTAATGTCACATAAAGACCTACGAATAGTCAATTTGTCTTGAAACCCTACAAGTTACTGTTAGGGAAATTCACAGAAAATGGGAATTTAAAGCTTTCAAGGGATATCTCTCTTTAGCCTGCCCAAAATGGGTTAAGACGTCGACTTTTGAATACCCTTACTACTTACAAAAATGTTTCCGTATAAATTGTATGCGCGATAAAAGAAGGCACTTTTCTTTGTGGTGTACCCTTTGGGTGCTTTTGGTGTGCAAAACAGCCCATTTTATCGCAATTTTGACCTTCAGCAGCCCGGGGAGGGTTAACTAATGCTGACCGGAATATTTTGTTCATGCAACTTGTAATGTCACACCAAGACCTACAAATAGCCGATTTTTCTTGAAAACCTACAAGATGTTGTTAGAGAAATCCACAGAAAACGGGTATTTTAAGATTTTAATGGGTTTCTCTCTTTAACCAGCCCAAAATGGGTTAAGACGTCAAATTTTGAATACCCTTACTACTTTCAAAAATATTTTCCGATCAATTTTGCGTCCGATAAATGAAGGCCCCTTTCTCTGTGGTATATCGTTTGGGTGCTGTTGGTGTCTAAAAACAGCCCATTTTATCACAATTTTTACGTTTAGCAGCTCGGGGAGGGTTAACTAATGCTGACCGGAATATTTTATCCATCCAACTTGTAATGTCACACCAAGACCTGAGAGTGACCAATTTTTCTTGAAAATCTACAAGACTCGTTTAGAGAAATCCACGGAAAACATGAAGTTTTGAGCTTTTCGGGGGTATTGCTGTTTAACCAGCCCAAAACGGGTTAACACTTGGTTTTCTGAACACCCTTATTACTTACAAAAATGATCCTCGGTGAATTCCACTTCCAATAAAGGAAGTTATGTTTACCTCTCGGGTATCGTTTGGGTGCTATGGGGGTCTGAAACCGGCCCATTTCATCAAAATTTCGATGTTTGGCAGCCTGTGGAGGGTTACCATATGCATCGCCTAATATGTCGTGTGTATGAAAGGTTGTGTCATAGGCAGGTCTAGTAATTATGAATATTTAAAAAAAATCCTAAAGACGTGTTTTGAGAAAGTGCCGATAAACCCCAATTTTGGCAGTTTTTTGCCAATTGTGGCGAAATAAGGGTTAAATCGAAAATTCCGCTTCGGTACATTTTTAGATTTTTTGCCACTCTATGCGTGTGCCAAATTGTGTGAAAATCGGTTCGAAAATGGCTTCTGAATCGTACGGACAAAAATGTGTGGAAAAAAAAACAAAAAAAAACACCAAAAAAAAAAAAAAATAATAATCCGTAGAAAAACAATAGTCTTTTCCAGAGGGAAAAGCCTAAATATTACAGAAAATATGCCAAAAGCATGGGAGAATAGCAAGGGGGGACTTAAAGGAAAGGGAGAGAGGAAACTCTGAACAAGCAGTGTAACTTTACAGCAAGAATGACAACAACAGGCCCATGCCTCGAAATTAGCCAACATAACATAATTTCGTAAAAAAATTTTAAGTTACAGCCCTGATTATTTCCTGCCACTCATTTTTCCTCTCCTCCTTCTATTTCCTCTTTAGATCCACCATTTCTCTAATATTTATGTGTCTGGCATCATTTAAACTGAGATTTACAAGCACAAATATCAGTCAGATGTGAACTGATGAAGGGCCAAACAAAGAATGATAATTGGCGCCAATTTCGAGACCTCCTTGACACTGCGCATGTGCAGTGGAGGGAAAGTATGGAGGACCATTTAGGACATGATTTTTTCGGTTTTAGATGCAAATTTTGGGGATTGGGGGGCAAAATTTGTGTTTGGCCCTAGATTTTTTAGAATTAGCACCAGCTATGTCTGGGTCATTGGTACAGTATAAAAATTATGATAGGGTTAACTAATGTTTTGGTGGTAGGGGATATTTTCTCCAAGAGGGGAAACTCTGCAAGTGACCTTTTATGATGATAGCATTTCATTCAGATACCACAAACATTTGCGCAGTGCAACAAGGCGCAAGCAATCATAGCTCTTTTGTTTGAGGTTTTCTGAAAGGGGATGGAGTGAAGGGGGGGGGGGGCAGGAGGGGGGGGGGCTCCTCCCAGAAAAAAATGAATTGTACTTTGAAATAAAGCCTTCAGTTAGCTTTTGGTGTGAATAGGTCTTCTTCAAGACACACATGGTGACAATTGCATTTTTGGTTTTTGTTATTATTTGGTGATTATTTTGTTCTAGAAGTACAAAAATGTATATATCTGTTGATGTTTGTGGTGGTCATTCTTTTATTTGTCTTGATTTTGTTTCCATTTTTCCATCACATGCTTTCAAATAAATTGTTACTTAACACAAGCCAATTTTCGTTATATGTATATATACATTTGTACATATACTAGTTTCATTTTCCCATTCATTTCCACGAACACCACTTCTGGGAACAATTGATGCCTGATGAAGCAATCGATGAAGTCACATTTGGCCCATGAAGGGTACGATAATTTTCTGTGAAATGTTCTATGGGGTATCTATGTGGTACCTGTCATATTATATGGGGTATCTAAGGGGTTTTACGGGATATCTATGGTGTTCTATGGGGTAAATCATCAAACCATGATCACTGAGTTTCTCTCTTCTCTCATCGAGAAAATAACAAGTCTTCAAATCCCTTTTTCCTCCCGAAAGTCTCTTTTACCTCCCACACTATATATACTTGAAGAAAAAACATAAAAACAATGTACATGTATTTAAACCCGGTGAAGTTAGAAAAATTGGTATTTTTTTTATTAATTTACTATGTCATGCTTACCCAAAAATTTAAAACATGTGTCAACTCTTTATCTAACATCAACAAAAAATTATACTTGCACATTTAAAAAACAACTTTAACAACCAAACAGTTTTTCATTTTTAGGTAATTCTGGTGTGTGGGAGGACCCAGTCTGGTCAAATTGCAGGAGGACTCACCAGAGCTGCAGGACAGTTTGAGTTATCTGGGATCAACACTTTTGATTCGTGTTGTATTGATATTTCTCCATCTTTTATTCTATATATACAATGTAGGGAACACTGGGCATTTTGTTGCATCATAAAGTATAGCAGTACTAAATATCTTCCCATAGGTGACCATTATAACGTTTGTGTGAATAAAATGATCACATCATTTTAATTAGGACATTCAAATATCTTTGGCCAGTATTGCCTTCCAGACAATCCTTTCTGTCCTCAAACATTTTGCAATAACTGAGGCACAAACCAGTTTGGTCCTGATGTATAAATCCAAACTCAAGTTATCACCCAGAAATGGAAAAGTTTACGGACTGACAGACAGATGGACGGACAGACCAATTACATAATATGTCCCATTTTCAAAAAGGGCATATAAAAGTAGATGAAAAGTATTGAAGTAGATGGCGCTTGTGCAGGTCGAAGGCACAATGATAAATCTGTGGTTTTAAAAGCAAGTTTTTAAGTCGGAGCGGTGATGGAGGAGCGAAATTTATGTGTATATACTGTAGGTGATGCAGTGGATTACTAGGAGGAGGTGTAGTTATTTATATTTTTCCTGTGGATGTTAACTATTCAAGCTCGATTCTTTTAAGTCAACTTCAAGTCGTCCAACTTCGTTGTATTGTCGTCATGACAATGGATAAACATTGACACTTGGATTCTTGTTCGTGTATTGTCACTCGGATTCTTGTTCTTGCAAGCGATGAAAGTGGATGGAAGCTGAGCGAAAATCGATCAACCCAGGTCTGATGCCCTAATCGAATCTTTATGAGTAATGCCTAAATCTGACGCCAAAGGAAAACGAAAATGGTCAAGTCCGCAGAAATATATTAAGGCAAAATCAGTTCGAGTCTGCAAGCTTTCCCACGTGAGTGAAGAACCGGAGTGGATCACTGACAGCGAAGTAGATACTTCAGAGGATAAAATGGCAACGGGCGCCAATCCACATGCTTCTACTGCCCCTACTGTGTCGGGTGGCTCAGTCGATGTAGTAGCCCTGGCAGACCAGCTTAAAAAAATCCTTTATAATGACTTTAGGTCTCTCATCAGTACGGCTGTGAAGGAGGCGACAAAAGATATGAGGGTTGACATTGCAGCGTTAAAAAGTGAAAATTCTAAGTTGACAGAGCGGAACGATGACCTCGAGTTAAGAGTGGACGAATTAGAACAATACACTCGAAGATACAGTTTAAGAGTGAGTGGCATAAAAGAGGATGGAAACGAGAATACAGACCAAATTGTTTTGGATCTAGCTGCTAAATTGCAGACTGGGCTTCATATTGGTGACATAGATCGTTCACACAGAGTTGGTCCCAAACACGAAGGCAGGACACGTCAAATTATTGTCCGATTCACCAGTTATAGAGCCAGGAGGAAGTTATTCAAAGAGAGGACCAAGCTGAAAAATAAAATTTCGGGATTCGAGAGGTGTTTTGTTAACGAAGACCTGACCAAGTTTAAGCTAGGCCTACTTAAGGATGCACTACTACTGCGGAAGGCCAAAAAGGTGGATAATTGCTGGACAGCCAATGGGAAACTTTTTATTAAGATGCTTGATGGTCAAATACTGACTATCAGGTCGAAGAAGGACCTAGAGAAACTATCAGCGTGACCAACTTGTCTCATCGATAATTTTACTAAAATGTGTATTTATGTGATATGTGATGCCGCGAAGTATTAACTTCCGTCTGTGGCTCTTGTGAACCAACAATTCCAGAATCACTGAATGCTGAATCACTGGATGCTGAGTTGATTGTCAAACTGTAGATATTTGTAAGTGCCCGTAGGTGCTCTTCAATTGTTGGTGCCCTAAAATTGTGACACCCGTCCTTAATGCCCCCAATGTGTATTCATGTGATGGATGTTTTGCCACGAAGTGTTAACTACCGTCTGTGGCTCTTGTGAACCAACAATTCCAGAATCACTGAATGCTGAATCACTGGATGCTGAGTTGATTGTTGAACTGTAGATATTCGTAAGTGCCCTTAGGTGCTCTTCAATTGTTGGAGCCCTAACATTGTGACATCCGTCCTTAATGTCCCCAACATTGCACAGAGACAGCTGGAGAGAGAAATGCTACTGTCCCTAATAGACCTCGATGGTTGAATGTATGCCAAATTGTGGATATTTTTGTGCATTCCCAATCGATGATGCCTCCATGTTGTATAGTGACCCCCCCCCCCCCCTTCCCCTTAAAGGCCAACGAAGGTCTTTTGCTATAATGAATCAATGCCTTTTTAAACAACTTCTGTATACCTATAAACTATAAATAATATCCATAGTACAGCATGTTTCAAGTCTGCACAGTATGTGGCCAGCATGGTTAGTCTCATAATAAAACGTCTTGTCACAATACGTTTTAGCCCTTTGCCCAAACGTAACGAAAAAAGTGCCCAGCACTTTTTACAAAACGTCATTCAAATTCTATTATGTTTTTCTTTATTTTTTTGTCTCAGAGGCGTAGCTTGAGACCCCTCACTAGAACGAGCTCGTTTAACTCGTTCTGGTGGGGGGTCACAGGTCATGTTTTGGGGACATAGAATGACCACCTTGATACAGTGCCCCCCCCCTCCCATAATTAACGTTCTGTTGGCCCAAAGAGTTATGTCTTGTAACATATCATTATATAACATAACATAATATCCAGATAATGCTGTTCTGTAGATGGTTAGTTACATGTATAAAATTAGTATTGGTGGGAATGGGGTTAATCACTGGTACAGCATCCTCATACACAATTTTTGAGGGGAAGCACGAATGTGCCTGATGGTTAGTTACATGTATAAAATTAGTATTGGTGGGAATGGGGTTAATTACTGGTACAGCATCCTCATACACAATTTTTGAGGGGAAGCACGAATGTGCCTGAAGTTTATATAATACGAAATAAGGGGACATGGTATTACTGTGCACGAACATGCATGGCTGGAATTGGCAACACGTTTGGCAGTTCCAGTGGGGCATGTTCCGGCACGGTGGCCCTGGTACTGACATTTTGGCTGTTTTGATGTGTACGAATCTTTATCATTGTCACAGTCTTGTATAACTAGCAACCGTAGACATGGGTGTATCCATGCATGCAAATTCTGATTATTATTATTATTGTCACAGTCTTGTATAACTAGCAACCGTAGAAATGGGTGTATCCATGCATGCAAATTCTGATTATATTCAACATTGGTAGGGTTAATATTCAACACTGACAGCTTGCATAAATATCATATAATAAGTGCAGGTGGAAATTGGGTCAACGTCTGTGGCCATATCCATGAGGTAATATCTCAAAAAGAGTATAACTAACATTTTGATTTTGTTTGTCGGTGCAGTGTCAGTGCTGTATTAAGAAATAGTGGAAATGTTGTTGGTGGGTGCGTGACTTGGCCTATTATTCAAACCGTGAAACCTCATTCTCCAATGTAGCCACTTGTATAAAATAATGTTTGTGTTGAATAGCTTGTTGGATGTATAAAACAAGTATCGGTGCGAAAGGGGTTAATATCCAGCGTGGCATGTTTATGCATGCTGATCCTGACAGAATACGGTACTGGCAGAGCTATTGGTTAATACTGATGGAGTTGCAGGAATAAACCAAAATGTTAAATAACTGGTGATGGTTGAGTGGGATCATCGTGCATGATTATATACCATGGCCCCATTCAACTATCGCCTTTCATACTGTGTGGGATTAGTCATATGCATATATCAAGGAAAATGGTGAAAGACCAGTTATTTCTATAAAATTAGAATTGGTGGAAACGGGGTTAATATCCAGCATGACATATTCATACATGTTGATCCTGGCAGTGTACAGTACTGGCTGAGAAATAGTAAATACCTGCGGAGTTGCACGAATAAATCAAACTATAACAGGTGATGGCTGGGCGGGGCCAACGTGCATGAATATGCACGGTGGCCCCATTCGACTATCACCTTTTATGCTGTATTGATTAGTCACATGGACATTCCCAGGAAAATGTAAGGTTAGTAAGATATATAAATTAAGTATATGCGGCAACAGGGTAATATCTGGCATAGCATACTCATGCATGCTAATGCTGTTAATATACAGTGCTGGCGGAGCTAAAACCATATACTGGCGGAGTCGCATGGTCAAGCCTAAATATTATTTTGCGTGTGTCCGTAGGTGTTTTTCAATTGTTGGTGCCCTAAAATTGTGACCCCCCCCCCCTTAATGTCCCCAACATTGCACAGAGACAGCTGGACAGAGAATTGCTACTGTCCTTTATAGACCTCGATGGTTGAATGAATGCCAAATCGTGGGTATCTATGTGTATTCCCAATCGATGACGCCTCCATGTTGTGTAGTGACCCCGCCCCCTCCCCCTTCCCTTCAAAGGCCAACGAAGGCCTGCTGCTATAATGAGTCAATGCCTTTTAGAGAACTTCTATGCCCATAAATAATATCCATAGTACAGCATGTTTAAAGTCTGCACAGTACATGGCTACCATGTTTAGTCATATGTATAAAATGTCTTGTCACAATCCGTTTTAACCCTCTACCCAAACGTTACGTCCAAAGCACCTTGCACTTTTTACTAAACGCCATTCAGATTCTAATGTTTTTTTGTTTTTTAGGGGTTTTTTTGTTCTTTTTGTCCCAGAGGCATAGCTTGTGACCCCCTCACTAGAACGAGCTTGTTCAACTCATTCTGGTGAGGGGTCACGGGTCGTGTTTTGGGGATGGAAAACGACAAATTTTGTTATCCGAGAAAAGCGTCGTCTAGTGTCCGCGTTGGGTGAAAGGTTGACATCTTGATACAGCCCCCCCCCCCCCACCTCCCCCACCTCCCCACAAAGAAATTAATGTTCTGTTCGCCCAAAGGGTTATGTCTTGTAACAGATCATTATACACCATAACATAATATCCAGATAATGCTGTTCTGTAGAGGGTTAGTACATGTATAAAATAAGTATTGGTGGGAATGGGGTTAATCACTGGTACAGCATTCTCATACACAATTTCGGAGGGGAAGCACAAATGTGCCTGAATTTTATATAATAAGTAATATGGGGATATGGTATTACTGTGCACGAACATACATGGCTGGAATTGCCAACGCGTTTGGCAGTTCTGGTGGGGCATGTTCTGGTGACCCTGGTACTGATATTTTGGCTGTATTGATGTGTACGAATCTTTAATATTGTCATGGTCTTGTATAACCAGCAACCGTAGAAATGGGGTGTATCCATGCGCTCAAACTCTGGTTATATTCAATATTGGTAGGGTTAATAATTCAAAACTGACAGCTTGCATAAATATTATATAAAAAGTGTTGGTGGAAATGGATTCAACGTCTATGGCCATACCCATGAGGTAATATCTCTTAAAGAGTATTACTGACATTTTGATTATGTTTGCCGGCGCAATGTTGCTATATAACAAGAAATAGTGGGAATGCGGTTGGTGGGTGTGTGAATTGGACTATTATTCATACTGTGACCCCTCACTTTCCAATGTAGCCACTTGTATAAAATAATGTTTGTCGTGAATGGCTTGTTGGATGTATAAAATAAGTATCGACGAGAAACGGTTAATATCCAGCGTGGCGTATTCATGTATGTTGATCCTGACAGTATACGGTACTGGATGAGCTATTGGTAAATACTGGAGGAGTTGCAGGAACTAACCAAAATTTTAAATAACTGGTGATGGTTGAGTGGGACAATCGTGCATGAATATGTACGATGGTCCCATTCAGCTATCACCTCTCATGCTATGTGGGATTAGTCATATGCATTTGTCAAGGAAAATGGTGAGATATCTGTTATTTCTATAAAATTAGCATTGATGAAAGTCGGGTTAATAACTAGCATGACATATTCATACATGTTGATCCCGACAGTGTACAGTACTGGCTGAGCTAATAGTAAATACTTGCGGAGTTGCATGAATAAATCAAAACTTCACATAACGTGGTGATGGTTGAACGGGGCCACCGTGCATGAATATGCACGGTGGCCCCATTCGACTATCACCTTTTATGCTGTGCTGATTAGTCACATGGACATTCACAGGAAAATTGGAAGGTTAGTAAGATATATAAAATAAGTACATGCGGGAACAGGGTCAATATCTGGCATAGCATATTCATGAATGCTAACGTTAATATACGGTGCTGGCGGGAGCTAATACTCAATACTGGCAGAGTTGCATGAAATAGCCTATATATTATTTAGAGTGTGATCGTTGAACGGGTTCACCGTGCATAAATATGCATGTTGGCCCCGTTCAAACATCACTAGTTATGCTGTGCACGTCTACTTTCACGTGCACAATAAAGAATGTAGTGAATGATTAATTAGATGTATAAAAGAAATATTGGTACGAAGGGGGTCAATATCTTGCATGGCATATTAATGCATGTATAAAATAATTAGTCATACTACATTGTTGACCCCGTTATTGCGACCCCCCCCCCCCCCCACACGTTCATCATTTGGATATGCCCTGCAATGCATGGCTGGTCACTTTTACAAAATGGTTGGTCGCACCATATTGTCGACATCTTCATACTATGACACCCCACCCCCACCCTGGCGCAAGACAACAATGCTTGCTGGGATCTATCTCTTATGAAGAACACACAAAACATTACAACCAGTTAATATTGTGCCGTGCATGGTTAGCCACGCGAAAATAAGTATTAATTGGAATGGAGCTCACCCTCTGTCCGGCATAACAGTAGAAACCAGTCAGCTCTATGTTCAAAACCTCCATTCAAATCTGATCACATCTTCTATTTTCGCCACGGATACACAGCTTATGGCCCATTACTGGAACGAGCTCCTTGAGCTCGTATCAGTGGGTGGTCGTAGGCAGTGGTTTTTGACGAAATTTGTAAGCTTTTAGTTGTTCCAAACTATTATGCATGTGTCGTTGTTATCCGCGTAGGGTAAGAGGTAAATATTCAGTATAATATATCGACGAGTATTGATCCTGATAATATTCAATGTTGATTAAGTTAGCTATAAATTTCCCGTTGGTCTTTTGGGTCAATGGTCGTAAAAAAATTCCAAACACTATAATTATGCTGTGGGTAGTTTTTGATAAATGACACAATAGGTCATGGTGAGAACGAGTTCTGTGTTTGATTTCGCATATCCATGCGTGCACACCAAAATAAATTAAAATAATTAGTCCAGTTCGCACGAGAAATATATGTCTGTTATGATGAAAAAAACAGTGTCAATCTTTCGACAAGGAAATGAAATGGCAAACTTTTTCAAAAGGGCATGACAAATCACGGAATTATTGTACCTTGGCAGCAATCGGCGTCATCAAACACAATACTCTAACTGTTCAGTGAGGTGGTGACCTGGACAAGCCGTCCGACTTGCTCATCGTCGATGGTTTCCCAAACATTGTCCTTAACGCCTGAATGCTCATTTGATTTACTGTATAGCAAAAACATGTGGGTTTTTATGCACACACCTGTGTGTGGGGGTGGACTGCTACAGGGTCGTGATGGGGATGATTCCTTGATCTTTTTGATTTGATCTTGATTTTTTTTTTTGATTTTTGTTGTTTTTTTTTTAGATAATTTTGCCCATACCGTTAGCTTTACGGCTGGCGGATCTGATCTGCTGCAACTCTGTGGTGTTTTGCTCTGCAGGTGCTGTGTAATGCACACTGTTTTCATCCTTATAACAAATAAATATATGTTTCCAACTGACAAAATTCCATAAAATCCTCATTGCGCCTTCATTAACCACAATTTTCACCTGGCAAGGCCCTCACCTTTCCCTTTTAGAAATTCTAAAGGCCAATAAGAATGGAACTTGTACGTATTCGAGGGTTTTTTACTCTGCAGGTACTGTGTATGGACACTGTGTACATCCTTTTTCCAGTGTAATAAATGTTTTCCACTGATAAAATTCCAAAAATCCTGATTGCGCTTTTACTAACCGCCATTTTCACCTGACAAGACCCCCCACCGCTCCTTCTTAGAAATCTTGCACGCCCAATAAGAATGAAACTTGTACATATGTTCTTGTTATTTGTGTTTATTTTTCTGCGCAAGGCGCATTTGCAGCTTTCAGCACTGTACACGACAGTAATTGCCTCCCCATATTTAGTTAGTCTGGGCAAATGTCCTAAAATCAAAGGAGTTATAAACATGGGAACAGCCGATGGTGATGGAAAATCTAACACTGATATATAAGTAGGACTTGGCGACTTGGTCCTATACAGTAATAATGGCGGGTAGTGTAGGATTAGACGAGGTGCAGACGAACCCAGAATTTGATCTTGTAAAAGTCTATAACGATAGAACATGCGAAATAACTGATGAAGAAGACTCTTTATTTAGAGACTTTAGTGGTGATTGTAAATACTATTGCCCCAATGAACTTAAATTATCAAACATCAACTGTACCGAGCAACTCTCGATGTTTCATATTAACTGCCAAAGTCTAAGTGCCCATTGGGACCCCCTAAATGAGCTACTGGCCGATCTTCAGGACTCCGAAAATGCCTTTAATATTATAGGATTAACCGAAATTTTTCGAATACCATCCAACATGTCATATTGTCTAGAAGGTTATCACCCACTCATTAAAAATATCCGACCTGAGGGAGACGATGGGCGAGGTGGTGTGGGTATCTATGTGAAGGAGGGTATTGCCTCCTCAATACGAAACGACTTGTCTGTCTTCATTCCCCATGTAATCGAGTCCCTATTTATTGAAATGAAAATAAATAACACGAAAAAATTAATTGGAGTCATATACAGACCTAACACCCAGCCTAAAGCAGATATAGATCTCTTCCTTACAAAACTAAATGAAATTACTGATATAATTAATCATGAAAATAAAGAGGCGTATATCATGGGCGACTTAAATATTGACCTATTAAAAACAAATTCTCATTCCAAAACTCAATATTACCTCGACCTCATGGTGAGCCAGGGATTCATACCTCGTATCACCAAGCCGACTCGAATAACCAGTCATTCAGCAACTTTGATAGATCATATTTTCTCAAATAAAATATCCTCCAACTGCTTGTCTGGAATAATTGTCACAGATGTCTCTGACCATTTTGGTATATTCTATGTAGAAAAAAATGCTTCCCAAAAGGATATCCCGAAAATGGCGTACAAATGCAATTTCAGTGCTACCAACCTGGCTACGTTTAGGTCACTTCTTTCGCGAAGCGATTTTTCGCCTATTTTTGAAACAACCTGCCCCAACACAGCATATGAGAGTTTTATGAATATTTATTCTACCGCTTTTGAACAGGCATTCCCTTTGGTAAACGTGCAACTGAAGAAAAAATATATCAGACAGCAGGATATCTAAGGGCCTCATGAAGTCATCAAATACCAAGACAAAATTCTACATTAAAAAAATTAAATTCCCAACAGAACAAAATATAAAAAATTATAAAAATTATTGTAAAATTTTCAATAGAATTAAAAAGCAAAGTAAAGCAATGTACTTCAATAAAGTACTAAATGACAATAAAAATAATTTGAGAGGAACCTGGAAGATTTTAAATGAAACAATAAATAAGCCAAAGCGCACTGCCAGTATGCCTTCTAGCTTTGTTAAAGATAATAACCATGAAATAAATGACCCGCATGAAATAGCATACGAATTTAATAACTTCTTTATAAACATAGGAAGACGCACTACTGAGCAACTAATACAAACAGGCAAGTCGTTTATAGACTACATGGATTTCCCTAACCAAAACAACTTTTTCATAACACCCGTAACCCCATCTGAAGTAATAAATATAGCTAATAGATTGAAGGCCAAAAACTCTGACGACTGTGATGGCGTTACGACATATCTTTTGAAGAACAGCATAAATATAATTGCTCAAATAATTGCCCATATTGCTAATCAATCTTTTACAAGCGGAGTTGTGCCAACCAGAATGAAAATCGCCAAAGTGATCCCAATTTTTAAAACCGGAGACGAAAATCTATTTAATAACTATAGACCGATAAGTATCTTACCAGTCTTTTCAAAAATTTTAGAAAAACTAATGGCAAATAGAATTGTAAACTATCTGAATACATTTGATATTCTATACCAGCATCAATATGGTTTCAGAAAAAAACACAGCACTATACATCCTGTTATGCAACTTCTTAGACATATTGGCATTGAAAATAACAAACCAACTAAAGACATAACATTAGCAGTATTTATTGATTTTTCAAAAGCTTTTGATACCATAAACCACAGTATACTGTTAACTAAACTGGAAAGATATGGATTCAGGGGAATTAGTAACGATTGGTTTAAAAGTTACTTATCCGACAGAACTCAGTATACGAAATATGGTGAATATAAATCTGAAATGAGTCAAATAACATGTGGAGTCCCCCAGGGCTCTGTACTCGGTCCCATTCTATTTCTGCTGTATATAAACGATATCTGTCGTTCAACATTGCTAAACATACTTTCTTTTGCAGATGACACTACAGCCTACGCATTTGGTTCTGATGCAAATATATTAGCTAACCACATAAATGATGAATTAAGTAAACTAAGTGATTGATGCTCAGCTAACCAGCTTGTCCTGAATGCAAGTAAAACTAAATATGTCCTTATAAATCCAACTCATAATACGAGAGTCATAGAAAATCTAAATATACATGTACAAGACAAAACGATAAAACGAATAGGACGCAACGAAACGGAAAAATCACTGAAATTTCTTGGCATTTACATTGACGATAACCTTTCGTATAGTGCTCACATTTCAGAACTGTGCTCTAAAATAGGACGAATAAATTACTCTTTAAACAAGGTGAAAAAAATTCTGCCACATTGGGCCATGAAAACACTATATTTCGCCCTCATCCACAGTCACCTGTTATATGGAATACATATTTGGGGTAGCGCCCGAGCAATTAGGAAAATCTTCATCATGCAGAAACGCTCAGTTCGCATTATTAATAGTTCAAAATATAATGCCCATACTGATCCCCTGTTTGCCAAAGATAATATACTCAAAATTAATGATTTGTTCAAACTTCAAGCCTGCCTCTTCATTTTCGATTGGGAAAAGGGGGAACTTCCTTCGTCATTTCATTCCTTCTTTAAACAATTAGGACACACCTCAGAAAGAGCTACGAGGCAATCAGATCTATTATATATCGGTAGAACCCGTACCAGGGCACTAGACAAACTTCCAATCCACGCCTTTCCTAAGTTATGGAATGAGCTGGACCCAGCAATAAGAACAACAACAAACAGAAAATTATTCAAAAGATTGCTGACACAAAAATATATTTCTCAGTATCCAAATAGCGTAGAATGCGACAATCCTTATTGTCAAGACTGTAGGTTGTAGCTACAGACTGTCATCCTTTCATATCTTTCACAAGTATGTAAATAATCAGGGTTCTAGGTAGTTTAGACATTATAATAAGGCCATCTCCATCAATTATTAGTTTTTATCGCTTTCAAATTCAACACATGATACAACAGTACCTGCCTGGGAACCCCTGGAAGTGAAGTAGTGCTAGTTGGGGGGAAGTCCAGTTAAATTGGCAACACAGGTATAAACGATTGGCTAGACTTGACCTTATATCGATCTTGTGATTACGAATAGCCACTGTGCATTAATACGTGACCCCCCCTCCAAGAAAAAAAAAAACAAACAAAAACCACAACAATAAAACAATTAACAGAACAGCAACGCCAAATCATCTGTCTGTTATCTCGTCTTGCAAAACATACTAGTACTTTATCTGACCCGCCAAGTCCCGAATTTCCGATGTCAAAACAGTGAACAATAAACCCTACATGTGCAGTTATCCAGCTTTATCAATAACAATATGCTCCCGGTTGTGTACAGTGCTGATAACAAGGCCAACCAACATCTGTGGGAGTTGACAGGTAGACAGCCAATCTGGCTATGTCATCTCCCTACGGTATAGATAGTGATTCCATGTTGTTTTGTAAATGCATTTCTAATACAAGTTATGATAATGTATTTCTATGAATCATAATTATCATGTATTGCATTTTATCTATACCGTTAAATAAATAATCTAATCTAATCTAATATAAAAATTGACAGAAAGGAAACTTCTAGTCACACGCACATTTTGGAGGGGAATTTCCCATCAAAAACATCAAATCACGCTTTTTTTCTCTGGGCTATTCAGCAATGATGCAAGAGTTCAGAACAATGCTTCAAAGGTTTTTTAAAACAATATTTTTTCTCAAGGCTGCTTAGTTTCGGAGATAGCATGATTTCCAAGTGCAATTTTTCAAGGCAGGTAACTCTTATTCAAATAGTACTGTCATACCACCCACATAGGGGTGTAAAGATACGCTTGTGTCTTGATTCAATACATATCTCGATACACAGGTCATGAGATGGATACAAATCTAGATACAATGTGCAATAACTTGATTCCAAACAGGCACAGCAACAATAGCACAATAAACAGAGGGCCATCTGTGGACTACTCAACACACTGTTATTCAACAACAATTTAGAATCCATTCAAGGCTAATTTTTATTGGAAAAAGGAACACCATAAACATTCAGATGAATTATATATGCTCCACCCACTGTACAGTCCCGACATTCTGCACTGATGGTCGAGTTCAGTTTTAATTCTTCAAACTCAACATTCTATATTATCATATTACAAAATTTGGTAATATGAAACTTGTAACCCTCCAAACCATATTATCTTGTTGGACAGACATTGTCATACCTCAAACCTGTATTGGATCAACTTATTGTTGATATATTACTGATAATCATTTTTAATTGGGCAAATTTCATTGGCAAATTGCATTATTTCAAATATCAAAGTGACATTAATTTGCATTATTGCTGGACTATTGAATAATTTTGACAAATAATTATCTTCAGTGTTGGAGCCACGTGACTAAATCTTGTCCCTACATCCCGATAAATTCTGTCTTCTAACTGGTCAGAATGCCAAGGAGAAATAGCCAAGGTATATGAGAATGTACAACATCTGGGGTATAAGGCCATGTGAAACATCAGGGGTATAAGGTTTCAATGAAGCTTTTTCGCTTTTGCTCACCTCGATATAAAAATCGAACCAAAAAAACTGATAAGATTCACAAATATCACCAGATTTCTGACAATTCACATTTTGCTGTTATAAATTAAATAGTCAAATAATTAAATCAAACAAATTGAGAAAAATAAAATAAGAGCAAATTTGTCAACAAAATAGCCCCCGATCTGCATTATCGATTTTTTAAAATAATTTTTAAATTAAAATTATAGTCACTCCAGTATTCACGAATTTGAAACAACTGACTGCGGAGTGTGAGAAATGCGTCCACAAATTTGTTTCCACTATGTTTCTATTGTGTTTCAAACGGGACAAAAAATTATCTCCACCAACATGTATGTTATATAGAGATTTAATACCTGGATGTCTCATTTAAACACCTTGTCTGCGGCTCGGGTGTTTAAAAGCCGACATCCAGGTATTAAATCTCCATGTACCATACATGTTGGTGGAGATAACTTATAATGACAATATCCAATCAGGTAGTTCCAAAACCAGGGCATTATGGGTCTCGTTCTATTTCACATGTGACTGCACCATACAGTTTGATTTAATAGTCAAACTCCAATACTACAGCCAATATCAATACTTTAGTAGTAGTTTATTATTATTTATTTATTTATTTACTGGGGTTTAATGACACTTTTGACAGCCAGGGTCACCTCATGTCGGCCAGTTTTATGGGTGGAGGAAGCCAGAGTACCCGGAGAAAACCACCAAGCAACAGCAAACAACAGTCAGACTCCCCAACATACCAACTCCACACAGCAGGGTTAGCATTGGTTGAAGAAAAGTGCTCCATCAACATGCAGTAGGCCCTTGTATACAGCACTACCATGCCCTCACGATAGTAGGCATAATATATGTAGTTTATGAATTAATTCCGAATTTGAAGCCAGTTTGGAGACTTGTGAGCTTAAATCGACAGGCCCAACTTACCATTTTTCATTGTAACATAACTCAACAGCTTGACTATGGTTCACACTTCTGTGGATATTGATCATTTTCTATTTATAATTGGGATATTACATTGGTCACATGCACATACAGGGTGCTTTCACATTAAAGGTTGCTTTTTATCTGGAGTTTTCCCTTTACACAATATAGAATACGTCTGTATGAATGCCGGATTCTCATCTAATTGATAGTTTGGTACCTAGGCAAGCTACAGAAATTATACTCGCCAGCTGCTCTTCACTATTTTTCGACATTTCCTCATTCATTCCTGATTTTAAGCATTTTCTCTTGGACATTCCATTTTTCTAAATTTTCAAATTGGGATTAAACATGTATTTTCCAAGAATGATTGTCATTTCTGACATTTATATTTAGAGACATGCCCAGTCTGCCGTGTGAAGAAATTTCTGATGTCTAACTTAATTGGTTCCTGAGATATTGAGCGGCTATGGGAGAAGGGTGATTTCCGTCCAAACAAATTCAGGACCACCTCATAAAAATAAAAGGATAATTTCATGAATATTACGAAGGTACATCATCCAATATGATACTCTCCAATGCACTACTTTGCAGTAAACTGAAAAAAGATGTAACCCTCCATCAAAGGGTTCATGTTTAGCCATGCTGGATTCTCAAATATTGGCTTAAGTTTTCTGTTCAAAACTGTCCTCTCCAGGATCACAGAATATTTCCAAAAACTAGAGAAATCTCATAGAAAATTACCACCTCATCTCTTCAATTACCACCAACTGATGTGTTTAAATAAGATTTGAAATTATTTTTTATGTGACATGATGCAACATTTGTCCAAAGAAGTGTCCAAAATGCATGTCCTCTCCAGGACCAGTTTATGGACATCAATGCCATGGGCCGTTATGATGGGAGTTTTCAGAATGTACTGTTCCTGTTCATATTTTTGGCAAGAATAGGCAAGACACCCTTTGTTCCTATCTTATCAGACCAAATTGGTCAACATATTTCAAACACTTTATCAAAATGTAAAAATTGCAATAATTTGAGTCTGAATTTCACATGCTTTTACATGGTGTTGGAATGTTCAAAAAGTCATGTTTGTGTCATAAAAATTGAAGTAGATATCAGTTGCAAATCAGAGATCAGGAAATGCACAATCTCAGTAGCCTTTCAGTTTTTAGTTTCTATACAAGTCAGATATGCAGGCTTGTCAAAAAATTTTAATTTTGCTTAACCCTAAAAAGGTTTTTGCAAAAATAATTTGCTTAACCATTCACAGTTTGCTTAACCCATTTGCATAAAATGATGCTTTGAAATGTTTCTGTTTTGCATTTTGCATGAAAAGAAAATCGGTTATGCAAGGCATGATTTACTTAACCTTTGCGGGAACTTAACTAAAGTTCATCCAATTTTTACAAGCCAGGATTTGGTTCAAATCCTGGAGGGGACATTATTTTGGACAATCCTTTAAGTGGCCATAAATCACCTTGTATTGAACAATCACATCCTGTTCTCTTTGTTTCAGATGAAGTGTGTTTGTGTGCATTTGTGTGTGTGTGTGTGGGGGGGGGGGATAACTCTATTTTCTTTAACCTTTTAACACTGACAAAGTCGGTGAATGGAAAGTGAACTGTTTAGACAAGAACAATGTGATGTCTACAGTGAAATTACTCCATTATTCAGAATCACATGACAACTGAGTGGTTTGAATGAGTGAAGGTTCCCAATAATATTCCATTATAAGATTTCTTTAAAATATTTGGAAGTTCTGCCAAAGATTATAAGTTATAACAAATATTCACTTGCATCTTGGAGAGTCCTTGGGAGGACAGATTTTGGACAGTCAGTTTTATTAGAATGTATCTGAGTAACAAGACACATCAAGATGAATGAAGAAAGAATGTTAATCTATAAACAATATTGTGCTGAGAAAATGATCTGGAAGAGCTAGTGGTTTGATAAAACTTTTGATATGCTGGATCCTTTATCGCTTAGGCACCTGAAGTCACACACCTCAAAATGCCTGGCATATCGGAAGTATAACAACACAGATAGTTCATCAAGATCATTTTCTCAGTTTAATATTGCTCAGGCCTGGCATTCTGAAAAATGCAGGAGGGCAAAACATCGCTCTCCTCAATCAGCTTAGGAGAGCAATTAGCTTTACACAGCATTTTAAGTATCCAGTTGAACGAACTCATTGAAACTGAAACCAACAGACTACATCAGTGATTTTATTAACTTTACTAAGGTAAAGCAAAATCTCTTAGATATCTAGATGTCTCACTCAACAACCGAACACACACTTGACAAAACCTGTGTGTGTGCCCGAGTTGGGGGGGGGGGGGGGGGGGGGGCGTTTGAAGGTGGTAGTGGTAGGCATATGACTTTCTTGGACAACAGGTCTGCTTGAATCTACAGTCACATCCTGGTGCATGTGCTTCAAGTAACAGGATAGTAGTAATGGTAGTATATAATATTATAGTGTCAATATTCCTTGAATAATTATCCTTCAACCTGTGATGTCAGTTGTTGAAACTGACAGAAAAAAAAATATTGCTGTGACCCATTTTGCTTCAAATGATTGCAACTGTGTTTGGGTGTGTACAAAGTACGTACCCAAAGACAGTTGCAGCCATTACCTTTTACCACTAAACCATTTTCAAAATGAAATTATGTGATGTTATATGACTTCGAAGTTAAATTACATTTTTGCTTTACAACAAAAATTTAATGTGAGCATAATACATGTAATCTCAATCATCCCAGACCAAAATATTTAGGAGGGCAATTTTTCGCACTCCTTAATTCTTTCAGGAGGGTAGTAAGGAGAGCTAAAAAATCGCTCTCCTGAAATTGCCAGGCCTGATTTCTTACAGATTAACATTCTTGTTGATTTAATCTTGACTGTTATTGTTATCCAGAAAAAATCAATTAAATAGACTGTCCAAAATTTGTCCTCTCCAGGACTCTGGCATTGTGACTTGCTTTTTTTGTAAAACTGACTATGCATGACCAGAAAAGTGACACCTTGACTTCCAAGTTTTCCAGCATGTTCTAGAGCTGGTCGGTTTTGAAATTTTCCCTCGGTTCGGTTTCAGTTCGGTTTTGGACGAAAAAACTTGGTTTTCAGTTTCGGTTTCAGTTTTTGGAACACAATACACATTTTCCATATCTTATGTATTAAACTAGGACAGGATAGTACTAAAACATAACATAATAACAAACAAGTGAACTTGAAATGAAGTAAAACTGTATTGCGATTGTTTCCTGCAAATTTAATGAACACAAAATTATATTTGCAATCTGCATACGCCTTCATAAAAAGTCATTCAAGCCCAAGGACGTAGATATGGGAGTTGGGAGAGTGTCGGGGTAGGGGGGGTGGTGGGGGGGTGGTGGGGGGGGGGGTGGGTTTGGGCTGACACATTTAGTCACAAAGATGCCATTTGAGACGGAAACTTTATGATTCCACCATCCTGTCAGATTCGTTTTTCATTTCTATTCACAGCACTGACATGTTGCTTGACATGAAAAAAAGTGAAACTGGTCACAATTTGAGAAAGCAACTGCCCAATTTCAAGGAGAAGTTGCAAACTTTAGAATACACCATTTACTTTCAGTAAAACAGATACCCATTTGAAGCCATTTCACAGTCTAGCTAACCTGACAAGTTGACATTTGTACCCGAAAGGAGTAAACTCTAAATCCCAGAATCATTCATTTACAAAGCACTGAAAAGGTTATGCAAATTACCGACAAGATCGTTACCTGACCTTATTTCTATGTCCATTCTTCCTTTTAGTTTGCACTGAATTATCATTGTCAGAGAATCACTGAATTCTGAGAATTCCTGTTACTTCGAAAAACAACCCAGCCACGTGCATTTTGCACGTATAAGTGTATTTTGGATTTTTACTTTCATTCTATTCAAATTTCCGATTGACACTTTGTATGACAGGTATGTGCTGCTATCATTTTATTAATATTAATTTAACCCCTTTCCTGCAAAAAGGGGTTCCCCAACATCAACTGAGCTTTGAGCGAATTGATACTTTGGAGGTGTCACAGTCCGTTCTTTTTCAATAACAGTGTTGTGTACTCTTTGGCGTGATGACTCTGTATGTGGCGACATAGGTTGGAGGTATTTACACACTGGGCGATGACTGACTTATTGCATAATTGGCATTTGGCATTTCTATCATCATTTCTTATTGATATACTACCATGCGTTTTAGCTGACATTTTGTTGATTATACAAAATCTATGGTGTGCTAAATGTGAATATTCAAAAGATAAGCAAAACCGAAAATATACGGTTTTTAATCTCTTTTTCAGTTCGGTTTTGGTTTCCACTAAAAAAACGAGTTTTGGTTTCGTATCGGTTGAACCGACCAGCTCTAGCATGTTCCATATTCTCCATTCTTGTTTCGATTGGCTCATAATTTGCCATACATGTATCTTCACTCTGTCAAATAATATTGACTTTGATTGGTGGTGTTTACCTTAAAAAACTAGAAATTTGAATTTTGGTCTAAACTGTTTCGCTTTTCCAAAAATATACTTCTATTTTTTGTTTGTATTTTGTTTTCTTAATGACAAGGTTCGAAATTTTTATTTTATCCAAGATGGAGTGATGGAGATAATGTTTCTTGATACCTTTTATTTGGTTAACCCTTTACTTAACATGAAAAGCAGACGACACTTGCAAACAAAATTCTTCAATAACTAATTTTTTTCATGTTTTGTCTCAAAAACACATGTTATGACCCCTCATTGGAACGAGCTCAATGAACTCATTACAAAGAGGGGTCATAACCTATGTTTTTGAGACAAAAAATGAAAAAAAAATAATGAAAATAGATGATTTTTGTGAATAGCGGGTTCAATCAATCATAGTTGATATTAAAAATAACTTCATTTTATTTGGAAAGTGGCCCAGCAAAAAAATGTGGTTATACCTTGCAGGTGAGTCACACCTTAACGCTCATTCTGAGACATTCTGATTACTAGTACAGTAGAATCCTCTTAATTGAATATTCATTTTGCCAGTGAAAATTATTCAATTAACAGGAGTATACAATTAACAGGGATTTGGTCAGTTTCCTGTGTTCTGGGGGTAAACTGAGCATTTATTCTATTATATCTTGTTTGACAGAGCTCATGGAGCTCTGTCAAACAAGATATAATAGAATAAATGCCTGTATTGGATGTAGTGAGGCCAAAAAGGTTGATAAATAAGGGGAATTTGGTGCGTGACACAGTAATTTTTTCGACATATTATAAAAATTTATATACAATTAACAGGAGTTTACTCTACAACCCATATGCAATTAACAGATCAAATTTGTACTGAAGGTATGGTAAATGGTTTTGTGTTTGAAAATTTTATTCAATTAAAAGGGATATTCAATTAAGAGATATCTAATTAAGTGAGCTCCACTGTATAAGAAAATCAAGAAAATATTTATTTTTCACCCCTCGTGTCCAAAAACAGGGTACCCTTAAGTGAAAGCACCCTACAAACAATTCATTCAGGGATTTTTCTAGGGGCATTGGGAATGGGGCCAGGGGCCCATACAATTGGGAAAAATGCCATCTTATTGGACCAAATTGGGAATTCTGGTGACACTGCAGAGTGGAGAAAAATGCACATTTCTTCTCTACAGGCACATTAAAAATGAAGAAGTTGGGTTTATTATTTGAAATTATGGTTTTACAGTTCTTTTATCATCATAATAAGGCCTACTTTCACAGTAAATAATCGCAATTATTATGATGAAGTTGACACTGGGTACCAATTGGGAATTTTATGTTAGAAATTGGGAAAAATCATGCCTAAATCTCATTGGGAATGGGGCCTATATTCGGCCCCTGTCATCACCTAGAAAAATCCCTGTCATTATAGACAGTTTACATTCCTGCAGTTTCGTTTTATAGGAATATTATGAGGATTGGATTCCTGTCGAAAAACGATGCCTGCTACGCGAGTTGAACTCAGTTTGTATGTATCGCATTCAACCGATATGTGCACCTTCAAGCAAAGTATCACAGTGTATCAGTGCACCGGTGTATCTTTACAACCCTACTCCCACACTATATATATGGTACTTGAAGAAAAAACATTTAAAGACGTACATGGAAATAAATCTGGAAAAGTTAGAAAAAGTTGGTAATTTTTAGTAATTTACAGGGACTGCTCGTCTTCATGTTACTAAAAATTCAAAAACATGTGTTAAAACCTTTATCTAACATCAATAAGAATTTATAATTGCAAATTCAAAAAAAAACGTTACCAACTTTTTTCATTTTCGGAGGAATTCTGGTGTTATCTATTTATTGGTGTTTAAGGTCACACTTATGCGCAATGGCTAATCGTGACTGTGACAGTTTTATGGATGGAAGAAGGCGGAGTACCCGGAGAGTACAACCCAGCATCGACGAGAACTGTCAGCTCCTCAACATTCTAACTTTGTTCAAGCTCCGCTCAAACAGGGTTACAGCAGTGGAAGACATGTGCACCATCAACGTGCAGTACGCCTTAGTACGTGGCGTCATTGTGCCCCCATGTAGGCAACTTGGATCAAGTGCCTTGCCCAAGGACACAGCGCGGGTCATCCCAGAAATTCTGGAGTTTAGCTAGTTCAGCGATCTGACTATAGCGGATACCCCTCTATGTTCAGATTCTTCCCATTCAATCCTATAGAAAAAGTTCCCATCAAGTTTTTATGGGAACTCAAAACTCGAATGTGGAATAACCACCTCTGCACGAATGCGATCGAGTTTCCGATTCCACACCGATGAAACGGTCTATTCGTTTCGGCGACATTACCGGGTTATTGTTTTTACTGTTTTTTATTTAGACAAAAACATGGATATCGAAATATTTGTCGACGCTTCGCGAGTATTCAAATAATGATAATTAAAGGATAAAACATAGTTTGGATCAATAAATTCTGCCCAAATGTAAGGAAATACGTGTACTATCGAATAGAGCCAGTAATTGGGGCGAAAACTTGATATATATTCCTATTTTCGAGTTTTGAGTTCCCATAAAAACTTGATGGGAACTTAGTATTGAATGGGAAGAATCTGAACGTAGAGGGGTAACATCTACGGGTTATGGACTATTCGACGAAAGACAAATTCGACAATTTTTTTAGGACGATTCGACGAGATTTTGGACGATTCGACAAAACTTCTGAACAAATTCGACGAACCTTTAGACGATTCGACGAAACTTTGGACAATTCGACGAAACTTTGGACAGTTCGACGATAAAAAAGTACAAGTTCAACGAAAACTTTTTATTTCCCCCAGGGGATTAAAAGAAGTTATTTTTACAACATACCCCACCCAATATAACGTTGAGTAGAGTAGGTTGCAAGATAGCGTCTTTTATCTCGGAACTTATTGGGTGGGGGGCAAGACTGTGTGTGCATGATTAGCTGAGAATTTTTCTCTGAAATTACACTTAATTAAGGTGTCATAGCCTATATTTATGATACGCTAACACTCAAGGCGCCAATTATAGGATTATCGGGGTGTCAAAAATAAAACCAATTAATGGATGAATGGATCATCCCAAGAAAGATGACTGAAAATGAATTGGTACCATTGAATTGGTACATGTATCCCCCCCCCCCCCCCCCACACACACACACACAATTCTGTTGGGAGAAGTTTTTAGCACAATTACAATTTACTACAGCTGCAACATATTAATTTTAAAGAACATTTATTTTTCTTTTGGACAATGTACCAATAACATGGATGCCATAAATTCCTTCGTTGTTATCTCAGAGTGTTTGAGCTTTTCAAATAATGTTTGTATGCTGTTTTCGCATTTACGCGAACTTAATTTTTGATGTCTTTGAAGCAACTCTTCAGAAACCAGCTGTGCTTGTGTCGGGATTAACCCACCCTCCTCCCAAAGTAAATTTACCAGAAGATAAAAGTTCATGTCAGGCCTGGAAATCTTTGTACTGAGGAGACGATTCCAGCCTTCTGTGTCATTATTTGATCTCACATGCTGGTCAAAGACAGACCAAAATGACACAGGAAACATAGGATTATCGATTCACATGTTTTGAGTATATTCCAGCAATTTGGCTAGGGGACTGTTAGTCCAATAATATTAGCCTTCGCCTGTGCTCCGAATTTATTATTTTTTTATTTTTAATATGTCGCACCGTCGAAGTCTAATCTGATCTTTCGTTTTTCCAGCAGCAAAGTTCAGCGAGAGACTCTCGCTGAACGGTTGGACCTCGATTAAAGATCAAATTTCCCCACCTGAATGACATTGGGAAACTGTTCTTCAAAGAGCGAATTTACCCTTTTAAAAAAATTTCGTCGAAATTGTCTTCCGTCGAATTGTCTTGTCGTCGAATAGTCCATTTCGTCGAGTTTGTCTTTCGTCGAGTAGTCCAGATCCCGCATCTACGTTCTGATCGCTGAACTATTGTATTGTTGGAAGCAGGTGAGTTCGGACTTTTACCAGTTCGGCCCAAGTGACTTCGGCCCATTTGGTGAGTTCGGCCCAAGTGAGTTCGGTCCACGTGTAAGTGACTTCGGCCCAATTGGTGATTTCGTCCCAAGTGAGTTCTGTCCATGTACAAGTAAATTTGGCCAACGTGTAAGTGAGTTCGGCCCAGTCATAAATCTCCATTCCAACCACATACGGCCAAGTTATAAATTAAAAACAGCTGAATCATTGTTTCCAGTGACTTGGCCCTTTTCAAAGCTTTGTCCACAATTGAAAACACGTCAAAAACAAAAACATTCTGATTAGTCTTTTGCTGTTTTATATATCGTGTCTGTACAATCATTACTCCATTCTGTTTGTGGTTATAAGTCTAAACCGCAATTCTCACGGCTTATTGTTTTTTACAAAAACCGTAAACATGAAATGGCCAAATTTCAAAAAGGTGAATAGTATGCACATCAGTTCCAAAATGGATAGTGATAATAACTGTATTAAAAGTAGTTCGTTGGTTAGGCCCCGGCAGGAGGCATTGCAGTTATTATAGGTTTTGACAAATGAATTTGGAGATCAACCATGTGAGGCTGTTCCTAACCTGGCATCATATCTTGCCAGGAATGCAAATTATCAACGACAAGCCACAAGACCTAAAAAGTCAGGTAAACAAAAAAAAGACTACAAAAAAGTTTTCAACAAACTAAAAGAAATTTTAGGCGAACAAATCAAGCTTCAGGGGGTTGTAATGGATTTTGAAGCAGCTATGTGGTTTGCTGCTTGGCGCGAATTTCAAGAAGTTTCTGCAGTGGGTTGTGTGTTTCACTTGACTCAGGCTTTATGGAGAAAGGTTCAGGTAAGACTAAGTAAAGAATACATGGAAAATAGAGGCCTTCATAAATTTGTGAGGAAAATAATGGCATTGTGCTTTATCCCCGCTGAACAAATACCAACAATTTTCGAACGATTGTCTGAGGAAGCCACTGGTGAGAAACTATTATCATCTGTTAATTAAGTCAGAAACACTTGGATAGATGGGAATATGTGGCAACCCAAAGACTGGTCGTTTTTTTCAATCAGTGCGAACCAATAATGATGTGGAAGGTTGGCACAACCGCATCAACCAACATGCACAAAATGGCCTCCCATTTTATAGATTATAAGAAAAACTATTCAGTGAATGTAAATTTACATCTGTCGAGATTCGGCTTGTGTCGGAAAATAAGCTTCAGCGCTACCAAAGGAAGCAATATAGAAACATTCAAAGTGAATTGTTTGACTCTTGGGAATCATTTAGCAAGGAGAAAATTTCCACAAAGAAACTTTTTTAAAAATGTTCCACATTGTACGCTCCTTCTTGTCAGTGAATGTTGTTTTACCTTGTTTGTATTTGGATATCAATGGGGCCGAACTCACTTTTCACTGGGCCGAATTCACCCTGTCCGAACTCACTTTCGTGGGCCGAACTCACTTTTCTAGGACGAAATCACTTGGGCCGAACTGGTAAAAGTCCAAACTCACTCGCATTCGTATTGTTTAGCCTTTACTTTACTTTAGGTTCCGCTCCACAGTTTCGCACTATTGCACAGGGGTGAAATTCTAAACAAAGGGTGTATGTTGAAACTAAGGCCATGTAAAATAGAGATATATTTTTAGTATCAGATATATGATTACATTAGGCTTTTTGTTGGACAAGAGAATTTGAAGTTTTGGTCCCAAAGTTGGAGTCTGATACATAGGGGTAAATTACCAGATGAATTATGGGAAACAGTGGCTTCGAAAAATTGGCTATTTTTTTAAATGTAATTTTTACACGGGTTTGTTACCAGACAGGTAACTAAAAAATGAGACGGAAACATATAATTTTTTTTTTGCATTTTAGAAACAACTGATGCTCTGCTCCAGGGGTGGGTAGGTGGGGTTGGTGGGGAAATTCTGCTTTTGAGGCTGCAAGGTGGCTGAAAATGACTGGTTTTGGTATTTTTTCGGGCAATTTTTCAGGTTGAAGTCTTGCCTTTGACAATAAATAATTCCACCCACATTCAGATTGTGTATTTCTACTTAGTCAGATAGTGTTATATGTTTTTTGTGGATTTGGGAAATGTAATACATGTAATGGGTTAGATAACTAAGTTACAGGATATTTGCATTTGAAGAGAGTGTATGGCAGGTCACATTTGAAAATGCCTGGAAAACTGTGGAGCGGAACCTTAAAGAGCATTCTGCCGACGGTGTCAATTCTTGAACCAGGAAGTTCCTTATTTGTGTTTGAGTTATAAATACACCATTTTTCAAAAAACATTTCATTATTTCTGGTTTGTGTGCTATTGTTAGTAGTAGTTAACATTCAGCAAGTGATATCTCAGCACAAATGGAAGGAAATAAGTGGAAATTTTGAGAAATTTATTGATATAGCCTAATTTCGCACTTGTTTTGAATTTTCGTCAAGATTTCAAAAACATTAAGGTAGAGCACTGCCTTTCCTAAACACCGAGCCTTGTATTTATGACAAATTTGTGCAGTTATGGACAGCCTGGTTGTTACTGTTGCCCAGAGATTTGCAGTTATGGTGTCTACTTTTTCATTTTGGTCATTGGTGTCATGTCTGTGTGTCATCCGTCCGTCAAGCTGTTCACGCTTTCATATCTAGAGAGCAACCCCCCCAAAAGCTATGGTTATTAGTGCTTATTGTTTTACATTTTGATTGTATTTAACAGTGCTATTGGCAGGACATGGGTAGTCAATGTGGCTGGTGGTAATAACAAAAATACTTTCTGAAGTGGCTCAGAGAAATGGGGAGGGGGTGGGGGGTGTTGAGGTGGTGTGGTGTGGTTGTGAAAATCGGGTAAAATGGCTGAAAAAGCTATGCGGCAATCAGAAAGGACATGCTGTATCTTTTTACTGGTTGAAAATAGAGACTTGTGGTTTTTGTTCATTCAACTCAGGAAAGACTCCAGATTATTTTGCCTGAGTGAAATCCAGGGGGAGATCACTCTTGTTTTCTCTTTAAGGTTCCGCTCCACAGTTTCGCACTATTGCACAGGGGTGAAATTCTAAACAAAGGGTGTATGTTGAAACTAAGGCCATGTAAAATAGAGATATATTTTTAGTATCAGATATATGATTACATTAGGCTTTTTGTTGGACAAGAGAATTTGAAGTTTTGGTCCCAAAGTTGGAGTCTGATACATAGGGGTAAATTACCAGATGAATTATGGGAAACAGTGGCTTCGAAAAATTGGCTATTTTTTTAAATGTAATTTTTACACGGGTTTGTTACCAGACAGGTAACTAAAAAATGAGACGGAAACATATAATTTTTTTTTTGCATTTTAGAAACAACTGATGCTCTGCTCCAGGGGTGGGTAGGTGGGGTTGGTGGGGAAATTCTGCTTTTGAGGCTGCAAGGTGGCTGAAAATGACTGGTTTTGGTATTTTTTCGGGCAATTTTTCAGGTTGAAGTCTTGCCTTTGACAATAAATAATTCCACCCACATTCAGATTGTGTATTTCTACTTAGTCAGATAGTGTTATATGTTTTTTGTGGATTTGGGAAATGTAATACATGTAATGGGTTAGATAACTAAGTTACAGGATATTTGCATTTGAAGAGAGTGTATGGCAGGTCACATTTGAAAATGCCTGGAAAACTGTGGAGCGGAACCTTAGCAGATGGTCAAATTGCTGGACTGGAGGACTGGTCAGAGCCACAGGACAGTTTTGATTCGTGTTGTATTGATATTTCTTTATCTTTTATTCCATACATACAATGTAGGAAACATGGGTATTTCATTGCATCATAAAGCATTAAAGGGTTACAGGGATGGTAACATTATTTATAACGAAACGTGGAAACAACATTCGTCGATGTTCTACATTTTCAGGCACAGTCTATAGTTTCTGAAAATTTCTGTTTCAATTGGCCTGAAGGTTAACCACAAGGATGAAAAACCAACTGCTGTAATTTTTATCTGGAACATTTACCCGATTCCGACCTCTCAATGGAATTAAATAACGAAAGGCATGGTAAGTTGACGACATTTCACTGACATTCATCGAAATTTCCTCCCTTGTTGGCAAAAAGTGTAAAGTTACGGAAGCGTATTTAGGACATGTAGAAAATGTTTTTTTTTAAGTCGACAAAGCTAACTCGTTATAACGCTTTTCGAAGTTGTTATAACGCATTGCATAGCTCGTTATAATGACTTACTGAGTCGTTATAAAGACGTACGCACCTCGTTATAAAGACTCAGTAGCTCGTTATAACGACTTTCGTAACTCGTCACCATGACTTAGAAAGACGTTATAACGACTCTGTATAACTCGTTATAACGACTTTGTAACTCGTTATATCGACTTAGAACGTCGTTATAACGACTTACATAGCTCGTTATAACGACATAATATCTTGTTATAATGACTCAGCAAATTCGTTATAACGACTCAGTAACTCGTTATAACGACTTACTAACTCGCTATTACGACTTTAACTCGTTATAACGACTTTGTAACTCTTTATGATGACATAGAAAGTCGTTATAACTATTTAAGTAACTTGTAAATGAATTAAATAAAGTTATAACGAATTAAAAAGTCGTTATAACGACTGTTTACATAACCCGTTTTAACAACTCAGTAATCGCAGTGATACGTTACAACGACTTATCTATCTCGTTATAATGACTTAGTATCTCGCTTAGAAAGTCGTTATAACGACTTATGCAACTCTTTATGTCGAATTACTAAGTGGTTATAACGACTTAATTATACAATAACATGATTTTACTGGGCATTACGGTCTATTACCAGCCAAGTAGAAATAGTTGACAGCCCGAGGGCCTATTTCTACTTGGCGGGTAATATAGACCGTAATGCCCCGTAAAATCATGTTATTACTATTATTACCACTCATCTTCTCACACACAACTCTATCGAAATGATAATCCTGTATTACTGATAATGATTTAATTGAACTGATAAGATGAGAATTTAAAGAACAACAAAATCAGAAGTCTGTGGATTTTGTAAACAGGATCAATTTCCGATCAAAACAAAAACAGATGAAAGTTCACTTAGGCACAGAATAGTAATTATTTAATTTATTTAATTAATTTATTTCTGTTGTTAGGGGGGACACACTAAAAAGTGTAGTCCGTGTCCGTGTCCGTGTCGGAGAAAAAGTGTAGTCGGGAATTAAATTATCATTTTCTCTTGTATTTGTTGGTTGTTTTCTATGAAATTTGGAAAGAATACTCAGGGGACGATACCAAATGTATATGCCAATAGAGAAGTTTGTACGATGTTATTTTACGATGTTAGAAGACATTTTCTCTTTCAAACACACTAAAAAGTGTAGCTGACTCGGCGCCGTGTTAGCTAATTAATTGGTTTACGCTGTGTTGACACATGATTATGAGGAGATTGGTAGGGTGTTGATTGGATTGATAGATTTTCTTTCATTACTTTTTTTTCCATTTACATGAAGTAAAGTACAAGAGTAAGAGTATAATAAGATTATTTCATATAAGATTATGTTAAATGTTCGTGGTGGGTCGTTACACGTTCACGCCCCCCCCCCCCCCTCTCTCTCTCTCTCTCTCATGCGCCCTCTCAGTCTCACTCTGTTTCACAAATCGGTTGCGATGAATGAATGAATGAAACTGGGACTGACAGAGGAGAAAAGAAAACCAAACAACAACGCCGGTTTGGTAGCGGCCCCGGTATATTGACCATAGCGGTTACAAAAAAGGAGTGGAGAAAGCTCCGCCAGTATAGTTTTGAATATCCGGGAGTCATCCATCAAGCCTTCAGAGAGATAGGATACGGGAGGGTGGGGGGGGGGGGGGTAAATGTGATATCTGGTTATCCTTCTGGAATTTCAAATATGACCCCCCCCCCCCACCCCCACCTCCGGCGAAAAAAAAATAATTACCCCTTAAAGGGTTTTTTTTGTTAAATCAATAATTAAAATACTTTCCACCGGAGAAACAAACATTGAAATAAAGTCTAGGACGCTGCACATTGAGTGAAGAATGAAGTGGGTGGAGACAAAAACAATAAACTAAATTAAAATAATAAGAATTTTACAATACCAGATGGAGTTGTAGGACAGACGTTGGAAAACTGAATTCTCTTATATTTTCCAATTGTTGATAATTTCAACACTTGACATTATTTCTTTGGAAGCTCTCGTGGAAAGCTTCCAAAGATATTATTTATGTCAGGTGTTGGAATTTGTAAAATTGTGGAGTATTGGAGACCCTGGAACATTTTCTCATGGAATGCCCAAAATATATCCCTCGCCCGACTCAAGGGGAGTTCAGCCCCCCCCCCCCCCCCCCCCCAGCCCCCTTGGCACGTACGCCTATGCCTACAATGAAATATATCACCCATATAACCCCTAAAATCATCTGTTTAAATTTACGAAATTCATTTTTCATCTCTTCACAGATGAAAACTTACGTTGGCGACAAAAAAGGGGACGACCTACTTCAAAGAATAGTATATTATTCAACATCAACCGAACTTGCCCTAGTTGTCAAATTTTGGAATTATAAATAATTTGGTGAAAAAAAATCTTGTTCTTATTTCGACTGGTTTTAAAACACGATCGACACCTTTATCCACTGTCGCAGGGAATCCAACCACAAAACACTCGGAACGACATACCAACTAAATTTACTTTTGCTTGTTATAAATATGTTTATTTGTTCATGTTTGTGCTGTATCTCTATATCTTTGTGCTATGCTATATCCTTCATGTCCTGTATTTATCCAATAAAATACTGAAAATTAAATTATTCGTTGTTTCTTTCATCCACACCCCACCAATCTCCTCATAATCATAAAAAAGAACCAGGATTATCAGCCCGCCTTGCTGTGTCAACACAGCGTAAACCAATTAATTAGCAAACACGGCGCCGAGTCAGCTACACTTTTTAGTGTGTTTGAAAGAGAAAATGTCTTCAAACATCGTAAAATAACATCGTACAAACTTCTCGTTTGGCATATATATTTCGTATCGTCCCCTGAGTATACTTTCCAAATTTCATAGAAAACAACCGACAAATAAAGGAGAAAATGATAATTTAATTCCTGACTACGCTTTTTCTCCGACACGGACACGGACACGGACTACACTTTTTAGTGTGTCCCTGTTAGGGCGAACTCCATTTAAACTGGTTGTTCACGAGAAGAACGATGCAGCTGGGCATTGCTGGTACAACAAGGACAGAGAATAGTGGGAAAAATGAAAAGTCAGGGAGTCACGTGACAACTGTGCACTTGGGGGATGATGGAATGACGTTTTCATTATTCGCCAAGTACACAGCGCGACGTGCATTGTGCAGTTTGATTGACCCCAGAAATGTTGTTAATGCACTAGGGAACGCCCTGCTATATGGTAATAATAGCTCCTTATAACGATTTAGCCGTAGGGCTTTATCGCTAAAGTGCATTGTCATTCCCTGTTAGCTGTTGTCAGGTCAGTTGCTTTCAGATGCAACCAGTCAGCGTATATTTTTGGTGTTCAAAATTCAAAAATATAGCACTGATACCCCCCCCCCCCCCCCCCCCCCCCACCCGCCTATGTTCCCCGGTTCTCACGACCCATCACATCCTGTCGAGAGAAGGAGAACAAATTTAAAAATAAAATTTACTTTCTTTTTACATTTTTTACGGTTTGTTGCGCGTGTGTTGTGTGTATGTGAGGGGGGGGGGGGGTATTATTGCGGTTTAAGAACACTTTCAACAGCCAGGGTCACATCGCGTTGGAGAGGTTTATGGTATGCAGATTGCAGATGCGATAGCAAAAAACAAAAACACAAGGTTTGCCCTTCTTGGGCCAGAACAAAAACAAGTTCCCATTTACTCAACCAATATTTGCAACATATACACGGTTACAGTATCACAGGGTTGTTATTTTAAGGTCATTCTAAATTTTAAAATTAAGTAAACAATTCGAGTCATGTAGAATAAATGAAAGAAAGAAACTTTTTAATAATCAGTTTGAGTAAACTGGGTAAGCGCATTAATTTAATTAAGTTCGTATTCGGAAAGTGTTCTTTGTTGAGTCGCTGTCATGCAGGGACTGTGTAAACAATGCATTCCAAATTAGAACTTATTGAAAAGTCCGTTCATGTCACTGCAAGTCATCAAAGCCGTCTTTCCTAATTAGCACCTTTGCCCAAATCAAGTTTTTGATTGGTGATGCGCGCGCCTATATAAGACCCCTCGAGTTAACTTCGAGACAGACTCGCTAGGATGGAATAATCGTTAGTTCACGCGGTGTAGTAAAGCGTTAATGTATTTCTGTGGTTCCGGTAAGCCGTCATTTGGACGACAGGATTCCCGATCTGATGATTTGCATCGAGGGGAGACGCCGAAGAAGAATCGATGAGTATATGTAGTACTTAGTTTATAATATTTAGTTGTGATAACACGTCGTAGTTACATAGTTATTAGTTTTAAGTGTATTAGTGAATCTGTGTTATTAGATGATCAGTTGTTATTATTGCGAGTTAGAAGCACTATTAGCAGAAATTGTAGATGATCGAATATTCTAAAGGGTGAAATTTAGTATTAAAGGTAATTCCCCATAATGTGGTAGGCGCAACAGGATAAATACGCGCATGAGCGGTTGAGTGAAAGATTTCGTGATTTCTTATCAGTAGTCGCAGCTTCGACCTTTCTCTACGAATATAAGTTTGGGAAACAATTTAATTTTAGATAATATTTTAGTACTTGTTTTCGGTGGGATTCAGTGGCTAGTCACAAAACTCATTTCAGTAGTGTTGAGATTATTTATTTAGGATTTGTTGGCTATTTGTAAATAAGAATATAGAAGATTTATATATAAAAATTGTTGGATTGTTAATAGTCTTTATCTTATTAATGAAGAAGCCCTGGGTACCCTAGGAATTGATGGAACCCCAGCCCCGCCAAGAAATTAGTCCATGCTAGGTCATTACCGTTGAAAGCAATTGATTAAAGCGCGGCGCTACTCTGTGGCTTGTGAATAAGCAATTGCAATCTGCAAAAGTGAGCTAGTGAAAATCCCCTGTCCCCGGTAAAAGAGTATCTTAGGTCCCCGGCAAAGTTGATCAACCCCAGCCTTGGCCCTCCGTTGACAAGCGCCCTCTGGCAAATAAATATTCACTCTCTCCGAGACGTTGCCACGGCGGCGTTCCAGGGGACGGTAATTTCTATTTATCAGAAAGTGCTAACACCTGTGTAGACACCTGAGTGAGTGATTCCCCAGTGGAAGTAACGCGTGGTTCCACTTTGCAGGCGGACCGTTTGGTCATATTTGGTGGAGAATCCGAATTAGTTCATCTATCTAGCTTGAACCTTTCCCAGTACTCTCATTAGACTGACAATGGGTTCCACAGAAGCTTTCCGAGAGATGTTTGATTACATTCGTGAAATTAAGGAGAAAGTCATTCAGCAAAATGCAATTCGAGCTGCCCAGATCTCACGTAACTCTGCAGGGGCGGATCCAGGAATTTGTAGAGGGGGGTGGCTAACCATATGATGCGAAGCATCATCCGAGCTGCGAAGCAGCGAGCGGGGGTGAGCACGAGAGGGGGTGTCCCCCTCTCGTCGTTCGGAAAATTTTGAAAATAGCAACCTGAATGGTGCATTCTGGGGGGCCTTCGTGGGGTTTATCTTCATTTTTTCAATAGCTGATCTGAGTGATCTCCCCCACCAATACCCTTGACATGAGGTCCACATACATGCATAATCCACCCATACAAGTCAACGAATGTTATGGGTTTTTACAATTACCCCTCAATCACACACAGTGGTCCAGGTTACCTGGACCACTGTGTGTGATTGAGGGGTAATTGTCTATGCCATATCAGACAGTTTTGATGGGCTGGTCACCTGCGACACCCAAGGACATGGGGCCGGGAAACCGGGTTATGGGAATTAAATGGCCTCGATTGAGTCACATCAACTAACAGTGTAATGAATTTATATAACTTCTATAATATGTAAGTGATTAGCAAGGCATGGGAATGGATTTCCCTACAGTTAAACTGTAGGGAAATCCATTCCCATGCCTTGCTAATCACTTACATATTATAGAAGTTATATAAATTCATTACAATACAATCGTTAAGGATGCAATAAGATTGAAAAATCTACACAACTAGAAAGTTTTATTTCAATGTGATCAGGATTTCAATTAGATTATGTTGATTCTGATTCTCATTATTATTACTCAAACAACAGGGACGAGCTCTGCATCCTACGGGGGTGTGAAGCAATGAATCTCTCTTTCACGACATTCACATCAACATCAATACTGAAGCCATGCATAGCCAATACAGCCAAATCGGACAGTCGAGTTGTAGACATGGTTGATCTTAACCAAGAATGGATTCTTCTGATACACGAGAAAGAACGTTCCGCCTCCGTGCTACCGATAGGCAAAACAGCAAGAATTTTCAGCAGCTCTCTGACATTAGGAAAAAACATTTCATCAGCGCATTGTTCAATCACGGTCGTGATAGGAATGTCTTTATTTACAATCTCTCTTTCACAAAATTTTTTCCATCGCGCTAGTTCACTTTCAAAATTTGAGGGCGAGGGTAGAACATGATCCCATTTAGAAACAAGAAATTTGCCAGTGGAAGCTAATGTATCGTCATCAGTTTGAACGATGCTCTCCGGTACGATTGCGGTCAAATGATAATGCGCTCGTTTGTCTTCGCTGAATCTCTCACGGAGCTCGCTACAAACAACATCGAGGAAAGGTATAACAACCGTACGCTTCCAGTATTCAAATGGAGTATTCGCGTCAGTATTTGGGCGAGTCGTCTGACGTTTGCATATACGTGGCATTTTCTCTTCTGAACCAACTTTTTTGGCCAACGTTATCGCTTTAGCATAAACACTGTCGAACCACGAATCCACGTTCGCCCGAATGTCATTATATGTGTCAGTTACTACACCAATCTTCTTAAAGCCAAAAAACACTTCTACCATGCGCCCTTGCAAACATTTTACTATCGGTAGCATGGGTTCCAACATATCTTTCGCGCTAACGAAGGATACTATATGGCCAAAATCAAGGAACATATGACGAAGTCCATTTGCCTTAACCTTCGTTGAGGAATCCCAGTTCCAATTCTCTGTTTCATCGGGGTACAATGATTCATCGTCGGTAGGCTCACATATTTCATTGAGAGTTAATACAATGAGCTCATAGAGGTCGGATATCACCTCAAATGTGGAATGTCGTTCGACCCAACGGGTCTTGCACAAGTTTTTAAGTTTTAGTTTTTTGGTTTCTGGTGCGTTGGTCAAGATGACTAACTCTAGAAAGTTTTGACGTTTCGGGGAGTTGTCGAAGAAACTGAATAATTCTCTGCATGCATCCATCATATTCGTTATGTGGGTGATTTTGCACCCATGGCAGATCACTAAGTTAAGCGAGTGGAGACAACAACCTTGGTAATCGGCATCGGGGGCATGTTTTAGTATTTCAGCATTCACGCCTTTCGACTTCGAACTCATCGACGCCGTGGTGTCATATGCCTGTCCGCGACAATGTTGAATGTTAATCTTATTCTCATCAAGAGACTTGAGCAATTCTTGGGCGATTGATTGACCCGTGGTTCGCGTCAATGGTCGCATGTCGATTAAAACTTCTCGCTTTAAAGGTGTACTTCCCGAAATAGTGTCTAACAAGCGCAGACAAACAGAGAGAATTTCTTGACCATTGGACGTGGTTTCATCTCCAATAAGGGAGAAATGTGGACATTTCTCAATACATTTACGGAAATGCTCTCGGATGATGTCCGCACAAATATGAAGTATATCATTTTGAATTGTCTTACTAATATAACGTGCATTTTTTGGACCTTTTGTGAGATAGGTTTTCAATTCCGGGACCTTATCAGTCATAAGACGCATAACTGCAATGAAATTACCCTCATTACATGTAGCTGGAACATCGAATTCGATTTTGTCGTCTCTGTGTCCCCTCAAAGCGATTTGCTGTTTTGCACACAGAAGGACTGCGTCGATTATATGGCACAAAACAGAACTATTAACTTGCATGTTTTTCGACGTTTGTTCAGACATTTGTACATCAATTCGACGTAATATATCACCCTGTTGTGCCATCAACATTTCAGCTTTCTCAACACAAGATGCATGATAAATTTTACTTTCGTGTTCATCTAACAACTCCTTCGACTTATTGTAATTTCGGAATGGTGTTTTGACGAATACTCCGAGCTTATTTTTCTCTTCTCTCCGGAGAAAGAGGGTACATGGCAGACACCAACCGCCCCTTAGTTCCGCGTGGTCGCTGTATGCTAACCATTTCCGTTTACTTAACCAAGATTGTTGGAAACATACAGTTTTCTTTTTGATGTTTCCACCCCCTTTTACTCGATGTTCATAAACCCGGCTGTCCAACTTGTCAAAATTAGCATCTGGTTTCCAGCAGTTTTTAAGCATAAATGCTTTTTCTGAATCTGTCATACCGCTGGTATTGACAAAATTGGCAATATCATTTGGGGAGATTGTGTGTATCGCGGTTGCAGCTTGATCATCTCCAGGAGATTCAGCTGGGGGCACCTGCGGCTCAGAATTGGATGAACTGCATGTGGATCCGCTCGTTTCTGCATGTGTATTTTCAGACGGAATGTTCGTCGTCTTCTCTTTAGGTTGAAAAAAAGAATCAATAGTGGTTTTCTTCATTTTCGGTGGTGGCTCACCCATGATTGCGATGGATTGTGAGGCTTTACAATTTCGAAAATATGACCACACCAAACTTAAACAGGAAACATTACGTCAGAGTGCAAATCTATCCCGCGAATCGGTAGTATATTCCACGGAACGGATCAAAGTAATTAGGAGAAACCGGTAAACTTACTCCAGTTACGATATGTTACCGCACCGAAAAGGTTGTGCCGTTGATATCCGGCTTGCCAACTTAGCAAATGCTTGAAAAAAAAATTTTGTCATCCCAAAAGAGGGGGGTGGCTAGCCACCCCTTTCACCCCCCCCCCCTGGATCCGCCCCTGCTCTGACCCACGTAAACACTGGAATGACTGTGGCCAGCGCCAACTACACACTGAAAGAGATTTCTCAAGACGTCGGGAGTATCGCCCGTTTATAGGTAAGAGGCGACAATTTCCCTTGTGCCATAGATGTGGAAGACATTACCATAACTCATCAACTTGTCCCGCTAGGAATTATAGATGTAACACGTGTAAGCGCATTGGCCATGTCAGTTCAACATGCAGATTTAATGCGATACCTGTACTAAGCACCTCAGTTAGTACGGAAATGGATGGAAATAAAGTCGACGTTAGGTTGGAAAATCTATATACTAGAATTCCTGCACTGGTTGATACGGGAGCCAGTCGCTCCTGTATATCAAAAGAAATCTTAGAGTCCGTTCGCTTGTGGGGCAAAATTGAAATTCTTCCTCCTAGTATTAAACTCATAGCGGGTGTAGACGGCAATTTACTGAAGGTTTTAGGAGAAACAAATTTACATTTATCCCTGGGTAGGCTAGATATGACTCAAACCTTTTTAATTTTGGAAAAAATGCCAGCAAATATTATTTTAGGTATGGACTTTTTAACTGAAAACAAGGCTAATATTGACCTAGGTCAGAGAACTCTTATACTGCAGACTGGTATGACACACGCTCCAATAAACAATATCGAAGAACAACCTAATTGTGCAAATAATGTAACAGTGCTAGAGGACGTAACTTTGGAACCCCGAAGTGAGACTATTATACCGGTACGTGTGGGTTTTGATAGAATTACTTCGCGTGTAGGTATTATCGAACCGGATTCAAATTTAGTTAGTCACAAGAACATTTTGGCTGCACGTACGCTTGTAGAAGTGGTTAACAATAGGGCTGTTTCTAAAGTTCTTAACCCCACCAATTCCTATGTTAGGCTCACATCTTCACAGGTTATCGGTTGTTTTTACCCCATCCGTCCTGATGATATTCTGCATTCCGTTGAAAAAAAACGATGTTAGTGCCAAAGCGACGGTGAATTACATTGGTCATGATGGTTCCAACAATTATGACAATTACTTTGCCGAAGCCGAGTCGCTTGGCATCGATTTATCCCACTCTGATTTGTCAAGTCTTCAGAAACAGGAACTTTTGGTGCTAATAGGTCAGAATAGGGATTGCTTCGCTAAGGATTTGTCCGAACTTGGAATGTCTCGCATATATAGCCATAAAATCGATACAGGTGATGCGGCCCCAGTGAGACGTCGGTTTTATAGGGCTTCACCAGCAATGAAGGAAGAGATTAGCAGACAAATTGACGAACTTGAAGAACATGGCATTATTGAGCCTTCAGTCTCGGAATGGATGTCCCCAGTTGTTATGGTTAGGAGAAAGGACAATTCGTTTAGGTTCACTGTAGATTACAGGCAACTGAATGCCTTGACAAAGCCCATTTCATTTCCTTTGCCCAGGTTGGAGGACGTTTTCGACACTCTTGGAAAATCAAGGTCTACGATATTCTCTTGTCTTGATATGTTCTCAGGATATTTCCAAATTGATTTAGACCAGGATTCCAGACACAAAACCGCTTTTGTCACCCACAGGGGAGTTCATCAATTTAAAAGACTTCCCATGGGCTTGATGAATAGCGCTTCAAGTTTCCAGTTGGTCATGGCTGAAGTCCTTCGAGATTTACAATGGCACTCATGTTTGTGTTACGTAGATGACCTCCTCGTGTTTTCTAGGTCTTTTGAGGAACACCTCCAGCACTTGTCACAATTGTTTGAGGCCTTGCGTAGAGCAAATCTAAAGTTGAAGCCTTCTAAGTGTGATTTCGCTGCAAAGGAAATACGCTATTTGGGGCACGTTCTTTCTAAAGATGGTATTTCTGTTGATACTTCGAAAACGGACGCTGTGTCCTCGTTCCCCCGTCCAAAAAACCTCAAAGATGTTCGTGCTTTCCTTGGTCTCTGTAACTATTATCGACGTTTCGTGTTCAATTTTTCGAAAAAAGCAGCACCTCTCAATAATCTCCTCAAAAAGAATGTACCATTTCAGTGGGATGCAGAATGTGAGAAGTCCTTTAACACCATGAAAGAGGCCCTGACAAAACCTCCAATTTTGGCTTTCCCAGATTTTGATAAAGAATTTTTTCTATATACAGACGCGTCAGGATATTCAATAGGTTATATCTTAGGTCAGTTGGATGAAAATGGTAAGGAAGTGGTTGTCTCATATGGAGGCAGGTCTCTTTCTGAAGCAGAACAAAAATTTGGTATTTCAGAACGCGAATGTCTCGCAATAGTTGAAGGTATTAAACACTATCATGTTTATTTAGCGAATGGTAAGTTTACCGTAATCACCGATCATGTTGCTAATTCATATTTACGACACCTTAAACAATGTAGCGGCAGATTAGGCCGCTGGTCGCTAAAATTACAAGGGTATAATTTTGAAATCTTCCATAAAGCAGGTAGAAAGCATTTGAGCGCGGATGCGCTATCGCGACGTGAATATCCACAAGTTACAAAACCGGCAATAAACGATACTGCCCAGGCCACCGTGATAGCCACAAACGACGTTAAAGAACACGCGGCATCTCAAACACAAACCGAAGAGGTAATACAACAGTGTGACCCAATAGATTCTATTACGCGCGTCGCAGCCGTCTCCGAGGCTGACATTAAAAATAAACAAAGATCGGATCCGGACGTAAATGTTTTTATCGAATATTTAGAAGACAGAATATTACCCGAAGACGATAAAGACGCTAGAAGAGTCATTTTGGAAGCAAATGACTACATTTTGGAAGATGGAATCCTGTATCATCTCTACTACCCAAAAGGTAAGGGCCATAGAATAGACCGTTTAATTAAACAGCTCGTGGTGCCACTCAGTTTGAGGAATGATGTGCTATTGTCATATCATGACTCACTGCTGGGTGGACACCAAGGTATTGATAGAACTTATCAGTCCATTCGATTCAAGTATTTTTGGCAACACTTATTTTCTGACATTCAATATTATGTAAAATCATGTCTCCAGTGTCAGAAAAACAAGGATGCGACCCACCACCATCCAGCGCCTCTAAAACCGTTACCTGTCGAAGCGCCATTTAACCGTCTCCATATTGACATTTTAGGACCCCTCAAGACCTCTCCGAATGGATATAAATATATTTTGTTAATTGTTGATGCTTTCACAAAATGGCCCGAGGCATTCCCCTTAAAAACAATGGAAGCATCGGAAATAGCTAAAATTCTATATTCAGAAATTATTTGTAGGTACGGGGCCCCCAAAACACTATTGTCAGACAGAGGACAAAATTTCATGTCAAAACTTATCAAAGAACTTTGTAAACTTTTTCAGATTACGAAACTGGAGACAAGCAGTTACCATCCACAGACAAATGCCGCGTGTGAAAGGATGAACTCGACAATAACCGAAACACTCCGAATGTATTGCGATGCGAAACAAGAAAATTGGCCGGATCTTTTACCAAGTGTGCTGTTCGCGTATAGGGCAACACCATGCACTGAGTCAACGCAGATGAGTCCTTTTCGTGTTTTATTCGGTCAAGATTGCCAGTTACCGATAGATACGGAGCTTATTCCAACTAACAACATCGGAACCGAAGCGTATAAACATCTAGACGCCATACAGAAAGACTTCGAAGTCACCAGAGAAATAGTAAAACAAAATATTAAAGACGCCCAGCTTAAGTATAAACAACAGCATGACAAAAAGGCAAAGCCCCCAAGATTCTCGACAGGTGACAAAGTATGGTTATATAACAACAAAACCCCTGTTGGGCTTTCACGGAAGCTGTGCCAACGTTGGACAGGACCATACTATATCACGCACGACAGCAATCCAACATACACTGTCCGCAGATGTTCGGACGATATTCAACTCAAGTCACCAGTACACGCGAACCGTCTCAAGCCGTTCACCAACCCTAAGGATCGTCCGACCACTACACTCGAAGAGCAAACGGCTCAGGAAACAGGAGCTCCAGATACAGAACCCGATATCGCGTCGAATCCCCGCCCGGAAGATAAAAACCAGACTCCCGCAGACGAAGACACCGAGAAAAACGAAGAAGACACCTATTTTGTAGACAGGATCCTAGCGTGCAAGAAACTTCACGGTCGGAAACATTATAAAATTAAGTGGCAGGGATCTAAAGAAACTACATGGGAACCGAGAGAAAATGTACCGGAAGAGTTAATCCAAGAATTCCACATTTCAAAGACCGCAAAAGGAAAAAGAAGAAAAAGAAAACTGAAAACAAGCGTCAACACAATATCAGATTCCATCAGCATCCCAGACTTAGACGAGTGGGAGATATTGTGAGTACAAAACTAAGTATTCAAAGCATTTGTTAGCTTATTAAAAAAATAATAATAATAAAATAAAATAAAATAATATAAGTCCCGTTATTTAATTCGTCATATAATACATATGTAATTTACGGTTAGTATGAGTTTCTTGGTGGGTACCGCTTGACGGATACGCCACCACTTTGTTGGGTGAAGCGTTGTTTTTTTTTCCCTGATTTGATGTTGTCTCGTTATTATTACCCCGTAAAACTCGCGTTCTCTCGTGTACTCCACGTATTCCGCTTACGCGCTCCACGGCACAATCGAAGCTGTGTAAAGAGGTTAAAACAGAAAAAAAGCATTTGCCAGTTGAAGGGTAACTGTCTGGCTTAAAGAGTAATACAAGTTCCATTGGGTATTAAAGTTACATGTGTTTAAAGGGCAAAATGAAAATTCAATAAGGATAGTTATTAAAATTATGATAATACTTTAGAGGGGCCACCCGCAAGACGGACCCCTACCTTAAAATAATAATAATAATAATAATAATAATAATAATAATAATAATAATAATCATAATAATAATAATCATAATTATAATAATAATAATAATAATAATAATAATAATAATAATAATAATAATAACATTGTGTGATCTGAATGCAATCTTGCCACTTGCATTCAAATTGCGCAAAATATCCAACGGAGATCTGTGGCAAGGCTCTTCGCTTGGATATAAAGACTGGTTGATTAGTTCCTGATTGGTTATTTGTGATGTTTTTCAAAGTAGCTCTTTGTTTATTTATTTTTTTTTTTTTCAAGTTGCTCCTTGTTCAATGCAATGTTTGTTCTTTTTTTTTCTACAGGTTAACCAGAGCGCTGCGTCTAATTTGTTTCTTCTTTCAGGGCAACATTATACAAGTTTTTTTTTTTCAGAACGCGTAAACTCAATTTTTGTCTAGTTTATATTTTCAGGTTGCAAATGGAGATGGTAAAATGGTACTATACAGAGCACACAGACATCACAAACGAAGGACACACAACAGGAAACCAAATTATACACAACGACAAGCCTGAAGAGAAAGAGTAAACCCCAGGAATAACGCTACATCGAGATGAGGAAAAGAACTAGACCTAACAATAAATTAACAACAAACGGACATGAAGCACGCGGACAACAACTTTGGATCAGCACAGAAACTAAATTTGGAATTCATTCGGAAAAGGACTACGTGACATTCAACATTCATACTCAACATCTAACGATTTTGGCGACACAATTCATTTTATATGCATCGGACAGTATCGAATTATCAACATCAACATAGTATCACAAACGCGCTCGGACACTTTCAACCTCAATATATTCAATTACAAGGAAGAAAAGATCACAGAAGAAGAAACAAATAGACACTCCATTAGTTTTCAAAATTATTGTATTTTATCTTTCATGCATTCATTTCATTTTATCATGTTTTACCTTTTTCAAGTTTGCCAAATGAGATATTCGTCGAAAAAGCGGAGCTTTTTAATTTAGAGGGAGGCATATATCACAGGGTTGTTATTTTAAGGTCATTCTAAATTTTAAAATTAAGTAAACAATTCGAGTCATGTAGAATAAATGAAAGAAAGAAACTTTTTAATAATCAGTTTGAGTAAACTGGGTAAGCGCATTAATTTAATTAAGTTCGTATTCGGAAAGTGTTCTTTGTTGAGTCGCTGTCATGCAGGGACTGTGTAAACAATGCATTCCAAATTAGAACTTATTGAAAAGTCCGTTCATGTCACTGCAAGTCATCAAAGCCGTCTTTCCTAATTAGCACCTTTGCCCAAATCAAGTTTTTGATTGGTGATGCGCGCGCCTATATAAGACCCCTCGAGTTAACTTCGAGACAGACTCGCTAGGATGGAATAATCGTTAGTTCACGCGGTGTAGTAAAGCGTTAATGTATTTCTGTGGTTCCGGTAAGCCGTCATTTGGACGACAGGATTCCCGATCTGATGATTTGCATCGAGGGGAGACGCCGAAGAAGAATCGATGAGTATCTGTAGTACTTAGTTTATAATATTTAGTTGTGATAACACGTCGTAGTTACATAGTTATTAGTTAACAGTTTTAAGTGTATTAGTGAATCTGTGTTATTAGATGATCAGTTGTTATTATTGCGAGTTAGAAGCACTATTAGCAGAAATTGTAGATGATCGAATATTCTAAAGGGTGAAATTTAGTATTAAAGGTAATTCCCCATAATGTGGTAGGCGCAACAGGATAAATACGCGCATGAGCGGTTGAGTGAAAGATTTCGTGATTTCTTATCAGTAGTCGCAGCTTCGACCTTTCTCTACGAATATAAGTTTGGGAAACAATTTAATTTTAGATAATATTTTAGTACTTGTTTTCGGTGGGATTCAGTGGCTAGTCACAAAACTCATTTCAGTAGTGTTGAGATTATTTATTTAGGATTTGTTGGCTATTTGTAAATAAGAATATAGAAGATTTATATATAAAAATTGTTGGATTGTTAATAGTCTTTATCTTATTAATGAAGAAGCCCTGGGTACCCTAGGAATTGATGGAACCCCAGCCCCGCCAAGAAATTAGTCCATGCTAGGTCATTACCGTTGAAAGCAATTGATTAAAGCGCGGCGCTACTCTGTGGCTTGTGAATAAGCAATTGCAATCTGCAAAAGTGAGCTAGTGAAAATCCCCTGTCCCCGGTAAAAGAGTATCTTAGGTCCCCGGCAAAGTTGATCAACCCCAGCCTTGGCCCTCCGTTGACAAGCGCCCTCTGGCAAATAAATATTCACTCTCTCCGAGACGTTGCCACGGCGGCGTTCCAGGGGACGGTAATTTCTATTTATCAGAAAGTGCTAACACCTGTGTAGACACCTGAGTGAGTGATTCCCCAGTGGAAGTAACGCGTGGTTCCACTTTGCAGGCGGACCGTTTGGTCATAACAGTATAAGCAGTAGTAAATTAATTATGGACACAACAGGCACAGTGCGCACATATGCCTGCATATGCCACGATTTACAGAAACTAGACATGTTCGAAGTGCATATCACTACATATCAGAGATAAAATTGGGAAAAGTTTATTTAAATTTGGTTTAAAATCAAAGGTTTCTGGGAAAAAGAATAATTGAGTTTCATTTGCAAGGTAAACACCGAGAGACTAGATTTGTAAGAATATTATGCTACACATTTAGTTTGTCTCAACTGTCTGATCTGGTTTGATTGGAGTTTTACTTCGCTTTCAACAACTATATAAATGGTGCCTATATCACAACGTTGTTAGTTCCCAAGATGAATGTATAATTAATCACACAGATCCACTGGGTGACATAAGGAATTCTGCAACCATTGGAGGAACTAACAACCTCACCCATCTCAGTATAAGGATAAAACAAATTCCTTAGAATTTGCTACATCAGTATAGTATTAAAATGTCTGTATGAACAGCCAGGCCATCGCTGCTGTGCGTTAACAACCTAGCTACCAATTGCGGACCTATTATACCCAGGCCCACACGTGGTTCAAGCTATACAGTTATGTGTCTTTGTGAACTGATGTGAATCTGGTAAGTCTTGAAAAATGCATCTGATAGAGTAAATGGAAACATGTTTGGACATATAAAAATTATGCATTGAAGCAATGCGTTACGTGTACGGTCCATTAAAGAACCGGTTTTCAACACCCCTGATTTCTAGTGCTAAACTAGGGGTGACGAACCTGGTTTGCGTTACTATCTATAGCACTGGGAAAATACCAAGTGTAACCAGTGTTACTATCTATAGCACTGGGAAAATACCAAGTGTAACCAATTAACCACGTTATCAGTACGACCCGACAAAAAATCACACCTCGCGAGTTAAATGTCGAACAGGCAAGATTTGAATCAATGAAAAGAAAACTGTTTTGTTCGAAAATGCATAACCATAAAAAAATTATTAATTTGCCAGGCCAATGTGTGGAAAAAAATGTCAATAATACGGCATTTTAATCCGCGGAGTGCTATTCTATTTTCTACACACTGACATGACCGTAATCCTGCCCATTAATTATTACCAACCAATGAGACGCCGGCGAAACCGGTGTGCCTAAACACCGCAGGTCGCCGCAGGTCACCGCAGGCCGCCGCAGGTCACCACAAAACTCTTTTTACTCAACAATACACTTATTGGGCTAATAACATGCCAGTTGCATGGATTGGGGTCACTGGCCACTTATCGTTGACCCATACAATCCCAAAGACCGATAAGAGGAGAATATTCAGCAAATGAAAGAGGTTTCACACGCAGCCCTGACGATGTAAATAATCAGATTGACCAACAAGTCTTGTGTAAAGAGCAAAAGAGAGGTTTATCCCACAATTCTACAAACACCCTGGAAGTCCTCTCTCGTCAAGAAAAATAAGAAGGGGGGTAAAACTGTCAGGGCAAAGCCAGCCTAAATATAGGGGCAAGGGGCCTCATATATAAAGATATTGTAAGTTCAAAAGATATTCCGCATCAAGGCGAAAAACCTACGTGAATTGCACTTCTCTGTGAAGCTGGACATGGAAAAAACACACGTGGTGTATACCCAGCTTCAGCGCAGGGACCCAGGGGAGAAACGGTATGTTAGATAAGGTCTAATCTCATTTAATTTATACAGTAGTCGCGAGTCTTACGAGACGTAATCGGTTGGTGGCAGGATATCGTCACGGCCAATTGAGAAACGAGATTCTAAACCGTATAGAAATGTCTGTCGTGTCGTCACCTGATCATTAGTTTTGCAATGAGATGGCAGGAACGAATCGGTTTTCTCGACAAGTGAAATCACCGTTAAGACACGCGCGAGATGACTTGTATTGATTCTGCCTCGATATACGTCATCTCCTGTCGTTTTGACATATGGACAGATGAGCGTCGGTCCACCTGGCAGTTTAGGGTAAAAAGTATATATACCTTGAAGAGCAGAGCATTAGACACACACTTGGGGTCACACACACGTTGGTGAAGTCCAGGGCAGGCGGACTCTGTTTCCTGGCATAAGGGTACCTTCGATCACAGGACCCTGAAACGGCTGGAATCGCCAGAGAGGGCATTCCATGATTGATTTAGCTTAAGGTTGATAGGCGGCTACAGTGCCAAATTCGTTGAGAAGGAAAAACTCAAGGTGAAACGTTAAAGTTTGGATTGTTGAGTAGCAGGTATCAGTCTGCAATAGTCAGAAGTGTAGGTTAATTGTATTGTGCGTATTAACCCTTTGAAGCGTCAGACTGGTTGCGTTCTCAGTAGTTTGTTTTGCTGTCGAAGCATCGTAATACCGACTGGAGATCGATGTGAGTGACAATTTCGCCCTAGCACAAAAAGGGGCATTTGTGAATCGCGAATTCAACCAGGAACAGTGAATATTTCAATAGGACTTTCACGGAGGACTTTCAAAAGGCACATAAGGTATGAGTAGACAATATCTGACCCAAATCAGAAGTACGGTGGCTTTATAGATGACAAACATTGCTGGTCGGAACCCTCCGACAGCCAGAGGTACAGTTGCGCGCAGACGTTGACATTTGAGCCTAAGCTCATGGTAATAACATTTCAGATTTGTGAAGCTCTTATGGCGAGCTGACGGCAGTAACACTTCCAGTGTGTAGACTATAGGACCAGTACAGGGCTATAGAATGACTATATAATTGTTGAGAATTGTTTAACCCTAGCAACCCATTTTCTGTGAAAAGAATCGAATTGTTGATTGTTGAAATATTGAAACGGCTTTATTTTTATGTGTAAATAAAAGAATCGTTGTTACTTTAAATCATTCTTTCCATTACGTAGCCTGAAGTGATTAGGAATCACACCTAACGGAAATCGAACCTATCTTAGGCCAATTTGGCAGAGGAGAAATCACAGCGCCGGTCGAACTCAGCTCCCAGCGCCGAGTTCGCGGCACCAGGATTCCGACTCTCCACGTCGGTCTAATTTTCCCGCAATTTCATCAGCGGGACTAAATAACCCCACGTCAGCCCATGCCTTACGGGGCCTCAGGTGTCCTGACAGAAACAACGGGGATGTCCACGTCCACGTCCACCAGTGGCGTAGCCGGCTCAAAGCAAGTGTGAGTGTGTGTGTGGGGGGGGGGGGGGGGGGGGACTAGCTAACCGAATTACACCCAAACCGTCCTCTGGCCAAACCGTCCTCTGCAATTTGACCCAAACCGTCCGCTACATTTTGACCCAAACCGTCCTCCAGTGAAAATAAGTAGAAAATGAAAAGAATTGAATGTTTCTATAATTTTTTTAACATGTTGATGAATGATGAATGAAAGGTTTTAGCGCGCAATATACAATAGCGGATACCTATCTTTCTCTCTACCTTTTACTTTTCTAATTGAACATTCTCAAATTTTCTTGCAACACTCTTATCAAGAATTCCGTGGCTGTACTTTTCATTGGCAGCAAGCTGTGTAACGCAAAGTTCAAAGTTCAGAAAAAACTGATGTATACCGCCTTATCAAAAAACTTATGGCACTTCCTTATCTGCATTATAGCCAAATTTCAAGTGAGTTTCAGCATTTGAAAGAACAAGCATCAGGAACAGCTTTAGATCAACTCTTCACATATGCCGAAAATCAATGGGTTTGTTCGACGGTGTGGCCATTACATACTTGGTCAGTATTTGGTCTAACTGTGCGCACTAACAACGATTGTGAGGGGCGGCACAAAATATTATTGTCTGTTATCATGCATTGAAAATCACTGCTGGTAATTTTCAATGCATGATAACAAAAAAATTATATTTGTAAACACCCCCCCCCCCCCCCCAAAAAAAAGAAAGAATAGAAAGTAGCTCATCACCTCTAAGAAATCACAGATCGTGTTTGTTCACTATTATTATCATCACAAATATTGTTTTGTTATCGTGTATACGTGTCATATAATCATTATTATGTTTTGTAAAAAAAAAAAAAACTTTTAAAACGTAGTTGAAAATGAAAAAATAAATAAAATCAATAAAATAAACAACCAGTTTTATGTTATTATTCAACCACTTTTCTCTCTCATTCGTTCTTTCCCTGGAGGACGGTTCGGTCAAATTGCTCAGAGGACGGTTCGGTCGCTGTGGAGGACGGTTCGGGTTAGATTGGAGGACGGTTTGGTCAAATTGCTAGAGGACGGTTCGGTCAGAGGACGGTTTGGGTGTATTCGAGCTAACCCACCAGGTAAAATGAATAGGTCAGTTGTTTTTGTCATTTTCCCTTCAATGCAAGGCGGGGGTTATCGGCCTTTGGGATTGTTTACGATAAGTGACCAGTGACCCCAAACCATGCAACTGACATTTTATTAGCCCAACGAGTGAATATTGTTGATGAAAAGATAGTTTTGTTGAGACCTGCAGTGATTTTGTTCGTCATTTCCCTTTGAATGCAAGGCGGGGTTATCGACCTTTGGGACTGTATAGGCCAACGATAAGTGACCAGTGACCTCAAACCATGGGCACGTCGATTTACCCAATAACACCCAATACTACCCAATACTACCCAATAACACCCAATACTACACAATAACACCCAATACTACCCAATAACACCTAACTGCACTCAATACTACCCAACTGGCACCCGGACAAATTCCCCAAGACCCAAGTTAATGTACTTGATCTCCCGGACAGAATGTTCTAGATAAAATATGGTCTGATTTGTTTGTGAATCATTCCATCCTCAAATTCATGCTGCCTGAGGGCCCATGTGCATAGAAGTGAATGCAGTGTCAGCCGCACTGTGATAGCGGCGATTGGGCTCACATTCTGAGAAGTTTGCTCATCGGAGAACTCGGTCCTTGTTATCGTTCGGCCCCAAGCGAAGTCAGTTGAGAAAGTCAACAAGACAAAAACAGCGCAGGCTATTTTCTTTTAGTTACCTCGAAATTTAGTTCCCAGATGCGCTTTCCGTATTAGATTTATTTACCATATCAAGCTACAGCTTTGCTTCGTTCAAAGCTCAAAAGCTGCCATTTCGTATATACTTTCTCAAACAACTTTTGTCATGAGGACAGTTAACCCTTTGCCTACGGCGTGGAATTATGCGACAGAAAGATATTAAAATCAATCAGGACTCCCTTACTAATGGTAGTTTAAAAAATCTTTTCCGGTCCAACTTACAAAGGATGGTGGGTAAAGCTCCGTTCATGCTTCCCTGATGTGCTGTTCGTCACCGAGGGCATCGGAGGGGAGACCCCCCCCCCCCCCCCCCCGACGTCTTCGATGGCGGTCAGCGCTTCGAGATGACGTACCATCCATCTACTATTTTATAGCCCACCCACTATTTTATTCAGCAATTCATCACAGGCCTGTACAATCTGACAAACTACTTATTGGGTGATAGAGGGTAGACGGCACCAACCATAGTGTAGTTTACAATTGCGTGGAAGCCACTGTTTGGTGAGCACGTGGGAAATTTTATGGTACGACGTCCCTTCTGGTGTCATGGGAAAATGGCACGGGATGAACCATGACAATGAGTTGGCTCGATTTGAAAGCAAAATGAAGCTTCACCCTGACGAAAAACAATTATCTTGATTCACAGGCCCATCGAAGCGCAAAAACAAAAAAGATTATAATGCCACAATTAAAAGTTTCTAATGGCGATGGAAGGGATGGCAAATAGAAAGATTAAAATTTGATGAAAATGTAAGGTGAGAAAGAAATGAAGGAGTAGAATGACAACAAACATTTTTTTGTCTTTCCTTTTTTTAATAAAAGTAATAAACATCTGAAATAAATCTAGCACCAGACCAGTTCACATAACATTAGCACAAAGTATAAAGGTTTATAAGTGGTGTAACAACTAATAATACAGATAGCAATTGTCAACAACACCCCCCCCCCCCCCCCTTCAAGTGGGTGGTATAAATATAACAATAACTTGATTTTGGAGGTCATTGTGGTTCATTAGCGGCCCCGCAGCAATCATGAACAGCCATAGGATTTATTAAAGACCCGAGACGAAATTGGGAATAACAAAATAACGCTTTCTTTAGACGAGAACATCAGTCGGTCCGTGTAAAAAAGCTGGGAGTTGTTTTCGCAAATTCAAAAGATGTCACTTGGGCGGCAACATGGTTTGGACAAGGGTCAAAGGGAAGTAGAAGTCATTGTTTTTGAACTTCACAGTGAGTCGGTCAGAGAGTAAAAACATTAGCAACGCCTTCAACGACAATAAAAGGTCTCAAGAATTGAGGTGTTGCACTGAAGACAAACCAAAAGAAACTGAGTGTTTACCTTATGGGCATTGAAATTTAAATAATAAAAAACCTTCCTTTCAGAAGGGACTTACAAGTGGAATTGCTCTCTCTCTCTCTCTCCCCGTGGGAACCCCGGGAAGTAAGCAGCACTTGTTTACTGTGGTAAACCAGTTCCGCTTTACTAGTAAAATAGGACCCAGTCACCAATGCTTGGGGTGAAAGTCCTCTAAAATGGGCAACATGTTGATCAACGATTGACTAAACTTGACTTCATCTCCATGTTGTGTCACGATTAGCCATGGTGCATAAATATGTGACGTTAACCACCAACAAACAAACACTCTCTCTCTCTCTCTCTCTCTCTCCTCTCTCTCTCTCTCTCCATTGTTTTCAAATTTTAACTCAATTTTAACGCTTTTTCAACCCAACACAAGCAGAAGGATCCTTTTAGTTGCCCTGCACCCCTACCCCCGAAATTTCCGACGGACACATTTTCCAAACTCTTTTTAGGAGAGGTCACCCGCCACTCTCCCACTGCTGCCTAATCTCCATCACTTATTATTATACTGATTTAGAGAACTATATCCGATACTTTACTTTCTAAATAAAAAATGGCTTGGATCGGGTGAGGTTTCTCTTCGAGGCGTTTTGTTGAAGGGGATTCTGTCCGTGTGTAAGGGGAGGACCGGGTCCCATTACGTTTACAGTACCCATATGAGACTGGTCAATAAATACCCCCAGTTATTGATGCTAAATTAGATTAGTGCTGTCTATTTATAGAGGAACTATTTATGAATGGGCGTGTTCAATTAATTACTTGTCTTCATTGACAACAGAGCAACAATAACAGGAACATTGGCTTTGATATATTTTATTTCATTCAAGTGTTTTAACTTTTAACGAGCAATAAACTATAGAAACATACTACAACTGCACATAGATATTAACATAAATAAGTTTGTTTTTTGCACATTGATATTTACATAAATGAGTTGTCATTTTTTTAATTTTTAACTTCATTTGGTTTCTTATAACTAACATTGCAGTACGTTCAACGTGGATTGAAACAAAAACGCCGCCGCGGTGTGTTCCTCCTCCGTGGAGTTCCAGTGGACCGCAGTGTTTGATCAGTGGAAGACAGTTTTCAAAACACTGTGACCCACCGTGGTCACGAGCGTTAACGATCAGTTTAATTGCTTTCGCATGTCCCGTTTCTCTGCTGATTAATAAATGGTGTTTTCTGACGTCAACTGGCAAGACAACTGCGTTTGTTACTGGTAGTAGATAATTTATTTTAAATTAAAATTGGAATTTGGAGGATGCAGACGGCGACTATTGCTGTGGTTTGAAATTGGTAAATTGGGAATAGAACAGTCAGTTCCATTTGGTTAAGTACAAAGTCCTCGTCACTTTCGAAACTAAACTGTTGTGTTTGCGCGATCGATTTGATCGAGGAAATAAATAAACCAGACTTGAGAAAAACAACTAATATTCACGAAGTTCCCAATTTCACATTTTGTTTACAGCTGTAGGCCAACACGTGATGAGCCGTGTTTTTCTTGGGTGGAAAGTGGGGCGAAAAAGCCTCCTGCGCCACGAAAGCGCCCACGCCGCACGGCTAATGATCGAAGTGATACCAGTTAACGACATTGAGACAACTCGACCAGCAAATCCTCTTTCCTGTCTTACTCTTGTCGGGCAACGCAATTAAAGATTCTTATAAAAATGATATAGTAAAAAGAAAATATAGTGTTTTTGAATGGATACCAAAAAGTATCTCACTCGAGACTGAAACTAATGATTATTTCACAGGGGGGAGGGGGGGTGGACGGGAGATATTTGCATACAGAAATAAATATCCTTCATCCAATTCTGTAGGGGTTTGTACATACTTTTATACTCTTTGCATTTGCAGATTTTTCAACGTTCCTCTACATTGTTTTTATTTGTATTATTAATTGAAATAGCTAAGCCTGTGTGTATGTAAAAATACGTGGGTGAATATAAGGGAGATGCCGAATTAAAATATCTGCGAATGTGCCATTCTAAGAGAGAGTACGCTTCAGTGGGAAAGAGATAGAGAGAGACAGATATACGTGATGGGGGGGGGGGGGGGAGAAAGTAAGAAAAAGTGAAAGAAAATTAGTACACGAAAGTACATACGCAAGTGCATGTGGGCGTATGTCTGCATATTAACTCTCTGTGTGTTTGTGTGTGTGTGTGTGTGTGGGGGGGGGGGGGGGGGGTCCGCAAGGGTGTGTATTTTGGTGTGCGTGCATGTGTTTTGGTTTTTCGGGTTTGGGTTTTTTTGTTGTTTTTTTTTTTTTTGTTTTTTATGAACTACTGTAAAAAAAGACCTACCTGTGTCTCATAAGCCTTCATAGGCTGGATTTCATATAAATATTTTGAACATACTCTATGTATATTATGCATGTGTATTGAAATGTGACACTTAAATAAAATATTATTCTACTGCTACTACATAAAAGTAGTCGGGATTGAAGTGATTAATTAGGTACAGTGGATTAAACTACCAATTGCATAAGGTGTGAAATGACATTTGAGTGGTGCGACAAAGCACAGAGCTGTCCTTCAAACCAAAATCTGTTTTAACACCTCTGCACATGACAAGCTTGGGAAAAAATAAGAGACAAATGAATATAATAATTACTTTTTATTAATTCAGTAAGCATAATTACAACCATATGTAAATAAAATCAATAGAAAATAATATTTTTTTTTATTTCCAATAATGACACGCCGATCGACAAGCCAGACCACCATACATCGTAACCCTAGCTCAAACATGCCCCGAAATTTCGTATTATAATTTTTTTGTTTTGTTCCCCCAAACGTGTCTTGAAACCCCAAAAAATTAAAATAGGTCTTTCAGACAGGAGATTTTAGTTCCTCTATCGGAGATTTTCTGGCGCCCCCCCCCCCCCCCTTGATTTTTGCGTGCAGCCAGCACATCAAAAATTTCAGTGTCTTGGCAGTGTAAGATTCAGTCATCCATACCATTCCTAAATGGTGAAGTAAATAGCCCCCCCCCCCCCCCCCTCCCCAAAACGAGGCAATTGGACCCCAGACTCCCATAAACCCACACGTACAAATAGGTCTATATCATTGATTGCATGCCGATCTGCCCCCCCCCCCCCCCCCCCCCTCCCCATCTTGGTCAGTTTTCCTTGCTAGTACATGCAGGCGCTTCAATATATGGATTCCGAAGCGTCTTGGGCTGAAACGTCCCAGGGCCACCACAAGCATTCCTTTTTCGTTAATGTAGTTTATTTATGTTAATTCCACTCTCAACATTTACATTTTAACATTCCACTCTGAACTTAACTTTTAAAATCGTAAATCTGATTCCCTTCCTCCCCAACCCACAATTTATTCAAAATTCAATACCGGTAACATGATTCTTCTCCCCATCAATAGCTACAGTTAGGTAAAAGACCGTCGGGGAAATGTCCAGATATTGTACTGGTCAAGTTATAATTTTTTCAACTCACATCCATGATTTCAGTACGGTATAATATTTATTTTTTCGTAATTCCTCGAGTTCTAAATCGATTTTGATGAACAATATTACGAATCGCAATAGTTTTCAATAACCTTTTCAAATATTGAATTATCTTTTTAATATTTCAAGTAAAAATAAAAGTAATATTTCACTGACTGTGAAAAAATTTGATCCAATTAAGAGCCGGTGACTGAGAGATCAAAAGATAAACCGACGTCAGCCGAACATCCCATCACACAGTTTGACATATTCATGCGAGATTAAAAACACGATTCAAACTCCATATTTTGATCGTTTTTTTTGCCATATTAATGCTTTTTATTATCAAAAAACATGTATGGAGCATACGTATTCAATTTATACTTAAGTGCAATACCTAACAATCACTGAACAACAATGAACTGAAACTATTTTTGGTGGAAGAATAAACCTGATTACCGCACTTGCAAAAAACACAAGTTAATTATAGATAAATTGAAGTCACGTGGTGGGGTTTTGAGACCCCACCTCGTAGTGTAATTAGTGGGGTCTCAATTTCTGTGTTCATATGGGCAGCGTACACGACATGCCGTAGAAAAATTTATTCCCTCCCTGTTTTCGGGTAGTATTGGGTGTTATTGGGTAGTATTGGGTATTATTGGGTGTTATTGGGTAAATCGACGTGCCGCAAACCATGCAGCTAGCATTTTATTAGCCCAATAAGTGAATATTGTTGAGTAAAAAGATAGTTTTGTGGTGACCTGCGGCGGCCTGCGGTGTTTAGGCACACCCGGCACAAATATGTGTGATATCCCACCAATACTCACTGCATACTGTAAGAAAAAAAAAATTAGTAGAACATTTCGTCGTGGACCCACGGTGGTTTGCATTCGCAGCACAAATGCGTATCTTTAAAAACATTAATTGGTTGTGTTTGTGTTTACTGCCGTTCATTTAAATTCACTGACGCTTCTGTTTTTATTAAACCTGTGGAAAACTATACTTGTGCGAATGGTAAACTTTATCGAGGGGTCGACGGCACTCATTACAATTTAAGCCCACCAGGTGAAAATTTGATAAACGTCGTTGTAAATGATACAAACACGCAAATAAATACGAGAATACTGATACTCTTAGTGATCAGCAAGCTTAAATTTAATAGAAATAAGTTTTAAAAACGAAAAGATGTGCCCTGTTGCTGATACACATTACGCACGGTGCATTACGCGTTTCGAGTTAGTGTTCGAGTGCCAAAGTTTTGTATATAAAGTGTATGAGAAGGCAGTGGCGGAGCCATGGGGGTTATGGGGGGGGGGTACTTACCCCTCCACTTTTTTCGCCAAGCGTAGTAAAAAAATGTTTGTATTGAACGTTGCGGTGTAATGGTGGGTATGCTTAATTCCATATTCATAAAGCGCACTAAGTCGGAGAAGTTTTTAAATTATGTTTGTGTGCCCCCCCCCCCCCCCCCCCCCCAAACAAGAGTCGAGGGCCCAAATTGCAACAAGGCGTGCCGCGTTCGAACGGTCTGAAACATTCCGCTTAAGAGTATTCGAGGAATGCTAGAATCGAGAGCGTGCAACGCACCCGTTTGGAATGCAGCCTACTTTCACTTTCGATTTGAGTGTCGTTTGGTGCTTTGTGCTCGCGCTTTCCAACAGCAGTAGTATATTGTAGAGGTTTCGACCCTATTCTGGGGGAGAGGGGCCGAGGGGGGACGAGAGGGGTCGATGACGTCATCATAATTAAAATGTTACGTAAGGTAATTAATATTACTTAATGATTTTTTTTTAATCACTTTAATAATTAATGTAATTAATGAATGTTGCATAATTAATGTAATTAATGAGTGTAATTAGGGTTGATTATAATAATTAGTATATTAATAAATGAATTAATATTGACGTACTGGACATATGTGCATGCTATCGGTTGACTGACCCGCAAAGATGAACACTGCGTGTCTGGGTGTCATTAAATCGATTTTTTCTTTTCAAACGCCAACTACTGACAGATGTTGAAGCAATTAAATCTATTGTCACACTTTAACGACCGGTCATAAATATCGTTAGACTGACGCTACAACTTTAAGTGCTATTGAAATTGTAAGATACCAATCTGTCACCTTATTGATTTTAAAAGCCCACTTTCATTACGCCCACAAATAAATCACACGTCAGTCACGCAGGGCTAAATTTATCATCATTTGTTTTGCAAATGTCTTGTTGGCAAGTCAAGTTTTATTTGGATCGTTTCTACTACGTTGTAATTCATCGAAAATGGAAAACGAAGCATTGACCTGTGGAATTTGTGAGAAGGTATTCTCAAGCAAAAGCAAGAGAAATCGCCACGAGGCTACTGTACACGGGGGAGAGGCTGTACATGGCTGTTCTCTCTGCCCCAAGATGTTTAAGAGAAAGGACAAGTTAGCGGATCATCTGAAAATCCATCAAGAAGGTACTTTTAACTGTCAGTTTTGTGGAAAAACATTTACCTCTAAATTCAACAAAGATCGCCACGAACGAAGTGTACATCGTGCAGAAAGTGATGTGAAGGAGTTTCAGTGCACGTTTTGTCTCAAATCCTATGCTAGGAAAGATAAATTAGAAAACCATATGGAGAAATGCAATAATTCGACGTTTACATGCGCTACCTGTGGAGAAAAGTTTGCTCAGCTGATTCAACTTAACCGTCATCACGCTACCGCTCATCAAGCACCGAAAAAATGCAAAAGTACTACCGAAGCGACACCTGGACCATCAAAAATTCCACGAGAACCCACGAAGATTTCTGATGTCGATCCTATAGATTTTGAAGAAGCTGCCGTACCGGATTTGGAATGTTCTGCTGTGGAAGAAATATATCGTGACCACTGGGGAGCTATTCACACGCATTTTATTATGGACCGCCCAGTGCAGGATATGTATAATTTCCGGGAAAGTGATATAACCCAACTGGATATTATGTGAAATGTGGGAATGTGAGTGGCTTGTCAAAAAGAAAACGGACCCCGAGGCATCACAGTTTGTACAGTCACTACCAAAGTTTGTAGTGGATGGGAAAATGTCTCACCAGCAAGTTTTGGATAAAGTAAAAAATGGACAGTTGTTTGGCCTGGTTGAGTGCGACATACACGTGCCAGATAATTTGAAAAATTACTTTGAAGAAATGTGTCCAATTTTTAAAAACGCAAATATTTCAAGAGATGACATAGGTGAGCATATGAAAGCTTTCGCCGAAGAAAATAAAATCATGTCCCAACCGAGAAGATCATTGATCGGCAGTTATAAAGGTGAAAAGATACTTTTGACAACACCTCTGTTAAAGTGGTATCTCGAGCACGGACTGGTCGTAACAACAATTCATCAAATCATTCAGTATGAACCTAAAAACTGTTTTCAAAAATTTGCAAATTTTGTCTCGGAGGCCCGCCGATCTGGCGACAGTGACCCGGATAAAGCCATAATTGCTGATATGTTTAAGCTGATGGGTAACTCTAGCTATGGGAAGTGCATCACGAACAAACATAAACAGCGGGATGTTAAATACTGCCGTGGTTCAACAGTAATTAGGCAAATAAATGATAAATCATTTCGTGCCTTGAACTGTATGGAAGACGACCTCTACGAAGTCGAAAAAAATAAAAAGACCATCAAAATAGATCTTCCACTTCAAATAGGGTTTTTCGTTTATCAGTACGCCAAACTAAGAATGTTGGAATTTTATTACGATTTTTTGGATGTGTATTTGGACAGGCGTGATTTCGAGTACTGCGAAATGGATACCGATTCTGCTTATTTAGCGCTATCAGACTCAAATATTGAACAACTCGTGAGATCGGAAAAGCGAAAAAATTTCTATAAAGAATGGAATGACTGGTTCCCGGCTGCAGCATGTGAAAAACACCAACATGACTTTGTGACAACAAAATTGAACGGATGTGATTGGCTCCCAGCTGCTTGTTGTAAAACCCAAACTGCTTACGATAAGAGAACCCCCGGACTGTTCAAAATAGAATTCGAGGGAGACGGAATTATTGCTCTTTGTAGCAAGACCTACTTCTGTTTTGGTGCTACAGACAAATGCAGTTGTAAAGGAATAAGTAAGCAACATAATGAAATGAAAAAAGAGAAATATCTTGATGTATTGAAAACTAAACAGAGTGGGTCTGGCATAAACAAAGGCTTCATGGTGAATCAGCATAACATGTTGACTTATACCCAGACAAAAACTGGACTCTCTTATTTTTATCCCAAGAGGAAAGTGTGTGCAGATGGCGTAAGCACAACTCCACTAGATTTGTGAGTACAAAACAACAAATGTTCTAATAAGGTGATAGGGGGGCGGTATGTCGTTATAAACCACATAGCCGTCGTGGGCCACGATAATTAATAAACATTACTACGAAAATGTCGCAACAATTTCGTAGTGGTGTTTGTTAAATATTGTAACCGACGAAGTAGTTTGAAGGGTGAAGGAGTAAATACTCCCCCACTCCCGAACTGCGTCTGCGGGAAATCCACCTGATGAGTCCCGGGCCGGGACGAAACGGTCTTCATAAAATATTGTTTAACTTAACTTAAAAAAAAAATAACCAAGAAATTTTGTTTGTTTTTTCTATCTAAATTTTATTATTACAAATAAACACCATAATACAAGCCGTGTAAAAAATGTTACAATGTATTGAGTAAATTTATGAAATGAAAAAAAAAAAAACAAATTATATAATATCGAAAAAAACTATACATAAAAAAAAAAATATTGTACATATCAAACGTATCATGAATACAATTAAAATATTTTCGAATTTAAATTATATTAAAAACCGACCAATCGGTTTTACAATTATGTAAATTTGGTCCATCGGTTTTAATCGGATTTAAAACCCGGTCAATCAGTTTTAATAGGATTTAAAACCAGTCGATCGGTTTTAATATGATTTTAAATTCGATGATTCATTAAACAATAAATACTTTTAAATATTCAAAAACTGTCTTTTGACAGACAGAACAACTGTTCATTTGTTTACAACAATTATCGCAGCAGCACAAGTGATTACATGGACGAATCAAAATAGTTGATTGCGCCTCCAGTTCATTTCAGTGTCAGCTTTAAGAGTCTCTTGTTCTGATTGTTCAGCTTCTTCTTCTTCTTCTTCTTCTTCTTCTTCCGGAGGGATTCTATCCACAAACAGGCAGAGGGGTTCAAATCTTCGGTGCTCTTCTTTGACAACATCCGACTCTCCCCACAAGTGAATTTGAACGCCGCAATAAAAACATTTCGTCTTGTCTTCGGTTCCCATGTAGAAAAAACCACACCTCGCCAACTCCCTCGGGCTTTTAACACATTCGCTAGGAAGCATAGATTCGAACGTTTTTAGTCTGTGTACTTCTAAGGCGTACTTGGGATAAATTGGTGGGAGGTTTATTACTCCACGTAAAATATTCTCCAGTTCAGCTTCTGTCATGTGATTGAATTCGGTTTCAAAAGAGACACTCGGTACTGGTGGTTCTGTTATAAATGCGCTCCATACCTCCTCTAGGCTTACTGACCTCAGAGCTCCTATTCTTGAGTTTCTTCTTCTCGACTCCATGTCTTGCGTAGAAATGGTGATTGCGTATAAATTTCTTCACAAAAATATCATTTTTTCTCAAGTCGCCCGGGAACATTCCAATTATTGTTGTCATAGTTACGCCTCGACAGCGATTAAGCAAATAGAATAAACAATAATGGCCGCATACTGGTAATAACCCTTGAAGGCAACAGGAATTAAATTGCCAGGCGTTAGAATATTTGTTTAGAAATTTTTTGAATGTCTTGTGTTGAGGGGGTACTCCATTTGAATCAAAATATTCGACCGATTCATGTCCGATGTAAAAAGCCACCCAGTGTTCACTGGGTCTGTAACTGGGATCTGTATTAGCTATGAACATCACTGGGCGGGTGGTAGTTAATTTTCTGGGTAGTCGATTTCTGGCAAAAACTCCCAAATTGACATGTCGGAGGTATTTATCGGAGTTCATGGCTGTCACTAATTGAAGAGTGTTCATGTTGAATAATCGAAAATGATCTGCCTATTTTTGTCTACCTCTATTATGTTTTGAAATTCAGCGTAGACAATAACGTTCACTGTTATAGGTAGCGCATCATCAAAGTGCATTTCCAGTCTCAAATTTCCACGCTTGAGTAAGTTGAAATGATCTCCGTGGCTCAAATCTGGCGAGAGGTCAAATGCGAACAATGTGTATCCTTTGGAATACTCTTCCCGACTGATGTGATTCCCGACGTCTTCAAATATTTGTCCAGTTGCTTGAAACAGACTTCTATAACATCTTACTATTTCTCCGTGTTCGAAACGAGGTTGTAGTGGTTTTGCGGGTATTTGTTGACCATCTAGATACACCGCAATGAAATTAACATTGTAGTGTTTGAAGTTGAATGGATTCTTTGAACAGCTGCCATTGAAAGCGTCGTTATCGACACAACCTACGACTATTCGCTTTGGGAGCTGACCTAAAAATAAATTTTCCTGCGTTATGCTCAAATTCCCCTTGGGTATGGAAAATACCTTCGTTTGCACCCTATTGATCGGGTATTTAGCGGTTCCCCTTTCTAAAGCTTTAACGTGGGCAAGTCGCACAGCAGGGTTAAGATGTTCTTTCCTGATAAACAGAGAAACTTCGTTAATTTTTATTTTATAATTAGGTGCGTCTCCCATCAATGCGAAAGCATCTTTTGATCTGTTCATTTTCATGTGTACATTCACCCCATTGAGAAGATAACGATCTTGACAACACATGTCCAAATGTAAACGACCACTCATGTCAATAATTCGACTTGTACTGGCGAATTTTTTTCTCGTAGCCAATCCATTATTTAACGATAAATCATCAAAATGTCCCGCGGTCTCTTCGTACCACAGAGAGGCAGTAAGTTGAGATTTTTTGGCTGGGGGACCGTAGCTCAATAAAGTTTCTATGTATGCTCGATAGGGATAAGTATTATTCGATGACGAAATGAGTCTTTCATTGAGGCTGACTTCTATCTGGTTGAATAACGAATGTATGAATAAATTAACGGGTGCGACTTTAGCATCCTCGGTTAATGCGCCACCATCCGTTTGCAATATTTGCGCTTTTACGTGGAGATAGCTCTGCGCTAAATTCAAATAATCGTCGCCGCTCCCAGAAATGAAAAATTCTATTGGTCCGCTGTTTCCAATCGCAGCTAGAGGGCGAAATTCGATCCACTGTCCGGATTGTACGCTCGTCTGAGTGGGAGGAATGGAAAATAGGTCCAGTTCGCTGTTGACACATTCCGTGGATTTGGGGTTAATTAACGACATCGCTAGTCAAAAATATCCTTCTTTACCGTTCGCTTTCGTTTCTTCGGTATGGCGGGTTTCTTTTTGAGACCTACTTTTATACTCCGCGGGCGTCTTGCAGGGGGGCGTTCATTAGGCTGACCAGGGGGGTGTCCCGCAATTCCTTGCACGAGGGCTTCTTTGAATCTATCAACTCCGGCTTGCTTTACATTTTTTCCGGAAGCTATGTCCCCTACAAAATCTATACTTTTTTCAAAAGTTGTTTTCCCACACTCTTGGCGAGTGGAAAGACTGCATGCTTTATGGTTCCCAATAGGCTTCCTAGACCATGACCCCTCTGCATCTGCGCACCCGTAAAAACGGGCCTTCCGGAACCTACTTGGTCCAGATAATAATCTTCGAATAATTTTGGGTTACAGCAGTATGTCATTGTTTAAAATGAAGTGTCACGGTTAATTTTCCGCATTCAAATGGAACAGGTTTTCCGGTGTCGTCTCTTATATAGACCTCTATTGTTCCGAAATGCTTCTGAGAAAGGGGGAGGTAATACAAATTTTCAAATGTACTGGATATCATTCTGCCGTATTCCCCTTCGATGGGAACAATCCGTAAAAGGGGAACTCTAGAATCCTCCACGATTTGATCTCGCACCAAATCGCAATATACGTATAGGGAATAAAAACCTCTATTCACGTCAGTTGCGCGCATCGCACTGAACCATCCTTGATGAAAAGTATCATTTTCAAACCCAAAAATTTTTTGAAGGCACGGACTCATGGTAATTTGTGCCCCGTGTTTCACGATAATCATAAGTTTTTGTGAGATTGGACTCCACTCAAATTCTAAACACTCGGGATTAGGTAAATTAAATTCTTTATTGCGTTCGAGTTCTCGGATGATTTGGGTGGCGTCCGTATATCTACCAGCTCTCAAACCAACCGTGTATTCCTTTTCTTTGTATTTTATATTTACATAACCTTCCAAATCTTTTATGTTAAACCACGTATTTGGGTACTGAATTTCAGTTAGAGCCACTTCCCAATCACCTTCAAGAGTTATGGGCTGAGACAACTGTGTTCGAAACGCAGTGAGAGTGTTATCGGGGAATGTGTCCAGCGAACTGTTACTCGGTAAATGTAAATAAAACATTATTTGTTCTTGATGGTCGGGTTAGGGAGTAAGTAACCGATTGCGCTGCCTAAGAGAGCAGTCCAAAGCTGAGGATTATTCGCGTACAAGCTTAAATTGACAATACTCGTGATTATTATGGTGTATAAGATTATGACCTGTGCAAAATACGTTATCTCACTTTTCGGCACACGACTACCACATAAAAGCCACGATCTGTTACTTTCTGTGTCTTCCATTATACTGAGCCTTTTTTCGCGACACGCTCGCTTTTATTAAATAATCTGACTTTGTTTGATCCAAGAATTGAACAATTTGGGATAACCGAGCCATTTGACAAACAATTCTTTTCCCTTACCTTTACCTCGCGTTTTTATAACGCTTTCTATTTTATATGCGGTTTTCTCGGCTACCCGTTGAATTTCCTCCGCGTAAAATCCCCCTTCTAGCAAAGCTCCATTATAGTCCCTCAGCCTGTATATCACTGGATATCCCGGTATTATCTGAGTTATTGTAAAGAGTTCCTCTGTCCATTTAGGCAAATACCCCTTTTCGAATGTTCGTTTAACCTTACTTATTCTAACTCTATCTCCTATTTTGTAACGCTGCCTGGCTTCGGTCGGTTCGCCATACAATCTCTGCCAAATTTGTTCTTGGTCCCTTTTTGTAACCGAGGCCGGGGCTATTCCGATACTGCGATGATAGGTGTTATTATAGGAGTCCGTCAGTGCCTGGATCGGAAAAGTTAATGTGTTGTTTTTGGTAAAATATTTAAACATTTTGGTTTTAAGACTTCGATTGAAGCGCTCAACTACGGAACATTTCATTTCAACATTATAAGTTGTAAAAAATTCAACGTTATTTTGTTTTAAAAATCGCTGAAATTGACTGTTTGTGAATTCTTTACCTTGGTCAGTCTGTAACTTGAAAGGTTTACGACCTTGACAAAATATTTCTCGAAAAGCCGACACAATAGACGAACTCGTCTTGTTTCTCAATGAGATCACTCAAGCGTACTTTGAAAACACGTCTATGCATGTTAAGAGAAATTTAATACCGTCATTGTGTGTGTCCTGGCTTTGTAGCCAATTTATCACCTCTTTACTTTTCTTTCTTGACACACGCCGCAGGGCAGTCACTCCCCCAAAGCTGCCCGGAGTCGAAGGTGTGTAATAGAGCTCTGTTAAACTCATAATGACTCACAAATACACATGTCGGAAGTATTTAAAAGGGGACCCAAGGGTGAACACCCCGAGCCTCTCCTTTCGTGGATGATTTAGGGGGTGTGGTTCTCGACCGCCGTTTATGAATAAAAGCCCAACGTTCTTTGTTCCCAATGAGTTCTTGAGGAATATCAGCGTCTCGCAGTACCTCGCCCAAAACCTGCCAGCCTTCCGGTGCAAACTTTTTGCGTTGTCTAAGTAAGTCGTTCAACAAATCTGTGATGTTTGACCCTTCAACTGTTTGCTCGTTAATTATAATACGCCCCCTGTCATCCCATTTCAGATTTGGAATGGACTTCAAGCATTTTAATAATAAACCCGCTTTTCTATGCATGGTTAAAGGTACGGTATCTAAAATTTCACGGTCATCATGTGGAGTGGGCAGATCAGTCTTTTCCATTTTAATCTTGACTGTGGTCGGTTCGAGTGATTTCTCATAGAAAGTCAAATACCGCTGAAGTATTTGCTTGTATTTTGTGATTTTTTCGGTTTCACTAAGGTCAGACTTGTTTATTATTTCTGTTAATTCTCTATCCAGCGCGGACACTGCGGAATCATTTGGTCGTTTATCGATCCGATCTAACATCCGAGGATCTACTAAGACCATTTTCTTGGCGTGTTCCATTATTATCCCAGTAAACCTTTGGCTAATACTTTTAAAACGGGCCCAATAAGCGAACCCAGAAAACCTCCCGATTGAATGATCTGTCTTCTAACTTTATCCGATGTATTCTTTACTGCTAGCTTCCTGACTTTGTCTTTATGTGGTTGTAGTTTGGCAAAATGATAATTCGAAATGGGTACGTTCCCCAATAAAATATTTTTAGCGCATTCACAAATCGAAAGAATTAGGTCTTTATTGGCACGTTTGACAATATTTTTAATTTCTGAAGGTTTCGCACGACAAAGAACTTTGAGAGTTCCGATGTTGCGTGTTACGCGAGTAGACATAGTTATGAGATAATTACCTCAAACCACCCCCTTTTATACTCTGGCGACATAGACAATTTGAGTTTCACCTGGAAATATGTGAGATCTTAGTCTTAACCCCTCATCCTTTTGCTGTCTCAAATCGATTAGTAAATACCCAAAGGGTGGGGCGGTAGCATCGTCGAAGACTTCCCGTAAAAATTTAACCCTCCCGGGGTACATTTGATTAGCTAGGTGAGAGATCTGTGATCGGTCTCTAGGGTTCTTGAAAAGTATTAAATAGTGGGAGTTTAGGGAAACTGTGCGATGAAATTTATTCTTATCGAATATATTTTGAACAATGTAAACAACACTTAGGTTTTGATGGTGGGATCTCTGAGTAAACAAACGGGCGACACGTTCGTCGGCCTGAAGCATCAAGTCATCGAGAATCACCAGGGAATTGGGCTTGACGTCCTGTGGGACACCTTCCACAAATTCAACCCCCGAAAGTGTGTCGTATAATGGCTGCCATTCTCCATAACACCAGATGATACGCTCGGGAATAGGGTATATCATAGCCTCTAAATTAGAAATGAATTTGCGGACAAATGTCGACTTGCCGCAAGAAATCGGACCTGCCAAAACGCATGTACAGGGATGACTCCATCTCGTATCCATCTCGAAAATAAAATGACTACCTAGGGGCTGTTATGCTCTTTATATACCGCAAATGTTACATAATGACAATAGGATGTTGTACGGCGGGTGTGTAAAGTTTGGTGAGACCTGATTGGTTGGAATAATAATCAAATTCCGGAAATTCGATTGAAACATGTTTGGGTGAAGGGGGATCCGCCCACTGAGGGTTCGTGCGACAGGGGTGGGGTGCAGAGGAGTACAAGTGAGGGGAGAGTGGAGGGGTCACCAAGCATGCATTTGTGCTAAAGCAACTCTTTTATAATAATTTGTTTGGCCCTGAAAAGGGCCGTTTTTTTCCATGTCGTGATTCGTATTCGCTTCTGTCTTTATTTTTTCTTCACCATACCATAGAAATATTTTCTACAACCATTTGCTCTGCCGCTTCTCTATCGAAATCGTCGATGTTAATATACTCGTGCGGCATCACAGCGGGTATCATATTACTTATGTTTGCAGCCCAAACATCTTGCAGCTCAGCACGATCAATCTTCTCCAGTGCAGTGAGGAAACATCTCTCGACCTTTTCTTCTGGACTAGCCATTAAACATAGATCGTGATGGGTTTGACCGCCATGATTTACAGTACACCCATAGCACAGTTCACTAACCACCTCAGCTAAATGTTTTTGGATCATAGTTGCGTAAGCTCGGTTCAGCTCTGTTTGGATCCGTTTTCTTCTAAGTTCGGTCGTCGGTTTCTTTTTTCCATGATTTGAGAACATTGGAAATTCTCGTTTTCTTTCTCTAAATAAATCTGATTCTTTGCTGGCAATTCTTCTGTCGATTTCTGTGATGGTTTTCTTCAGGTCATTCCACTCGATTACGTCCAAAGCGATTCCAGTTTTAGTCGGTGTCGAAGAGTCTTTCGTGTATCTTATTACGTGGACCTTTACTTTACCCTGAAATGGTGTCACGTTGATAAAAGTATTTCTTGAACCGATTGGAAATTTATTGGAGCTTGCCATCTCGACTGTTTCAATGAAGTGACGAGTCGATTCATCTCGCAGACCTTAAACGAAAAACTGAAGCCCCGCCCATCGTTTTAAAATTGACTGATTGATTTTTTGAGAACCAGTCAAAACGCAGAATTTGGACCGTTAAAAATCGATGAAATTTGAAAATTTGAATCTCAGAGTCTGGAAGAAGGTTGCATGTTGATCATTAATTTAATAAGGTTTTTATTACACCCATAACTTTTAAATAATAGGAAATCGTTATTAAAATCAATAAGGTGACAGATTGGTATCTTACAATTTCAATAGCACTTAAAGTTGAAGCGTCAGTCTAACGATATTTATGACCGGTCGTTAAAGTGTGACAATAGATTTAATTGCTTCAACATCTGTCAGTAGTTGGTGTTTGAAAAGAAAAAATCGATTTAATGACACCCAGACACGCAGTGTTCACTTTTGCGGGTCAGTCAACCGATAGCATGCACATATGTCCAGTACGTCAATATTAATTCATTTATTAATATACTAATTATTATAATCAACCCTAATTACACTCATTAATTACATTAATTATGCAACAGTCATTAATTACATTAGTTATTAAAGTGATTAAAAAAAAATCATTAAGTAATATTAATTACCTTACGTAACATTTTAATTATGATGACGTCATCGACCCCTCTCGTCCCCCCTCGGCCCCTCTCCCCCAGAATAGGGTCGAAACCTCTGCAATATACTACTAACAGCGTTCTTCCGCTAAAATGACACCATGTACGCCGTTTTCTATAACTGAAAGACCTAACCAATAAGTTTCAAAAGGATAAAACTGTTTTAATTTAATTGTCTGAGAATGCTCCAGAGAACACCATTTACGACGTAAGTTTTAAAAATGTTCTCACCAACTGTACCCCTCCCTTCTGTAACTCTGGCGCCGCCACTGTGAGAAGGGCGTGAGTCCCCCAAAATGTCATGAAAAAAATCTGCAGGAAAGGGTGAGTGGGTAAAAAAATCTGCTAAATAAAAAATATTTCCACCTGTGTACCTATGTTCATGCATCCCCCCAACGATTGACAAAGCAATTTCATGCACTTTAAAGCCTTTCATAAACATAAAGCTGCATCATAATCGAACGTCATGCTTAATCGAACGTTATGATTAAAGGAAAGGTATGGGAGGGTGAGCTTTTGATTGGTCGAAAGAATTTCGCATTCAGCAAAAAAATGAATTATGAAAATGCCTTTTGCACCTTTCGAAATGCTTTTTGTGATTTTTTACAAATGGACAATTCGCAATTTAGCAACGGTGATACTACTTGCCGAGAACAACCGAGAACAAACAAAAATAATAAATAAAGGCAAAATTAAATTTTAGTTGTTGGCATATAGGTACTCTATTTATGTAAAAGCTAGAAAAACAACTTTAGACCGACCAAGTCTATGGTGAAGGGTTATTCATTAACCCTTTACCTTCGACGCAGAACCGAGAAGAGGCTACTTGCCGAGAATTTGAACAAAACAAAATAATATTTAAAAATGAAAATAAAAGTTTATTGTTAACGAATAAGGCATGTATCTACTCTATATTATGTACAAATTAGTAACAAAACAATTTTAAACCAGCCAGGTCTTTGGTGAATGGGATTATTTATTAATTCCCACATTCGGCGCCGAACCGAGAAGAGGCCACTTGCCGAGAATTTGAATAAAACAAAATATTATTTAAAAATTAAAAGAAAAGTTTATTGTTAGCGTATAAGGTATGTATCTACTCTATATTATGTACAAGTTAGTAACAAAACAATTTTAAACCAGCCAAGCATATATATATAGTGATCTTTGATGTCGCACACTCAAACTTAATAAGGGATTTCAATCCGCATTCAGATCATCAATTTCACATTTTCTTCATTTTAAATTCTCTTTATTTCCAATGGCGTTTTCGAAACCGCTGTATCCATGTGGAATCTGTGGTGAAGAGTGAGACAAAATCAGAAGCATAGCTTGTGATATTTATGATTGTTGGTATCACTTGGAGTGCGAGAAACTGAAAGTTAAGGGGTTTTCTCATTTGTCTAAGACTTCCCTGAATGACATTTGTCTGAGTTGCTTGTATAAGTCCGGTTCTTTTGACTGGGAAGATTCTCACCTGAGGCTCACTCCAGCGGCCAACAATGAGTCAGTTTTTGATGCTGCAAGGAGGGAGAAAATCTTCTTGCGCAATGAAAGTCCAACAATAAAGGTCACAACAACCAAAGACAGGGACAGCTGGCACCATTAACTGATTTCGCACTTTTAATGCGTTTTGCTATTCGCATTTCCATAAAATGCATTTTGCTATTCGTATTTCGTTGTTAGCAAAAAGCATAAAGCAATTCGTATTTTCCACTCGGAATTCCATAATTAGAATATCTGAAAGGAAGGCATTAATTGGTTGTTCCCGAAACGCTATTTGTGATACATGTAGGTCAATATGAGCATGAAGCATTTCGCATTTTGCAAAAAGCATTTCGCAAAAATCATGTCGCAGCCAGCTTTCCATAAAATTTAGACCCGGGGAGCCGGTGACATCTGCATCCTCGTGCACTTCCATCAAGTATCATGCATGCACCTCCGTCACTTATCTCCATCACCTTCAAAAACCAACCCCAATTTCCCAAAAGTCTGTAAATTCAACTAGAGAAACAGAATTTATTGCATCAAGTAAATTTAAGTCTGTATGAAAGTGGTTAAAGCATCAGAAATAAAAAGAATAGAAAGAGAATTTATGGAGGCTTATTAGTGGGGGTGAAATATTTTTAAAGAAATCAGAAAAAGGTTTTCGTTAATAGTATTTAAAGATATTCATATAAGAATTAGATAAAATGTTTCCAAGAAACCACACAAAAAACATATATGTTAAAAGGGTTCCATCCTCTCAGCAATGGACATTTTTTTTCTCTGCCACTTATTTGAATGATGTTTAGAGCAGTAACGAGAGTATGGAAAGGGTTTGCATTATTCTCACTGAAATAAAATCTTTGGAACCCACATTGAAGTCTTGAGAGGGTTAAAAGCATCGAACTGAATAATGTATACTTTATTTCTTAACAAAGCAAAGGGTTTGTCTCAACTTGGTTTGAGGAACTGACATCTGATTATAATAGCAAGATAACATTTAATGTTTGACAGCTAACTCCACTTCTGTTTACATTGTCTTCAAGAAAGATTGAGAGAGTTTAATTAGAAATGTTGTAATTAAAGAGAGATAAGAATACGAAATTGCCTATTGTGACTGTTATGTGATTGCTGCCAGTGATAGGGCGAGTAGTGGGTTTCTCCCTAGCCCACCTCCGATCCACGGAGTTGCGAGGCAGGCCTCACAGACTCTATCTTAAGGTTCTCAATTGAGTTGCGAGGCAATCCTCACTGACTCCACGCACTTTCATTCTATTATATAATTTTCTGTTGGTAACAAGGATAAAGGACGTACTTATATAATTTCGTCGAGAAGGGCAAGTGTCGTGCGGAAGGGGACTGTCAATCTTCCCTCCCCGAAATTAATACTCCGCGGAGAGAAAACCCGAGAGCAGGTGGAGATTTTTCTCGCTGTTTGTAACTCTTATTAGTAACAGAGACAAGCTTTCGTGCATATCGTCACCTGGCGCCGGTCCTGGTTATTCTATACTCACCAACGCATTATGGTAATGTTCAACTCTTTGGGATGAATGGTATAGTCCTTACTAACTCCGTCCTTATAAGTTTGTTTGTCTGGCGAGATAAACCTCACTGACTTTTGTATTAATTGTATTGCTTGTAGCAGTTTTGATAGATCACTGTATTTTGTTTAGTCTCGCGAATTTAATTATGATAACTGTGCTCTTTAGCGCATTTAGTTTTTCTGTTAAGGGCTCGGTGGTCGTTCAAGTCTACCATTAATTCACTGTCTTGAATTAATTCACTGTCTTGTGAGAGTTTTGTTTCAGAAATATTTTAAACGCGTTTCAATAGTTTCTCATTTTGCTAGGTCAAGCTGGATTTACTGTAACTTTTCGTTGTTTTATTTAACTTGAAACTCAAATTCTTTTAAAATTTAGAAAAATATAGACAAAGTAAAAGTTTGATTTTTTCAACTGTGTTTTCATTTTCCCTATGAGAAAACCCAAGCCGAGTTGTTCAGATTGTCATGGGCGAGTAGCCTTAACTTTGGGGTGAGTTTTCAATAATTCAGGTGGCGAGTATGCCATACTTTTGGGTGGAGTTGTCCAAAATTCCGAGAGCGAGTTGTCGGAACTTTGAGGCAAGTTGTCCAGGCCGAGAGCCAGTTATCCAATGACAAGTTATCTTAGGGAGGAGTTTCCACTTTCCATTGAACACATGTCCTGATGGTGTTTGAATTCTGGATACCCGTGCAGGATTACAAAATACGTAGGACACGAGGAGGGTGGACGGGCTAAATGGAGTGTGTGGGAGGGGGTGGGGCAAAAATCCTCCAGTCCTTTCATTTAATTTCCTGGTGGGTTATGCGTGTGTATCCACCATAGGCGAAAGTCCAGGGTCATCTCGATAAAAACGGTTGATGCCAATTGGAAAAACGGTCGATATTTAACAGACTGCTGTGGTTCAACCATAGAATTAAAAAAATGTCGAGGAAAAAACAAAGTCTATACATCCAACAGGATACGTCATCGAGTCCCTGTTGGATGAATAGACTTTGTTTTTCCTCGACCTTTACAGAACTGGAGCACTCCCGAGTACCTTTTAAAGGTTTAAGCACCCAGAAAGTGAAGGAATAAGTGTAGCAAAATGACACAAGAAATGTCAGTGTGAAAATAAGCCCTACATGAATCAGTATTATGGACTGAATGTATGTAAGGTTGACATTTTTCATCAATGCCAATGTCGTCAACTTTCCATACTTTTCGCCATTTTATCCCGCTTAGGGTCGAAATCAAAAACTTTCCATATAAAAATTACAGCTGTTGGTCTGTCTTCATTTCTGTTCACCGCCGTTTAAACAGAAGTATTCGAAACCTTTGTGTCTGAAAATGTAGCATATCCACCATTACTGCCGCCACTGTTCGTTAATGTTTCCGTCCCAGGCGACTGGATGATGCAACAAAATACCAGATGTTCCGGGGGGGGGGGGGGGGGGGGGCAAAAGAATTGCGAGACTTTATGTGAGGGGTGGGCTAACAATTCGTCCGGTGCTGCCTGCGCATGAGCAACTTTCGGTGAAAAACTGAGTCTATATTTTAACACTGTGGCCTATGGAGAAAATATTTTAAACATTTATTACACAAAGAACAGGTTGAGTGACAATATTTTACGCGTTATGTCCATTTAGTTCAACGTTTCTAGTTTTATGTGCTATGCTTATGTTAGTTATTGCGTCATTGTTTTTTTTTTTGCTTCCTTTTTGGATTGAAAATTGGTCCTATAAATCGTGTATAACGTTAGAAAATTTTAACGAAAATAGTCGACCCCAGGTGTCTTTAAGTCCATTTTCTGACCTTTAGTTTTGGAATATCTGTCGAAATTTTTACGTGTTATTTTAGTAATCTGCAATGGAGACTGAAGATAATAATCTAAAAATAATAAGTATGCACTAATGGTTTTTTGCTTCCCTTTATCGCTAAAGAGGGAGCGCGGTGGCTCAGTAGGTAGAGGTGCAGGCTGCAAGCCGAGAGGTCCTCGGTTCGAATCCCACCAGCGGCAACCGCGTTGTGTCCTTGAATCCCACCTGCGGCAACCGCGTTGTATCCTTGGGCAAGACACTTCATCTCAATTGCCCGCGTGGGGGCACGGTGACGCCGTGTACTACGCCGTGTACTAAGGCGTACTGCACGTCGATGGTACGCCTGTCTCCAACCAATCCAACCCTGCCTGTGCTGCAGTGCGAAGTTACGATGTTGGGGAGCTGGCAGCTGCTCGTCGTTGCTCGGTGGTTCTCTCCGGGTACTCCGGCTTCCTCCACCCGTAAAAGCTGCTCGTCGTTGCTCGGTGGTTCTCTCCGGGTACTCCGGCTTCCTCCACCCGTAAAACTGATTAGCCATTGTGCATTAATATGTGACCTTAAACATCAATAAATAAATAAATAATCGCTAAAGAGCATTTTGAGAGAACACCAGTTTCCCTGTGAACTGAATATCGTTGTTCAACAGGTAGAGCAATTCTCCTTACTTTGAATTGAGGTGGAAAATTAATGCGTTAGGTACTTTTCTTTCTAGATTTCACATCAAGGTGATTATAATTAATATAATTTTATAATTTTTCTTTCACTTTTCACTTCTACTTCATATATCCATAACGAGTCCGAAATTAATGCACATGAAGTTTGAGTATCCTTTTCGGCTTCAGATACAATTTTTTATATAGTTATGAATGAAAGAATGAATGAATGAATTTAATGTTTCACATTGAACATTGGTCTCATTTAAGTTCATTATTATGTTTGTTCTCTGTCAATACTAAAATCAGAGCCATCAGACCCGCCACCGTTATTCAAATTTGCAATCCGAGACGAAATTTTGTTGTTTATCACTTATCGGAACATTCGCTTCGCGTCTAATGTATGAAGACCTTAATTTATATGGAATGTGCATAATTTATTTCTGACGTTTCCACCCAAAACAAATCGCTAAAGTCCGTTTGGAAATTTATTTCTCCTTGTCCCCATGAATTCACTAAGTATCACTGAGTATAATTTCACTTGAGAATGCTGATAGAATACGATCACAGTATAGAAAACTACAGGCGATTTCTCCCTCTTTATCTTTCTTTAACCTTACAATGAATTAAGCCTACCAACTTTAATCCCAAGACATAAAACCTCCGAGAACAATAGGAATATTTTCTGTCTTCTACTAACAGCCGCAGATTAGCGGCGGACCAACGTGTTACTAATATTGTCATGCAGTATTTGAGTAATTAAGAAGATGGGATGGTACATCTGATTGTTTTTACAACCATCACAAACCATTCTGGACTTTTCCCGTCATGTTCCGTATTTTATATCAACACACGGATCATTAAGGAAGTTTAGTGGTCAATCAGTAGAGAGAGAACAAAACACCACAAGTACAACTTCAACTTTCATTTCAAGCATTACTGGTTGTCCCCCGATGGTCAATGTGCTGAAAATCTGATAGTGCTTCTTGCACTTTTAAAAAGTGTAAATATGTGTCGGGTGGAAAATCCACCTATTGTGATGCCGCAGTAATCCATCCTGAAACTGACACCAGTCCAATTCGCCATGTACATGCTACCAGTATATATACAGTACGGAGAGAGAGGATTGCTACTAAATCGCACTGGGATAGACTTTCCACCCGACAAAAATCCACCCCGCTCCAATTTAGCAGCAATCCTCCTGGAGGGTTGCTGCTAAATTGGTGTGGGTGGATTTTCCACCCGACTATTATTTTTATTTTGGTGAAGAAGGTACAAGGAATTTTTCCCATGTGGTTCATGAGCTGAAAATGTGCTAGTACTTCTGTTTTTCGGGAAAAATGCAAATATAACTTTTCTTTTTTGATGAGAGAGAGAATACCACGTTTATTTTATTTTTTCAAACGAATTGTGATTGTTTGAGAAATGTATATAGAATTTGAGAAATTGTTGCTTTGAGTCAATTTTTATAGAAGATCGGCGAAGATGCTCTTGTCTGAATTTGAAAATAATCACTAATTGTAGTCCATCGAATGTTGGACACCCTATCGAATTTATCTCGTGAAAATTTCCCGATATTTTTTTCTAAGTCAGGAAAATTGGGTTTTTTTTATATTCTATTTTAAAATCTCCGTGTACACCGACTGAGGACAGAAAAACGCGCATCTGACAGTACATTAATAAGATGTCGGCATTTGTTCATTGAACCACTACTGACAGTTATCTTGTCTCAGTTAATTTATTCTTGGAGGCCTATCAATGTACATGTATATGAAAAGAGGATTATTGAAATTAATGCAGCAAACTCCAAGTGCTATAAACTCTTCCGTGGTGTCACCATTGTAGAGAGAAATATCCTTTCTTTCCGTTTCTGAAAAGAGTTTTATTAATGTTTTTAGTTTTATTTTAATATCAGAAAAGTAAATAAAGTATAATTACTATCCAAATACATTATTTACTTGTCCTACCTGATATAAAAAAAATCATTCATCCATTATGTTTTGAATTTTTGTCTCAAAAACATAGCGCGCAAAAAAAGCAGACAGATTGAGTCTAAGAGGCATCTTTTAGAAGCGCGGGGATTAATCACAATTTGATGTGGGTGGGTGTGAGCAACGTGATAGGAGGGGGGGGGGGGGGTAAGAGGGGTATTTATCCCCCCACGATATTTTCCAAAAATTAGCAAAATTATCCCTAAAATCGGTATTCTGAAAGTCAGCCAGTCTGATTCTATTTGCCTGGCTTCAAATATAATTTTGGTCAAAATAACTATGGAAATTTAGCCAGTTTAAGTTTTCATTTCATGAAGATTCCCCCTGGGGAGACCCCAGGAACCAAACAAAAGAGAGGGGGTAGTCCAAACGTGGAAACAAGGTCCGTAATATATTTGTTTTGGGTTTGGTATGTCCAAACAAATTATATTACGGACTTTGGGTCCATGTTTGGATTACCCCCTCTCGTGTTGTCCCTTGGCAATGCGTTGCGTTCAGCTTTGCGATGGTGTCCTTTATTCCCCCCCCCCCCCCCCAATAATATTCCCTTTCCACGCCTCTGGACGTTGCGTTGGGTAAAGGGTTAACAGTTCCAACACAGTTCAAATTTCAAATATTGTTCCATGACCTCGTCACAATATAATATTCAGTATAGTTTAACTTATTATTTTACTATTATTGTGTATTAAGACTTTACGACATTTTGTCATTGGTAACATGAGATTTTGGAAAATTGACAAGTGTCAATTTCAACTCATTTTTAATTGAGGATAAGGCAAATATAAACAAAACATAAATACACCATATTAACAAGGTAAGTACTTGGTGTCACTTATAGAATCAAACATGACGACTTCTGAGAATCAAGTAAAAAATAAATAAATGGATCAGAATGGATTGAAGTTTTTGTCATTTTTAGCTTTCTGCTGTGGTCCAAATCAGGGGAATAATTGAAACATATTTTATTTACGTCAAATCAGGGGAAAATGAGGTTGGGCATACCTTAGGCCATCATTCATACTTTCATTAAGATTTCTGAAGCCTCATTTGCAAACAGGAAGTGAAACTAACCTTTCTGGGTAATAAAAAGTTGTAACAAGTACCTGGAATCACTAGTGGAATCAAACTAATCAGCAAGTATACTTCTTTCAAAGCAATTCGTAATTTCAACGAGAAAGCGGGGGTGAATGTCTGAAAATGGCAGTAGAAAAATTGCACAGGGTGGTGGGTGGGTGTAAAAAAGGGCTAAACCGAAAATGGGACATGGCGTCTGCAAATTTTCTACTGATCCCCCCCACCCCCCATTCCCCCCCTACCTCCTCCCCCCGGAACTTCCCCCATTTAATAAACATATTAAAAGGAGAAAGAAATATCAATACAAAATGGACAACATTGTGAGATCCAGTGGCGTAGCTATTGGGGTGGGGATTTCCCCCCAACTTCACTTCCCCCCTAACAATTATGAATTCTACAATCTGCAAAGGGCGTTAACGAATGAAATTACGTATGACATTTTTACCAGTTTGGTCCTGATCTATAAATCCAAACTCAAGTTCTCGACCGGAAACCAAAATGTTGATGGAAATGTGCCGTTTCTAAGTCCAAAAGGCTCATAACTCTTGTAAAAATCATCTCACCAAGCCCCAATTCGAACTCAACCTTCATTTTGAAATAACTGAGACACAAACCAAGTTTGGTCCTGATGTATAAATGCAAACCTAAGTTAGCATCCGGAAACGGAAAGGTTCAAGGACAGAGGGATAGACCAATCACATAATACATTTTTTTTTTCGAAACGGGCGTATAAAAATTAAAATATATACACTTTTGAAATATGTGTATAAAATTTGGTATTGATCATCACTGATAGTCCCACAGTTTATATCTTTCACTCCACTCGTTCTCAGCCTCCACTCGTTCTCAGCATCAATTTCTGAAATAAAATAAAATTGTAAAAAAAAATCACTCTATAAATTGCATGTACAATGTACAAGCTAAAGGATACTTTAAAGAATGAAAAGGTACAATCAATCAAATACACTGAATAAAATAAAAGTCATTCAACCCCCAAAATACCAGAGAATAGAAGTATTAATGCATTTTTATAATCACATGATCTAATTGTTTTAGTAGCATCCTGTCAAAAATATTTAGTGGTAAACTACCTGGTCACCTGAATAATACATTGGTCCATTTTGGAATCTCATAGTCCATGTTTGTTCGACATGGATACAATGGATTCAAATCCGGAAGTTAGTTTTTGTGAAAATAAAATCGTTTTTCAACATCTGATCAACTGTCTTCATTTGATTGCTCTTGTCCGATGATCCAAACAATAATTTGGAGATATGAGTGTATAGACCACAAACTTGTCGAAACTCAAAGGTTTTTCAATGCAACATGCTCTCCAACTTCCCGCGAGGATTGTGGACAAAATACTGGGAAAATGATATATCTTTAGAGATCACACCGTCCACACTTTTAAACTCTAGCGAATACCGAGTATTTATTTATTTATTGGTGTTTTAGGTCACATACTTGTGCACAGTGGCTAATCGTGAGACGTGACAGTTTTACGGGTGGAGGAAGCCGAAGTACCCGAGAGAACCACCGAGCAACTGTCAGCTCCTCAACATTCTTACTCTGTTCAAGCTCCGCCCAAGCAGGGTTACATCGATTGAAGACATTGGCACCATCGACGTGCAGTACGCCTTAGTACACGTCGTCATCGTGCCCCCACGTAGGCAACCGGGATAAAGTGCCTTGCCCAAGGACACAACGCGGGTCGTCCTGGACGGGGATCGAACTCGGGACCTCTAGCAAAGAAGTCCATCAGTCTACCACTGAACCACCGCGATCCCTGCGAATACCTAGTAGGACTGTCAATACCATCGGGGGTGGGTGGGGTTAAAAAATTGTCGAAATGGAAAAAAAAAATAAGAAAATGGGTGGATCGGCGGTCTAACATGTCGAAAGTTAAAAATCATCATATTTTCCTGGAGATTGTTTCTGCTCCCCCCCCCCCCCCCACCCCCCCCCCACGCGGATTTCCGATCTATAATTACAGTTTCGCTGTACCGACCGAAACTAAACTTGACATGCGGAGTGGGGGTATGATGAGGGAAAGAACCCTATTTATTTTCGGGTCATTGTGCCGAAGTTCAAGATGACAGTGACTTCAACTAACACACTCTCCGGGGGCGCGGTGGCGTTGCGGTAACCAGTTCTCGTTAGATCACCGAAGTTAAGCAACGTCGAGCCCGGTTAGTCCTCGGATGGGTGACCGTCTGAGCGATCGATTCGGACTCCCGCGTTGTGTCCTTGGGCAAGGCACTTATACCCCGATTGTCCACATGGGGGCACGATGACGCAGAGTACTTAGGCGTACTGCACGTCGATGGTGCGCATGTCTTCAACCAATCTAACGCTGCCTGTGCTGCAGTGCGGAGTTACGATGTTGGGGAGCTGGCAGCTGCTCGTCGTTGCTCGGTGGTTCTCTCCTGGTAAATCCGGCTTCCTCCACCCGTAAAACTGTCACGGTCATGATTAGCCATTGCGCATAAGTATGTGACCTTAAACACCAATAAATAAATAAATAATAACAAACTTTCCTATTTCCGCTCTCAAACTGCTTATTTTTATCTCATCTCATCTGCCCTGATTCAAATATTTTCTGGTACCCCTCATTAAATATTTTGTTTTGTTCATTGTGTAAGCTTACTGCCAAAATCCAGGAACAAATTCCTGCAAGTAGTATAGCAGGAGGATTTCGACCCCTGTTACCCGGAGCTTTGCCGGTGCAATTAGTGTTAAATTCCAATAGGAACCGGAGCTTTGCCGGTGCAACTGTTGTCGGTGCAAAAGTTTGGCTCCTTGAAGCTGGATCCGACAAGTGGTGTACGTACTGCATATAGTATGGGTGATATATACCTCCGTGGTGACCCGTAAACCATCAGTACTAATCGACTTAATGCTTTATGTGACTGGTCCAGGTAGTATGTAAGACCAGACGTTATTGTGTGTGTGTGTGTGGGGGGGGGGGGGGGGGGCGGGGGGGTGTAATGCATGGTAGTCTAGTGTGGTAGTATGGGGTGTATGCGTTGTACCGCTACAGGCCCCATGTTAGTCAGTACTATTAATCCCCGTAATGCTTCATGCTATCCTATGACTGGTATAGGTAGTATGCAATGCTAGGCATAGTGGTATTGTGGGTAGGAGTAATGTCTGGTAGTTTAGAACGGTAGTATAGCATGGGTGGTATATACCCCTATAGGCCCCCTGTTAGTGTTTAGTTCTTGATACTGTTAACCAGCCGGTTGCTTTGTTTTATTATATGGCTGGTATACTGTAGTATGTTATGGTAGGTCTAGTGATATTGTGAGGTGGAGGTAATGCTTGGTAGTTTAGAACGGTAGTGTAGCATAGGCTGTACATTCCCCTGTAGGACTCTTGTTTGGCCCTTGGCACAACTGATCCACCAGGTGCTTCATATTATCAAGCGGCATTCTGGGGTGGGGTTAATGCCTGGTAATACAGAACAGCAGCAGAGATGGTTACTATATTCCCCTGTAGGTCCCATCTAACCGTTGATAGTATTAACGTATCAAATGCTTTGTATCATCATGTTACTGGCAGGGTGATTCATATACCAGTAGTTCCTACCCTATTCCGAGTACTCTTGGTGTTTCGTTTATCTAGATCATTTATATAGATTATAACTAACCAATTAGATTGCTAGATTTCCCATAATCTGTATGCAGAGTTATCTCCCTTTAAGCTATCGGGCAGTTACTGATAAACCATTGCTCGAACGACTCGAAGCTCATCGAGCAAATGAGCTATCGAGCAATTGCTCGTTCTCGCACATATTGCTCGTAGACTCATTTCAGTATTTGAGGATACCTATTGTCCGGTATTGAATTATTTGAGGATACCTATCGCGGATACCTTTTATAGGATACTTATCTGAGGATACTATTACCTGTACCACAAGACATACCTATCCCAAATATCCCTTATAAGCTATCAAGCAGTTACTGAAAAGTCATTGCTCGAATGACTCGAAGCCCATCGAGCAAATGAGCTTTAGAGAGAATGCTTGTTCGAGTGACTCGCACATACTGCTCGAACGACTCGAAGTCTACCAAGCAAATGAGCTATCGAGCAATTACTGAAAAGTCATTGCTCGATAGCTTATAAGGGATATCTGGGATAGGTATGTCTTGTGGTACAGGTAATAGTATCCTCAGATAAGTATCCTATAAAAGGTATCCTCAAATAATCCAATACCAGGCCATAGGTATCTTCATGTACTGAAATGAGGCGACGAGCAATATGTGCGAGTCACTCGAACGAGCAATTGCTCGATGAGCGTCGAGTCGTTCGAGCAAATGTCTATCAGTAACTGCTTGATAGCATAAAGGGATATTGGAAATGATATAGGCTTTTGTTATACAGAAGGGCGATAACTCTGCATACAGATTAAGGGAAATCAAGCAATCTAATTGGTTAGTTATAATCTATATAAATGATCTAGATAAACGAAACACCAAAAGTACTCGGAATAGGGTAGGAACTGGTATTACATACCATCTTGCCAGTAACATGATGATACAAAGCATTTGATACGTTAATACTATCAACGGTTAAGAAGGGACCTTCAGGGGAATATACTAACCATACTCTGTTGCCGTTCTGTATTACCAGGCATTAACCCCACCCCAGGATGCCGCTTGATAATATGAAGCACCTGGTGGATCAGTTGTATCAAGGGCCAACAGAGTCCTACAGGGGTATGTACAGCCTATGCTACACTACCGTTCTACACTACCAAGTATTACCCCCACAATATCACTAGACCTACCATAACGTACTATATATACCAGCCATATAATAAAACAAAGCAACCGGTTGGTTAACAGTACCAAGCATTAACAGGGGGCCTATAGGGGTATATACTACATATACCAGTCATAGGATAACATGAAGCATCAAGGGGATTAATAGTACTAAGGGCTAACATGGGGCCTGTAGGGGTACAACGCATACACCCCATACTACCACACTAGACTACCATGCATTACATCCCCCCCCATACACACACAATAACATCTGGTCTTACATACTACCTAGACCAGTCAGATAAAGCATTAGATCGATTAGTACTAATGGTTTACGGGGTAACCACGGAGGTATATATCACCCATACTATACTGCCGTTCTATACTACCAGGCATTACCCCCCACCCCACAATACCACTTGACCTGCCATAACATACTACCTATACCAGTCATAGAATAACACAAAGCAATCAGTTGGTTAATAATACTGAGGACTAACAGGGGGGATACAGCGGTATATACAATGCATCCTAAGCCCCACTTTTAAACAAACGATCATAATACTGCCTGACCTAGCATTACGAACTACCAATACCAGCCATAAGATAATACAAAGGATTCGGTAGGTTAATAGTACTAAGGGGGTAATAGGCCAACAGACCATTCATCCCACACTGCCAATCGAAACTACCAAGGACTATCTCGCAATACCGCATTGGGCGACCATACATGACCCCCCCCCCCCCCATCCCCACAAAACTGCTTGACCTAGCTATAGCAGACATAGGATAATATGAAGACCCAAGGCCTAATAGTATACCAACATGGATATATACCACCACTACCGAATCCCCCCCCCCCCCCCCCCCCCCCCCCACTTACGAGAAGTCCGACACCCCCTGACCCAAACAACATTATGTCAGATTGTATAGTGGACAACAACAGTGGTCAACGTCTCTATGACGTCGCGTGTGCATCATGACGTCAATAGCAACGTCAACCCTTTCAAGGGGAAAAAACTTTCAAGAAAACCCAACTTCACCATTAATTTTCCATCACACACCCATACTCTATACCTATAGCCCCATGCGTACATATATCACTATACATAGCACAACATACTATATATGCAGTACGTACACCACTTGTCAGATCTAGCTTCAAGGAGCCGAATTTTTGCACCGGTAACAGTTGCACTGGCAAAGCTCCGGTTCCTATGGGAATTTAATACTAGCTGCACTGGCAAAGCTCAAGGTAAAAGGGGTCGAAAACCTCCTGCTATACTACTCCTGCATACCAACCTGAAACCTTTTTTCAACTGTTGCTAGTATTGAACAAATTTGAGTCAGTTGGGGGTGAATTGCCCGCCTTCAGCATTCTTTTTTGCATATACATTAATTTTATATTTTGAAGAGATTAGTAAGAATAAATTTTGGATCAGATCATTTTTATTTTCTCTTAACCCTGGACTCCTAATTGCGACAATGATCACTTTTTACTGCTACAAAACAGGTGCCCCAACATGCAGTTTTTGGGTGAACTTGCAACTTACATATTCAAGTACCTTGGTAGTTGCTTCTGGGCAAGTCTTGGCTGCCAATTTTAGGCAACCAAGTCTTGCCAAGAAACAACTGCAAAGCCACAGGATGTTGTCTACCAATGTGCTGTAAAATGTATAAAAATCTCCTGACCGTAAAGCTGAACAAAGCAGCAACTTCATAAAAAATCCTGTGGTTTAGATTTGTTTTTCAAATTACCAATGGACCATTACCATTGGACTTGGAACAGTTCAAGTCAGTTATTTGTACTGTTTTCTGTGATGTATTTAAATTCGAAGATCACTTGAACATATCTTATTAGGAGTGTTGATGAGGCTTTGAAGCATGAAGGGGCTTTTAATTATTTGGAAGTAATTTAGGAGAAAACATTTCAATAAACTGCTCCTTCTGGTGTGGAGGCAACAGCTGTTGAAGTGCAAGAATATTATGTTCATAACACAAGATTATTGTCAGGTTTCTGTTGAAATATGGCATAAATGTTGAGTTAATAAGAGCTGATAATGTTGCCCAATGGTATACTTTCTCACAGTATTTACTGTAGGTATTCATAGGTATAGGAGCCAGGAGGCTGATGGGAGTCCATTCTCCCTGAAATTCTAGCGCCAGAGCCAGTGAGGCCAAAATATGACAGAGAGTGGCGGTTACTGAGGTTTATGAATTTCCAGTTATACTTGGAAAAACAATATTACCAGGTGCAAAGAAACTACCAGGATATTGCATCATAGAGCATCAAAATAAATACTGACTGTATGGGGTGAGGAATCCAATTGAGAAATTTTGAGCCCTTGCAGCGATAGGTTCTACCCAGTCCAAACTTGCGTTAATTCTGCAAGTTATCTATTAGTGTGATATGTCTGCTGGGCTTTATCACACCAAAAGTTAATTTACAACCTTATTAACCAAGTTGAGAGAAGGTTCAGCTCATCACAAGATATTTGGGTCAGATGGCCCTTGCTAGCTCAAAGTATTTTTTTGAGATACTATGTCAATGCTGAATTAAAATATGCAGTGAACAAAATAATCAGAATTCCTGTAAGTTATGGGATGTTAGATTGTTGGCAGAAATGGTGTCACATGAGGCAGGGTGAGAACAATATTAGGTGAGCCTTTAGTTGTGACACCGTATCAGCCAACTGAACAACATCCAGCAACGTATTTATTAAGCCAGTATTTTTTTATCTGAAATTTCACCATCAGTTGTGTTTGCAAACAGTTTCATATTTTTGTTAAATTGTCCTGTCTGCATTTATTTGTTTTGCACCCACCCCCCATCCTCCCCCAATTTTTCACTGACCCTTTGAAAACATTGGCCCAATGCAACTTTCACATAACATAGAGTCATAAAATGGTATCCAATATAGGGCTACACACTACAAATGCCTCAGATTCTCTCTCAGAGTACTTAATTTTAAAAATTGCAAAAAAGGGTAACGACCAGAGGGACCTAGTTAGGACTACGGAAGGCCCCTGAACCCCACCCCACAATGACCTTGCACTTATCATGTTTAACACCCCCCCCCCCCCTCCCCCCATTCTCCCTAAAGTTGTTGGGGCAGCCCCTATTATAGAATCTTGGCTATGCACCTGGTTGGAAGGAATATATTTTTCTGACAAGAGACTGGAAGGTAGTGCTGAAAAAGTTTACGTATTTCTTAGTTAGCTAACAGCGATCTGTAAATAGCTATCCACTGCCATTCTTACATTGACTGTGTAATTGAAAAAGTCAGGATTTACAACCAGTATTCACAAACACAATTCCACGGCACGTATACAAATGAATGTCTAGCAGTACTCAATAACGTTGCTTGTATTCACACCACTCTTGGTCAGAATTGGTGTTCTTATGAGTTTCAAAGTTTCTCTTAATAGCACCCTTTGGGCCTTCCACCCCCCCCCCCCCCCACCCCCACACACAAAAAAAATAAATTTTTTTGGAAAATTACCCTCCTCGATCACAGCAATGTGAGAGAGACACCACCTTTATAATACCTTCCTCAACTCAAGATTTTGACCCCCGAGATATGCCTGCAGCATAAACATATAACACAAATTATGTATTGCTGAAGCAGGGTCAAGTTGTTTCACATCTGTTAGGCTTTTGTCATTATAAGAAAATCAAATCCATTGATATTTGTTCCAAGTTATCCAACTAATGAGCTGAAACCAGGCAAAAATTAACTAATTAAGAGTCATAAGTCTGTTCAGTATGATCAAATGACACTGATTTTTTTTAACTATTTCAAGACATTGTTAAGAAAGCCTTACATTCCAAACATTGACCAAATCCATTGATATTGTTGAAGTATCTCATTAACGAGCTGAAAACAGGCAGAAATTGGCAAATTAAGGGCCATAACTCTGCTTCGTATGGCCGAACCATACCAGTTTTCAAACTCATTTAAGACATTAAGAAAGTCCCACATACCAAAAATGTAACAAATCTATTTTACATTTGTTCAAGTTTTTGCTCTAACAATCTGAAAACAGGTAAAAATTAACAAAATAAGGGTCAGAAATCTGCTCAGCATGGCAGAACCGAACCAGTTTTCGAACTCATTCAAGACATTGTTAAGAAAGTCTCACATACCAAATATTGACCAAATCCATTGATATTTGTTCAGGTTATTGTGCTAACGAGTTGATGATATGCCCACCCATCTGCCAGCCCACGTACCAAGTTCATCAAACTATAGGCTGAGTTCTCCAAATGAAAGTGGCAATGACACTGTAGCTTAACTTGACTGTGTGTATTGTTTGATGAAAAGAATAATGTTCAATGTTTATGAAGGATTATGAAATAATACAAGAATTGTGATAATTGAGAATATGTTAATTTGTGTTCCCTGTATGCTATGTTTTCAATAAGAATAAATTGAGTGTAGACTGTACAAAAGAATTAAGACCTGGGTTGATGTGGACTTAACAGTTAACATATGTCAACCAAAGTTACAGTAAAATCATTCCAAATGAGTCATGCTTCCAAGTTACAATGAAATCTCTTCATAAATATAACTTATAGACTTTGCTAAAGGAATCTAGGTCACATGATGGTTCGGTGGTCACGGTTGATTGATCATGACCAAAATATGAGAGTCTTATCTAGATATCATACCAAGTTATCCTACCAAGTTACTTCATAAAAACAACCTGCAAGCACTGCTACTGGAATCTAGGTCAAGTGACCAGGTGGCGGTAACGGCTGACCAATCATGACCAAAATATGGCAGTCTCATCTGGACATCATACCGTTGGTGTAATGTGATATTCCTTCACACAGAGATATGAGATTCTTTCATGTTACAGTTATATAAGTATTTCAACTCGGGGATCAGCCGAGTGGGTGACCAGGGCAAAGATGTCGCCTTGTCATTCCTAAAGTCGTCTTGGCTTAGGTAAGGGGGAAAATTCAAGTTGCCCTCCAAAAATTCCTTCGGAGAGACGGCAGTTTTGTGTATTTCTTATGTTTTAGTTCCAAATAGAAACGCTTCCGCATTCCAACTTCAAAATAAAATAAATACATTCAAATTCACCTTGAAACAATCAAGATATTAACACAAGAGGCCCCAGGGGGCCTGAGGGCGCTCACCTGACATGGTAGCCTAAATATCAACCCAGAGAATTAAGGATTCTGCACACCAAATATCAAAACATTCCGACTGCTGGATCTGAAGAAGAAGATTTTTAAAGAAAATTCTTCATTTTGAACCAAGTTACAATTCGAGCTCCCACAATCAGCCCAAATATGGACCTAGGGACATGGCTTGAACAAACTTGAATCTTACCCCCCTAAGGATGCTGCATAAAAAATATCAAAAGCATTCATCTGCTGGATCTGAAGATTTTTAAAGAAAATTCCTCATTTTGAACTAAGTTGTCATTCAGGCTCCCATAGTGAGCCCAAATATGAACCAAGGGACTTGGCTTGAACAAACTTGAATCTCAGCCCCCTAAGGTTGCTCCATCCCAAATATCAAAACATTCCAACTGCTGAATCTGAAGAAGAAGATTTTTAAAGAAAAATTCCTCATATTGACTAAGTTATAATTTGGGCTCCCACTGGGAGCCCAAATTTGGACCCATGGACTTGGCTTTAACACACTTGAATCCCCCCCCCCCCCCCCCCCCCCCCCCAAAGGATGCTACTCACCACATATCAAACCATTCCGACTGCTGGATCTGCATGAAGAAGAAGATTTTTTAAGAAAATTCCTCATTTCGAACAAAGTTACAATTCAAGCTCCCACATTGAGCCCAAATATGGACCTAGGGACATGGCTTGAACAAACTTGAATCTCAGCCCCCTAAGGATGCTGCATACCAAATATCACAAGATTCTGCCTGCTGGATCTTGAGAAGAAGATTTTCAAAGAAATTTACCTGAAATGCACTAAGTTTAAATTTGGGCTCCTATACTGAGCCCCAAATATAAACCCAGGGGGCCGATTTGAACAAACGTGAATCAGATCCACCCCACAATGTTGCACACCAAATATCACAAGATTCTGCCTGCTGGATCTGGAGAAGATTTTTGAAGAAATTTGCCTGAAATGCACTAAGTTCGAATTTGGGCTTCTATAGTGAGCGCAAATATGAATCCAGGTGGCCGATTTGAACAAACTGGAATCAGATACACCCCACAATGTTGCATACCAAATATCAAAAGATTCTGCCTGCTGGATCTGGAGAAGAAGATTTTTGAAGAAATTAGCCTGAAAAACACTAAGTTCAAATTTGGGCTCCTATACTGAGCCCAAATATAAACCCAAGGGGCCGATTTGAACAAACTTGAATCAGATCCACCCCACAATGTTGCATACCAAATATCAAAAGATTCTGCCTGCTGGAGATTTTTGAAGAAATTTGCCTGAAATGCACTGAGTTCGAATTCGAGCTTCTATAGTGAGCCCAAATATGAATCTAGGGAGCCGATTTGAACAAAATAGAATCAGATCCACCCCACAATGTTGCATACCAAATATCAAAAGATTCTGCCTGCTGAATCTGGAGAAGATTTTTTAAGAAATTAGCCTGAAAAGCACTAAGTTCAAATTTGGGATCCTATACTGAGCCCAAATATAAACCCAAGGGGCCGATTTGAACAAACTTGAATCAGATCCACCCCACAATGTTGCATACCAAATATCAAAAGATTCTGCCTGCTGGATCTGGAGAAGAAGATTTTCAAAGAAATTTGCCTGAAATGCAGTAAGTTCAAATTTGGGCTCCTATACTGAGCCCAAATATAAACCCAGGGGGCCGATTTGAACAAACTTGAATCAGATCCACCCCACAATGTTGCATACCAAATATCAAAAGATTCTGCCTGCTGGATCTGGAGAAGAAGATTTTTTAAGAAATTTGCCTGAAATGCACTAAGTTCGAAATCGGGCTCCGACACTGAGCCCAAATATGAACCCAGGGGGCTGATTTGAACAAACTTGAATCAGATCCACCCTACAATGTTGCATACCAAATATCAAAAGATTCTGCCTGCTGGATCTGGAGAAGAAGATTTTTTAATATTTTTCCCATTGCCTACAGTGTTAAAAAGTGCTGACTCAGCACTTTTTCAATGTCCCGAAACTGTACCCTATGATAAAACCGATGGCAATTTTTTTTTACCAATTCTTTCTGTTGGTCCTAAGGAAGCTTCACACCAAATAAAAATTCTCGGTGCCGTGCAGTTTTGGAGATATGGGCATTTTAATTTTTTTCTATTTTTAGCTCCTGCGGTTCCCATGGGGCTACGGGAAAAAAAAATATATCAGCATAAATTAGGTACTTATGACCCAATAAGCCCTCACATAAAATTTGGTTCAAATCAGCCTCTCGGTTTGGAAAATAGAAATTTTGGGCGGGGCCAAAAATTTTGCCCCTCCCATAACGACGCCAAGTATAGCCCCACAAACTTCTCTTGAACAAATCTGAGTCTACACCTCAAAAGGAAGCTGCATACCAAATATAAAGTCTCTGCTACTGTTGGTTCATGAGAAGAAGATTTTTTTAAGATTTCAGCACACTTTTTGGGTGTGGCCCTACCCACGGGCGAGGCAACTTGATTTGAACAAAATCAAATTGTGATGTCATAACAAACTATTATCTCAAATATCAATTAAATTGGTTCAGCGGTTTGGGAGGGGAAGACGCAAACACCATGTTCACGGACGACGACGGACGATGGACGGTGAGTGATCACTATAGCTCTCCGGACTGAAAGTCAGGTGAGCTAACAAATAGTATAACTCATGCAGCATGAGCATAATACTACAGCTGTGGTAAGTCTTCATTCCTAATAGTAAGGTCACCAAACATTTGGTGAAATCAAGTCTCGCTTGAACAACTGAAATATTCCAGACAAGTGAATATATTACTTGATGCTTAACCCTTTACCTAACATAAAACACAGATGACAGTTGAATAATTCTTGAATAACTAATTTTCATTATATTTTCATTTTTCTGTCAAGCTTGTTCCAAAGAGGGGTCATAACCGACGTTTTTGAGACAAAAAATGAAAATTAATTGGCTATTTTTGAGAATAGCACTGGCTGGTTTTGGCCATTACGTTGGGTAAAGGATTATGGTCATTTTCAGCATCTTTGGCTATATCATGACCACTGTATTGGTATGAAGTCAAGTTTAGCAAATCATTTATATCTATACTGCCCACACTAGAGGACTTCCACTCCAGGCGATGCTAGTTTACCAGTAAAGCGGAACTTGTTTACCACAGTAAATGAGCACTGCGCCACTTCTCAGGGTTCCCATGGGGAAGAGCAATGGATATAAACATAGGCAAGGAACTATTTAGGGGCTAGACTGTTTCCAGGCCATAACAACTTTGGATTCCTTACTAAATTAGACTGGTGGTCTGAGAGCATATAACTGGTCATGAACCTGAGGTCTGTGTAACCATTTCAGTATTACCGGAAACAGCTCAGAGACTTCATCAATAGTATCACATAACAGCTTAACCTTTAATGGCCTAATTCCAACTTTTAGCACTTGTCACTGTAACAAAACAGGTGCTCCAAGATGCAATCTTCAAGTAAACTTGTAAGTTACAATCTAACCTTGGCACAAAACCAGATTATGTAACCCTGACCAGCACGGCAAAATGTCTGATTGATTTGCTCAGTTACAAATGCTAGTCAGCCCACCCACAGGCTTGGAACTTCCACGCTTAACTGGTTGAGTGCTGGAAGTCCAATTTTGGGCTTTATCCTAAAGTGTGGCTACGTCAGCTTTAAGGCTTCATATTTTGTGTTAGCACTTCAATTAATTTTTGCTGCGATATTATTTAGTCTGGGTGGATTTGCTTTGTTACAATTTACAATAAATTGTAACACGACAGTAAAATGTGAACAAAATTTTGACAACCAAAAAAACTTAGCACTCTACCAGTCAATTTTTAAGTGCTCTCTCCATCAATCACATAACCTTTGGAATGCAGAGTTTATTTGGCTGCCAGCTGGGACACCACAATATTCTAGAGTTACATTCAGTGAGGATCAGTTCGAAAAAAAAAATTATTTCATCTACCATGCCAAAAATATAAATAGTCTGGCTCAGGTTACATACAACAGAAAAATAGAGTTAGAAAAACAATGATCTCATGTCAAATATGCATATCATAAAGATGGCATCCTATTAATTCTTAAATATTTTACTTCTACCAGACACGAAGACAACGCAGGAAAAAAAAATTCTTGAACTGAAAAATTTTCATTTTCTGCCTCCAAAACATGGCTCATGACCCCACACTGGAATGAGTTTGTAATTAAAAATTTTCATTTTTCACCTCAAAGACATAGATTATGAATCTTCTTTGGAACACAGTGCATTGAGCTCATTCCAATGAGTGGTCATAATCTGTTTTTAAATAAAAAAAGATAAAAAATTTATAGTAATTTATATATTTTTTATACTTACGAATGACCCAGACTTAGCTGGTGCTAACTCCTTAAATTATAGGGCCAAACACAAATTTTGCCCCCCAATCCCCAAAATTTGCATCAAAAAACCGAAATTTCAATGTCCTTTGTGGTCCTCCATACCTTATATCCACTGCGCATGCTCAGTGTCAAGGAGGTATTGAAATTGGCTCCAAAAGTCATTCTTACAACCAGTGCCTGGTAAGCGTTATGTAATCAGCGGGGAGGTATGAGTTCCCAACTCATGAGAGGGCCATCCCCATCTGGGTCATTGGTAAGTATAAAAAATATATAAATTACTATAAATTTTTTAACATTTTTATACTGTACCAATGACCCAGACTTAGCTGAATAGAAAAAAGGCTGGAGGGCCTAGGACATAAAGGAAATTCCAATAGACTCAATTACATGAAAACATAATTATCCCCTCAAGGAGAAGAGAACAGGTTTTACATGTATCTTTCTTGTTTGAATCAAAAAAGAAAGATACAATACCATTCCGTAATTGAGCACAATAATCATCAATGATCTCTATTAACATCCAGTATAATCCCTAATACTAATCTTATTAAAGAAAAGCCAATAATTAAAGATAGTCCAGATAATGAGACTCTTTATACTCATTAAAAAGTGTCCGAGGATTGTATATTAGCGCTCGTATGATCCGTGACATATACAAATGTTTCACACCGAGCTATACTTTAAAAATATTATATGAATTAGCTTTACACTTTAAAACCATCCTGCACCGACTCGGAATTACTGACTCCAGAGGAGGCATTCCCTTGCTTTTCACTATAAAGCAGGTGATATAAGGGAACAACATCCCCCCCCACCCCCCTTTTCCTTGCCCTGGGTCAAATACCCCAGAGCGAAGAGGGCAGCAGGACAGATACGCTGCCAGAACAGATACTTCATGCGCCAAAATCTTAAACACAGACTGCTGAGTTGAAGATAATTTTTCATAAGCAGTGTGGATAGTTAATTGAATCCACCTTGCAATAGAATGGACTGCAATGTCCCTACTATTAGGCAGCAGAGACAGAAAGAGACGTTTACGTCCCTTTCTGATAAACTCAGATCTACGTTTGTAAAAACATATAGCCCTAACAGGACAGATTAAAGGCCAATGCCCATCTGAAGACGGAAGAGCCTTAATAACAATAGGTTTCGGATACTTATAGGAGCCTGAATCTAGTCAAAAATCCAACCTTAGTAGTCAAGGTAATAGTATTACCTACACTACGAAAGTGAGAATCATCAACAGATAGTGCCTGAAGCTCACCAACTCTTCTAGCCGAAGAGAAGGCAAAGAGAAAGCTGTCTTATAACATAAGAATTTGAAGTCCACTGTATCAAGAGGCTCAAATGGCGCTTCTTGAACCTTAAGAAGAACCCAAGCTAAATTCCACTTAGGAATTAATCTAAGGGTTCTAAGTCTATTTATCGAAAAGTTTTCCGTAACTTAGATAAAGACACATTAGATCCAATCTGTAAACTATCATGGTATACCTACCTCACCGTGAGAAAAACTTCCACTTAGCAGCATAATTTACAGGAGAGGAGGTCCTCCTACAGTTAGAAATTGCATCCACTGCTCGTCCTGTAAATTGCTTGCCATGCAAGGACCGCACAACGAAAATACGTGAAGGTTGAGACCTTGCGGGTTGTGATGCAGTGTGCGCGATTTCCCCTGCGAAAGAAGATCCTCTCGTGGAGGAAGCTTCCAAAGCATGTCCCACAGCAGACACCTGAGTAGATTTATCCATGGTCTCTGGGGTGACAGAGATGCTACCAACAGAATTTGCAGTGAGATTGCTTCATCTTGAGCAATATCTGCTGAATTAATGGCGCTTGAGGATACGCATATCCTATCATTCCATCCCAAGAGATCGAGAGAGCGTCTACTGCAAACGCTCGAGGATCTGGGCACGGCGACACATACGTCTGCAACTGATAGTTGAGATGCGTCGCAAATAAGTCTACCATTGGACGATCCCATTAGTAGCAAATCTGATTGAAAACTCATTGTTGAGAGTCCATTCTGACGACAACATACAACCTATCCGAGAAAGGGAGTCTGCTAGAACGTTCAGACGACCCGGAATATGATGGACCGATAGAAGAACTTGATGCTCTAGGACCAACAGAAGGATCCTCTCCGTTAAATTGAATAACGAATTGGAATGAGTGCCTCCCTGGTTCCGAATATACGCTACTACTGTCGAATTGTCAGACAGAATTTGAACATGCGAATTCTGAAGAATGTTCATTCATTGTCGTAGCGCAAGCCATATTGACATCATTTCATGATGTTTATGTACTTGTTAGGAACTGCGGATCCTAAAGACCCTGGCACCCTGTATCTGTTGGGCCCAGAGTTGTGCCCCAACCTGTTTGACTCACATCCGTCATTATCGTTAAACTCGTCTCCGGCAGTTGCAGTGGTACTCCTTGAGTTAACCACTGAAAATCTACCCAAATCTGAATCTCTTGTTTACTTGATTCGACAAGACGATGTTCGATTTGAGCAAATGAGTCTTCGCACTCCAATTCTGAGATAAAATATCTGTGGAGTGGACGGGTACGTATCCGCTCCATCGGAATAATATTCACAGCAGGTCTGCACAAACCTATCAGTCTCATGAATTCTCTTGCTGTTATTACATCTGAGTGAAGGCAAAAGCGGGCGTAACAACTGACTAATATCGCTCTGTTTAACGGCAGGCGAATGAGATTGTTGTGCGTCTCTAAGCTCATTCCCACGTGGGTGAATGAATAGGACGGCACTAGATCCGACTTCTTTTCGTTTACTAAGAACCCGAGACATTGGAGCAATTGAAGCAGACTCTGAACATCGTTCTGATGCGTTAACTTGCTGCCGTAACCCTGAAGAATGCCGTCCAAGTTCTTCTTTTGGTAAGGTGATCTGCGTGAGATAATGCGTCTAAATTCTATTAGACAATCTTGTCGTCTCCAGTATACTGGAGTAATAGACATGGACAATTCCAGGTCTTCAGTCTAGTCGTCCAAACGCAGAGGAACTCTCGGCACGCCTAGTCCTGCCGTTTCAAAATTATGTCTTGCATTGATGAAAGGCCGCTGAATAGCGCTAGGTGATAAGAAACCTAATTTGCCAGTCTTTGAGGCTAGCTTGAATATAGCGTCATTCAAAAGTTCGAAGTGGATGACATTTCTGGACTGGGTCGGAAACTCAGGGATGGTGTCCCTAATCCGGCCGAAAAAGTCTTGTGTCCAGTGACGCTTTCAGTTTCTTATCAGGTAACGCAGCATTTTTGTCCAGAGAAACCACTTCTAAAAGGTGATGCCGGATGAAATCTACAGCCACCTTAAGTTGTTCGGAAAGGGAAAATTTCAGCTGTGCTGATTCCCTTTTACCATCCGCCTGGGCCACATAATAATTTTGGTCATCCCTTACTGACTCTGCAGGGGAAGGAACCGACCCAGCTTGCTCAGATAGTTCTTTACTGAAAAAGTTTCTGATAGCTGCTGCAATGAATTGAGCTATCTGCGATAGCAAGTCCGTCACGGAGGCCTGTGGATCTGCGGTCATGTAATTAGCCGCTGGAAGCTCCAGGGACGTTAATTCCTGCATTTATATAATATGCGAACGTCCCAACTGGAAAGGCCTTGTGTCCTTGGCTAGCAGATGGTGTGACCTGGACGACGTGGAACCATCACCTCCTGGTCCTGCGAGGATTGCGGAAGGAGAAAACACATCCTCCACGACCCGCACCTCGCCCAGTAGACCTAGGGGCATCTGACCCGATATCTCAGGCCAGCATTACGACCCCTATGTGAGTCGCTACTCTGACGGTCTCCGGAGTAAGACATAGAGGCTTTGATCCTCTATAGGAACTTCCTTTGGATGTATTCGCCCCCGAAGAACCTGCCTTACTCCTCCCTGCTGAGTCCGACTTTTTCAAAGTGGAACAATGCGGAGAATCCAGAGCTTTCTTAGTAATCTAATATAGATTGTAGAAAGCTTAATGTTGAAGAGAAGCTCTCCTGAGACCGGAGCGACAGGAAGAGAGTTTTTTCACCTTACTATCCACTCTTGTGGATGCAGCCAGGGCAGCATCACGTCTGATTAACTCCATATTGCCACTGAATGGGCGGAGTTATACGTAGAATATGCTATAGTCCTCGAAAGAAGATTGAAGATCCTGGAATTCTTTCGCTTCGAGACGTAGTGATAACGCTCTGGTAAGGTGATCTGTGTGAGATAATGCGTGTAAATTGTCGTCTCCAGTATACTGGAGTAAATAGACATGGACGCCGACAATGACCATTCCAGGTCTTCAGCCTAGTCGTCCAAAAGCAGAGGAACTCTCGGCATGCCTTGTCCTGCCGTTTCAAATTTATGTATAGCATTGATGAAAGGCAGCTGTATAGCGCTTAGGCGATAAGAAACCGGATTTGCCAGTCTTAGAGGCTAGCTTGAATATAGCGTCATTCAAAAGTTCAAATGTCGATGACATTTCTGGACTGGGTCAGAAACTCAGGGACGGTGTCCCTAATCCGGCCGAAAAAGTCTTGTCCAGTGACGCTTACAGTTTCTTATCAGGTTACGCAGCATTTTTGTCCAAAGAAATAACTTCTAAAAGGTGATGCCGGATGAAATCTACGGCACCTTAAGTTGTTCGGAAAGGGAAAATTTCAGCAGTGCCGATTCCCTTTTACCATCTGCCTGGACCACATAATAATCTCGGTCGTCCCTACTGACTCTGCAGGGGAGCGAACCGACCCAGCTTGCTCAGATAGTTCTTTATTGAAAAAGTTTCTGATAGCTGCTGGGATGCTGGGATGAATTGATCTATCTGCAATAGCAAGCCTGTCACGGAGGCCTGTGGAGCTGCAGTCTTACGTAATTAGCCGCTGGAAGCTCCAGGGACGTTCATTCCTGCATTTATATAATATGCGAACATCCGAACTGAAAAGGCCTCGTGTCCTTGGCTAGCGGATGGCGGGACCTGGTCGACGTGGATTCCCTGGTCGGCAAAGCAGGCTGGATATCTGTGGTCACATAGCCAAGGTGCGGTCGTGTGTGCTGACGTGAGGATGAGGAAGCCAATAGACCAGCCAAGTCGGACTGTCTATGCGACGGAGCATCCCGAGCAGGAGGAGTGGACGTATGCTCCGACTAATGAACGAACATACAACATCGCAGCCCAGATGTTGTTGTAGGAGAGAGGGGGCCTCTCTCGCTCGTGGTCCAGATAGACCTGGATGAGCTAGCTCCCGGACGGACAGGCTTCCTCCGTACTATCCTTGGATCCGTCGTCGCTGGGTGTGCACGTTCAATGTTTATGGTGCTCGCATCACCCAAACTGCTTCCCTGGACTGCAATGGACGAACCCGGCTGCCGAGCCATTTGATGAATGGTCTCTACACCAGGCGAGCTAGCGGACAACAACGCCGTCGATCCTACTAGGGACCTCTTAGGCAATTGTTGTATTTCATGAGCACTTTTGCCACTAGCTCTTCGTTAGACTGCAACGACGGAGACACACTTGTTGAAGACATCACGGTAACATCACCCTGTTCTTGTTCTTCTGAAAAAGAGACTGATAAACTAGAGTGACCTTGCGGAGAGAGGACCGGCATGGACCACTCACAGCTAACAATATACCGTGACACACGTCTCCAATGTTGTCATTCCAATTAGTACACACTTAGCAAGAATTAGTGCGAGTACACTGACTACAAGAAACACAATGAACAGGAGAATCAGAGGAAGATTTCCTCGCATTACAATTTGAACAATATTCTTTCATCATGAAAAAGTCATAGTACTCGCACTAACCCTTGAAACAAAGATACATAATATAATATAATCCATTATAACATTTCGAAAAAATAATTTCCAAAAAAAAAAAATTTTTTGAAAATTTTTCAGAAGAGCCCAGGTTCCCAATGGGAACAATGAGCCCAAATGGATCCCAAAAAAGCTTAAGTGTGGACAAAATATTTTAAAACATTTTTAAAAACTAATGCAACACTTACGGACAATATTAATGTATCTGGCTATGAGCAGAACTAATAGAAGACAAGTAATCACAATCAGAAGTAACCGTTGTCAGCATAAACAAAAGTGTACAAAAAATGGAAACATGACTCCAGGCACTGTAACCATGGCCCAAAATCAGTCACCAATTTAAACACTATCCGATGTAAAACAGAGGCTTCCAGAGAAGAAACTGCAGTACATCGGATGGTAGATGCAGATCACAACACCTAATCACCCAAGGGTGAGGACGTAAACATGGGGAAAAAACAGAATAATCATTCTGTTACCAAGCCAAAACTCCTAAGAAATTTTAGTAAAAAAAAAATCCAAAATTATGCCAAAAGCATGGGAGAATAGCAAGGGGGGTATTAAGGAAAGGGAGAGAGGAAACACCGAACAAACAATGGTAAGTTCATAGCCAGAATGACAACATAAGGCTCATGACCCGAAATTAGGGAACATGAAATAATTTTGTCAAAAAATTATAAGTTACAGCCCTGAACAAATTCTGCCACTGTTTCTTCCTCTCATCCTTTATTTCATCCTTAGATCCACCATTTCTTTCATAATTATGTGTCTGGCATCATTTAAACTGAGATTTACAAGCACAAATATCAGTGACATGTTACTGATTTTAGGGCCAAACAAAGAATGACTTTTGGAGCCAATTTCGAGACCTCCGTGACACTGTGCATGCGCAGTGGATATAAGGTATGGAGGACCACATAGGACATTGAAATTTTGGTTTTTGATGCAAATTTTGGGGATTGGGGGGCAAAATTTGTGTTTGGTCCTATAATTTAAGGAGTTAGCACCAGCTGAGTCTGGGTCATTGGTACAGTATAACAAGCCAAGACCAATACCGGGTCTGGACCTGCGTCGCTGCATGCAATTGATTACAGAGATGAACAGACTTCAAAGTATCGGCAAACAAGAAGTGGCTGCATGGCAGATCTGAAAATTAGATACACGATACAACTCATCATTATGAAGCAGCAGACCAAATATAAAATCATTCGCTTTCATAGAAGCCAAGAAAACTTTGACAGAAGAAGTGTTTCGGACAGACTGACTGACGGAGTCGAGCGGTTACTAGACCTGCTCTGCCGCTAGCAACGCAGGTAAAAATATGAAAATTTTTAATTCTTCATATTCAAGAAATTATTTTGTGTCATCTGCTATTCGGGTTGGGTAAAAGGTTAAAATGTATGGCCTATATTCACAGTGTACATATATTTGAAGTCAGCCTCGTAACTATCTTCAGATATCTATAATTTTTTGATCAGGTGCTTGTAAAAAGATTGGGCACAAAAATTAGGGTCAATCAGAAAACCTGATTTTTTTTTTCTCCTGTGCCTCAACACCCAAAGATATCATCACATCTCTTCATACCTGTTATCAATCTCTCAGCTCAGGTCACCAATCAAATTCGACGCTGTTGTGGACTGCTTGTTTACCCACTTTTCATGAAGACGACCATTGATACAATGTGATGTCCCTTCATGCACAAATATACACACATATTTTTTCATGCTCCATATATAGATATTCCAATCAATAAGCATTTACTTCATTTTCAAAACATCAAGTTATAAACATAATTAGTGGCACTAATTACATAGACAATGGTTTCTGGTCCAGTCTTGGCTGCCCTTTAAGGCAGCCAAGACTTGACTAGAAATCATTGTTAAGCCACTGGATGTGTACAGGCTGTGGTCAGGTGTGATTTCTGGACAATTGTGCAGGCCCTTAATGGTGAATCTAAACATAGACGATGGACTATTTAAGGGCTAAATTGGTTCCTGACCATAGTAGCATCAAATTCCTTACAGAACTGGACTGGTGGTTTGAGAGGTTGACCTATTGTAGGATCAAATCTAAGCTACTATTTAAAATGAAAAACACAAAAATTGTAATCAATAATAATAAAAATTTATTACTCCATCACGTACATTTGGAAACATCAGTGTGCAACTTAATTCTTAACAAATCATTCACATAAATTAACACAAAATGCTGAATAGACTTATCGCTATTGTTTCACTTCTGGCAGGTCACCCCTCATTAGAGCGAGCTTGATGAACTTATTCATGAGGGGTAATATGATACAGTTTTGTGGAAATTGTTTCAAAATGTTTGTTTTTTTAACTGCTAAATTTGAAAATTTTGTGAGTGGATATGTCCAATTGGTTAAGTAAAGGGTTAACTACTTACATACAATAAGCCCATATTTGAGTTCTACTGAATATACGTGTTACCATGCTTAACCCTTTAGCTAACATATCAAGGGTATCCATCCAGCACTGTTTAGGAAAATTTGCATTCAAATTTTATTTTTTCCCTCAAAAATCTTATTTATGACAACTTATTGGAACCAGCTCATGGAGCTCATCCCAATAATGAGACATGAGCAATGGTTTTGAGGTAAAAAACGAAAATGTTTTCGTCATTGAAGAAAATATTTTGCAAGCATCAAGCTCCAGTGGTGTTATTTAGTTAGTGGTGTTTAAGTTCACTTTTTAGCATCTCTGGCTACATCATGATCACAACCAAGCCTGAAAATAAGCAGACTGTCATCTGCAAAATGAGGTCCCCAGAGAGTGAATTTGGTGATGCTACAAAATTTACCCTCTGTGAACCTCAGTCTGAATCAAGGTCTCAAGCCAAAGCAGAAAGATGTACCTAGAGGATAAATTAGCCCACTTTATGGGATAGCTCAGCAAATTCACCCTTTGGGGACCCCGTTTTGCAAATGACAGGTTGCTTATATTCAAGCTTGATCACAACATATGTATGAAGTCAAGTTTAAACAATTATCTATACCTCTTCCACCCATTATAGAACACTTCCAGTTCAGGCATTGTTTCTGGAATTTATTTTACCAGTAAAGCAGAACTTGTTTACTATAGAAAACAAGCACGATCCACTTCTCTGGGTTCCCACATGGGATAGTGGTGTTATGTGAAGGGTCAAATAGACTACATATTCTATGGACTTGCTTCATATTCAGTTGGAAAATTTTTTTTTATTGTTCGTATGAATTTCTGTTGGCACTAACAATAATATTGTAACAAAACAAACTCATGTAAATGGATGAAGTCCAAAAATCAAATGTAACCTTTAACTCCAACAGTTGACATTATTTAACTTTCTACAGCGACCATCAATAGCATTCAAAGCAAAAATGACACTGCAGTTGAGAGGAGAAGTCCCTGACCAGTGGCAAGCAACTGTCAACCCCCCCCCCCCCCCCCCCCCCAATATACTAACTCTGCACAAGCAGGGTTAGCATTGGTTGAAGGCAAATGCACCAGCGACGTGCAGTACTCATTAGTACACAGCGCCACTGTGCCCCAATGTGGGTAATCAGGACTAAGTGCCTAACCATGTTAACAATATTTCTCGTGTGATGTTGCTGAATAGAATCTTGCCATTTAGCGCACCAACGTCAAAATAATTAAATTTCAAGCAGTAAATTTTTCCCATTATGCAAATGGAAATTTAACAAATTTAATCTTGTCTGACAGAGCTCAATGAGCCCCGATAAACAAGACTGAATTGGTTAACTTCCAAGTTCTGTTATGGGAAAATGTGCAAGTTGAAATTTGGATGTTTTGAAATCACTGTGCAAAGGGTTAGTTGCAACTTCTCAACTTACATAGTAAAAGTTGAATGTAAATAACATATAGATGGATGAACACTAATCTTGTCTAGTACACAGTACCTTGAGAATAGATTGCCATAAAAAAAACACCTGTGAAGCTGAGTTTTCAGTCTGAAATTTTATGAATTTTTCCTTCATAAGAATTTTTTCACAGAACACGTATCGTTTACCATTATAATCTTCACATATGATGGACCATCAATGGAGGCAAACAATGACAGGCCAAATGTAAGTGTTTACTAATCGATACTTCCTCGTTGAACTTGTGATTTTCAAGACTGCAAGGATGACTCTTTTTTGTATCCGTAACTTTTCAGCGGTGCAAATTCAAGGTTTTTCAAGACCCTTTTTCATGAAAATTAAAGACATTACAATGACAGAAAGTTAAAAAATTTATAGTAATTTATATATTTTTTATACTTACCAATGACCCAGACTTAGCTGGTGCTAACTCCAACAAAACCAGGGCCAAACACAAATTTTGCCCCCCAATCCCCAAAATTTGCATCCAAAACAAAAAGAAATCATGTCCTAAAGGACCTCCATACTACGCCTCTACTGCGCATGCGCAGTGACGCAGTCGTCCCGAAATTGGCGCCAATTATCATTCTTACTGGCAGTGCCTGGTCAGCGCTATGTACTCAGCGGGGAGGCAAGAGTTCCCAACTCCAGGGAGGGCCATCCCCGTCTGGGTCATTGGTAAGTATAAAAAATATATAAATTACTATAAATTTTTTAACATTTTTATACTGTACCAATGACCCAGACTTAGCTGAATAGTAAACAGGCTGGAGGGCCTAGGACATAGAGGAAAATCCAATAAGCTCAACTATATAGTAAAGAGGTAACCCCTTAAGGAGAGAAGGAGTATTAGGCTTTACATGTATCTTTCTTATTTAATATTAAATTAGAAAGATACACTACCCTTAATAATTGAGCACAATAACATTCATGTTCTCTATTAACATCCAGTATAACCCTTATACTAATTATTTTTAAAGCAAGCCAATAAATAAAGTAGTCCAGAGAATTGAGACTCTTTATAATCATTTAAAAGTGTCCGAGTATTGTATATTAAAGCCCGTTTGACACTTGACATATACAAATGCTTCACACCGAGCTACACTTTAAAAATAAGACATGAATGAATTAAACATTAATATTACACTTTAAAACCATCCCGGAAGCGATTCGGAAATACTGACTTGGAGGAGGCATTCCCTTGCTTTTCACTATAAAGCAGGTGACCTAAGGGGACACCCGCCCCCCCCCCCCCCCCCCCCCCCCTTCCCCTTGCCCTGGGTCAAATAGCCCAGAGCGAAGAGGGCAGCCGGATGGAGTCACTGCCGGAACAGAAAGCCTGCATAACTATAGTTGCAACTGTTTAGTGGACGACATTCTGAGCAACAGATAACGGACCTAAACAATGCAGGTCTCCAGAAATGGACTCAATATTTCTGAGATAAAAATTCGTAAATGTGGATGGCTGAGACCAATAAGCAACCTTCATTAAATCTGTAATAGCAACACTATTAGCATAAGCCCAGGAAGTAGAAAGAGCTCTTACTTCATGAGCAGAAATCTTAAGCACAGACTGCTGAGAAGAAGATAAATCTTCATAAGCAGTACGGATAGTTAACTGAATCCATCTAGCAATAGAATGGACTGAAATGTCCTTTCTATTAGGCATCAAAGACAGAAAGAAACGTTTCCGTCCCTTTCTGATAAACTGAGATCTCTGTTTATAGATACGTAGTGCTCTAACAGGACAGAGTGAAGGCCTACGCCCGTCTGAAGACGGAAGAGCCTTAATAACAATAGGTTCCGGATATTTATTAGGAGCCTGATTCTTAGCTAAAAAACCCACATTAGTAGTGAAGGTGATAGTGTTCCCAACACTACGATAATGAGAATCATCCACCGATAGTGCATGAAGCTCACTGACTCTTCTGGCAGAAGAGAAAGCTAAGAGAAAAGCTGTCTTATAAGATAAGAATTTGAAATCTACTGTCCCAAGAGGTTCAAATGGCTTTTCCTTCAATTTAAGGAGAACCCAAGCTAAATTCCACTTAGGAATTAATCTAAGAGTTCTGGGTCTATTTATCGAAAAGTTTCTAACCAACTTCGATAAAGAGACATTAGATCCAATTTGTAAACTATCATGATGTGCATAGGTATCAGATAACATAGATCTATAACCCTTTATAGTAACAGGCTGCAGTTTGATTTCGTCAAACAAGTATACTAGAAAGTTTGCAATGTCTGGTATAGAGGGATCAAATATATCTACAGAATGATCCCTACACCAACGACGAAAAACCTTCCACTTAGCCGCATAGTTTAGCGAAGAGGAGGTCCTCCTACAGTTAGAAATCGCGTCCACTGCTCGTCCTGTAAAGTGCTTGCCATGCAAGAAGGACCGCACAACGGAAAAACGTGAAGGTTGAGACCTTGCGGGTTGTGATGGAGTTGGCGCGATTTCCCCTGCGAAAGAAGATCCTCTCGTGGAGGAAGCTTCCGCGGTAGGTCCCACAACAGACACCTGAGTAGATTTATCCACGGTCTCTGTGGCGACAGAGATGCTACCAACAGAATCTTGCATTGAGATTGTTTTATCTTTAGCAATACTTGTTGAATTAACGGCGCTGGAGGATACGCATATCCTATCATTCCGTCCCAAGGGATCGACAGAGCGTCTACTGCAAATGCTCTTGGATCCGGACACGGAGACACATACGTCTGCAACTGATTGTTGAGATGTGTCGCAAATAAGTCTATCATTGGCCGTTCCCATTGGTAGCAAATCTGATTGAATACTTGTTTGTTGAGAGTCCACTCCGACGGCAACAAGCGACCCTTTCGTGAAAGGGAGTCTGCTAGCACATTCAGACGACCCGGTATGTGACGGACCGAAAGAAGAACGTGATGTTCTAACGCAAACAGAAGGATTCTTTCCGTTAGATTGAACAACGGAACTGAATGAGTGCCTCCCTGATTCCGTATATACGCCACTACTGTCGTATTGTCGGATAGGATTTGGACATGAGCATCGTGAATAATGTCCATCCAGTGACGTAACGCAAGCCAAATTGACATCATTTCCTTGATGTTTATGTGCTTGCACAGGAATTGCGGATCCCAAAGACCCTTGCATCTCGGATCCGTTGGGATTAATGATGCACCCCAACCTGTTTGACTGGCATCCGTCATAACGGTAAAACTCGGATCCGGCAACTGCAGCGGAACTCCTTGAGTTAACCACTGAATGTTTGCCCAAGTCTGAATCTCTTGTTTCACTTGATCTGACAAGAGAACGTCTACATCGAGCGAATGAATTTTCACACTCCAATTCTGAGTCAGGAAAATTTGAAGAGGACGTGTGCGTAGCCGCCCCATCAGAATGAGATCCGCGGCGGCTCCGCACAGACCTATCAGTCTCATAAATTCTCTCGCCGTGACTTTGTCTGCGTGCAGACAATAGCGAGCGTAACAACTGACTAATTTCGCTCTGGTTAACGGCAGACGAACGAGATTGTTGTGCGTCTCGAAGCTCATTCCCAGATGAGTGAATGACTTGGACGGCACCAGATCCGACTTCTCCTCGTTTACTATAAAACCGAGACGTCGGAGCAATAGAAGAAGATTCTGAACATCGTTCTGAAGCGTTAACTCATTGCCGTACCTCTGAAGAATGTCGTCCAGGTAGGCCGACGTTACCGCAGACGAATGAGCTCGGAAGTAGATCATTACCGAGTTCATTACCCGAGTGAAAGCCCAGGGTGCTAGATTCAATCCGAAGCACATCGCCCGGAATTGATACACCACTCCTAGGACTGCGAAGCGTAGATACTTTCGGAATGTCGGATGTACCATGACGTGAAAGTACGCATCTTTGAGATCTATGCTCATTGCATAATCGTTCACCCGAATACTCGCTCTGACCGATCGAATCGTCTCCATATAAAACTTCGGAGCGACGGTCAGCTTGTTTATCCAGCTCAAATCTATGACTGGACGGAACGAGCCGTCTGGTTTCGGAACCAGAAACAGATGGCTGTAGAATCCCAGAGATTCCTGGTTTTCTACGACCTCTACCGCGTTCTTCATTAAAAGAGACTGCACCTCCGATAACAGAGCGTCTCTTTTCTGTGGATTTGACGGAAGATGAGTCAACTTTGGACTTCGAGTTAATGGAGGCTTTCGTTTGAAGGATATCTTTAGACCTTCAGAAGTCACTCCTCTCACCCAAGGGTCATCCGTAATCGACGCCCACTCTTGTGAAAAACTCGACAACCTTCCGCCAACCGGAACGCGATAGAGGTTTAAGCCATCACCTCCTGGACCTGCGAGGCCTGCGGTAGGAGAAACCACGTCTTCCACGACCCGCACCTCGCCTCGTCGACCTCGGGGCGTCCGACCGATTGTCCCGGCCTGAAGGACGTCCCGAACGAGAGTCGCTATCCTGACGGTCTCTCGAATAAGACCAAGAGGACGCACCAGAACCTCTAAAGGAACCTCTCTTGGGCGCATTAGATCCAGAAGTGCCTGTCTTATTCGTGTCTGCTGTATCCGACTTTTTAGGAGCCGATCTGAACAACAGAGAATCATTAGCTTTCTTTTTAATTTTATCATAAATAGCGGAAAGCTTGCCGTCAAAGAGAAGTTCTCCTGAGACCGAAGCGACTCTAAGAGAGTTCTTCACCTTAGAATCCACTAGTGTGGATGTAGCTAGGGCTGCGTCACGTCTAACCAACTCCAGATTTGCCACTGAAAGGGCGGAGTTACACGTGGAATAAGCTACTGCCCTTGAAAGAAGTCTTAAAGAGGATTGTATATCCTGAAACTCTTCCCCTTGAAGGCGCAGTGATAACGCCTTAGTAAGGTGATCTGCGTAAGATAAGGCATCTAAATTGGCTCTGTTAGACGCAATAGCTGTTTCCAACACCGCGGTTGGAATAGAAGCTGACGACGGTAATGATAGCTCTAAGTCTTCCGCCTCGTTGTCCATACGCAGAGGAACTCTCGGTATACCCTGTCCTGCCGTATCGAATTTATTCCTTGCATTAATGAAAGGCAGGTTGAGAGTATTAGCGGACAAGAAACCTGCTTTCCCCGTCCTGGAAGCAAGTTTAAATATAGCGTCGTTCAATAATTCAAATGTTCTAGCAACATTATTGGACTGCGACGGAAACTCGGGAGCGATGTCCCTGAACCGCTCAAAAAATTCAGAGTCCAATGACTCTATAATTCTCTTGTCCGGAAGCGCAGCAGTCTGGCCCGACGGAACAACTTGAGGGAGAAAGTGCCGGATGAAGTCCACGGCAGCTTTATGTTGTTCCGAAAGGGATAGCTCCAAGTCATCCGTATCCCTTTCACCATCCAGTCGAACCTCACGATGTTCCCGGTCGTCCGCCCCCGATGCTTCGGCGGAGCGTACCGACCCAGCGCCGTCGGATAATTCTCGATCCGACACCGTTTCTGTCGGCTGCTGGGATGCTGCGATAAGCTGTGCTATCTGCACAAGAATGTCCGACGTCAAGACCTGCGGAGGCGCAGTCTTTCGCTGCTTCGCCGAGGGCAGCTCCGCATCAGATGGCTCCCGCATACTTTTCCTATGCGAACGTCCGGAGTCCATCGGTCTCGAATCCCTGGCTGCCGGATGGTGTGACCTGGTCGCCGAAGAATCCTTCATCGGCGAAGCTGGTAATATATCGGCGGTCACGCAGCCAAGGTGCGGTCGTGTGCGCTGACGAGAAGAGGAAGCCTTAACAGTCTCTGCGGACTGCTTATACAACGGAGCGTCCCGAGCGACGGACGTATGCTCCGCTAAAGACACATTTTGTACCACAACATCTGGTCCCAGATGTTGTTGTACGAGAGAGGGACCTCTCTCGCTCGCGGCCCGGCTGGACCTGGACGAGCTAGGAACCGGACTAAAAGGCTTCCTCCGTTCTCGCTTACTATCCGCCGTAACTGGGTGTGCATCTATTATGTTTATAGTGCTCGCATCACCCAAAATTTCCTCTTGGACCGCATCGGACGAACCCGGCTGCCGAACCATTCGGTGAATGGACGCTACACCGGGCGAGCTAGCGGACGACATTTGTCTTATCTCCATGAGCACTTTTGCCGCTAGCTCTGTATTCATTTGTGACGACGGAAGCGCACTTGCGGAAGATAACATGGAAACATCACCCTGTTCTGGTTCCTCTGAAATAGAAACTGAGAGAGTAGAGTGACCTTGTGGAGAAAGAGCCGGCATCGCTCTTTCTCCAGAAACAACATATCGTGACACACGTTTCCAATGTTTCTCATCCCAAAATCATGAAAGTCAGAGGAAGATTTCTTCCTATTACAATTTGAACAACGTCCCTTCATTGTGAAAGAACAACAATAAGTCCTAGTTACTCGCAAAAACCCCTGACACAAAGATACATAATAACATGATCCATTAATAAATGAAAAAACAATTGCAAAACAAAATAATTTTGAAAAAATATTTTTTCAGAGAAGCCCAAGTTGCTGAAAAGTAATGTTGAGCCCCGATGGATCCGATGGCAAAGTGTGGTCAAAAATTTTCAATTTATATAAAATAATTAATGAGACACTTTCGGATAATATAAATGTATCTTATAATGAGATAAACTACCACAAAGGCAAACAGCCCCCCTCAAAAAAGGCTGTTGCCAATGAAAACAAACAGTGTAAACACACTAGAAAACATGACTCCAGGCACTGAAAAAACTGGCCCGGAATCAGTCATCAATTACACTCTATCTGATGCAAAACAGAGACTCCCAGGGGAGAATCTGTAGAACATCAGATGGAAGATGCAGAACACAAACGTTATACACCCATGGGTGAAAACGTAACTATGGGGAAAATAACAGAAAACATTCTGTAACCAAGCAACTCTCCCAGGAAATTTTAGAAATGAAATTTCTCAAAAATATGCCAAAAGCATGGGAGAGTTGCCAGGGGGGACTTTAGAAGGCTAGGGGAGAGGAAACACTGAATAAGCAGTGCAACAATTAGCAAGAATGACAACAAGAGGCCCATGCCTCGAAAATAGGCAACTTAACATAATTTCATCAAAAAATTTTAAGTACAGCCCTGATTATTTTTTGCCACTTCTTTTTCCTCTCCTCCTTCTATCCTCCTTAGAATCACATTTTCTCCAAAAATTACGTGTCTGGCATCCTTTAAACTGAGATTTACAAGCACAAAGATCAGTGAGATGTTGACTGATGAAGGGCCAAACAGAGAATGATAATTGGCGCCAATTTCGGGACGACTGCGTCACTGCGCATGCGCAGTAGAGGCGTAGTATGGAGGTCCTTTAGGACATGATTTCTTTTTGTTTTGGATGCAAATTTTGGGGATTGGGGGGCAAAATTTGTGTTTGGCCCTGGTTTTGTTGGAGTTAGCACCAGCTAAGTCTGGGTCATTGGTACAGTATAAAAATACAAGATGTGCGCATCTGAGATGCAGGCATCGAGTTGTGATGGCAATTGGAAAGTGTTGCATGTCCAAAACCTGGTTATCAATCATATGCCGGTTGTCAAGTCTGGAACCTTTGTTCAAGTTATAATACTAATAAGTTCAAAATTCATAAAAATTAAGGCCCATAACTCTGTAAAGAAAAATTGTGCCAGGCCAGTTTTCGAACCCTCTCGAAAATTATTGCAAAAGACCTGTATGGCAAATATTAATCATATCGGAGAACGTTTGTTCAAGTTATTGCACTAACAAGCTCAAAATTCGTAAAAATCAACTAATTAAGGCCCATAACTCTGTAACAAAAAATCGGACCGGGCCAGTTTTTTAACTTGCTTGCGATATTATTGCGAGAGACATGTAGCACAAATATTAGTCAAATCGGAGAACGTTTGTTAAAGTTATTGAGCCAGCGAGCTCAAAATTCGTAAAAAATGACTAATTAAGGCCCATAACTCTGTAACAAAACAAACAGGCCTGGTCAGTTCTCGAAACTCGCTGAGATATTTTTGCAAAAGATCTGTGTAACAAATATGAGTCAAATCGGAGAACGTTTGTTCATGTTATTGTGCTAACAAGCTCAAAATGCATAAAAATTGACTAATTAAGGCCCATAACTCTGTAACAAAAACTGGGCAGGGCCAGTTTTCGAACTCACTTCAGATATTATTGCAAAAGACCTGTAGGTCAAATATTAGTCAAACTGGAAAATATTTGTTCAAGTTATTGCGCGAATGAGCTAAAAATTTGTAAAAATTTACTAATTAAGGCCCATAACTCTGTAATGAAAAATTGGGCCGGGTCAGTTTTCAAACTCGTTTAAGATATTATTGCAAAAAAGGAGGATGCCTGGCTGGACGCAAACTGACCATCGGCAAACCATCGGTCTTGGTTGTAAACAGCATGTGACAAAAAACAGGTTTCCAGACTTTTCAAGATCACACACACCCACCTACAGTACACATAGGAAGATTTAGTACATCTACCCTTTCAATCATCCAACATTGACAATTTGTAAGACATTTCAGGGCCACTACTTAGAATTAAAGACGTTTTAAGGGTCCTTTTTTTCAAATAAAAGACTTTTTAAAAAGTTAAAAAATTTATAGTAATTTCTATATTTTTTATACTTACCAATGACCCAGACATAGCTGGTGCTAACTCTTAAAATATAGGGCCAAACACAAATTTTGCCCCCCAATCCCCAAAATTTGCATCTAAAACCAAAGAAAACATGTCCTGAATGGCCCTCCACACTTCACCTCTACTGCGCATGCGCAGTGTCAAGAACGTTCCGAAATTGGCGCCATTAATCATTCTAATAACCAGTGCCTGGTAAGCGCTATGTACTCAGCGGGGAGGCAAGAGTTCCCAACTCCTGGGAGGGCCATCCCCGTCTGGGTCATTGGTAAGTATAAAAAATATAGAAATTACTATAAATTTTTTAACATTTTTATACTGTACCAATGACCCAGACATAGCTGAATAGTAAAAAGGCTGGAGGGCCAAGGACATATAGCAAGATGGAATACGCTCAATAATATAAAATAGAGTCATCCCCTCTAGGGAAAAAGAAGTAATAGGCCTTACATGTATCTTTCTTATTTATGATAAATTAGAAAGATACAACACCTTCCAAAATTGAGCATCATACATCCACGTACTCTATTAATATCCAATATAATCCTTATACTAATAATTTTTAAAGTAAGCCAATAAATAAAGAAGTCTAGAGAATAGAGACTCTTATACTCCTAAAAGTGTCTGAGGATTGCATAATCATGTCCGTTGACATATGCAATAATCAAAAGCTATACTTTAAAAACTAAGACTTGAATGAATTTTAAAAACATAAACTTCTCACTAAACAACCATCCCAATAACAGCTCAGAATTACTAACTCCGGAGGAGGTATCCCCTTGTTTTCATAGTAAAACAGGTGACCCAAGGGAACACCCTCCCCCCCCCCTTTTCTTGCCCTGGGTCAAATAGCCCAGAGCGAAGAGGGCAGCAGAACGGAGTCACTGCCGAAACAGACAGCCTACCTAGCTATAGTAGCAACTGTTAAGTGAATGACATTCTGAGCAGTAGATAACAGACCTAACAATAGAGGCCTCCAGAAATGGACTCGATATTTCTGAGATAAAAATTCATGAATGTGGATGGCTGAGCGCAATGAGCAGCCTTCAAAAATCTATAATAACGACACTATTAATGTAAGCCCAAGATGTAGAAGAACTCTTACTTCATGAGCCGAAATCTTAAGCACAACTGCTGAGTCAATGATATACCATAAGCAGTACCGATAGTTAATTGAATCCATTAGCAATAGAATGGAGCGTAACGTCCTTCTATTAGGCATCAAAGACAGAAGAAGCTTACGCCCGTAGTAATAAACAGATATCTGTTTATAAATACATAAACTCTAACCGGACAGAGTAAAGGCCTATGCCCGTACGAAGACGGAAGGACCTTAATAACAATAGGTTCCGGATATTAGGAGCCTAACTCTTATGCAAAAATCCAGCCTAAATAGTAAAGGAAGTAGTGATTCCGAAACTACGAAAGTGAAAATCATCCATTGATAGTGCATGAAACTCACTGACTCTTCAGTAAAAGAGAAGCCAACAAAATTACTGTCTAAAAGGTCAGAATTGAAAACTACTGTTTCCAGAGGCTCAAATGATTACTAGCTAAATAAGAACCGAAGTTAAATTCCATATAGGAATTTAATCTAAAGATTCTAAGTCTATTTATCAAAAAGTTACTAACTGACTTAGATAAAGAGACATAAGACTCAATTGTAAACTATCATAGAGCGCATAGGTATGAGGTAACATAAACCTATAACCTTAATAATAACAGCCTGCAGTAGATCTTGTCAAATAAGTATACTAAAAAGTTGCAATGAGTAGTATGGAGGGATCAACAATATGAACATAGTGATCCCCACACCAACGACGGAAGAGCCTCCACTTTAGCCGCATAGAATAGCGAAGAAGAGGATCTCCTATAGTAAGAAATCGCGTCCAAAGCTCGTCCAGTACAATGCTTACAATGCAATGCGGACCACACAACGGAATACGTGAAGGTTGCGACCTTGCGGGTTGTGATAAAGATGACACGATTTACCCAGCGAAAAAGATCCTCTCATTGAGGAAGATTTCGCGTTAAGTCCCACAGTAGACATCAGAGTAAATTACCCACGGTCTCTGTGAAGACAGAGATGCTATCAACAGAAATGTATTGTGGTTGTTTATCTTAGCAATACCTGCTGAAACAACAGCGCCGGAGGATACGCGTATCCTATCATTCCATCCTATTAGAACAATAGAGCGTTAACAACATTAGCTCAGAGATCCGGACAAGCCAACACATACGTCTGCAATTGATTAGCAAGCTGTGTCGTAAATAAATTATCATTGGGCGCTCCCATAGATAGCAAATCTGAGTGAATACTTGTTTGTTGAGAGTCCATTCTGACGGCAACAAGCGACCCCTAAGTGAACGGGAGTCCGGTAAAACAATCAGACGACCCGGAATATGACGGACCGAAACAGAACTTGGTGTACTATAACCAACAGACGGATTCTTTCCATTAAATTGAATAACGGAAACGAATGAGTGCCTCCCTGGTTCCGGAGATACACCACTACTGTCGAATTAACGGACAGGATTTGGACATGCGTTTCTGAATAATGTTCATGCAATGACATAATGCAAGCCTAAAAAACATTATTACGCGGAAGATAATTGCTTGCTTAGAGACTGCAGAACCCAAAGACCCTGGCACTTCGAATCCGTTGGGATCAATATTATATCCCAATCTGTTTGACTGGCAACCGTCATAACAATAACACTCGGATCCGGCAACTGCAGTGGCACTCTCTGAGTCAACCACCGAATGTTTGCCCCAGTCTGAATCTCTTGTAACACTAGATAGACAAGAGAACGTGTAAATCGAGCAATTCATGGATTGCTGAAAAGTTGCCGTCGAAGAGAGGCTTCTCCGAGAACGAAGCGACTCTGAGAGAGTTCTTCACCTTACTATCCACGCGCGTGGATGTAGCTAGGGCTGCGTCACGTCTAACCAACTCCAATCAGCCACTGAAGGGCGGAGTTATACGTGAACAAACTACTGCCCTCAAAAGAAATCACATTGAGAATAATATCCCGTAAATCTTTTCTTGAAGACGTAATGATAACGCCTCAGTAAGGTGGATTACGTATGATAAAGCATCTAAGTTAAGTCTACTAGACATCATTGTCGTTTCCAACATTGTGGTTGGAAAAGACATAGACGGCGAAAAAGAATATTTCCAGTCTTTAACCACGCCGTCTAGATGCACATGAACTCTCGGTATGCCCTGCTCTGCCAAAATAAATTATTTGTATAAATGATAAAATGGCAGAAATGAGCATTGCGGACAAGAAACTAAACTATCATGCTTGGCAGCAGGCTTATATGCATATATAGCGTCGAAAAATAAAACACATGTTGTAATGACATTATTGGACTGTGTCGGTAAGTCAGGGACAATGTCCCTGAACCGATCCAAAATTCCGTGTCCAATGATGCTATAAGTCTCTTATCCAACATCGCAGCCATGTAGTCCAAAATAACAATCACTGGAAGATAATGCCAGAAGATATGAATGGCAGCTTCTGATGCTACGAAAGGGAAAACTCGAAATCTTTCGAATCCCTTTCGCCATCCAGTCGGACCCTATAAAGCGATCGGTCGTCCGTACCTGATGCAACCACGGACCGCACCGACCCAGCGCCATCAGATAATTCCTGATTCGAGTAAGAAACTGCCGATTGCTGGGATGCTGCGAAACAACTGTGCTAACTCGGATAGCACGTCCATCACTGAGGCCTGAGGAGAAGCGGTCCTACAATGCATTGCCGCTGGAAGCTCCGTGATCTTTACCCCGTGCATACTACCAATATGCGAGCGAACGGAGTGTATAGGCCTCGTGTCCCTTGGCTACCGGATGGCGTGACCTATTCGCCGTGGAATCACTGAATGACGAAACTGATCGGATACTCGAGGTCACGTAGCCAATATGCGGTCGTGTGCCCTGCTGTGAGGATGAGGAAGCATTATCGACAGTCTCTCGGACTGTCAATATAACGGAGCGTCCCGACCGACAGACATATGCTCCGAATGTAAAATATCTGAACCACAACATGCGGTCCCCTATGTTCTTGGACGAGAGAGGGACCTCTCTCGCTCACAGCCCGGACGGACCTGGACAAGCCAGGAACCGGACTAACAGGCTTCCTCCGATCTGTCCTCAATCCGCCGTCACTGGGTGAGTACTAAAGTAATTATAGTGCTCGCATCACCCAAATCTCCTTCCTAGACCGCAACGGACGAACCCGGCAGCCGAACCATTCGATGAATGTACGCTACACCGGGTGAGCTAGCGAATGTCACTCCGTCAATCCTACAAGGGATCTCTTAGGCGATAGACATATTCCATGAGCACTTATTGCCGCTAGCTCTTCATTAACTATGACGACAGAGGCACACTTTTGAAAGACATCTCCGTAACTTTGCGAACAAGAAACCAGAAATGCTTGGATATAGCAAGCATATAATAATAATAATATATATATAGCGTTGTTCAATAATTCGAAAGTTTGTGTGACATTATTGGACTATGTCGGAACTGAGGAACGATGTCCCTGAACCGAACTAAAAATTTCTAAGTCCACCGACGCTATCAGTTTCTTATCCGGCATCGCAGCATTCTGGTGCGACGAAAGAAGCTGTAGAAGATCAAGTCAGATGACATACACAACAGCATATGTTGTTCCGAAAGGGAAAGCTCGAAATCCTCCAAATCCCTTTCGGTATCCCGTCGGACCGGATGAAATTTTCGGACGTTCGTACCCGCTTCCGCGGAGCGTCCCGACCCAGCATCGTCGGATAAAAAATATGCGACAGATTCAATTGATGCTGGGATGCTGCGATAAGCTGTGCTATTTAGGAAAGCACGTCCGTTCCCGAGGCCTGTGCAGTAGCGGTCTTACGATGCATTGCCGCCGGAAGCTCCGTGTACGTTGACTCCCACACACTTTCCTATGCGAACGTCCGGAGTCTGCAGGCCTCGTGTCCCTGGCTACCGGATGGTGTGACCTGGTCGCCGATGATTCTCTGACTGGCGAAGCTGACTGGATATCCGAGGTCACTTAGCCAAGAGCGGTCGTGTGCGCTACCATGAGAATGAGGAAGCCTTATTGACAGTCTACTCCGGACTGACTATATGTCGGAGCGTCCCGAGCGACGGACGTATGCTCCGAATGCGAAACATTTTGTACCACAACATCTGGGGCCAGATGTTGTTGTACGAGAGAGGGGCCTCTCTCGCTCGCCGTCCGGATGGACCAGAACGAGCTATGAACTGGACTAAAAGGCTTCCTCCGTTCTCCCTCTAATCCGCCGTCACTGGGTGTGCATTTGGTTGATTTATAGTGCTTGCATCACCCCAAAACTCCTTCTAGACCGCAACGGACGAACCCGGCTGCCGAACCATTCGATGAATGGACGCTACACCGGGCGAGCTAGCGGATGTCAAAGGCCGTCGAACCTACTAGGGTCCTCTTAGGCAATTGGCGTATTTACATGAGCACTTTTCCGCTAGCCCTTCAATAATTGTGACGATGGAGGCACACTGTTGGAAGACATCACAGATACATCACCCTAATCTTGATCGTCTGAAATAGAAATTGATAAAGTAGAGTGACCCTGCGGGGAAAGGACCGGAGTGTCCACTTCCCCACTAACATACCGTGACATACGCTTCCCATGTTGTCATCGAAATCATACGATACAGAACAGGAGTTAATGCGAGTACACTGACCACATATAGAATGATTATAAAAGTCAGAGGAAGACTTCCTCTTATTACAATTGATCAAAATCCTTTCAATGTGAAAAGAAAACAAGTCCTGGTACTCGCACCAACCCCTGGCAATCAAAATACATAATAATAATATGATCCATTAATATAGAAAAAATAATTGAAATCAAAATATTTTGAAAAAATATTTTTTCAGAACAGCCCAAGTTTCTGAAAAGTAACGTTGAGCCCCAATGGATCCCAAGCCTAAGTGTGGACAAAAATTTTAAAAATAATTTAAACAATTTATTCAACACTTACGAACAATAATAATGTATCTAGTTATGATTAAAATAACATCAAGATATTATTTTCAAGAAATCCCCCCCTCACACAGAGGGCTGTTGTAAATGTAAACAATGAATGTAAAAACACTAAATAAGACTCCAGGCACCCAGGCTCGGAATCAGTTACCAAAAATACACTATCTGATGCAAAACAGAGACTTCCAGGGAAGAAACTGCAGAACATCAGGTGGTAGATGCAGAACACAATGCCTAACCACCCGTAGGTGAAGACGTAAACATGGGGAAAAGAACAGAATTCATTCTGTTATTCAGCTAAAACTCCCAAGAAAATTTAGTAATAATAATTACAGAAACTATGCCAAAAGCATGGGAGAATAGCAAGGGGGGACTTAAAGGAAAGGGAGAGAGGAAAACACTGAAAAATCAGTGTAACTAAATAATCAGAATGACAACAAAATGGCTGCTGCCTCGAAAATAGGTAACTTAACATAATTTCATTAAAAAATTTTAAGTTACAGCCCTGATAATATTCTGTCACACATTTTTCCTCTCCTCCTTCTCTATCCTCCTTAGAATCACCATTTCACTAATATTTATGTGTCTGGCATCATTTAAACTGAGATTTACAAGCACAAAGATCAGTCAGATGTTAACTGATGAAGGGCCAAACTTAGAATGATTAATGGCGCCAATTTCGGAACATCCTTGACACTGCGCATGCGCAGTAGAGGTGAAGTGTGGAGGGCCATTCAGGACATGTTTTCTTTGGTTTTAGATGCAAATTTTGGGGATTGGGGGGCAAAATTTGTGTTTGGCCCTATATTTTAAGAGTTAGCACCAGCTATGTCTGGGTCATTGGAACAGTATAAAAATGTTTTATTTTAGTTTCAAATTCAAAATTGTTCGAGATTTTCAAGACTTTCAAGGGAACTGTGTTCAAACCCTACTAAACTATATATCAGACATTTATTTATTTGTTTATTGGTGCTTTAAGGTCACATACTTATGCACAATGGCTAATCGTGCCTGTGACAGTTTTACAGGTGGAGAAAGCTGGAGTACCTGGAGAGAACCACTGAGCATCGACAAGCAACTGTCAGCTCCACAACATCTAACTCTGTTGAAGCTCCGCTCAAGCAGGGCTACAGCGGTTGAAGACAAGTGCACCATCGATGTGCAATACTTCTTAGTACACGGTGTCATCATGCCCCTTTGTAGGCAACTGGGATAAAGTGCCTTGCGGGTCGCCCCGGACAGGGATCAAACTCGGGACCACTTGCATAGAAGTCCAAGTCTACAACTGAGCCACCGCACTCCCACATATCAGATATACATATCTATCTATAGCCTATGGTACATAAACATTAAAACTTACAACCAACAGAAAATTTATCTGCTCATTACTTTCATTTACCAAAAATTAGGAATAAATTATGTAATCACTGCCAGCTTGTTTCAGAGTTATCTTATTTTAACCCTTTAGTTAAAATGAAAAGCAGACGATACTTGCAAAGAAAATTAGTGAATAGCTAATTTTTTTCATTTTTTGCATCAAAATCATAGATTATGACCCTTCATTGGAACATGCTCACCGAGCTCATTTGAATGAGGGGTCATAAATGAAAACTGAAAGGTGATTTTTGAGAACAGCGCTGGCTGGTTTGGGTTGTTATGTTGGGTAAAGGCTTAAATTTGAAAACTTTTTCAGTGGGTCTGGATTGCTTTGGGCAGTATCTCTAAGGATGAAAACCAAACATATGTTTGTTTCAATGGGTGAAGAACGAAATGCAAATGATTCTTATCAACTATTAACCCTTTTCTCAATGCACACAATATCAAAATTTGTTATTTTATATTTTTTTTTTCAAATTATTCATTCATTTTCAACCAAAGCATATCATGTAATCCTTACATTGGAACAAGCTCAATGAGGGGGTGAGATGATATGGTTTTGCTGAAAGTTTTGAAAAATAATTTTTTTTTCAACTGTTCAATTTAAATATTACGTGGATGGATGCAGATAATTTATTAAGTAAAGGGTTAATATGGGTATGAACTAGAAATGAAAAATATACCGAAAAGCCAAACCGGTACCGGTATCATGGGGATACCGAAAAACCAAACTGAACCGATCATTGAATACCAAAACTGTCTGAATTTACAAATTTTCCTACATTCGCTATTTATAAGCCCCTGTTGAGGCTTGACAGCAGCTGAAAGGTTTATTTTCGTTAACCTTTTTTACCTGACATGAAAAGCAGACGACACTTGCAAACAAAATTATTGATTAACTAATTTTTTTCATTTTTTGTGTCAAAAACATAGTCTATGACCCCCCTCATTGAGCTCATTCCAATGAGGGGTCATAAGCTATATTTTGAGGCAAAAAATAATGAAAATTGAATGGTAGTTTTTGTGAATATTGCCGGACGGTTTTGGCCATCACGTTGGGTAAAGGGTTAAAGAAATGACTGATTTTCTTTTCAGTTTTGCTAACCCTCAATGGACTGGGCAACTGTTCTGAGTTCCCACCAGACTACAACCTGTACATGTCCAATTGCTGACTATAAATCACTGCCCAGGTGTTTTGTCTATTGTCAGCAGGACCTCCTAAAGATGACATGGTCAAGGCACATGCTCTGAGATCGCAAAAGCCTGAAACAGGTCACATTAAGGTGCATTTAGAACAAGTCTCAACATTACTGTACTGTAGAGATGATTTGAGGTCGTAAAGGAATGCCACTGTTGAGCTCATTGGCAGTGTCATTTATAGCATTGTAGAAGAATGATACTAGAACAACTCATTCTGTTTTTCCTGATGTGAATTCCTCTTTGGTGCTATCAGCAAATCTCAGTCAAGTCAGACACCAAACCAATACCCAGGTATACCCCCCTAAAAAATACCGAAACTTATACCGAACTCAAAATTCCAATACCCATCTCTAGTATGAACCCTCAAAATAAATATGAGATGTCCTTTATTTTTCGATACTGGCAATGATTAATGAAGAATAAAACTTTTTCAAGTCAGAAATTTGCAAGAGCACCATGCAATAATTTTTTTTTCTTTCTGAAATGAAAAAAAAAAAACCATTGAGAAACCTGTTCCCCAAGCATGCGACAGTATCTGACAAATTAATTTTTTTACTCTGCCTTGACTAAGAGACAACAAATCCAGAAGTGAAAGTGAGAAAAGTGAGAAGACAAAGAAATTTATTTTATTGTGTTAAGGCCCCACAAAGTAGATCTGTTTCCCAGGCCATTTTTTGTAAAATTGCATGTGGGTGGGCAGTTTTTTATTTTATTTTTTATTTTTGTAATTATTTCTATGCCATCAAAAGTTCATATTCTTAGTTTGTTTTATGTTTTAGGGTTCCTAATATACACAGAATAGCATGGGTGGTGGTGTATTTCATCTCTTGAGTGCAAGAAGGCTTTGCAATGCTCAAGCATTGCAAAGCCTTGTTACACTCAAGGGAAAATTTATCAATTTTATTAACTTGGGTAAAATATCAGACATAAACCATTTAATTTTTAATTTTTTAAGTTTGCATTGGTTATAAAAAAAGAGCATGCTGCAGCCAAAATGACCATGTGAGAGGGCCCGAGAAACTTGTTTAAGCCTAACAAATGTGTTCCTATATATGCTACTCATATTACTTCACATCAATTGATTCTCTACTAATGAGGCACATTTGGATAATTTGACAGGTTCTGCTACAGAACCGAGTTGATGAATTTTATTTAACACACCCATCTGAATTAATGATTGTCCTACAGCCAAGCAACATTCATCTTTACTAATCAATGTTCCAATGCAAACAAGTGTTCTAAATGATGCTTCTGGATTGAGAGACTCATTCCCTAACAGTTCAATACATATTTGAAGACACTGTGAAATTCCTTCCACATCCAACGACTGCTGTAGATACACAGAATAATTTACCAGAATGGTGGAGAGGGCAATCTGGATGTTCTTGTTGTTGCATTTCACACACTGCTGTAAAGCAACAAACACCTTGTCTCTGTTAGCTTTATTTAATTCCTCGCCATCAAACTGCACAAACATGTTGCATACAATCCTTAGTGCCAGCATCAGATTATTGACTGGAGAATTTGGAGAGATAATTGGCAAGAGGACATTGTTTAAGATGTTCTTGGTTTTACAAAAATAATGATTGGTTTGAGGGAGTCTAATGCTGATTCTCAAAACATCTAACACTGGAAACAACATAGCTGAAATACAAAATAAGAAAAAAATTGAGGAATACTCATTCTTCAACTTCAAATAACCATATGCAGAAATATTTATTTATTTATTGGTGTTTAAGGTCACATATTTTTGCACAATGGCTAATCATGACCACAGCATGAGTATCAACTCAAGACCATGGGTGAGTGTTAATAAGCCATGTTGCCCATTTTAGAGAGGGTTTGCATCTCCCAAGCATTGGTGACTGGGTTCTATTTTACCAGTAAAACACAGCCTGTTTACCGCAGTGAACAGGCACTGCTTCACTTCCTGGGGTTCCTGCAGGGAATATGCAGAAATAACATTCAACATAATACTTATTGGAACATAGAGATGACAGTTTCAATGAAAGTGTCAATGACACTGTAGCTTAACTTGCCTGAGTGTTGTGTTTGATGAAAAGGATAATGTTCAATGTTTATGAAAGGATTATGAAATAGGACAAGAATTGTGATAATTGGGAATATGTTAATTTCCTATATGCTATGCTTAAATGTATGTGGCCCTCAAAGCTAATGTATGTCGCCCTCACAGTTAATGTATGTCAACAAAAGTTACCAAGTTACAGGAAAATTATTCCAAAACGAGTCATCCTATCAAGTTACAATGAAATCCCTTCATAAATAAGGAATGTAGACTGTGCTAAATGTTTTCGGGCTTCGGGCCTGTGTAGCCATCACGGTTGACCAATCGCAACCAAAAGGGAATGTTCTCATCTAGACATAAAATGGAGTCATCCTACCAAGGAACAATGAAATCTCTCTATAAATACGACCTGTACACTATGCTGAAGGTTTTGGGGTGTTGGGCTTGGGCAGCCGTCATGGCTGAATGACTGAGACCAAAAGAGGACATTCTCATTTAGACATTATATGGAGTTAACCAAGTTACAATGAAATCCCTCAATAAATACGACCTGTAGACTGTGCTAAAGGTTTTCAGGTTTTGGGCTTGGGCAGTCGTCACAGTTGACAGATCGTGACCAAATGGGGAAGTTCTCATAAAAACATCATACGGAGTCATCCTACCAAGTTACAATGAAATCTCTCCATATTAAATATGACCTGTAGACTGTGCTAAAAGTGTTTGGGTTTCGGGCTTGGGCAGCCATCAAAGTTGACAGATCATGACCAAAAGGGGACATTCTCATTTAGATATTATACAAAGGCATCCTACCAAGTTACAATGAAATCCCTTCATAAATATGACCTGTAGACTGTGCTAAAGGTTTTCGAGTTTTGGGCATGGGCAGCCATCACGGTTGACTGATCGTGACCAAAAGGGGATGTTCTCATCTGGACATGACCTCAAACCTGCATATGAAATTTCGTGATGATCAAACAAGAACTACGGGGTGTAGCCTGTGCTAAAGGAAAATGTGAACAGACTCACAGACTAACAGACTTCCGCATGTGTGATGGCAATAGCTTACCTTGACTTTGTCAAGTTAAGGTAAAAATGTTAAATGCTTTCACAAATAACTAGCTATCTGTTTTGGTTTTTTTTTTATTATCTTTTTTTTTTTTTTGGGGGGGGGGGGGGGAGGGGGGCATGTAATCACACCAGAAAAAAATTGGCAACATAGCACCACCTGTCATCATGTTTGATTATGTAATTTACCATATACAGATCACTGATTCAGAATGATTTCAGCCATCAAATCTCTCCTGCAGTATCAGATAAAGGGTTATTCTGCTGATACTGGCAAAATGCACACAGTGAGACAGAAAGCAAAAGAATGACTGGGTGAGAATTCTGTCTTCTTCCACCTCATACTGCAGACAGACGCAATGTGTGTTTGAATCGGTGGGTGTTTTACTTAACGAGTTGGAATGGCATAGTCATATTTCGCGAGAGCCACACTTTCTAGTGAAATATGACTATGCCATTGCAACCAGTTATGAAAAACACCCACCAATTCAAACACACATCGCGTTCTGTGTTTATTACACATCTCCATGCAATAAATTCATTTAAATAAACAAATTTTAATTCCAATGTTTAAACCCAAAGGTGAAAAGTCCGTTATTTTTGTTTGAACGGATTAAATGGATCGCTAAAAAATTATAAATTTAAAGTAATTTGAATATTTTTTATACTTACCAATGGCCAAGACTAGCTGGTGCTAACTCTAAGCTTTCAAGGGCCAAACACAAATTTTGAACCCCCCCCCCCCCCCCCCCCCCCCCCCCAATCCTCAAAATTTGCTTGCAAAACTGAAAATTAAAAGTCCTATCTGGCCCTCCATACATTTACTCTCCACGCATGCGCAGCCATCAGGAAGTGACCGGAATTGGCGCCAACATCATTCTTTGTAGAAGCGAGTACTACATAATAATTCAGTGGGGAGGTGTGAGTGCCCACTCATGGGAGGGCCATCTCTGTCTGGGCCATTGGTAAGTATAAAAAATATACAAATTACTTTAAATTTATATTATTTTTATACTAATAACCCAATGGCCCAGACTAGCTGAATCGTAAAAAGGTGGAGGGCCTAGGACTTCAGAATTAGTAGATCAACATAGTTCAATCCTGTAATCCAAGGTGAAAAGAAATTAAAATTATTAGGAATTACATATATGTCTCTCTATACAGTAATAGAGAAGACATATCCTAAATAAGGAGCCCAATTTAAGTAATTCCATATTCTCAGCATGAAGATGATGCTAATTTGGATGTAACGAGTTCCCAATTTTTAAGGCTAGTCCGGACTAAGCCCCCCAAAAATAGGATGGCATATTTGAGAATGAGAGAATATCCCCACAAACATACGCCATACACAATAAACCTCCAGCTGTACGCAGGATATAATTACGGACAAAGCAGCTTCCTTCACAGTTACATACCTATCAAGCCAGAGGAGAGGTAAAAAATCACCCACCCCTTTCTTTTGAAGGAATCTTCAAAAAGAAAGAGGGAAAGAGGGGAGCACTCTGGAATCAGACCTGTTAACTTCTGAAGGTGACTCTCAGTGAGATTTTGATGAACTCTCAGTGAGATTTGGATGCTTGTCAGTGAGATTTTTGCGTACGGCCATTACATCAATATTTTCCTTGTTATGCCTCCCACGGTCCCACACGAGTACCCCCCCCCCCCCCCCAACCCAAATGCATTATATTTCATTTTAATAATTTATTTTAACACTTTTAATGGTATTTGGCAGTAAAAGCATACAAATATGGATATCATTGGTCCAAGCCCCCCACCCCCACCCCTAGGGACAATGCCCCCCACGACACACACAAATGTGAGTGGATGCCTATCTAGCCTTTGCCTGTACCCCCCCCCCCCCTCCCCCAACCCAAATGCATTATATTTCATTTTAATAATTTATTTTAACACTTTTAATGGTATTTGTCAGTAAAAGCATACAAATATGGATATCACTGGTCCAAGCCCAACCCCCCCCCCCCCCCCCCCCGTCCCCAACACACACACACAAACGTGAGTGGATGCCTATCTAGCCTTTGAGTAAACACTTCCAAGGTAACCCACAGGCGACCCCATTCAGGTGTACAATAAATTCCAGCAACAACACTCCCGATGTGTACTATCCGATATCTATGACCGTATACACGTGTGAATATACGATTTGAGTACTGACATTAATAGAAACCTGGATCTAGAAATGGAAGTAGGTATGATTGGGAGGGGGAGGGGTGGGAAGTCATATCGAACCCTCATCACCCGCATTATTTAATCGTTGTTGTGTTAGACATAACATAATATAGGAACCGCAATGAGCATTAAAATCCTGCATGTAATCATCTGAATACCAGTTAACTGGTTACGCAGCCTCCGAGGTACCCAAAGACTAGCAATTTATTTATGATGAAATATGCGCTTGTATATGACATATAGACAAATAATCACAGGAAACCAACCAACTAAAAAGTGGATGTGCCCATGAGGTCGCCAAAGAACACGACCGAGCTGCCAATCGAGAAGTGAAGAAATGCATGTATGTATTTAAACTCATAAGAGGCTTGCGGGAAGAAGACTACGTCTTGCCCGGTAATCGCTTCTAAACACACAGGCGGTGTTGGGGGGGGGGGGGATTCAAAGTCATATCGAACCCTCCTCACCCGCATTACTTAATCGTTCTTGTGTTAGACATAACATAATATAGGAACTGCAATGGTTCCCTCACGTCTAACCGACTCCATTATGCCACTTTGATTAAATAGGGGAGGGCATTCAACCACCGAGTAGCCCAGAGCAGCCTGGAAGCTTATGAAAGTGAGCACATATGAAATTGACTGAAGTCTTCCTGTACTTGACCTTGGAATGAAAGCTTATAATAAGTGTGCTCAGTACAGGATTAGCCCAGCATTCTTGGGCGCTTGGACAGGTGCATACAAATGTTCAACCACAAATGCCAGAGAACACGTCTGCAGTGTTTATTAGCGCCTGTTGTTTTAATCATTGTAAGCAACAGGATATCATATAGTGTGATTATTGGCCGGTAGGCACTGTTTATTCGTCATTTTCTGAATGACTCGTTCGGAAACAACAGCACATGGTTTGGTATTATCCATTGTTAAATGTTATTAAGTGCTGTTCTACAAAACACAAGGTTGTGCCCTATTAAAGGGTCATGAGTGTTTGACCGCCGTAGTGTAAAATTAATTGATACTGTTATGAATGAAGTACAATGTAACTTGTTCCCCACTTGTTGGGTGGGCGTTCCAGGGTTAAACATACCGCTCCTCCCTACAGTGCGTTTTGCGCTAAGATGGGAGGTTTAATGCTTAAGCAAATTGTTGTACGTGCGGTGTTATAGAATATTACTGCTGGTCACGTGTAATATTGCGTCAGCAGATGCCCATCAGGGGTCTCTGTTTCGTTATGGAAGTTAGGCGCGCTCACAGGTGCGGCGAAATTGGCTAAATGGCCAGCGAAAGGTTTAGCAGGAGTAGGTATACACTTTAACCCTTTGCCTATTACATTGAAATGACTCGTTCTTGGCTCGATGAGAGTAGGCATTTATTTTAACCCTTTGCCGAGTACGGTTTTGCAGAGTCTGTCAATTCGTGATTCAGCATGTTGGTTACGGTATTGCTCAAAACTTCAGCCCATTATCTGGGTATGTCATTATTGACATTAACGTGTATTTGCCCGAAGACAGTTCGGTAGGTAAATCAGACTGGCGTTGGTGATACGACAGTTGAGTTGGAAAATACTGCCGACCTGGTAGAATGGAAGGTCGATCAACTATGATGTAGGCATTACATGTGCCCTGTTGCTGGGGCGCGTATGTTTACCATTTGGTACAGCGTCTAGTATGATTGCTCTCTGGCATCGCTTCGATGTTAGCTATGCATATTTAGCGATGGCACTGGTGAAGAACCAAGGGTGAATGGCTTAGCTACCCGTTTCCTCCATCCACCCCTAGCCCTCGCTCTAAGGCTCATCTGTGAACGCATGCTACATAGGCGTGGGCGCGTATGTCACTCAGTGGATGCAGCCCATATATACTAGCACTCGCTCTAGGGCGCATTTGTGAGGGCTGTTAGTCTTCCAGTGAATGGATGCAGCCCTATTATTGGGTCGGAATAATTCCCAACATGTAAGATCGTATCAGTTTCGGGCATGCAATATGTATGAAGCCCGTATTAAAAGGCTTATCGGTATGTGCATGCTGCATTGTTTGAGGTATGCCCATTTTAATAATTAGGCCTGGACCATTGCCTTAGTAAATAACTGTCGACACTAAATAAACATGGTCGTTGGACTGAAAGCACTTAAGCAATGCATTTTGTCCTTTGTCAGCTCTTGGAGCTTTGAGCTCGTGACGAAAAAGCTAATTTTATTATAGCGCTTATACTTGCTTCGGTGTATAATTTGTTTGACCCGAAGCCCAATGGTACTTGCCCGGAATTTAATCCGCTATGTATGACTAGTTTCAACCTTTACGGCTTTTTCAAATAAACAAATACCTCAGGACTTCAATTTATTGAAACGTCCGAGTTTATCGAAACGTGGTCGATATTTGAGTATAAAATTGTATAATATCGGTCACCTTATGTTGGGACTTCGACACACCATTTATTTTTCGATGTGGTGTTATAACTTGTATACAGCCGTAGTTTTGCTTGTAGCAGATTGCCAACTAAAAATTGTTAGTGTGTTTGTTTTTGGCAAATCTCAAATGCTGTATAAGTCTTAATTATTGCACTTCGTTGAAGGCTTGTCTCAGTTGGTGCAATTATATTGTTCACACCTTACAGCTTTTGTTGTCTGAGGAGACGAGGTGTTTTCTTTGTATTCACTGGTTAAGTGTTTGCACTTGACAACTGCACTGTATTGAAGTTTTGTTTATAGTTTGTGCAGTTATATTATTCACACCAGAAAGTATTGGTAGGGTGTGAGGACCAGGTGTTTTATTAGAAACAATGTTTTTGTTATTTTCACTGGTCTGGTAATAGCACTTGAGTATTGGTGCTTTTGTTAGATTCCCTTCGGTGGAGGGATCTCGAGTTATTACAGTTTGTTTGTTAAACTGTTTGGTAATTCAGTTTGTCCGCCGTTTGGTGAAGTCCCAAGCTGGCAAAAATACACAGAATACTCCGTATAGTGCAGGCCTGCTGTATGGAACTTCTCAGTTTCAAAGTTGTCAGACAGTTGGGTACTGTACTGGTGGTATTTTAGAAACTCGCCGTTTGATGAAGTTTCCAAGCTGTCGGGATGAATACGAAATGTAAACAACACTGGCTTGTATGAGGAAACTTCTAGGTTTCAAAGCTGTCAGGCAATGTTATGTTGCACGGGCTTGTATGATGAAACCTATCAGCAAATGTTTAAAGTTTCCAGGCTGTCGGGAAGTATACAGATTGTATACAACACTGGCTGGTATGAGGAAACTTTATGGTTTCAAAGCTGTCAGGCAACTTGTGTTGCACGGGCTGGTATGACGAAACCAATCAGCTATATAAAAATAGTTTCGAAGCTGTCAGGAAGTATACAGTATTGTATGCAACACGGGCTGGTATGACGAAACTTTAGCTGATATGCTGAAAATAAAAGTATACTGAATTACGCGATCGCGAGTGGCTGATTCGAGAAATCGAAGATAACGAATGGAAAAATGAATAAAAAGCTACATTACAAATGTGCATTATCGTTTACCTGGTGTGGGGTATATATATATATATATATATATATATATATATATATATATATATACCAACTAGTGCAGTGTTCGCAAGTGTAAGAGGTCACAAATGTGCAATACAATTCCAGCAAATGGATATTCAATAATTGTTGTCGGTAGATTTCAAAATGGCGACTGAACTGTTTTTGTGTTCTAGACGACGGTCAGTGAAGAATGATGAGCAGTCGTCCCCAGCACGTTCGACTGGAGGTCACGTGTTAATAAGCAGCTCATTCATTGGCTGTGAAAGTATCTAACAGCGTCATGCGTTTTGTGTGGCAGGTTCCCGAATTGAAGGATTGATGATGTCATGACTGGGTTCACGATGCGAGACTCGTAATTGTCCCAGTTACCAATTTTAACATAGTTTCGGGTTTGAATGCACAAAGGGGATCATAGGTTATCTCCCTTTAATGTGTCTAACGAGCCTTGTGTTAATTTAATGCCCATGCTCAGACAGAATATGTGTTCTGAGATAGGGCTCCGTTGAAGGCCATGTTTGCAATGTGTTCAAGTGTTCAAGGGCGTGTTCATGACTGAACCGTATGCACTACATTGATGTTACAAATGCCCTTTTTGTTCTCTCGAATTGTTCCTGGGTCATTTGTTAGAACGGACCCCAGTGTTAGTCCGAGTGTAGACTTCATGAAGAAATGCTCCCATTGGGTCATGGTTAAATTTTATAAACACCATATAAATACTGGTAGGCAGTGTGTTGCCTAGTTCGGCTACCTGAGCAGTCTTGTCGGGTGCCAGAAGTGGGCTGTCACCCCCACGACCTCGCTCGATTAAGACGAGTCCCTCTTAGACGGGTCCGGAAACCCAGTAGTATGATTAAATAGGGGAGGGCATTCAACCACCGAGTAGCCCAGAGCAGCCTGGAAGCTTATGAAAGTGAGCACATATGAAATTGACTGAAGTCTTCCTGTACTTGACCTTGGAATGAAAGCTTATAATAAGTGTGCTCAGTACAGGATTAGCCAAGCGTCCTTGGGCGCTTGGACAGGTGCATACAAGTGTTCAACCACAAATGCCAGAGAACACGTCTGCTGTGTTAATTAGCGCCTGTTGTTTTAATCATTGTAAGCAACAGGATATCATATAGTGTGATTATTGGCCGGTAGGCACTGTTTATTCGTCATTTTCTGAATGACTCGTTCGGAAACAACAGCACATGGTTTGGTATTATCCATTGTTAAATGTTATTAAGTGCTGTTCTACAAAACACAAGGTTGTGCCCTATTAAAGGGTCATGAGTGTTTGACCGCCGTAGTGTAAAATTAATTGGTACTGTTATGAATGAAGTACAATGTAACTTGTTCCCCACTTGTTGGGTGGGCGTTCCAGGGTTAAACATACCGCTCCTCCCTACAGTGCGTTTTGCGCTAAGATGGGAGGTTTAATGCTTAAGCAAATTGTTGTACGTGCGGTGTTATAGAATATTACTGCTGGTCGCGAGTGTAATATTGCATCAGCAGATGCCCATCAGGGGTCTCTATTTCGTTATGGAAGTTAGGCGCGCTCACAGGTGCGGCGAAATTGGCTAAATGGCCAGCGAAAGGTTTAGCAGGAGTAGGTATACACTTTAACCCTTTGCCTATTACATTGAAATGACTCGTTCTTGGCTCGATGAGAGTAGGCATTTATTTTAACCCTTTGCCGAGTACGGTTTTGCAGAGTCTGTCAATTCGTGATTCAGCATGTTGGTTACGGTATTGCTCAAAACTTCAGCCCATTATCTGGGTATGTCATTATTGACATTAACGTGTATTTGCCCGAAGACAGTTCGGTAGGTAAATCAGACTGGCGTTGGTGATACGACAGTTGAGTTGGAAAATACTGCCGACCTGATAGAATGGAAGGTCGATCAACTATGATGTAGGCATTACATGTGCCCTGTTGCTGGGGCGCGTATGTTTACCATTTGGTACAGCGTCTAGTATGATTGCTCTCTGGCATCGCTTCGATGTTAGCTATGCATATTTAGCGATGGCACTGGTGAAGAACCAAGGGTGAATGGCTTAGCTACCCGTTTCCTCCATCCACCCCTAGCCCTCGCTCTAAGGCTCATCTGTGAACGCATGCTACATAGGCGTGGGCGCGTATGTCACTCAGTGGATGCAGCCCATATATACTAGCACTCGCTCTAGGGCGCATTTGTGAGGGCTGTTAGTCTTCCAGTGAATGGATGCAGCCCTATTATTGGGTCGGAATAATTCCCAACATGTAAGATCGTATCAGTTTCGGGCATGCAATATGTATGAAGCCCGTATTAAAAGGCTTATCGGTATGTGCATGCTGCATTGTTTGAGGTATGCCCATTTTAATAATTAGGCCTGGACCATTGCCTTAGTAAATAACTGTCGACACTAAATAAACATGGTCGTTGGACTGAAAGCACTTAAGCAATGCATGTTGTCCTTTGTCAGCTCTTGGAGCTTTGAGCTCGTGACGAAAAAGCTAATTTTATTATAGCGCTTATACTTGCTTCGGTGTATAATTTGCTTGACCCGAAGCCGATTGGTACTTGCCCGGAATTTAATCTGCTATGTATGACTAGTTTCAACCTTTACGGCTTTTTCAAATAAACAAATACCTCAGGACTTCAATTTATTGAAACGTCCGAGTTTATCGAAACGTGGTCGATATTTGAGTATAAAATTGTATAATATCGGTCACCTTATGTTGGGACTTCGACACACCATTTATTTTTCGATGTGGTGTTATAACTTGTATACAGCCGTAGTTTTGCTTGTAGCAGATTGCCAACTAAAAATTGTTAGTGTGTTTGTTTTTGGCAAATCTCAAATGCTGTATAAGTCTTAATTATTGCACTTCGTTGAAGGCTTGTCTCAGTTGGTGCAATTATATTGTTCACACCTTACAGCTTTTGTTGTCTGAGGAGACGAGGTGTTTTCTTTGTATTCACTGGTTAAGTGTTTGCACTTGACAACTGCACTGTATTGAAGTTTTGTTTATAGTTTGTGCAGTTATATTATTCACACCAGAAAGTATTGGTAGGGTGTGAGGACCAGGTGTTTTATTAGAAACAATGTTTTTGTAATTTTCACTGGTCTGGTAATAGCACTTGAGTATTGGTGCTTTTGTTAGATTCCCTTCGGTGGAGGGATCTCGAGTTATTACAGTTTGTTTGTTAAACTGTTTGGTAATTCAGTTTGTCCGCCGTTTGGTGAAGTCCCAAGCTGGCAAAAATACACAGAATACTCCGTATAGTGCAGGCCTGCTGTATGGAACTTCTCAGTTTCAAAGTTGTCAGACAGTTGGGTACTGTACTGGTGGTATTTTAGAAACTCGCCGTTTGATGAAGTTTCCAAGCTGTCGGGATGAATACAAAATGTAAACAACACTGGCTTGTATGAGGAAACTTCTAGGTTTCAAAGCTGTCAGCAATGTTATGTTGCACGGGCTTGTATGATGAAACCTATCAGCAAATGTTTAAAGTTTCCAGGCTGTCGGGAAGTATACAGATTGTATACAACACTGGCTGGTATGAGGAAACTTTATGGTTTCAAAGCTGTCAGGCAACTTGTGTTGCACGGGCTGGTATGATGAAACCAATCAGCTATATAAAAATAGTTTCGAAGCTGTCAGGAAGTATACAGTATTGTATGCAACACGGGCTGGTATGACGAAACTTTAGCTGATATGCTGAAAATAAAAGTATACTGAATTACGCAATCGCGAGTGGCTGATTCGAGAAATCGAAGATAACGAATGGAAAAATGAATAAAAAGCTACATTACAAATGTGCATTATCGTTTACCTGGTGTGGGGTATATATATATATATCTACCAACTAGTGCAGTGTTCGCAAGTGTAAGAGGTCACAAATGTGCAATACAATTCCAGCAAATGGATATTCAATAATTGTTGTCGGTAGATTTCAAAATGGCGACTGAACTGTTTTTGTGTTCTAGACGACGGTCAGTGAAGAATGATGAGCAGTCGTCCCCAGCACGTTCGACTGGAGGTCACGTGTTAATAAGCAGCTCATTCATTGGCTGTGAAAGTATCTAACAGCGTCATGCGTTTTGTGTGGGAGGTTCCCGAATTGAAGGATTGATGATGTCATGACTGGGTTCACGATGCGAGACTCGTAATTGTCCCAGTTACCAATTTTAACATAGTTTCGGGTTTGAATGCACAAAGGGGATCATAGGTTATCTCCCTTTAATGTGTCTAACGAGCCTTGTGTTAATTTAATGCCCATGCTCAGACAGAATATGTGTTCTGAGATAGGGCTCCGTTGAAGGCCATGTTTGCAATGTGTTCAAGTGTTCAAGGGCGTGTTCATGACTGAACCGTATGCACTACATTGATGTTACAAATGCCCTTTTTGTTCTCTCGAACTGTTCCTGGGTCATTTGTTAGAACGGACCCCAGTGTTAGTCCGAGTGTAGACTTCATGAAGAAATGCTCCCATTGGGTCATGGTTAAATTTTATAAACACCATATAAATACTGGTAGGCAGTGTGTTGCCTAGTTCGGCTACCTGAGCAGTCTTGTCGGGTGCCAGAAGTGGCCTGTCACCCCCACGACCTCGCTCGATTAAGACGAGTCCCTCTTAGACGAGTCCCTCTTAGACGGGTCCGGAAACCCAGTAGTATGATTAAATAGGGGAGGGCATTCAACCACCGAGTAGCCCAGAGCAGCCTGGAAGCTTATGAAAGTGAGCACATATGAAATTGACTGAAGTCTTCCTGTACTTGACCTTGGAATGAAAGCTTATAATAAGTGTGCTCAGTACAGCATTAGCCAAGCGTCCTTGGGCGCTTGGACAGGTGCATACAAGTGTTCAACCACAAATGCCAGAGAACACGTCTGCTGTGTTTATTAGCGCCTGTTGTTTTAATCATTGTAAGCAACAGGATATCATATAGTGTGATTATTGGCCGGTAGGCACTGTTTATTCGTCATTTTCTGAATGACTCGTTCGGAAACAACAGCACATGGTTTGGTATTATCCATTGTTAAATGTTATTAAGTGCTGTTCTACAAAACACAAGGTTGTGCCCTATTAAAGGGTCATGAGTGTTTGACCGCCGTAGTGTAAAATTAATTGGTACTGTTATGAATGAAGTACAATGTAACTTGTTCCCCACTTGTTGGGTGGGCGTTCCAGGGTTAAACATAACGCTCCTCCCTACAGTGCGTTTTGCGCTAAGATGGGAGGTTTAATGCTTAAGCAAATTGTTGTACGTGCGGTGTTATAGAATATTACTGCTGGTCGCGAGTGTAATATTGCATCAGCAGATGTCCATCAGGGGTCTCTGTTTCGTTATGGAAGTTAGGCGCACTCACAGGTGCGGCGAAATTGGCTAAATGGCCAGTGAAAGGTTTAGCAGGAGTAGGTATACACTTTAACCCTTTGCCTATTACATTGAAATGACTCGTTCTTGGCTCGATGAGAGTAGGCATTTATTTTAACCCTTTGGCGAGTACGGTTTTGCAGAGTCTGTCAATTCGTGATTCAGCATGTTGGTTACGGTATTGCTCAAAACTTCAGCCCATTATCTGGGTATGTCATTATTGACATTAACGTGTATTTGCCCGAAGACAGTTCGGTAGGTAATTCAGACTGGCGTTGGTGATACGACAGTTGAGTTGGAAAATACTGCCGACCTGATAGAATGGAAGGTCGATCAACTATGATGTAGGCATTACATGTGCCCTGTTGCTGGGGCGCGTATGTTTACCATTTGGTACAGCATCTAGTATGATTGCTCTCTGGCATCGCTTCGATGTTAGCTATGCGTATTTAGCGATGGCACTCGTGGAGAACCAAGGGTGAATGGCTTAGCTACCCGTTTCCTCCATCCACCCCTAGCCCTCGCTCTAAGGCTCATCTGTGAACGCATGCTACATAGGCATGGGCGCGTATGTCACTCAGTGGATGCAGCCCATATTATACTAGCACTCGCTCTAGGGCGCATTTGTGAGGGCTGTTAGTCTTCCAGTGAATGGATGCAGCCCTATTATTGGGTCGGAATAATTCCCAACATGTAAGATCGTATCAGTTTCGGGCATGCAATATGTATGAAGCCCGTATTAAAAGGCTTATCGGTATGTGCATGCTGCATTGTTTGAGGTATGCCCATTTTAATAATTAGGCCTGGACCATTGCCTTAGTAAATAACTGTCGACACTAAATAAACACGGTCGTTGGACTGAAAGCACTTAAGCAATGCATTTTGTCCTTTGTCAGCTCTTGGAGCTTTGAGCTCGTGACGAAAAAGCTAATTTTATTATAGCGCTTATACTTGCTTCGGTGTATAATTTGCTTGACCCGAAGCCGATTGGTACTTGCCCGGAATTTAATCTGCTATGTATGACTAGTTTCAACCTTTACGGCTTTTTCAAATAAACAAATACCTCAGGACTTCAATTTATTGAAACGTCCGAGTTTATCGAAACGTGGTCGATATTTGAGTATAAAATTGTATAATATCGGTCACCTTATGTTGGAACTTCGACACACCATTTATTTTTCGATGTGGTGTTATAACTTGTATACAGCCGTAGTTTTGCTTGTAGCAGATTGCCAACTAAAAATTGTTAGTGTGTTTGTTTTTGGCAAATCTCAAATGCTGTATAAGTCTTAATTATTGCACTTCGTTGAAGGCTTGTCTCAGTTGGTGCAATTATATTGTTCACACCTTACAGCTTTTGTTGTCTGAGGAGACGAGGTGTTTTCTTTGTATTCACTGGTTAAGTGTTTGCACTTGACAACTACACTGTATTGAAGTTTTGTTTATAGTTTGTGCAGTTATATTATTCACACCAGAAAGTATTGGTAGGGTGTGAGGACCAGGTGTTTTATTAGAAACAATGTTTTTGTAATTTTCACTGGTCTGGTAATAGCACTTGAGTATTGGTGCTTTTGTTAGATTCCCTTCGGTGGAGGGATCTCGAGTTATTACAGTTTGTTTGTTAAACTGTTTGGTAATTCAGGTTGTCCGCCGTTTGGTGAAGTCCCAAGCTGGCAAAAATACACAGAATACTCCGTATAGTGCAGGCCAGCTGTATGGAACTTCTGAGTTTCAAAGTTGTCAGACAGTTGGGTACTGTACTGGTGGTATTTTAGAAACTCGCCGTTTGATGAAGTTTCCAAGCTGTCGGGATGAATACGAAATGTAAACAACACTGGCTTGTATGAGGAAACTTCTAGGTTTCCAAGCTGTCAGGCAATATTATGTTGCACGGGCTTGTATGATGAAACCTATCAGCAAATGTTTAAAGTTTCCAGGCTGTCGGGAAGTATACAGATTGTATACAACACTGGCTGGTATGAGGAAACTTTATGGTTTCAAAGCTGTCAGGCAACTTGTGTTGCACGGGCTGGTATGATGAAACCAATCAGCTATATAAAAATAGTTTCGAAGCTGTCAGGAAGTATACAGTATTGTATACAACACAGGCTGGTATGACGAAACTTTAGCTGATATGCTGAAAATAAAAGTATACTGAATTACGCGATCGCGAGTGGCTGATTCGAGAAATCGAAGATAACGAATGGAAAAAATGAATAAAAAGCTACATTACAAATGTGCATTATCGTATACCTGGTGTGGGGTATATATATACCAACTAGTGCAGTGTTCGCAAGTGTAAGAGGTCAAGGATGTGCAATAAAATTCCAGCAAATGGATATTCAATAATTGTTGTCGGTAGATTTCAAAATGGCGACTGAACTGATTTTGTGTTCTAGGCGACGGTCAGTGAAGAATGATGAGCAGTCGTCCCCAGCACGTTCGACTGGAGGTCACGTGTTAATAAGTAGCTCATTCATTGGCTGTGAAAGTATCTAACAGAGTCATGCGTTTGGTGTGGGAGGTTCCCGAATTGAAGGATTGATGATGTCATGACTGGGTTCACGATGCGAGACTCGTAATTGTCCCAGTTACCAATTTTATCATAGTTTCGGGTTTGAATGCACAAAGGGGATCGTAGGTTATCTCCCTTTAATGTGTCTAACGAGCCTTGTGTTAATTTAATGCCCATGCTGAGACAGAATATGTGTTCTGAGATAGGGCTCCATTGAAGGCCATGTTTGCAATGTGTTCAAGGGCGTGTTCATGACTGAACCGTATGCACTACATTGATGTTACAAATGCCCTTTTGTTCTCTCAAATTGTTCCTGGGTCATTTGTTAGAACGGACCCCAGTGTTAGTCCGAGCGTAGACTTCATGAAGAAATGCTCCCATTAGGTCATGGTTAAATTGAATAAACACCATATAAATACTGGTAGGCAGTGTGTTGCCTAGTTCGGCTACCTGAGCAGTCTCGTCGGGCGCCAGAAGTGGGCTGTCACCCCCACGACCTCGCTCGATTAAGACGAGTCCCTCTTAGACGGGTCCGGAAACCCAGTAGTATGATTAAATAGGGGAGGGCATTCAACCACCGAGTAGCCCAGAGCAGCCTGGAAGCTTATGAAAGTGAGCACATATGAAATTGACTGAAGTCTTCCTGTACTTGACCTTGGAATGAAAGCTTATAATAAGTGTGCTCAGTACAGGATTAGCCAAGCGTCCTTGGGCGCTTGGACAGGTGCATACAAGTGTTCAACCACAAATGCCAGAGAACACGTCTGCAGTGTTTATTAGCGCCTGTTGTTTTAATCATTGTAAGCAACAGGATATCACATAGTGTGATTATTGGCCGGTAGGCACTGTTTATTCGTCATTTTCTGAATGACTCGTTTGGAAACAACAGCACATGGTTTGGTATTATCCATTGTTAAATGTTATTAAGTGCTGTTCTACAAAACACAAGGTTGTGCCCTATTAAAGGGTCATGAGTGTTTGACCGCCGTAGTGTAAAATTAATTGGTACTGTTATGAATGAAGTACAATGTAACTTGTTCCCCACATGTTGGGTGGGCGTTCCAGGGTTAAACATACCGCTCCTCCCTACAGTGCGTTTTGCGCTAAGATGGGATTTTTAATGCTTAAGCAAATTGTTGTACGTGCAGTGTTATAGAATATTACTGCTGGTCACGAGTGTAATATTGCGTCAGCAGATGCCCATCAGGGGTCTCTGTTTCGTTATGGAAGTTAGGCGCGCTCACAGGTGCGGCAAAATTGGCTAAATGGCCAGTGAAAGGTTTAGCAGGAGTAGGTATACACTTTAACCCTTTGCCTATTACATTGAAATGACTCGTTCTTGGCTCGATGAGAGTAGGCATTTATTTTAACCCTTTGCCGAGTACGGTTTTGCAGAGTCTGTCAATTCGTGATTCAGCATGTTGGTTATGGTATTGCTCAAAACTTCAGCCCATTATCTGGGTATGTCATTATTGACATTAACGTGTATTTGCCCGAAGACAGTTCGGTAGGTAATTCAGACTGGCGTTGGTGATACGACAGTTGAGTTGGAAAATACTGCCGGCCTGATAGAATGGAAGGTCGATCAACTATGATGTAGGCATTACATGTGCCCTGTTGCTGGGGCGCATATGTTTACCATTTGGTAGATGCAGCCCATATTATACAGCGTCTAGTATGATTGCTCTCTGGCATCGCTTCGATGTTAGCGATGCGTATTAAGCGATGGCACTGGTGGAGAACCAAGGGTGAATGGCTTAGCTACCCGTTTCCTCCATCCGCCCCTAGCCCTCGCTCTAAGGCTCATCTGTGAACGCATGCTACATAGGCCTGGGCGCGTATGTCACTCAGTGGATGCAGCCCATATTATACTAGCACTCCATACTAGACGCTGTATAATATGGGCTGCATCTACCAAATGGTAAACATACGCACCCCAACAACAGGACACATGTAATGCCTACATCATAGTTGATCGACCTTCCATTCTATCAGGTCGGCAGTATTTTCCAACTCAACTGTCGTATCACCAACGCCAGTCTGAATTACCTACCGAACTGTCTTCGGGCAAATACACGTTAATGTCAATAATGACATACCCAGATAATGGGCTGAAGTTTTGAGCAATACCATAACCAACATGCTGAATCACGAATTGACAGACTCTGCAAAACCGTACTCGGCAAAGGGTTAAAATAAATGCCTACTCTCATCGAGCCAAGAACGAGTCATTTCAATGTAATAGGCAAAGGGTTAAAGTGTATACCTACTCCTGCTAAACCTTTCACTGGCCATTTAGCCAATTTCGCCGCACCTGTGAGCGCGCCTAACTTCCATAACGAAACAGAGACCCCTGATGGGCATCTGCTGACGCAATATTACACTCGTGACCAGCAGTAATATTCTATAACACCGCACGTACAACAATTTGCTTAAGCATTAAAACTCCCATCTTAGCGCAAAACGCACTGTAGGGAGGGGCGGTATGTTTAACCCTGGAACGCCCACCCAACATGTGGGGAACAAGTTACATTGTACTTCATTCATAACAGTACCAATTAATTTTACTCTACAGCGGTCAAACACTCATGACCCTTTAATAGTTCACAACCTTGTGTTTTGTAGAACAGCACTTAATAACATTTAACAATGGATAATACCAAACCATGTGCTGTTGTTTCCGAACGAGTCATTCAGAAAATGACGAATAAACTGTGCCTACCGGCCAATAATCACACTATGTGATATCCTGTTGCTTACAATGATTAAAACAACAGGCGCTAATAAACACTGCAGACGTGTTCTCTGGCATTTGTGGTTGAACACTTGTATGCACCTGTCCAAGCGCCCAAGGACGCTTGGCTAATCCTGTACTGAGCACACTTATTATAAGCTTTCATTCCAAGGTCAAGTACAGGAAGACTTCAGTCAATTTCATATGTGCTCACTTTCATAAGCTTCCAGGCTGCTCTGGGTTACTCGGTGGTTGAATGCCCTCCCCTACTTAATCATGGAGGAAGCTTCCAGGGAACGTCCCATAACAGACATCCCCATGAGATCGGCTCAATGGTCAGGGCATGGCGACACGAACGACAGTAACTGATTGTTCCAGTGTGTCACAAATGGATCTCCTATCATGGGGCGATCCCTCTGGTAGGAATTCTGTCCAAATACTCGCTTGTTGAGTCTCCAATTGCAACAGGCGACCTTCCTGAGAGAGCGAGTCTGCTAGTACGTTCAGATGACCCGGTATATGACGCATAGAAAGATGAACATGATAATTCATGACATATTTGGAAAACCTTCGTTAGTTGGCATAACGGAAATGAATGGGTACCGCCCTGGTTCCCGATGTACGCTACTACTGTCGATTTGTCCGACCAAATTGAACATGAACGTCCGTTATTATGTGAATCCAATGTTGTAGCGCTAGCTATAATTAACATCATCTCGTTGATGTTTATGTGTTTCTCCTGAAACCAAGGGTCCCAAAGACCCTTACACTTCAAGACTGCGGGACTTAGGGTCGCGCCTCAACCCATTTGACTCACATCCGTCATAATCGTGAAAGCCGGATCCGGCAGTTGCAGCATCCTCCTTGAGTTAACCACTGAATATCTGCCCAAATTGAACCCATGTTTTACTAGGTCCGTTAAAACAATACTGGTTCAAGCGAAAGTGTCTTCACACTCCAGTTCCGAGTAAAGAATATCTGGAGGGGACGTGTGCGCAGGTGGGCCATCGGAATGAGATCCACAGCCGCTCCGCACAACTCCAACAGTCGCACGAATTCCCTCACTATTAATGCGTCTGAGTGTAGAAAAAGCAAGCATAACAACTGACTAACCTCGCTCTCGGTAATGGCAGATAAACCAGATTGTTGTGAGTCTCAAAGCTCAATCCCAAGTGAATAGACGACTTGTACAGAGCTAGATCTGACTTTTTCTCGTTTACGATGAAACCGAGACGTCGGAGTAATAGAAGCAGACTCTGAACATCATTCTGAAGAATAATTCTGCTGCCGTATCCCTGTAGAAGGTCGTCCAAGTAAGCCAATGTTACCGCAGACAAATGAGCTCGTAAGTAAGACATTACAGAGTTCATTATTCGAGTGAAAAGCCCAGGGGGCCAGATTCAGACCAAAGCATATTGTTCTGGACTGATACACCTTCCCTTGTACGGCAAACCGCAGGTACTTTTCGAATGCCGGATGTACCAGGACATGAAAGTATGGATCCTTAGATCTATGCTTGTGGCATAGTTGATCACTCGAATACACGCTTTTACCGACTTAATGGATTTCCATAAATAAACTTTTAGAGCCATGATAAACTTGTTATCCAGCTCAAGTCTCTTACTGGTCGGAACGAGCCGTCTGGCTTTGGTACGAGGAACAGGTGACTGTAAAAATCGTGAGAATCCTGATTCTTGATAACCTGTATTGCTTCCTTTGATAAGAGAGCTTATACCACAGGTAGGAGAAACTTTCTTATGCAAGAATTGATGGAAGATTTGTCCAACGCGAACAACTTGTTAGTGGGTTTTTACTCGGAATGATAGCCATAAGCCGTCCGAGACTACACTTCTCACCCACTGATCTTCCGTGATAGTTATCCAGTTTTCTGCGGAGCTTGATTACCTTCCGCCAACTGGCCAGCAATAGAGGTCTAAACCATCACCTGTATGACCTGCGAGGCTTACAGGAGGAGGAACCACGTCCTCCCCGCAAAAAAACAAGTCTTGTCGGCCAAGGGGCATCTGACCTATAGTCCTGATCAGACCTACGCCCCTTTCCCGAGTCGCTATACTGACGACCTCCAGAGTAATTACAAGAGCGTTTCTTGTACCCTCGTGAGGAGTTTCCTTTTGACAATTTTTGTCTGGAATGCCCTCCTTTACTGTTGTATGCTGAAGCGGGACATTGATACGCCGACTTCAAAAGCAGAGCACTAGACGCTTTCTTAGTAGCCTGTTCATAGACTAACGAAAGCCAGTCGTCGAAAATAAAATGTCCGGAAACCGGAACGACCCAGAAATTGCTGTCTCAATTGTGTCTGAGCGAATAGTGAATGATACAAGTAAGGATTCCTCTAGATCCCTGCTCATCCAAACACAGAAGAACTCTCTGAAAATCTTCCCCGACCGTTTTTAAAGAACAAGGTCCAAAAAACGGTATGTATATGGAATATGAGGTAAGAAACCGCCTTCCTCCTCGCACTCAAGAGGATAAATACGGCATTGTCTACACAGCCGAAGGCCTGCAACACCTGCATAAACTGAACCGGAAAAGAAAGGAATTCCTCCTTTGTCCGGATAAAGTCTGCACCTAACAATGCCAGCGGTTTCTCTCTTGTTGTTGCATCATTCTGATTTGGCGGAACAAAAGCAGGGTAGAATTGATGGATGAAAGCCATCGCAACCATGTACTGTTCCGAAAGGGAAGGGTAATCCTCTTCCTTCCTCTTCCTTATCCCTTTTACCAACCAAGAGAATCAGTTGCAAATCTCAGTCCATTGCATCTGCACAAACAGACGACTGGACCCACCCAGCACCGTCCGACAGCTCAGATTCTGAGTCTGAGGGAGGCTGCATCTGCACTTGCTATGATGCTGCGATTAGCTGCACAATCTGCGACAGCAAGTCTGTCATCGAGGCCTGAGGAGCAGCGGATTTCTGTTCCTTAGCTGCATGCTGCTCTGGGACGGTTTGTTGAAAACGGATCCTTTCTCTGAGCATCCCGATGATCAAGGCCTCATCTACCTAGCTACCGAATAGTCCGACTTCACAGGCATAGAGTGGTTCCTTCTTCGTGCAGCAGGCTGGATATCTGAAGTCGGGTAGCTAGGATGCGGTCGTGTGTGCTTAAATAACGTAGTGGAGGAAGCCGTGACTGAAGCTGACCCTGGCATGCTCCGTCTCGTGCAAGTTTCCAATCAGAAAACTTCATTTTGGCCTTGTGAAACATAGCAGAGGAGGCCTTGACTGAAGCCGACCCCGGCTGCAGACTAAACAGAGCGCCCCGACTGGAGCAAGTTTCTCAAAACAACATCTGACCCCAAACATTGCTATATTAGAGAGGAGGGCCTTTCCCACTCGCAGTCTATCAGACCCCGCCGAGTACCAGAACTTGCAGACTTCCTCCCTATTTCCGTCGTCGCTGGATGAGCATTTATATTATAGCGCTACCCAATCCACTTCTTAAACCGCAACAGACTTACCTGCCATCACAGCACCACGGATGGAGTACCGCTTCACCAGGCGAGCTAGCTGCTTGCAAGAGATTAACACTTTTACCCAAAGGCCCTAATTCTTGCAATTATGAGCACTGCAGCTAGCTCTATATGCTCCACAGAGCGCGACTACGGTAGCACACTTGGATGGGTGTCAGAATATCATCACCATGTTCATGTTCCTCTGAAATAGAAACTGACAATGAATTAAAGCGCGGTAAGAGGCTCTGCTCCTCAGAACCTCACTGCCAACAATGTACCGCGACACCCTACTCCAACATCAGTCATCCCAGTGCTACACAAGAATGACAAGAGTCTGCAGGAGTGTATCAACTAAAGTCTATATCAGTCCTCCAAACCCCACAACAATATATATATAACTGAGATACATGAATAATAACAATCATAATTAAATTCAAAATATTTTTTGTAAACAAAATTTTTTTTTGGAAAAAGGCCCAAGTTCCCAAAGTCAATGTAAACAAAACATCAGGCACATAAAAGGCCCAAAATTAGAACCAATTGAAATGCTATCAAATGAAAAGCTAGATCTTCATAAAGAAAAAACGATATTGGATAGAATATGCAAGACTAAATGGCCTAATACCGCTAGGGTGAGGACGTAACCCTGGGGAAGAAACAGAATAATATTCTGTAATAAATGTTAAACTCCCAAGAAATTTAATAAAAAATTTCAATAAAAAACAGTCAAAAAGCTTAAGAGTTTAACAGGAAGGGTTGATGGAAGGATACGGAAGGAATACTTAACACACAGTGGAATAATCAGTTTTAAAAATGATGACGTCAGGCATATGTCCCGAAATTGGGAAACATAAAATAATTTAAAAAATATAAAGTTACAGCCCTGAACGTCAAAAACCACCGATGAACACTTCCTTCATCCAATAATAGGTCTTGTATCCACCAATTCTTGCCTTGATTTGTGTCTGGCATCCTCAAAAAAGGAGATTTTAAAGCACAGATGTCATTTCAATGTTGATGACTTTTAGGGCCAAACAAAGAATGATGTTGGCACCTATTCTGGTCACTTCCTGATGGCTGCGCATGTGCAGAGAGTAAATGTATGGAGGGCCAGATAAGACTTTTAATTTTCGGTTTTGCAAGCAAATTTTGGGGATTGGGGGGGTTCAAAATTTGTGTTTGGCCCTTGATAACTTAGAGTTAGCACCAGCTAGTCTGGGCCATTGGGTTATAGTATAAAAATATCAAAACAACCTTTAGGGAACTAGGTCTAAATTACATTCGTTATCTTTTCTATTGGGAGTGTTTGTTGAAATTCGTACCGCTGTTCTCTATGGAACAGGGGTAATGTTGCGGTTGGACATGACTGTTTTTTTATATTATCTTATTTTTTTGTGAAGTGACTTTATTTTGCTTTGGACATTTTCATTTTCACACTATACGACGGACGATCGATAATTGTATAACAAAATTTGGAAACTTTTTGAAGCATGACTGATGACTCGATGGGAAAGGAACTAGTCTAAACGGTGCGGGGGAAAAAGTTCCAGCTTGTACATCACCATTTAAAAACAGAAACATTTATGTCATAGTGGCGATTCCATTAAATACAAGGGTTTAAAGTTTAATGGATGTGTAATAAAACATGTTCTAAATCCACAAACTAACAATTCATTAAAATTTGTTACATCTTTGTCATTGTACAAATGCATCAATTCAATGGATGTTGCCAAGCCTGGATTAGATTTGTGCCAGATACACTATGATGATGAGGTAGATCGAATCTACCCAGCGTGGAGTGGAAATGAAGAAGACACCATAGTAAAAATTACAACAAAGTGTTTGTCGTCTGCTTTCGACCAAAATGGATTTGACAAGATTCCAAAATCACTTCACCCAGTTGGCATAATATATATTAAGGCCCCACAAAGTAGATCTTCTGTTTCTCAGGCCATTTTTTTATGAAATTGCATGTGGGTGGGTGTTTTTTAATTTTATCTTTGAAATTTCTTTAATCAAAAGTTCATATTCTTGGTTTGTTTTAAGTTTTGGGTCTCATAATCTACAGAATAATGTGTGTTGGTGTATTTCGGCTCTTGAGTGAAAGAAGGCTTTGCAATGCTTTAACATTGCAAAGCCTCCTTGCACTCAAAGGACAAATTTATCACTTTTAAACTTGGGTAAAATATCAGACATGAACCATTTAATTTTAATTTTATTAAGTTTGCATTGGTTATAAAAAGAGAGTATGTAGCAGTCAAAAGGACCATGCGGGAGGGCCTAAGAAACAGATTTTTAACTTTTTTAGGCCTAAATTATTACCCAAGGACAGGTTTACAACACAAGAGGTCCCAAGGGGCTTGAGAGCGCTCACATGACACTGACAACTATCAACCGAGGGTCCTGATTTGAACAAACCTGCATCTGCCCCATTAAGATAACTGTATACCAAATATCAAAACATTCTGACCGTTGGATCTGAAATTTTTTTAAAAAAAATATTCCTCATATTGAACTAAGTTATAATTCGGGCTCCCATAGGGAGCCCAAATATGAACCAGGGGACTTGGCTTTAATAAATTTGAATCTCGCCTCCCTAACAATACAGTATACCAAATATCAAAAGATTCTTACTGGTGGATGTAAAGAAGAAGATTTTTAAAGAATGTTCCTCATATTGAACTAAGTTAAAAATTCGGTCTCCCACAGGGAGCTCAAATATAAACCCAGAGACTTGGCTTGAACAAACGTGAATCTCACCCCCCTAAGGATGCTGCATACCAAATATCAAAAGACTCTTACTGGTGAATGTGAAGAAGATTTTTAAAGAATGTTCCTCATATTGAACTAAGTTACAATTCGGTCTTCCACAGGGAGCCCAAATATGGACTCAGAGACCTGGCTTGAACGAACTTGAATCACACCTCCCTAAGGATGCTGTATACCAAATATCAAAACATTCTGACTGCTGGATCTTGTACAAGAAGATTTTTAAAGAAAATTCCTCATATTGAACTAAGTTATAATTTGGGCTCCCACAGGGAGCCCAAATATGAACCCAGAGACTTGGCTTGAACAAACATGAATCTCACCCTCCTAAGGATGCTGCATACCAAATATAAAAAGATTCTGATTGGTGGATCTGAAGAAGAAGATTTCTAAAGAATATTCCTCATACTGCACTAATTTAAACATATGGGCTCCCACGGAGAAACCAAATATGGACCCAGGGATTCAATTTCAACACACATGTGAAACAATCTTCCAAAGATGTTATATGTGAAATTTGAAAGCTTTTGGAGCAGTGGTTTGGGAGAAGAAGAGTCTTAAATATTTTCCCTATTACCCACAGTGTTAAAAAATGCTGACTCAGCATTTTTTCAAAGTCCCTAAACAGTACCCTATGATAAAACCGACAGCAATTTTTTTTTTGGACCATTCAATTCTGTTGGTCCTAATGAAGCTTCACACCAAATAAGAATTCTAAGAGCCATGTAGTTTAGGAAATATGGGCATTTGAAATTTTTTCTATTTTTAGCTCCTGTGGTTCCCACGGGGCATTTTGAAAAAAATATTTGGCATAAATCAAGTACTTATGACCTATTAATACTTCATATCAAATTTGGTTCAAATCGGCCTCTCGGTTTGGAAAGTTAAAAAATTTATAGTAATTTATATATTTTTTATACTTACCAATGACCCAGACTTAGCTGGTGCTAACTCCAACAAAACCAGGGCCAAACACAAATTTTGCCCCCCAATCCCCAAAATTTGCATCCAAAACAAAAAGAAATCATGTCCTAAAGGACCTCCATAGTACGCCTCTACTGCGCATGCGCAGTGACGCAGTCGTCCCGAAATTGGCGCCAATTATCATTCTTACTGGCAGTGCCTGGTCAGCGCTATGTACTCAGCGGGGAGGCAAGATTTCCCAACTCCAGGGAGGGCCATCCCCGTCTGGGTCATTGGTAAGTATAAAAAATATATAAATTACTATAAATTTTTTAACATTTTTATACTGTACCAATGACCCAGACTTAGCTGAATAGTAAACAGGCTGGAGGGCCTAGGACATAGAGGAAAATCCAATAAGCTCAACTATATAGTAAAGAGGTAACCCCTTAAGGAGAAAAGGAGTATTAGGCTTTACATGTATCTTTCTTATTTAATATTAAATTAGAAAGATACACTACCCTTAATAATTGAGCACAATAACATTCATGTTCTCTATTAACATCCAGTGTAACCCTTATACTAATTATTTTTAAAGCAAGCCAATAAATAAAGTAGTCCAGAGAATTGAGACTCTTTATAATCATTTAAAAGTGTCCGAGTATTGTATATTAAAGCCCGTTTGACACTTGACATATACAAATGCTTCACACCGAGCTACACTTTAAAAATAAGACATGAATGAATTTAAACATTAATATTACACTTTAAAACCATCCCGGAAGCGACTCAGAAATACTGACTTGGAGGAGGCATTCCCTTGCTTTTCACTATAAAGCAGGTGACCTAAGGGAACACCCGCCCCCCCCCCCCCCCCCCCCCCCCCCCTTCCCCTTGCCCTGGGTCAAATAGCCCAGAGCGAAGAGGGCAGCCGGACGGAGTCACTGCCGGAACAGAAAGCCTGCATAACTATAGTTGCAACTGTTTAGTGGACGACATTCTGAGCAACAGATAACGGACCTAAACAATGCAGGTCTCCAGAAATGGACTCAATATTTCTGAGATAAAAATTCGTAAATGTGGATGGCTGAGACCAATAAGCAGCCTTCATTAAATCTGTAATAGCAACACTATTAGCATAAGCCCAGGAAGTAGAAAGAGCTCTTACTTCATGAGCAGAAATCTTAAGCACAGACTGCTGAGAAGAAGATAAATCTTCATAAGCAGTACGGATAGTTAACTGAATCCATCTAGCAATAGAACGGACTGAAATGTCCTTTCTATTAGGCATCAAAGACAGAAAGAAACGTTTTCGTCCCTTTCTGATAAACTGAGATCTCTGTTTATAGATACGTAGTGCTCTAACAGGACAGAGTAAAGGCCTACGCCCGTCTGAAGACGGAAGAGCCTTAATAACAATAGGTTCCGGATATTTATTAGGAGCCTGATTCTTAGCTAAAAAACCCACATTAGTAGTGAAGGTGATAGTGTTCCCAACACTACGATAATGAGAATCATCCACCGATAGTGCATGAAGCTCACTGACTCTTCTGGCAGAAGAGAAAGCTAAGAGAAAAGCTGTCTTATAAGATAAGAATTTGAAATCTACTGTCCCAAGAGGTTCAAATGGCTTTTCCTTCAATTTAAGGAGAACCCAAGCTAAATTCCACTTAGGAATTAATCTAAGAGTTCTGGGTCTATTTATCGAAAAGTTTCTAACCAACTTCGATAAAGAGACGTTAGATCCAATTTGTAAACTATCATGATGTGCATAGGTATCAGATAACATAGATCTATAACCCTTTATAGTAACAGGCTGCAGTTTGATTTCGTCAAACAAGTATACTAGAAAGTTTGCAATGTCTGGTATAGAGGGATCAAATATATCTACAGAATGATCCCTACACCAACGACGAAAAACCTTCCACTTAGCCGCATAGTTTAGCGAAGAGGAGGTCCTCCTACAGTTAGAAATCGCGTCCACTGCTCGTCCTGTAAAGTGCTTGCCATGCAAGAAGGACCGCACAACGGAAAAACGTGAAAGTTGAGACCTTGCGGGTTGTGATGGAGTTGGCGCGATTTCCCCTGCGAAAGAAGATCCTCTCGTGGAGGAAGCTTCCGCGGTAGGTCCCACAACAGACACCTGAGTAGATTTATCCACGGTCTCTGTGGCGACAGAGATGCTACCAACAGAATCTTGCATTGAGATTGTTTTATCTTTAGCAATACTTGTTGAATTAACGGCGCTGGAGGATACGCATATCCTATCATTCCGTCCCAAGGGATCGACAGAGCGTCTACTGCAAATGCTCTTGGATCCGGACACGGAGACACATACGTCTGCAACTGATTGTTGAGATGTGTCGCAAATAAGTCTATCATTGGCCGTTCCCATTGGTAGCAAATCTGATTGAATACTTGTTTGTTGAGAGTCCACTCCGACGGCAACAAGCGACCCTTTCGTGAAAGGGAGTCTGCTAGCACATTCAGACGACCCGGTATGTGACGGACCGAAAGAAGAACGTGATGTTCTAACGCAAACAGAAGGATTCTTTCCGTTAGATTGAACAACGGAACTGAATGAGTGCCTCCCTGATTCCGTATATACGCCACTACTGTCGTATTGTTGGATAGGATTTGGACATGAGCATCGTGAATAATGTCCATCCAGTGACGTAACGCAAGCCAAATTGACATCATTTCCTTGATGTTTATGTGCTTGCACAGGAATTGCGGATCCCAAAGACCCTGGCATCTCGAATCCGTTGGGATTAATGATGCACCCCAACCTGTTTGACTGGCATCCGTCATAACGGTAAAACTCGGATCCGGCAACTGCAGCGGAACTCCTTGAGTTAACCACTGAATGTTTGCCCAAGTCTGAATCTCTTGTTTCACTTGATCTGACAAGAGAACGTCTACATCGAGCGAATGAATTTTCACACTCCAATTCTGAGTCAGGAAAATTTGAAGAGGACGTGTGCGTAGCCGCCCCATCGGAATGAGATCCGCGGCGGCTCCGCACAGACCTATCAGTCTCATAAATTCTCTCGCCGTGACTTTGTCTGCGTGCAGACAATAGCGAGCGTAACAACTGACTAATTTCGCTCTGGTTAACGGCAGACGAACGAGATTGTTGTGCGTCTCGAAGCTCATTCCCAGATGAGTGAATGACTTGGACGGCACCAGATCCGACTTCTCCTCGTTTACTATAAAACCGAGACGTCGGAGCAATAGAAGAAGATTCTGAACATCGTTCTGAAGCGTTAACTCGTTGCCGTACCTCTGAAGAATGTCGTCCAGGTAGGCCGACGTTACCGCAGACGAATGAGCTCCGAAGTAGATCATTACCGAGTTCATTACCCGAGTGAAAGCCCAGGGTGCTAGATTCAATCCGAAGCACATGGCCCGGAACTGATACACCACTCCTAGGACTGCGAAGCGTAGATACTTTCGGAATGTCGGATGTACCATGACGTGAAAGTACGCATCTTTGAGATCTATGCTCGTTGCATAATCGTTCACCCCGAATACTCGCTCTTACCGATCGAATCGTCTCCATATAAAACTTCGGAGCGACGATCAGCTTGTTTATCCAGCTCAAATCTATGACTGGACGGAACGAGCCGTCTGGTTTCGGAACCAGAAACAGATGGCTGTAGAATCCCAGAGATTCCTGGTTTTCTACGACCTCTACCGCGTTCTTCATTAAAAGAGACTGCACCTCTGATAACAGAGCGTCTCTTTTCTGTGGATTTGACGGAAGATGAGTCCACTTTGGACTTCGAGTTAATGGAGGCTTTCGTTTGAAGGATATCTTTAGACCTTCCGAAGTCACTCCTCTCACCCAAGGGTCGTCCGTAATCGACGCCCACTCTTGTGAAAAACTCGACAACCTTCCGCCAACCGGAACGCGATAGAGGTTTAAGCCATCACCTCCTGGACCTGCGAGGCCTGCGGTAGGAGAAACCACGTCTTCCACGACCCGCACCTCGCCTCGTCGACCTCGGGGCGTCCGACCGATTGTCCCGGCCTGAAGGACGTCCCGAACGAGAGTCGCTATCCTGACGGTCTCTCGAATAAGACCAAGAGGACGCACCGGAACCTCTATAGGAACCTCTCTTGGGTGCATTAGACCCAGAAGTGCCTGTCTTATTCGTGTCTGCTGTATCCGACTTTTTAGGAGCCGATCTGAACAACAGAGAATCATTAGCTTTCTTTTTAATTTTATCATAAATAGCGGAAAGCTTGCCGTCAAAGAGAAGTTCTCCTGAGACCGAAGCGACTCTAAGAGAGTTCTTCACCTTAGAATCCACTAGTGTGGATGTAGCTAGGGCTGCGTCACGTCTAACCAACTCCAGATTTGCCACTGAAAGGGCGGAGTTACACGTGGAATAAGCTACTGCCCTTGAAAGAAGTCTTAAAGAGGATTGTATATCCTGAAACTCTTCCCCTTGAAGGCGCAGTGATAACGCCTTAGTAAGGTGATCTGCGTAAGATAAGGCATCTAAATTGGCTCTGTTAGACGCAATAGCTGTTTCCAACACCGCGGTTGGAATAGAAGCTGACGACGGTAATGATAGCTCTAAGTCTTCCGCCTCGTCGTCCATACGCAGAGGAACTCTCGGTATACCCTGTCCTGCCGTATCGAATTTATTCCTTGCATTAATGAAAGGCAGGTTAAGAGTATTAGCGGACAAGAAACCTGCTTTCTCCGTCCTGGAAGCAAGTTTAAATATAGCGTCGTTCAATAATTCAAATGTTCTTGCAACATTATTGGACTGCGACGGAAACTCGGGAGCGATGTCCCTGAACCGCTCAAAAAATTCAGAGTCCAATGACGCTATAATTCTCTTGTCCGGAAGCGCAGCAGTCTGGCCCGACGGAACAACTTGAGGGAGAAAGTGCCGGATGAAGTCCACGGCAGCTTTATGTTGTTCCGAAAGGGATAGCTCCAATTCATCCGTATCCCTTTCACCATCCGGTCGGACCTCCCGATGTTCCCGGTCGTCCGCCCCTGATGCTTCGGCGGAGCGTACCGACCCAGCGCCGTCGGATAATTCTCGATCCGACACCGTTTCTGTCGGCTGCTGGGATGCTGCGATAAGCTGTGCTATCTGCACAAGAATGTCCGACGTCGAGACCTGCGGAGGCGCAGTCTTTCGCTGCTTCGCCGTGGGCAGCTCCGCATCAGATGGCTCCCGCATACTTTTCCTATGCGAACGTCCGGAGTCCATCGGTCTCGAATCCCTGGCTGCCGGATGGTGTGACCTGGTCGCCGAAGAATCCTTCATCGGCGAAGCTGGTAAAATATCGGCGGTCACGCAGCCAAGGTGCGGTCGTGTGCGCTGACGAGAAGAGGAAGCCTTAACAGTCTCTGCGGACTGCTTACACAACGGAGCGTCCCGAGCGACGGACGTATGCTCCGCTAAAGACACATTTTGTACCACAACATCTGGTCCCAGATGTTGTTGTACGAGAGAGGGACCTCTCTCGCTCGCGGCCCGGCTGGACCTTGACGAGCTAGGAACCGGACTAAAAGGCTTCCTCCGTTCTCGCTTACTATCCGCCGTCACTGGGTGTGCATCTATTATGTTTATAGTGCTCGCATCACCCAAAATTTCCTCTTGGACCGCATCGGACGAACCCGGCTGCCGAACCATTCAGTGAATGGACGCTGCACCGGGCGAGCTAGTGGACGACATTTGTCTAATCTCCATGAGCACTTTTGCCGCTAGCTCTGAATTCATTTGTGACGACGGACGCACACTTGAAGAAGATAACATGGAAACATCACCCTGTTCTGGTTCCTCTGAAATAGAAACTGAGAGAGTAGAGTGACCTTGTGGAGAAAGAGCCGGCATCGCTCTTTCTCCAGAAACAACATATCGTGACACACGTTTCCAATGTTTCTCATCCCAATGTTCACATATAGGACAGGGATTAATGCGAGAACACTGACTACAATTAATACAATGATCATGAAAGTCAGAGGAAGATTTCTTCCTATTACAATTTGAACAATGTCCCTTCATTGTGAAAGAACAACAATAAGTCCTAGTTACTCGCAAAAACCCCTGACACAAAGATACATAATAACATGATCCATTAATAAATGAAAAAACAATTGCAAAACAAAATAATTTTGAAAAAATATTTTTTCAGAGAAGCCCAAGTTGCTGAAAAGTAACGTTGAGCCCCAATGGATCCGATGGCAAAGTGTGGTCAAAAATTTTAAATTTATATAAAATAATTAATGAGACACTTTCGGATAATATAAATGTATCTTATAATGAGATAAACTACCACAAAGGCAAACAGCCCCCCTCAAAAAAGGCTGTTGCCAATGAAAACAAACAGTGTAAACACACTAGAAAACATGACTCCAGGCACTGAAAAAACTGGCCCGGAATCAGTCATCAATTACACTCTATCTGATGCAAAACAGAGACTCCCAGGGGAGAATCTGTAGAACATCAGATGGAAGATGCAGAACACAAACGTTATACACCCATGGGTGAAAACGTAACTATGGGGAAAATAACAGAAAACATTCTGTAACCAAGCAACTCTCCCAGGAAATTTTAGAAATGAAACTTCTCAAAAATATGCCAAAAGCATGGGAGAATTGCCAGGGGGGACTTTAGAAGGCTAGGGGAGAGGAAACACTGAATAAGCAGTGCAACAATTAGCAAGAATGACAACAAGAGGCCCATGCCTCGAAAATAGGCAACTTAACATAATTTCATCAAAAAATTTTAAGTACAGCCCTGATTATTTTTTGCCACTTCTTTTTCCTCTCCTCCTTCTATCCTCCTTAGAATCACATTTTCTCCAAAAATTACGTGTCTGGCATCCTTCAAACTGAGATTTACAAGCACAAAGATCAGTGAGATGTTGACTGATGAAGGGCCAAACAGAGAATGATAATTGGCGCCAATTTCGGGACGACTGCGTCACTGCGCATGCGCAGTAGAGGCGTACTATGGAGGTCCTTTAGGACATGATTTCTTTTTGTTTTGGATGCAAATTTTGGGGATTGGGGGGCAAAATTTGTGTTTGGCCCTGGTTTTGTTGGAGTTAGCACCAGCTAAGTCTGGGTCATTGGTACAGTATAAAAATATAAAAATTTTGGGCAGGGCAAAAATTCTTGTCCCTCCTGTAACAATGACAAATATTACCCCTCAAACTTCTCTTGAACAAAACTTGAGTCTACGCCTCAAAAGGAAGATGTATTCCAAACATCAAGTCTCTGCTACAGCTGGTTCATGAGAAGTTTTTTTTTAAAAATTGAGGCATTTTTTTTCTTCCATCCCCTCATCAATAAGAGCAGAAACCCAATTTGAAGAAAAACCCAAATGCCCCTATATAACCACTACTCATGTGAAATTTCATTAAAATGTGGCCAGTGGTTTGGGAGACAAAGATCTAAACACCACCTTCCTGACGGACGATGGACAAAAAGTGATCAGAATAGCTCACCCTGACTTTCAGTTAGGTGAGCTAAAAAGGATCATGACTACTGTGAGTTATTTGGTGTGATGTATCGCATCTCGTTGAGGACCTTCACCAAGCATTAACTGGTAGAGCGCTAACTTTTTTTTAAGTTATCAAAATTTGTTCACATGTCTTTGCTTCATTACAATTTGTGGGAGAGTGCCTCAAGGCACTCTCCCACAAATTGTAACAAGGCAAATCCAAAGAGACTAAATAATTTTACTTTTAGGATAATACAATGCATATCTACTGGATATGAAGCCTTGAAGATATGGTACCTGCACTTCAGAATAAAGCCGAAATATCGGCTTCCAGCACTCTACAAGTTATAGCAATACAGAACACCAGAAAATTTCACTGTACTGATAATCCCTATTTATCAATATTTTTTCTTGGTTCTAAGAACTTGAAAAGTTATAAATAAGTTGTATAAGGTTAAAGAGTAGAGTTTTGATATCCTAGGGTGCTGTGTGTGATCTCATTTTAATGATTCCAAAACATATTTGAAAACTGAGTTCCAATTGCGACAACGAAACTGACTGAGATCTTATCATTGTGTTGATGCTCCCATCATCAATGGTGAGAGCAAAATATTCATCAGTCACATCTGTCTTTAAATAAAGACACTTCAAAATATAATCTTTTCAGAATATCTCCATCAGAAAGTTTCACAAAAGAGATACAAACATTATCTACAGTAAGGCAACCAACCTTTTGGCCAGTTGAGAAGTCTCTCCAGTGTCTCAAAATGTTCCGATGTTTCCTTTTTACCCGTCATTAGACTCGCCAAGTCAGTTAATGAGGAATCTGGTATTTTTTCTTCCATTCCACCATTTATCTCTTTCAATTTGTCTGCAAGTGAACAAATTGCAAAGAAGATCAGTAAGAAGAAAATAAAGAAAGGAATACATGGGCCTCATAAAAAAATTACCTTTGGTTCTCAACCAATTAATTTTTCAAATCTATGAGGAAGAGATTGCCAGAAGCAAATATGTTGGCTCCATTCCAAAGTGCAAGTAAGTACCATAACTTCATATTCTGTGAATGTGATTCACATTATCTTTGAAGTGAATTTATTAAATCTTTTAGTAATCTGTATATCTCTGTCTTGTTACAAGGGAGAGTAAAGACATATGCTAAAATTTTGACAAGCAAAGTTTTTTAGTATTCTACCAGTTGTTAATAATGAAATCTGAAATACATTTGTGTTCAGTCATATTTATGCACCTTTTTCAAAACATAAATACCATCCTCATAATATTTGAGTTATTTTTTGCAGAATATAGCTGCAAGCTGGATGTTTACAAAACAAATATAACTAGAACTATCACTGAAGGTGATTAATACCCCCGCTTTGGGTTTTTAGAGGAATGCACTTCTGATCATGTAGGCGAAGGCCATAAGGAAATGTATACATAAAGATCATTTTTTGTTGTTGAAATTTGTATTTGCATGTGGCCTTCCACAGAACAGCACTGAATACTTAAAGAGCCCACACATATATGGTTTACATTTGGAAAAACACATTTACAATGTGCAACATGTATTCAAAATCGGTTCATTAATGTAGGAGGAGTTGCACACACAAGAATCCCATTTGAAAACCCATAATAAATCCAAGTTAAAGGGAGATAACCTGGTTAAAATTGTCACAGATCAAAAATCTGGGAATATGCGTATGTTCACTTAGTTGTGATAATGTTTGAAAGGTTTCGTCAAAATTGATTGATAAATGTAGGAGGAGTTGCACGCACAAGAATTTCATGTAGAAACACATAATAAATCTAAGTTAAAGGGAGATAACCTAGTTAAAATTGCCACAACTAAAAAATTTTGGAATATGCGCATGTTCACTTAGTAGTGATGATGTCTGTAAACTTTCGTCCAAATTGATTGATAAATGTAGGAGGAGTTGCGCACACAAGAATTTCATGCAGAAACCCATATTAAATCAAATTTCAAGAGAGATAACCTGGTTAAAATTGTCGCAGATCAAAAAGTTTGGAATATGCACATGTTCACTTAGTAGAGATGATGTTTGAAAGGTTTCATCAAAATCGGTTCATTAATGTAGGAGGAGTTGCGCACACAAGAATTTGTTCGGATGGAAAGACACAATAAATCTAAGTCAAAGGGAGATAATCTGGTTAAAATTGTCGCAGATCAAAAATCTTGGAATATGCACATGTTCACTTAGTAGTGATGATGTCTGAAAAGTTTTGTCCAAATTGATTGATAAATGTAGGAGGAGTTGCATGCACAAGAATTTCATGTAGAAACCCATAATAAATCTAAGTTAAAGGGAGATAACCTAGTTAAAATTGCCACAGCTCAAAAATGTTGGAATATGCGCATGTTCACTTAGTAGTGATGATGTCTGTAAACTTTCATCCAAATTGATTGATAAATGTAGGAGGAGTTGCGCACACAAGAATTTCATGCATAAACCCATATTAAATCAAATTTCAAGAGAGATAACCTGGTTAAAATTGTCGCAGATCAAAAAGTTTGGAATATGCACATGTTCACTTAGTAGAGATGATGTTTGAAAGGTTTCATCAAAATCGGTTCATTAATGTAGGAGGAGTTGCGCACACGAGAATTTGTTCGAACGGAAAGACATAATAAATCTAAGTCAAAGGGAGATAACCTGGTTAAAATTGTCGCAGATCAAAAATCTTGGAATATGCGCATGTTCACTTAGTAGTGATGATGTCTGAAAAGTTTTGTCCAAATTGATTGATAAATGTAGGAGGAGTTGCGCACACAAGAATTTCATGTAGAAACCCATATTAAATCAAAGTTCAAGAGAGATAACCTGGTTAAAATTGTCGCAGATTAAAAAGTTTGGAATATGCACATGTTCACTTAGTAGAGATGATGTTTGAAAGGTTTCATCAAAATCGGTTCATTAATGTAGGAGGAGTTGCGCACACAAGAATTTGTTCGGATGGAAAGACACAATAAATCTAAGTCAAAGGGAGATAACCTGGTTAAAATTGTCGCAGATCAAAAATCTTGGAATATGCGCATGTTCACTTAGTAGTGATGATGTCTGAAAGGTTTTGTCCAAATTGATTGATAAATGTAGGAGGAGTTGCGCACACAAGAATTTCATGTCCGGAAAGACGTACGGACGGACGGACGGACAGACGGACGGACGGACGGACGGACGGACGGACGGACGTACGGACGTACAGGGCGATTCCTATATAGCCCCCACTTCTTCGAAGCGGGGGTATAATGAATAGACGACACTATATTTTAACCATGCTTTGTTGCAAATATAAGTGCAAATAAATATACATCAATTAAGGCCCTGCAAATATTCGGTATTCAAAATGATATTCGATTTGAAGGCAGTATTTGATTCAAATTAAATTCGGCAATTGGTGCTGAATATCTAACAAATATCTCCAATTATTCTTGCAATCTTTCTCTCTGTCAAAATACACCAGATATCGGTGATAGAAAAGCGTATTTTAAAAATAGGTACATATCAGCTTAAAAATGGATTCCATCTCACTCAACTCCACATTCAGTGCCGATGATGGATTTATCTGTCACGCGTACTTCCTATTTCATGTACCAGCAACGTTAACCATTCTAATAAATTTGATTTGATATTTCATTTGATTCGTGAATAGTGAATAGTATTTGATTCGGTATTCGATTTGATCGCATTCGAATATTTGCAGGGCCCTAACATCATCAATTAAAAACAGTACAAGAGGCGCCAGGGGGCCTGAGGGCACTCACCTGACATGGTAGTCTAAATATCAAACCAGGGACTTGACTTGAATAAGCTGCATACGCCCCTCCTAAGAAAAGCATATATCAACTAGATGAAGCGATTGTGCCCACACAATACACAGAATTTTCCTTCTATTTTCAGTTCCTGCACTTTTACGTCCCAAAATTGAGATAAACGCACAAAAAACAGATTTTTTTTATATTTTTGTTCAGAAATTTTCGAAGTCCCAAACAAAATATTTTCAGACTAATATTTTTTTTTTCTTTTTCGTCCCACCCGGACCCCAAATTTTCAGGGTAAAAATTTTTTTTTTTTTTTCTCTTAAAATTGACCAAAATGCATAAAAACAAAAAACTCATTTCCAGATTTTGGTCCAAAATTTTCTAAGTCTCACCCAGACCCCAAATTTTCAGTGTAAAGAAAAAAAAATTTTTGGTCTTAAAATTAGAGATGAGCCGATTAGTAAAATGCCCCATCAGATGAATGCCGATTATTTTAGACAACAATTGGCCGATACTGAATGCCGATGTCAGATGGTTTCTTTATTATTCAAGCTTACTGCAGAAGCTGGCTGATTTACAGTAATCAGGATTTAATTAACGTGCCATTAATCCTCATCAACCCGGAAGATAACACACTTTTAATACTCACTTAAATAAGTTAAATAACAGACATCAAAAGGTTAATTTTATGTCAATGAAGCACCATCAGTGCAGTATATTTTTGATTTAAAACAAGTGTTTGACCACTAAGGTGGTATTAGTCCCCTACGGCGATTTTGTGACATAAGGCGTTTTTGTCACAGAAGACAAAGTATATAAGCATAAAGATTGGATTTTGAAAAAAAAATATTGAGCATGCATAATCCCCTCACAACCCTTTATCCATGTACCATATATGAAAGGCGTAGCTTGAACCATGTTGGAGGGAGGGGTGGTAACATAAAATAGAGAAAAAAGCTTAAAAAACACAACAATAATGGCCGCCATTCTGCCATCTTGGATTTTGAAAAATAAATATTGACTGTGCATCATCCCCTCAGAACCATTTATTCATGTACCAAATATGAAAGGTGTAGCTTGAAGCATATTAGAGGGAGAGGTGGTAACATAAAAACAGAGACAGACAGACAGACAGACAGACAGACAGACAGACAGACAGACAGACAGACAGACAGACAGACAGACAGACAGTGCATAATCCCCTCACAACCCCTTTAGCCATGTACCATATATGAAAAGTGCAGCTTGAACCATGTTGGAGGGAGCAGTGGTAACAAAAAATAGAGAAAAAAGCTTAAAAAATACAACAGAAATGGTTGCCATGGCGCCATCTTGAATTTTAGAAAACAAATATTAAACGTGCAACATCCCATTACAACCCTCTATCCATGTGCCAGATATAAAAAGTGTAGCTTGAACCATGTTGGAGTGAGGGGTGGTAACATAAAATAGAGAAAAAAGCTTAAAAAACACAACAAAAATGGCCGCCATGCTGCCATCTTGGATTTTGAAGAAAAAATATTAAACGTGCATCATCCCCTCCCAACCCTCTATCCATGTACCAAATATGAAAGGTGTAGCTTGAACCATGTTGGTGGGAGGGGTGGTAACATGAAAATAGAGATAAAAAGCTTAAAAAACACAACAAAAATGGCCGCCATTCCACCATCTTGGATTTTGAAAAACATAAAAACAATTTTTTAGCGTGCATCATCCCCTCAGAACCATTTATCCATGTACCAAATATGAAAGGTTTAGCTTGAACCATGTTGGTGGGAGGGGTGGAAACATGAAAATAGAGAAAAAAAGCTTAAAAAACACAACAAAAATGGCCGCCATTCCGCCATCTTGGATTTTGAAAAAAAAAATTTGAGTGTGCATCATCCCCTCAGAACCATTTATCAATGTACCAAATATGAAAGGTGTAGCTTGAACCATGTTGGTGGGAGGGGTGGTAACATGAAAATAGAGAAAAAAAAGCTTAAAAAACACAACAAAAATGGCCGCCATTCCGCCATCTTGGATTTTGAAAAAAAAATTTTGAGCGTGCATCATCCCCTCAGAACCATTTATCCATGTACCAAATATGAAAGGTGTAGCTTGAACCATGTTGGTGGGAGGGGTGGTAACATGAAAATAGAGAAAAAAAAGCTTAAAAAACACAACAAAAATGGCCGCCATTCCACCATCTTGGATTTTGAAAAAAAAATTTTGAGCGTGCATCATCCCCTCAGAATCATTTATCCATGTACCAAATATGAAAGGTGTAGCTTAAAGCATGTTGGAGGGAGAGGTGATAACATAAAAAACAGACAGACAGACGGACAGACAGACGGATGGACGGACAGACGGATGGAGTGCAATCCTATAGTCCCCTTACGGTTCCCGTAGGGGACTAATAAACAGCTAACAACTAAGTCGAGAACTTATCACGTGCACCGTCATGGTAAATTGTGTTCTGAACTTTTGATGCAGTTTAAATCAACACTGGCAACAATTCATTTCAAAGTCGGGTCTTTGCTGATGACGTGAGTGGCCGGATTATACACGAGTTTGGGCGAGTTCAGACGGGACAGGGTCAGGTTGTTTGTATCTGATAGAGTCTTACTGATCGAGAATTCAGTTAATTCACTCGTCTCAGCCCCCCCCCTACCACCCCCCACCCCCCCCCCCCCCCCCACCTCCCAACAGCTTTCACCTTGGTTGACCAAAAGACACAACTCACAACTACCGTCCGAAGTTATAAATCTTCTCAAAAGCGTGAATACCACATTTCCTGTGTGCCTAAAATTGAAAAATAGGCAGAAGGAAAATTGATATTTACATGATAGCGGTTTTTCACGCTTGAATGTATATAAATATATTTGGAAGAAAATGTTTTGTGAAAATCAAAAGCCGTCGTTGGAACCACATGTTTTAAAGTGGCAGTTTCTTTTCGGTAAACCCATATATGGGATCGTGTCACACGAGTCATGACGTTGCACTGCATTATCTATTTTTATCAAGTGCTCCACACATTTCAACATGAGAAAAATTCAGTGGCTTTGTGTTGATAAATCCCACCCGGGCACCACGAATGGCCCAATATTAAACTTATTGCACCACCCAAACCTCTCACAGTTAACACGGATTACTAATATTGAGGAATTATCTGTCCAATATGGGAATAAAGAATGCCATTATATATTTACACAGTTATTTATCCGTACACAGTTACACAATCAAAATCTTTAATATAATATTCTGCCTTTTCTTTCAAGACCCATCACTTACCTGATATCAGTAACAGATGAGTGACATACTGATCACTTGCCACTGGTTGTCCCACGAAGGGGAAGAAAGTTAACTGCAGATCATCCAAAACACTTTCACTGAGTGTCAGACAATTGGCGAGGGCCGATGTTGAACCATCGAGTGCCGATGGTGAACCGATGGGCACTTATCGGCCAAGTGCCGATGTTACACCGATTAATCATCTCATCTCTGCCAAAAATTGACCGAAACGCATAAAAAACCAAAAAACTCATTTCCAGATTTAGGTCAAAAATTTCAAAGTCCGGACCAGAACCCCAAATTTTCAGCCTAAATATGAACCCAGGGACTTGGCTTGAACAAACTTGAATCTCACCCCCCTAAGGATGCTGCATACCAAAAATCAAAAGATTCTTATTGGTAGATCTGAAGAAGAAGATTTTTAAAGAATATTCCTCATACTGTACTAATTTAAACATTTGGGCTCCCCTAGAGAGCCCAAATATGGACCCAGGGAATTCATTTCAATAAACATGTGAAACAATCTTCCAAAGATGTTATATGTGAAACTTGAAAGCTTTCGGAGCAGTGGTTTGGGAGAAAAGTAGTGTTAAATGTTTTTCCTATTACCCACAGTGTTAAAAAATGCTGACTCAGCACTTTTTCAAAAGTCCCCAAAAAGTACCCCATGATAAAACCGATAGCATTTTTTTTTAACCATTCCATTCTGTTGGTCCTAAGGAAGCTTCACACCAAATAAGAATTCTCAGTGCCGTGTAATTTTGGAGATATGGGCATTTTAATTTTTTTTCTATTTTTAGCTCCTGCAGTTCCCATGGGGCGACAGGAAAAAAAATTTGGGCATAAATTAAGTACTTATGACCCAATAAGCCCTCATATCAAATTTGGTTCAAATCTGCCTCTCGGGTTGGAAAATAGAAATTTTGGGTGGGGCAAAAATTCTTGCCCCTCCCATAACAATGGCAAATACAGCCCCACAAACTTCTCTTGAACAAATCTGAGTCTACACCTCAAAAGGAAGCTGCACACCTAAAATAAAGTCTCTGCTACTGCTGGTTCATGAGAAGAAGATTTTTTAAGATTTAGGCACACTTTTTGGGCATGGCCCTACTAAGGGGTAAGGCAACTTGATTTGAACAAAATCAAATTGAGATGTCATAACAAACTATTATCTCAAATATCAATTAAATTGGTTCAGCGGTTTGGGAGGAGAAGATGCAAACACCATGTTCACGGACGATGGATGGTGAGTGATCACTTTTGCTCTCCTGACTGAAAGTCAGGTGAGCTAAAAATGTTATAGACTCTGGATTTCATACTAATGCTGGAAGACACTGTAAGTCAATAAAAACATTCAACCAGGATTCAATTTCAATGAGAGGTTGCCTGAGAACCCAAACCATTTTTCTGGCCTTTAGGTTTGAAACTACAAATTCAGTTACTTGATGTTCTCAATGTGACTATTTTTCTATTTGTATGCATAACTTGTTGGATTTCTGTCCATTTACTTATACCCTTGATCACCATAACATTTCGTACAGACAATTTTTTTTCTGGTTTCAATAAATGTCCCTAAACTTATTCACTTTACAGCCATACCCAGCCCTCACTACTGACATCCAAATTTTATTATTTTTATCGAATTTTACTTCCCAAACATAGCTTTGAAGAGTTACATGAAATTTAAATTATTCCCGCAAAAAGTAATTCAATTAATGCAAAAATTCAACTAATCAGAATTTGTTTTTCACTTAATTGGACTATTCAACTAATCCAAATTTGTTTTTCAATTAATGGGAATATTCAACTAATCAGAATTTGGTTTTTAATTAATCGGAATATTGAACTAATCAGAATTTGTTTTTCAATTAATGGGAATATTCAACTATTAGAATTTGTTTTTCAATAAATGGGAATATTCAACTAATCAGAATTTGGTTTTCGATTAATGAGAATATTCAACTAATCAGAATCTGGTTTTCAATTAATGGGAATATTTAACCAACCAGATTTGGTTTTCAATTAATGGGACTATACAACTATCAGAATTTGGTTTTCAATTAATGGGAATATTCAACTGATCAGAATTTGTTTTTCAATTAATGGGAATATTCAAGTGATCAGAATTTGTTTTTCAAATAATGGGAACAATGAACTACAGAATTTGTTTTTTAATTAATGGGAATATTCAACTAATCAAAATTTGTTTTTCAAGTGATGGGAATCTGAATTTGTTCATGGTAGCTAAATTTGTTATTCTCATTATATTCTTTTTTTTCCGAATGTCACAAAAATGTCAACAAAACCATATCATATTTCCCTTACTGGAATGAGCTTGGCATGCTCATTCCAATGAGGGGTCACATTATATGGTTTCAGTGAAATTTTCTGAAATTTTTTTTTAATTCAAGTTCTCAATTTGAAAATTTTGTGGATGGTGGCAGATTCGTTAGTTGTAGGGTTGAATCCCTTTGGCCTTTTATCCTTGTGTGATTTGTCATGAAAATCCACCCTGCCATTATAGAGTTATGACCAAGACACAATGTTCGAGATGAACACATTGACATATGGACAAACAGAAGGACAGACAGAATGAACAGAGAGTCAGTGGATGGATCTGGTGGTGTCAAATGACACACATTCCCTTTGTTCTTAACTCTTTTGTGAAGTTCCATAGATATACACCCAGCTGTTCATTATAAAGATGTTCGAGATGAACAGATTGACATATGGACATATGGACAAACAGAAGGACAGACAGAATGAATTGATAGTCAGTTGGGTGGACCTGATGGTGTCAAATGACACACCTTCCCTTTGTTCTTTACTCTTTTGTGAAGTTCCATAGAAATACAGCCAGCTGTTCATTATAAAGTTAAGGCCAAAATAAATTTTTTCTTAAGATTTTGAGTTTTCATAATCAAGTGATATTGGTGGTGCACACACCTTCCCTTTTTCCTTTACCCTTGTGAGAAGTTTCGTGGAAATCCATCTAGGCATTATAGAGTTTTATAGTGTTATGAACTTATGACTACTTGAGGCACAATTTTCCAGATGGAAAGACAAAACTATTTTAAAATACTGAGTTTTCATAATCGTGTGACCTTGACCTGTTTAATTTGTACTTGTCGGTGCTGCACAGCACACCTTCCCTTTGCCCTTTACACCAGTTTAAAGTCTCCTGAAATCCACCCAGCCATCATAGATTTGTGACACTGACACTATTTTCCAGGCGGACAAACAAAATTTTTTTCTAGGATTTGAGTTTTCATAATCCTCTGACCTACACCTTTGTCATTCAGCCCCATTGATGCTGCACAACACACCTTCCCTTTGTACTTAACCATTGTGAGAAGTTTCATGAAAATCTACCCATTCATCTTAGAATTATGACTGATAAACAATTTCCTGGACGGACCAGAACAGACAAAATATTTTAGAGATTTGAATTTTCATAATCATGTGACCTTGACCTTTGTCAATCAGACCTGGTGTTGCTTCTCAACACATCTTTTCTTTGTCCTTCACCTTTGTGTAAAGTTTTGTGAATCTCCACCGTCATTATTGTGATGCTTCCAGATGCACAAAATTGAGATGGATGGATGAACTGATAGACAGATAGAAGAATGGATGGATGAAAGGATGGACAACCCAAATTTTAGACACCTCTCTTTGGAGGCATAAAATATAAAGGTGATACAAAACCTATTATCTGCTCTGTTTTAATGACATCAAATGTGAGGTATGTTTTATGTGGATAATAGTCATTCTTCACCGATGTCGCTGCATCACCAGCCTGATAACTGCTTTTACCTGTGAAACAATGCATTAAAACACAGTCAGGACACTGAGTAACTTGAAATTGTGTAAACATTCTCCAACAACTGATATGAAAAATAAAAAATAAATATCTCAGCACCTTATTAACCCTTTACCCAATAAGAATAGATGTCTTGCACGCAAATTCTTGAATGACTAAAAATTTTCATTTGCCTCATAAACATAACCTTATGAAGAATCTTATTGGAATAAACATCGCTTATGATGATTCTCATTGAAATGAGATGTGCATTAGCAATGTTCTTGAAGAAAAAAAAGAAAATATAATAGATTATGAAAGGCACTTTTTTGTGAATAGTGCTGCCCAATTTGGGCATTGTGTTGGGTAATGGGTTAACCTGCAACTGGGAGAGTGTAATATATTTTTTGTTGGTCAGACTTTTTTTTTCACTACACATTTTTTAACAATTTATTGGAGAGTGCCCAACTAAGTGTAATTTATTCATTTACTGGTGTTTAAGGTCACTTTCAGTATCTTTGGCTACTAGGTGTCATGATCGCATTATTGGTATGAAGTCAAGTTTATCATTTAGACTTATACTGCCCACTTTAGAGGACTTCCACCCTGGGCATTGATTCTAGGTCCTATTTTACCAGTAAAGCAGAACTAGTTTACCATAATAAACAAGCACAGTGCCACTTCCCTGGGTTACCACTGGGAAACTGACAGAAGAACAAAGTCAAGTTCTGCTAATAGGTATATGCCCATTTTAAAGGATTCACATCCCAGGCATTTTTTCTTCAATACTTGTTTTCTTGGAATTTATTGAAGAGACCCCAACTCAAGTACAAGTCAAGCTCAGCCAACTGCTATATGCCCTTTTCAGGGAATTCACACTGCCGGCATTGGTCAACAAATCCAATTAAACCAGTGAAACCGAAGTTGCATACCACAGTTATCAAGCACTGCTTCAGTTCTGCAGTTCCAACCGGAATGTTTCACAGTGGAAATATTCAAAAACTACCCATGCCCTGCTAAGATTTAACCCTTTACTCAATACCAATACACCAGATATCAAAATTTATTATTATCTCCGCCTGACAAAATGTGAGTGGAGCTTTTCAAATGCTAAGTTGTCTATCGTCCGTCCATCTGTCGTCAACATTTTGTTTTAAAGGGGCATAATTTCTTAATCAATGAATATTTTTTTAACAAAAGTTTGTAACCGTATGTATTGTCACTAGCCAGTGTCATCAGTCATAATGAGGTCTGTACCCTCGAGGTGAAGGTCACTGGCCCCAAAGATCAATTAACAGTCAAGAAAACTTTGAAATTTTACTTTCATTTTTGTCCAGTCCATATAATTTGATCTAACTGGCAGATCTTGTTCATACTTGGTACAATTATTGCTTATGACTCAAAGGTGTGTCATAGACAGCAAGAGTTTGATATTGTTATACAGCCCTTATCCGGTCCATATAACTTAGAATGATTGACAGATCTTATTCATACTTGGTACAATTATTGCTCATGACTCAAAGGTGTGTTGCGACTTTGATTCAAGGTCATATCATCAAGGTCACGGTCACACACAGCAAAGCAGTGACCCTGGGTGGAGCTGTCTAGGCTGAGAGGCCTCTTGTTTTAATTACTGTCTTTTCAAATTTTTCAAAAAAATTCAAGAAAACCATATCATGTCATTCCTCACTGAAACAAGCTCGATGCACTTGTTCCAAAGAAGAGTCACATGATATAGTTTTAATGAATTTTTTTAGAAAATATACTTTTTTTCAACTGCTTAATTTTCAAATTACATGGTCAGATGTGGACAATTTGTTTGGTAAAGGGTTAACTAAAAAGAAAACAAAATCAGCTCATTAGCCCTAATTTCCTTAAGAAAATGAGAAGATTCTTGGCACATTCATTAACTCGTATTTAATATCTTCAGCTGAATAATCTGAGAAAAGTCACCACATTAAAGGGCTTTGAGTCATCAATTCTGAATTGCTGATGACACATATGGTCAGCACTCTCATCTCAAAACACCAAAGACACTATATACAACCAGTCTGTTACTGAAGCCTATCACCACAGATGGGATTGAAAATTCAATTCATTTACTTACACCTTTTTATAGTTATTACGATTTAAAACCACTTTCTCACATTTTAAATTCAGCTAGTAGTTATGTGGCCAATAATAGTAAGGATCGACCCCCCACCACCACCAAGCAATGATTACCAAGTCCTATGTTACTGGTAAAATTGGAAGGGTGTTTCTCAAATGATTTCATAACTCCTCTTCTTAGGGACAGTTATGACAATGAGGAAGTACCCAATATTTCAAACAGCTGAACAAGTGAGAAATCGATTTTAATTTATTTTTTTGAAAGAAGCTTGTTGAATGTTGACATTGTTACATAAGTGTATACATCTTCATTTTGACAAAAATGTACAAGAAAAACCATTGTTACTGCAAGTATAAAACACCTAATGCCCTACTATAGAGGATATGGAATGAGTGTTTTGGTCATACTCTATTTATGAAACTCGTCTATGAATTTTCTGGTTTGCTTCGCTAGAGACTCAGCAAAACAGGAAATTTATACACATGTTTCATATAGAGAGTATGACAAAAACAGAAATTTCATATTCTGTTTATCAAAAAACACCACAGTTACCCAAAACACATCTTTTAGATAGAAAAGAGGGATTAAAGAATAGAATTTCACCTTGAACGTCATGCATTTGACTGTTATGCATCACAGCTGCATGACATCATACGTCATAACCGTGACAAAATATAGTTCCATAATTCAGTGCTATAAATACTAATTTTCAAGTATTTATACATTTCTTATTTTGGGGATTTTAGTGAATGTTTATAACAAATAAAATCAGGTATCATGGCTTTGTTGATGTTTTGAAATAGTTCTATTTACATGTGCATTAATTTGACAGATCTTTTCAGTGATAACCAATCACAAAGAATTCTTTTGAAATTGACCAATCAAATCAACTGAAGGTGTTATGAAGCACTAATTAATATTTAATGAAAATATGGAATGATAATAAGCCGAGAAAATGGAGAAGTCGTTTGATAAAATGTAATATGACACTTTCATGCTTTTTAAATTTATTTACGCATCACCGATAAGGTGTAACAGCATTTGTATTCACTATTCAATTCTCAATGAATGTACTTCCTGAGTTTAGTGATCTGATTATTCAAAGGAATATAAAAATAAGTTATCTTACCCTGGACATTCAATATAGAACACCCAGGGTAAGAAAAGGGAAAATTATTCACAATGCTTGAGTCTTCAATGTAGTACCTATGTCAAGCTACATTAACCATTTACCCAACACTTACGATAACTAACTTGCTATTTTAATTTTGATTTAAAATTTTACAAAACATTTCAACAAAACCATATGATGTGACCTTTCACTGGAACGAACTCATTCCAGAGAGGGGTCACATGATATGATTATGTTGATTTTATTTCCAACTACTCATATATGGATGCAACTAATTCATCAAGTAAACTGATGTCAAAATATAACAAGAGGCTCCAGGGGGCCTGAGGGCGCTCACCTGACATGGTAGCCTAAATATCAACCCAGAGAATTAATTTCCACAAGTTGCATCTGCTCCTCCAAATAAAAGCTGAAACCAAATATCCAAATATTCTGACCAGTGGATCTAAAAAAAGATTTTTAAAGAATATTCCTCATATTGAACTAAGTCATAATTCGGGCTCCCACAGGGAACCCATATATGAACCCAGGGACTTGGCTTTAACAAACCTGAAACTCACACCCCTAAGGATTCTGCACACCAATTATCAAAACATTCCGACTGCTGGATCTGAAGAAGAAGATTTTTAAAGAAAATTCCTCATTTTGAACCAAGTTACAATTCGAGCTCCCACAATCAGCCCAAATATGGACCTAGGGACATGGCTTGAACAAACTTGAATCTTACCCCCCTAAGGATGCTGCATAAAAAATATCAAAAGCATTCATCTGCTGGATCTGAAGATTTTTAAAGAAAATTCCTCATTTTGAACTAAGCTGTCATTCAGGCTCCCATAGTGAGCCCAAATATGAACCAAGGGACTTGGCTTGAACAAACTTGAATCTCAGCCCCCTAAGGTTGTTCCATGCCAAATATCAAAACATTCCAACTGCTGAATCTGAAGAAGAAGATTTTTAAAGAAAAATTCCTCATATTGACTACGTTATAATTTGGGCTCCCATAGGGAGCCCAAATATAGTCCCATGGACTTGGCTTTAACACACTTGAATCCCCCCCCCCCCCCCCCCCCAGGATGCTACTCACCACATATCAAACCATTCCGACTGCTGGATCTGAAGAAGAAGATTTTTTAAGAAAATTCCTCATTTCGAACAAAGTTACAATTCAAGCTCCCACAGTGAGCCCAAATATGGACCTAGGGACATGGCTTGAACAAACTTGCATCTCACCCCCTAAGGGTTCTGCATACCAAATATCACAAGATTCTGCCTGCTGGATCTTGAGAAGAAGATTTGCCTGAAATGCACTAAGTTCAAATTTGGGCTCCTATACTGAGCCCAAATATAAACCCAGGGGGCCGATTTGAACAAACTTGAATCAGATCCCCCCACAATGTTGCATACCAAATATCACAAGATTCTGCCTGCTGGATCTGGAGGAGATTTTTGAAGAAATTTGCCTGAAATGCACTAAGTTTGAATTTGGGCTTCTATAGTGAGCCCAAATATGAATCCAGGTGGCCGATTTGAACAAATTGGAATCAGATCCACCCCACAATGTTGCATACCAAATATCAAAAGATTCTGCCTGCAGGATCTGGAGAAGAAGATTTTTGAAGAAATTTGCCTGAAATGCACTAAGTTCGAATTCAAGCATCTATAGTGAGCCCAAATATGAATCTAGGGAGCCGATTTGAACAAAATAGAATCAGATTCACCCCCACAATGTTGCATACCAAATATCAAAAGATTCTGCCTGCTGGATCTGGAGAAGAAGATTTTTTAAGAAATTTGCCTGAAAAGCACTAAGTTCAAATTTGGGCTCCTATACTGAGCCCAAATATAAACCCAGGGAGCCGATTTGAACAAACTTGAATCAGATCCACCCCACAATGTTCCATACCCAATATCAAAAGATTCGGCCTGCTGGATCTTGAGAAGAAGATTTTCAAAGAAATTTGCCTGAAATGCACTAAGTTCAAATTTGAGCTCCTATACTGAGCCCAAATATAAACCCAAGGGGCCGATTTGAACAAACTTGAATCAGATCCAACCCACAATGTTGTATACCAAATATCAAAAGATTCCGCCTGCTGGATGTGGAGAAGAAGATTTTCAAAGAAATTTGCCTGAAATGCAGTAAGTTCAAATTTGGGCTCCTATACTGAGCCCAAATATAAACCCAGGGGACCGATTCGAACAAACTTGAATCAGATCCACCCCACAATGTTGCATGCCAAATATCAAAAGATTCTGCCTGCTGGATCTGGAGAAGAAGATTTTTTAAGAAATTTGTCTGAAATGCACTAAGTTCGAAATCGGGCTCCTATACTGAGCCCAAATATGAACCCAGGGGGCCAATTTGAACAAACTTGAATCAGATCCACCCTACAATGTTGCATACCAAATATCAAAAGATTCTGCCTGCTGGATCTGGAGAAGAAGATTTTTTAATGTTTTTCCCATTGCCTACAGTGTTAAAAAGTGCTGACTCAGCACTTTTTCAAAGTCCCGAAACTGTACCCTATGATAAAACCGATGGCAATTTTTTTTTACCAATTCTTTCTGTTGGTCCTAAGGAAGCTTCACACCAAATAAAAATTCTCTGTGCCGTGCAGTTTTGGAGATATGGGCGTTTTAATTTTTTTCTATTTTTAGCTCCTGCGGTTCCCATGGGGCTACGGGAAAAAAAAATCAGCATAAATTAGGTACTTATGACCCAATAAGCCCTCACATAAAATTTGGTTCAAATCAGCCTCTCGGTTTGGAAAATAGAAATTTTGGGCGGGGCAAAAAATTTTGCCCCTCCCATAACGACGCCAAGTATAGCCCCACAAACTTCTCTTGAACAAATCTGAGTCTACACCTCAAAAGGAAGCTGCACACCAAATATCAAGTCTCTGCTACTGCTGGTTCATGAGAAGAAGATTTTTTAAGATTTCAGCACACTTTTTGGGTGTGGCCCTACCCACGGGCGAGGCAACTTGATTTGAACAAAATCAAATTGCGATGTCATAACAAACTATTATCTCAAATATCAATTAAATTGGTTCAGCGGTTTGGGAGGAGAAGACGCAAACACCATGTTCACGGACGACGGACGGTGAGTGATCACTATAGCTCTCCTGACTGAAAGTCAGGTGAGCTAAAAAGTTCAAGCTGCAATTTTTTCTTATAATGCAGATAGGAATGTAACAAATGCAATCTTATGTGACAGAGCACAATGTACGCTGCCAAACAATGCTGTATTGGTTAAATTCCTTGTTGCATGATGGGAAAAATTGCTGCTTGAATTTTGTAAGTTTGGACATCAGTGTGCTGGGGGTTAACTTCTATCAGAAATAAGAAGAGTAAATTTTTATTTATTTACAGAAAATTAAGTGTTAACCCTTTGAACACTGGTGGTATCTTCCATGCCAGTTAAAAGACAGAAATTGGAAAAGTCCATATCCATTATTTGGGGGTAGAGCAATTAATATTTTCAATGTGCAGCCTGAAGGCTGCACATTGAAAATATTAATTGTTCTACCACACAAATTCACTTAGTAGCCATCCTACCTAATGAAATTATGACGTATCGTATTGCAGGACCGGAAAAGCGGTCTCTCACGTTGAAGACTTATGGCCAAGAATTAAAAGGATATTTCTTGTATTAACCCTTTGGGACCAATTCACTCACACATTGGTGAATATTCAGTTTCAGGATAGGTGTTGAACACGCTCCTTTAAGCAAGCATGAAGATAATATTCAAAGTACAGTGGAACCCTGTTACTTGAATAGCCACTTGCCAATGAAAAGTATTCAATTAACAGGAGTATTCAATTAACAGGGATTGTGTCACTTCCCTGTATTTTAGAGATAAACTTAGCATTTATTCTATTATATCTTGTTTGACAGAGCTCATTTGATCTCTGTCAAACAAGATATAATAGTTTAAATGCCTGTATTGGATGTACTGAGGCCAAATAGGTCTATAAACAAAGTAAAACTGGGGAGAGGCAGGGTAACTTCTTGATTTTTTATTCAATTAACAGGAGTTTACTCTATAACCTATATTCAATCAACAGGTCAAATTTGTACTGGAGGTATGGTAAATGCTTTTGTGTGGAAAAATTATATTCAATTAACAGGGTTATTCAGTAAATAGATATCCATTTAAGTGGGCTCCACTGTACTATTAAAGATTTTCCAATCAAGTCTTGGCTGCTGTTATAAGCCATCATTTCTTGACTAGTCAGCAATGCAAAGCTAAAATATGTATTTTATTACAGTGTGGCTGAAATGTTTAAAACTGTTCCAGGTCCAGGACCTAGGAGTTAACCTGATCCATGATGAATTAATCTAAAAATTATCTTTTACAGGGGGTAGCAAGGGGGTTGGGGGACTGTGATGCTACAGTGCCCTCCAACCCGCAAATAGTAAATGTTGGAGTCTTGGTAATGCTCACATAATTATCCTAGCCAATGTCTTGCTATAGTTAATTGCTTGTTATTCTATATGACATTCTTAGTCTTAGTCAGGGTTTCTGCTAGACCGGCAGCGGGTCCATCGACTGGACCCATTCCCCCCCCCCCCCCCCCCCCCTCCGCCGATCATACTATGAACAGTCAGAAAAGCTGGTGGTTAAAATGTCAAGTACAATGCTGTATCGTAACGACACTCAGGATCCTTTGTTTTCACATAATATAGGCATAATTATGTTGTATACTATGCCTATTACTGATGACAACCTGATACCTTATAACCCCCAGACGAGAGGGGGAAACAAAGTTCAAATCCTAAACGTCGCCTATAAAATTTCGGACTCAAATTGTCGTGTTTGGTCCGAAAGCACTGGCTTTTATTTTGAGCGAAAATTATGTACTTGTTTTGGAAGCTGTCACTTGTTTCAAATGAGTGTGCAGGATGCTGTCAGTAGTTGTCTGAAACACGCCCACAACATATAGTTTTCACAGTTTTCACAGTGGTTCAATATCATCAGAAAGATACTGACTAAACACTGCCACTTTCGAGCGGTGCACAATTCACTGTGAAAGAACACTGCCACTTTCGAGCATGCACAACTCATTGTGATAAATGGGTGTTCAGAAATTAATGAGAAAGTGGTAATTAAAAATAAAAAATAATTACAACTCTGGTATTTGAGAATTATTTAACAATATATTGAATATAACCAGGGACATGATTTATGACTTATTGGTTCAACATGCTCATTTACCATTTCATCATGCCTGGCAACATGTGAAGTTATGACTTTCAGTGTAAAATAAATTTTTCGAATGTTGCCAAGGGAGGCAACTATTTTGTTATTTATATTTCGCCGTGTAAATTTTATCTGGTCTTCATATTATGAATTTTTTTATTGAGTTTGTGTGAAGCTATATTTTGTTTTATTCGTAAAAAATGTACATATTTAAAAAAAAACAGCTATTATTAAACAGACTATCTTTGTCTGTTTTCAAGGGGGTGGTTTGCAGTACTGATTAACATACTTACAAAGCACCCCCTGGGCTTCTACACGAGTCAGTATGGTAATTGCACAAGCATGACGTCACACGTCTGCATCATGGTTCTTTTCAAATAATAATGCGAGCGGTTGTAAACAAAGCTCAGTCACTGTTAGGATTCGTGGATTTTGTGTTGTTTTGGGTTTGTATTTTTATGAAACCTCCGACCAGATGTAGTATTGTGTGTCCCGTGGGAATTTAGAGAATTGTAGGATGAAAAAATACATATTTTCCACATCAATTATTTAGCATTTTAGCGACCAGAATGCCCCCACAGGCCAACAGAGAGCACCTAAAAATCAAAATTTTCTTGGGGGGAGACCCCCCCCCCAAACCCCACTCTATACGCACATGCATTTGGCAAGTGCGGCAGGCGCCTTCGGCGTCTGAGTTTCACTTTCTTTAAACTACTGGACCCACAAATTTTCCCCTAGTGGAAACCCTGTCTTAGTATCAAAGAACTTGCTTTTCGAATTGCAGATTATCCGAGTGAGTGTTGGCACAGCAGTCGTGGTATGTCAAATTATGTGAGATACATAATGCAGTCGTGATTAGTCATTAATGGACTACCTGACTGATCTGGAGCTGGTAGGCCATCAATCCATTAAAACCATGCAGATCGCTTCTCTGGGTCATAATTTTTTTTTTTTACTGGATTTTCTGGGAAAGGGTCCCAAAGCCCCTACTTTCTTTTCAGCTCCTAAATTCAAAGCCGCCTTGGAGCCCGTTTTAGATTAGAACCTGGCAGTATGTGTTATGACAATAGTAATTATTGTCTGAAGTTGTTTCTTCATAAAAGTATTTTTACTATTTAATGGAAGTGCCAATGATACTCTCCAAATATTGTTGGGAAGAATTTCTCTGAATAAAAACTTCTGTTCCTCAAATGTTTTTAGACCCCTACCGGCATCGCTGGAGGGGACTAGACTATAGGTTTGCACTCTGTCCATCTGTCAGTATGTCAGTCAGTCAGTCACACTTTAGTTTTCCAGACTTTTTTTGGAAATGCTTCAACCGAATGATTTTATTTTTGGTAACCTACTATAGAACGATGACTTACAGATCAAGTTTGAGTTTCATGCTGATTGCATTATTCTTGTGTGAGTTATGGCCCTTGGAAATATGGAAAAGTGCCAAAATATCAGTTTTACGGGCTTTTTTGGGAAACGCTTCAACGGAATGATTTAATTTTTGGTACACTACTATAGAACGTTGACTTACAGATCAAGTTTGAGTTTCATGCTGATTGCATTATTCTTGTGTGAGTTATGGCCCTTGGAAATATGGAAAAGTGCCAAAATATCAGTTTTCCAGACTTTTTTTGGAAACGCTTCAACAGAATGATTTCATTTTTGGTAACCTACTGTAGAATGATGACTTACAGATCAAGTTTGAGTTTCATGCTGATTGCATTATTCTTGTGTGAGTTATGGCCCTTGGAAATATGGAAAAGCGCCAAAATATCAGTTTTCCGGACCTTTTTTGGAAACGCTTCAACGGAATGATTTCATTTTTGGTAATCTACTATAGAACAATGACTTACAGATCAAGTTTCATTTGCACTCTGTCCATCCATCAGTCTATCAGTCTGTCTGTCTGTCAGTCACACTTTAGTTTTCCAGACTTTTTTTGGAACTGCTTCAACCGAATGATTTCATTCTTGGTAACCTACTGTAGAACGATGACTTACAGATCAAGAATTCATGCTGATTGCATTATTCTTGTGTGAGTTATGGCCCTTGCAAATATGGAAAAGCGACAAAATATCAGTTTTCCAGACTTTTTTTGGAAACGCTTCAATGGAATTCATGCTGATCACATCTAGTTTATAACATTTGTATAATTATTAATGCTCATTAGTCCGGTAGGGGACATTGTATTGCTTCAGCGATACGTGAGCTCTTGTTTATTTAATGTTACTGTTGTTTAAGGTTACTTTCAGCATCTACAGCTGTACCATGACCACAATATAAGTATACAATCAAATTTAGCCAATTGTTTACACATTTGCCATATACATTGTATATTATTCAAAACAAGAGGCCCCAGGGGGCCTTAAGGTGCTGACCTGACATGGTAGTCTAAATATCAAACCAGGGACTTGACTTGAATAAGTTGCGTCCCTCCTAAGAAAAGCATATACCAACTAGACGAAGCTATTGTGCCCACACAATACACAGGATTTTCCTTCTATTTTCAGTTCCTGCACTTGCACGTCCCAAAATTGAGATAAACGCATAAAAAACAGATTTTTTTTTATTTTCGTTCAGAAATTTTCGAAGTCCCAAACAAATTTTTTCACACTAAAATTTTTTTTTCTTCTTCTTAAAATGGACCAAAATGCATAAAAAACCAAAGAATTAATTTTCGGATTTTGGTCCAAAATTTTCTAAGTCCCACGTGGCCCCCAAATTTTCAGTGTAAAAAAAAAAATATTCTTTTGTCTTAAAATTGACCAAAATGCATAAAAAACAGAAAAACTCATTTCCGGATTTTGGTCAAAAATTTCTAAGTCTGGACCAGGACCCCAAATTTTCAGCCCAAATATGAACCCAGGGTTCTGGCTTGAACAAACTTGAATCTCACCTCCCTAAGCATGCTGCATACCAAATATCAAAAGATTCCTATTGTTAGATCTGAAGAAGAAGATTTTTAAAGAATATTCTTCATACTGCACTAATTTAAACATTTGGGCTCCCATAGAGAGCCCAAATATGGACCCAGGGAATTCATTTCAATAAACATGTGAAACAATCTTCCAAAGATGTTATATGTGAAATTTGAAAGCTTTTGGATCAGTGGTTTGGGAGAAATGTAGTGTTAAATGTTTTTCCCATTACCCACAGTGTTAAAAAATGCTGACTCAGCACTTTTTCAAAGTCCCCAAAAAGTACCCCATGATACAACCGATCGCAATTGTTTTTGTCCATTCCATTCTGCTGGTCCTAAGGAAGTTTCACACCAAATAAGAATTCTCAGTGCTATGTAGTTTTGGAGATATGGGCATTTTAATTTTTCCTATTTTTAGCTCAGGCCTGCGGTACTCATGGGGCGACAGGAAAAAAAAAATTGGCATAAATTAAATACTTATGACCCAATAAGCCCTCATATCAAATTTGGTTCAAATCTGCCTCACAGTTTGGAAAACAGAAATTTTGGGCGGGGCAAAAATTCTTGCCCCTCCCATAACGAAGGCAAATATAGCCCCACAAACTTCTCTTGAACAAATCTGAGTCTACACCTCAAAAGGAAGCTGCACACCAAACATCAAGTCTCTGCTACTGCTGGTTCATGAGAAGAAGATTTTGGGCATTTTAATTTTTTTCTATTTTTAGCTCCTGCAGTTCCCATGGGGCGACGGGAAAGGGAAAAAAAATTGGGCATAAATTAAGTACTTATGACCCAATAAGCCCTCATATCAAATTTGGTTCAAATCTGCCTCTCGGGTTGGAAAAATAGAAATTTTGGGTGGGGCAAAAATTCTTGCCCCTCCCATAACAACGGCAGATATAGCCCCACAAACTTCTCTTGAACAAATCTGAGTCTACACCTCAAAAGGAAGCTGCACACCAAATATCAAATCACTGCTTCTGCTCTTTCATGAGAAGAGGATTTTTTAAGATTTAAGCACACTTTTTAGGCGTGGCCCTACCGAGTGGCAGGTCAACTTGATTTGAACAAACTTGAATAGACATATGATAGGGTACATGCACAGCAAATTTTGTTGCATTTGGTCCAGTAGTTTGTTAGAAGTCAATAATGTAAAGTTAACGCCGGACGACGACGGACAGACGGAATGTGATCAGTAAAGCTCCCATCGAGCTTCGCTCAGGTGAGCTAAAATGTAGGGGATATTTGATAAAAGAGAGATATATGAAGAAATATATTTATATTTTCATCAAAAAGACAGTTGAGGCATTGCACTGTGACATCTGGTGAATGATTTTAGAGAACGCACTGAGCTGTAGAAGACATGGACGGTCAGTCAGAGAATTCAGTGCAAGACCTCAATACCTTGTAAATCCTCCTCTGTTCACGAGACAAGTGCAGATCAGACTTGGCATACTCCTCACCAAACGTCCAATATCAGCTTGACTGATGTTATTTCATTCTTCCTGCAATGCAGTGGTGAGTTCCTGGACATTGGTAGGGGGCAGTTGGCATTGTCGTAGGCACCTGCCAAGGATTATTCGAGGTCGTTGAGCATACAAATTCCAGATGTGTAGGCGATTTCGGATAGTCTGACAACTGACTCACAAATCTGTCGCTCGGTGCAGCTGCTGTCCAATTTCTGAGGCACTTTGATGGTGGTTATGTAATGCTGTGGTTCAGATGAAATGATCCTGGTTAGCAGTTGTCGCCCTTGAACGACCTGACCAACGTCTGTTCTCAACACTGCCTGTCTGACGCTAGCGTGACCACAACCTGCTAATCACCAATTGAGTAATGTTGAGAATTTGAGCCACTGCAGACTGTCTGTTGCCAGCTTCCAACAAGCGTTCGTCATGTGTCAGTCTTCGCATACCTCAAAAGTTATGTTTCGACCAAAAACTATGAACGAGTTTATACAAAGAAAAGAATGATGAGACCTCTGAAAAAGCCTGTCCAGTACAAATGAAAATTTCAAAACGTACCCCACAGACATTAACGCAGCGCTTGTGCAAAAAACCTGCACGAAGTTTTCGTGAGCCTGTGACATTCATGATCCACACTAAACTTGGTAACATATTGATGTGTCCAATCACGTGTATCCAATACCATTTTCCGAAAATATCAACATCAGTTTGGATATCCCCTACTTTTTTTGAATAGTATATTTAAATTGGCCAATAACTGGTAGAGTGCTAAATTATGTTTGGCATCAAAATTTGTTTACATGTTTGACTTGTTACAATTTATGGGAGATTGCCTGTAGTTACTCTCCTGTAAATTGTAACCATGCAGTTCCATGTAGGCTAAATAATTTAACTTTAAATATAGTATGAAGCACATCCACAAAAAAAGCCTTCAAGTGTGGTACCTGCATGTTATAATGAAGCTCAAATATGGGCTTCCAGGACTCTACCAGTTAAGTGGGAACCATTATACAGTGGAGCCCTCTTAATTGGATATCTTTTAACTGAATAACCCTGTTAATTGAATACAATTTCCCAACACAAAACCAAATATCATACCTTACATTGACCCATTAATTGAATAAAGGTCATAGAGTAAACTCCTATTAATTGAATAAAAAATCCTGTAACCTGTCTTGACTTTCCCCAGTTTTTCTTTGTTTATAGACCTATTTGGCATCAGTATATCTAATACAGGCATTTAATCTATTATATCTTGTCTGACAGAGCTCATGGAGCTCTGTCAGACAAGATATAATGGAATAAATGCTATTTTTTTCTCTAGAATATAGGAAAGTGACACAATCCCTATTAATTGAATACTCCTGTTAACTGAATAATTTTCATTGGTAAAGTGGCTTGTCATAGGGTATTTTTATGAGTATTTTAAGGTCATAGTTGAAATAAAAGTATATTAATATTTTGAGGGAGAATCACTTTGGTGAAGTATGTAGGTGACAGATGCTTGAGATTAATACCGTATTGTGCTCTATCTGTAAGGCAGGTATAGCACAATAAAGGATTAAAAGCTTGTTTTATCACACATACCAACTTCAAACATCAGATTAACTGAGTACATGGCGCTGTATTGTTGTCACTTCCCCCAATTAGCCCATAGTGAATAATGTCTGTTCTATGAAATAATGGTTGATTGCCAGTAAGTGTGAAAAACACTTGTCGTTATAGAGCCACGTTTACTTGACAACACTGCTTGCCTCAAGAAAAGAATATATATAAGGTTGCTTACAGTGGTCAAGTTACCATATGTAGTTTGACCACTGTGTGCAATAAATATTGATGACTGTATATTCTTTTCATTGAAGATTCCCCAGACAAGTAGAGGTGGTAAAGTGCAAAAAAAAAAAAAAACACCCTACAACAGTTGGTGGAGAACCGAATCGATCCATGTCAACACCTCTCAACTACAATCTCAGAAGCAATGCTTAAGGAAGTGCACAAGTCAATGTGTCATCAACACCAGTGCAACCTCAAGAGCCTTACATCAACAGGTACGCTTCCGTGATCCTTCTCCAGGACTTTACCACCATCAACAAGTCCGCTTCCATGATCAGCCTCCAGGACCTTACTACCATCAACAGGTTCGTTCCCATGGACGATCACCAGGACCTGTGAATTTTCCACAACAGGATTACAGGAACAATCAAAATGCATCAACAACAACTCCTAGAGGAGGTATGTGCCTATCCAGAAGCAAACACTTATGGGTCGGCATAGCAAAAGAATCCACAACTCTGAACAGTTATTGATGTTAAGTTTATCGTTGAAAAAGAATTCAGTGCTAGTGGAAATTAACGGTGCCCAAACAAGTGCTTTAATTGATACAGGGGCTACTATTAAGAAAACAGCTACAGACAACGGACTGTAAAAGGGCTGATTCCTGAGATCAAGAGAATTGTGATACCCATGGCACCTCGCTCTTTTAAAGAGCTGAAGTCAGCGACAACATTGGCTGAACAAACAATAGGCAGCTGTGGGCTGGACAACCAATCTGAAATGATAAAAGCTGTGTCGCTACCTCCTTTTTGCAAAAAACTGGCTATGGCAATGCACGATTGCAAAAATCGAACATACATGAAGTTATTGGGGTTGGGGGTGAGAAACACAATGTTGTGGGTAAAGTAGAACTACCACTTTCTTTTAATGGTGCTGAAATATATAATACATTTTATGTTTTTAACAAACTACATCGTCCACTCATTATTGGGATGGACTTTATGGATAGACACTGAATGATCATCAATTTGGAAAACAAAACATTCCAAATTGATGATGGTATCTGTGTCTATCTTGTACAGTCTAATGTGTCTGTGACAAGAGCTACATCTACAATTATTTTACCACTAAAAGATGGCTGATGCAGCAAAGAAAGATGCCATTATATTTCGCACTCTTTCGGAACCCCTTGCTGAAGGGAAGATTTCAATTAAATCGTCCTTTTTCGACAATAGATGCATCTTAGCTTTGTCATCTGTAATTGCTGCAGGCCTTTCAACAGTACGATTTATTTACCTATTTCTGAAATACAGAACACTAGTGGCCACTTTGGCACTTTTAAGGAATGTTCCATCAGGTCAGGCAAACAACTCATTCCTTCTTTTGTCTATAACAAAGAAGGTACCCCACCGATGGATAATAATGTAAATCCTAATATAATATTTTCAGAAAATGTCATGTATCATGTGATGGTGTCATTTTTAGTTGGTATAGTCATGGGCTTATCAGTGTATAGACTGATAAAATTTTTCATGAACAAGAAGCATAATACAACAATATGGTTAGAATTGACAAATGGCACGGATTGCATAAAAATTAAACTGTTGTCTTTATCGTTTTGTCCTGCCTATTGGCAAATTCGAATGCCATCCACTATACATGGTTTGGAGGTTGAAGGCCAAGTGATGCCTCATCTGCATGTTAATTTATCTGACATGGAGTTGGGGCATACCTTGAATGGTCAACCTATTAAAATCAAAAGCAAACACCGCCTCACTTGGTATGAAGCATATCAAGTTAAAAACATCCTAAAGACGCCATATTGTGCATTTATTTTGCAATCACATCTTGGTTTTTCTTGGATATTGAACTCAGAATATCCCAAAGACACAGGTTCTACTGCCCCTTCCTGTCCAGGGTTTCTAAAAATGTTGGATCCTTAAACATTTGATTATTTATCTTTGGGGGACCAAAGAAATTTTAGGCCAGAGGAGAGTGTCATAGGGTATTTTTATGAGTATTTTAAGGTCATAGTTGAAATAAAAGTATATTAATATTTTGAGGGAGAATCACTTTGGTGAAGTATGTAGGTGACAGATGCTTGAGATTAATACCGTATTGTGCTCTATCTGTAAGGCAGGTATAGCACAATAAAGGATTAACAGCTTGTTTTATCACACATACCAACTTCAAACATCAGATTAACTGAGTACATGGCGCTGTATTGTTGTCACTTCCCCCAATTAGCCCATAGTGAATAATGTCTGTTCTATGAAATAATGGTTGATTGCCAGTAAGTGTGAAAAGCACTTGTCGTTATAGAGCCACGTTTACTTGACAACACTGCTTGCCTCAAGAAAAGAATATATATAAGGTTGCTTACAGTGGTCAAGTTACCATATGTAGTTTGACCACTGTGTGCAATAAATATTGATGACTGTATATTCTTTTCATTGAAGATTCCCCAGACAAGTAGAGGTGGTAACGTGCAAAAAAAAAAAAAACACCCTACAACAGGCTATTCAATTAACAGGGTTCTACTGTACCAGCAAAATCAAACACTGGGCCAGTTGCTGGTGCTGACATTGAATAATAAATACAAGGTGAACAAGAGCTGGACTTTCGTCCGGGGCATACCCCCACATGGTGTACCGCCTAGTGTGGGCATACCTATGACAACAAATATTATTTAAGAATATTCTCATACAGACTGATGGACGGATGCACAATGGACGGAAGCAATCCAGTATACCCCCCCCCCCCCCCCCCCACATTTTCTTCGAAAGTTTTCAACAATTTCTAAGTCAAAAGGTATGGTAAATTGTTTGGTGTTTGGAAGTTTTATGCAATGAGGCAGAAGCCTTTGTCATAGGCAAACTGCATGCCATATTTCACTGAAATCAGATAACCCATACCTGAGATACAGACTGAACAGACAAATAATGTCTATTTCCTACAATTTCTAAGTCAAAAAAGGGGGATAACTCTAAAAAGGAGAATGTGAGAAATATCGTTGAATCCTTTTTTTTAAAGCCTGTACCATAAGCAGTGTTCATAGCAATTGTCATTGCAACAGAACATTCGATACCCGAGATACAGGCTGAACAGACAAAATTTGGCTCGGAAGGACACAATTTCTAAGAGAACAAGTAATAAAAAAAAAAATAACTAGTGTGGGCATACCTATGACCAACAAATATTATAAAAAATAATAATTTACTTAAGTTTTAAATATTCTCTGACGGACTCACACATGGATGCACAGACAGACGAATGGACAGATGGACGGATGCATGTAATCCAGTATACCCCCATTTTCTTCGAAAGTGGGGGTATAATGACGTATTTGAGCCAAATATGGCCTCCAACCCTTTTTGGTCAAGCCCAGATTTGAACATCAATCTCAAACCACATACAATTCTGTGATTAGAAAAGGGAACAAACAATTTCAACCAGATCACAACCTGGTTGCGATCCAGCAGAAATTCTCTGTTCGCTTTCTTACCACACCACTGTAGAATCTCGCCTGTCAAAAAAGGTAGGTGCAAACATTGAATCTCTGGAGCTATTTTAATTTTTTTCTTATTTTGTCTTGATTTCACAATATTTTATTGAGGAAGTATTTCTAAGCTGGTGAAAGTATGTTGTGACAGAAGGCAATTAGAATGTGATCTGATCAATGAAGAGACCTCTTTTGAGCTCAAAATACTGAAAGTTAATTCTATGATAACTTGTAAGTAGGGCCCAGCAACGCATCGCAATTCGATTTAATTTCAAATATTAAGTTTGTATTCAGCTTGATTCAAAATCAGTGGCCATAGTCATTTCCTTTGAAATCTTTTCACAGGAATAGCTTCGTACGAGTCATATTCGTTGTCTCACAAATGCCTTGATGATGAAATTGGAATATTTTATCAATCGGGACTTGAGCCATCACAGTCAGAACAAATCATGTTTACTGCAACCACCCAACAACTGTGAATCTTCCAAGATCCTAGATTCGATTTGAGGTTCGATTCAATGAATAATAGAGCTGATCTGATTTGACATTCAGCTCAAATCATAAATGTGTGATTAGCAAGGCCCTATTTGTAAGGTGACAAACAAATGGAAAAGGGTTGGAATGCCATTTCGAGCAGTAATATCACACAATACCATTTTCAAAGCAAATTTGCACCAACTATCTGTCATTCATGTATTAAGATCATCTCATGGGTTGTTTTCGGATTCCAAAGATTACCTCCTGAGTGCTAGTTTGATTTTAGTTTCCTGTACCTCTCTCTCGAACTGTAACATTTGGGGGTTGGTCCAACCATAGCAGGTGGCACTCTGGGTATTTCAACTGCTCTGGGGCAGAATCTGGGATAAGATTCATAGGTTGTGGTTGTGAATCTCAAAATAACGGATGAGTAGTCTAGCAGTTGATGTATACAGACTTTTACCAACCAGCCTTGTTGATCTGGATCTCTTAACCCTTTACCCAACGTAACAGCCAAAACTGGCCAGCACTATTCACAAAAATCGCCAATTAATTTTAATTATTTTTCCATTTTGTCTCAAAAACATGGGTTATGACCCCCCTCTTTGGAACGAGCTTATCGAGCTCATTCCAATGAGGGGTCATAACCTGTTTTTGAGACAAAAATGAAATGAAAGTGTCAATGACACTGTAGCTCAACTTGACAAACTTGAACTTGGTAAGTTATAAATGAAATGGCAAAATTGAAGATCATTGGGACCAATGTCAGTTTTTTTGCCAGTGGCAACATTTTTTGACAGAAACCGAAGAAAATCGATAGCTCCCATCTAGAGGCCTCCCCAAACAAGCATGCCAGGTTTCAAAGCAATCCGATCATAAATGTACCCTGTAGGGTGTACAAAAGGGAAATATTGTGGTCTCACTAGACTAAATTCTAAGAACGTTGGCTGTGGCAACATTTTTTGACGGAAATGGAAGAAAATCGATAGCTCCCATCTAGAGGTCACCGTAAATAAGCATACCAGGTTTCAAAGCAATCTAATCATAAATGAGCCCTGTAGGGGGAGCCAAAGGGAAATATTGTGGTCTGACTAAACTAAGTTCTAAGAATGTTGGCTGCGGCAACATTTTTTGATGGAAATTGAAGAAAATCGATAGCTCCTATCTAGAGGTCACCCCAAACAAGCATGTCAGGTTTCAAAGCAATCCGATCATAAATGTACCCTGTTGGGTGTGCCAAAGGGAAATATTGAGTCTTCTGACTAAACTAAGTTCTAAGAACGTTGGCCGCGGCAACATTTTTTGACAGAAATTGAAGAAAATCGATAGCTCCCATCTAGAGGTCTCCCCAAACAAGCATACCAGGTTTCAAAACAATCTGATCGTAAATGTACCCTGTAGAGTGTGCCAAAGGGAAATATTGAGGTCTGACTAAACTAAGTTCTACGAACGTTGACCGTGGCAACATTTTTTGCCGGAAATTGAAGAAAATCGATAGCTCCCATCTAGAGGTCACCCTAAATAAGCGTATCAGGTTTCAAAGCAATCAAATCATAAATGTGCCCCGTAGGGTGTGCCAAAGGGAAATATTGTGGTTTGACTAAACTAAGTTCTAAGAACGTTGGCCGCGGCAACATTTTTTGACGGAAATTGAAGAAAATCGATAGCTCCCATCTAGAGGTCACCCCCAAACAAGCATAAGAAGTTTCAAAGTAATCTGATCATAAATGCGACCTGTGAGGTGTGCCAAAGGAAATTGTGGACGTACGTACGTATTAACGTACTAACATACTAATGTACGTACGTATGTACGTACGTACGCCGATGGACGAGAAGTGATGGCAATAGCTCAGCTTGACTTTTGTCAAGTTGAGCTAAAAAATTACATATTCAAGAATTTTGTTTGCAAGTGTCGTCTGCTTTTCATGTTAGGTAAAGGGTTAATCTTATGATAAATCAGTCACTTTGTATGCTAGAGGTAGTGGGTTCGTTTTCTTGGCTCCAGCACTTTTACAATACTGAGACAGTGAAGCCCACTTAATTGGATATCTCTTAATTGAATAACCCTGTTAATTGAATATAATTCCTAACACAAAATCATATACCATACCTCTTGGATATCTCTTAATTGAATAACCTTGTTAACTGAATATAATTTCCCAACACAAAACCATTTACCATACCTCCAGTACAAATTTGACCTGTTAATTGAATATAGGTTATGGAGTAAACTCCTGTTAACTGAATAAAGAATCTTGTAACCGGTTGAGATTTTACCCTGACTCCCCCGAGTTTTCCTTTGATTATAGACCTATTTGGTCTCAGTACATCCAATGCAGGTATTTAATCTCACTGAGCTCTGTCAAACATGATATAATAGAATAAATGTTAAGCCTTTCATAAGATATTGACAATGAAGCCAGAAAATAAGCAGACTGTCATCTGCAAAATGCACAGCAGGGTAGCATCACTAAATTTACCCTCTGTGAACCTCAATCTGAATAAGGGTCTCAAAACTAAACAGAAAGAGGTATCCAGACGATAAATTGGCCCACTGTATGGGATAGCATCATCAAATTCACCCTCTGGAGACCTCATTCTGGAAATGTCAGACTGCTTATTTTCAGGCCTGTTGACAATTCTGAGAAAAAAGTACAAAAAGCGCTTAGAAATAGTTAGCTAATGTATCATTGCTTATCAAAAACTGTACACAATTATTATGTGGTACAACCCTAATTACCTGAAGATTTTTAAACCTTTATAGGCAGCCAAGACCTATGAACAACATCCAAGGTACTTAGAATTTAACCTGCAAGTTTAGTTGAGGTGTGGAGGACCTAGGAGTATGAATGTGAGAATCTTCTGAGAAATGGTTTTGACTGAATGGTCTGGTAAGATCTCAAGAAAAATAAATAAAATGTTTTCCTAATAGAATTCTTAATATGTTCAAGTAACCATTGAAAGTAAACACGCCACAAAGCAGTACAAATAACTGACTTGAACTGTTCCAGGTCCAATGGGAATTTGAAACACAAATCAAAACCACTGGATAGGATTTTTGACAAAGTTGCTGCTTTCTTAGTAGAGTTGGGAGGTTAAGAAATTTTTCCACGGTTTCTACTCGTTTTTTTTTTAAAAAAGCATTGATTCCGGTTTCGGGTTTTTTTAGAGAAAAATATTCACATATTAACCCTTTGAACCCTGGTGGCATCTTCCATGTCAGTTCCATGGTAGCAAAAGGAAGAGTTCATATTTATTATTTGGAGTAGACCAATTAATATTGAAAATATTGATTGTTCTATGCCACACATTTACCTTGCAGTCATCCCCCTTAATGACATTACAACATAGCTTGTGATCCAGACGGAAAAACGTCCCCTGGAGTGTAAAGGGTTAAATACTATAAACACTTTTCCCCCCAAATATTAGGTTTAATAAAAGTTCAAAGTGCAAGTGTACCTTCCCCTCTCTCTCTAAATTGTGAGACTATATATTGCGCAGCACATGTACATTACCATAGTACCATTAATCCAGAAGACAATGAAGATTGTTCACAGATATACAGTTAAATAGCATTGGCAGCTCCCCTCCCCCCTTCCCCCCCCCCCCCCCCCCACACACACACCCAGACAAGAGGAAAATGTTGTGGTAGCAATGCACAACTTGGGTAAAAAAATGCTGAAGATGTGATGTTGTGAAATGTCGGGCCAAAGAAAAAAAAAACCTTGTTTAGGGTAACCAGACCGATCCTAAACAATTATGCCGATCCTAAAAAGTTTAGAAAGTAAAAGTCGCTCATTTAGGTCATTGTAACCCTAATTTTTATCGGACTTCAACTGTGAATTTGAAACCTATTTTGAGGTTCAAGCTTTCAAAAATACATGTAAAAATAAATATGTCGTAAATACATGTAAAAATAAATATATCGGACAGTATAAATGCGGAGCAAGTGGTAAGTTTCAGTTCAGCAAAGGAAACCGCATTTGATAAAGTGATCATTTTACAGATAGAGTGTTTTACCATTGGTGTTGAAGGTCATGAAAATTGATGAATATCATTTCACGTATTGATACTGAGCTCTGATTTTTTTTCTGTGATTTCCGCCCTTTTTATTTAACACATTACACGAAGAGACAGCATTCAAGATTGTGCAGTTAAATAACCATGCACGTCCCGACTGATGGTTATCTCACATTCAGGTCTGTCGATGTTTTTAAATAGCCAACACCGAGTTGTATTTTCGGTTAACCTCCCAACACTATTTCTTAGCTCAAGAGATTTTTATACATGTTGTAGCCCATGTCCTGTGGCTTTGCAGTTGTTTCTAGGCAAGTGTTGGCTGCCTAAATACACTGCCAAGACTTGCCCAGAAAGAACTACCAAGGTACTTAAAACATAAGTTGCAAGTTAAAAAAATTATTAAATATTAGAATTAGGTCTTTAAGTATTCAGTTGAACAAACAAGACCAACTGACAACACAATTTTTTCCAAAGAAGAAACTATTTTTATTTTTCTCTTCCCAGACGTAGCTTGTGACCCATTATTGATATGAGTGGGATATATTCACTGAAATGAGATGATCACAAGCTACGTTTTAGGGCAGACATTGGAAATTCATAAACTCAGAAAGGCAATATTAATGTTTGTGGATAGTGGTGTGTGGATCTGGCCAATATGCATGTAGTACAGAATGTCTGTGTATAACTCGCTCTCATGTATAATTCGCACCAACATTTATTCTCCTGTGTTGAATGATGCCATAATTCCAATTTATATTGCACAGAAACTGTCATGCTGCAATGGTTGTCAAACTAAACACTTCACAAGTAGGTCACAAGGTCTAATACAGGTGGAAGTAGAACTTTGTAGGACAGTGAATAAAGTCAATCTTTTTTGGCTAGGGTTGACACAAGTTCAACATTAAAATTAATTAATCATTTCTTGGTTATCAAGTGTCACAATGTCATAACACATTGCCTTAAATTTCACCAAGATGAAAATCATATGCTGTTATGCAGTAACGGTCGACTGCTCTCGTGTCAACTGTATGATTGATGAATACTGTTTGTGTTCTCATTGCATCCAATAACCAGGCTGATTATGTTATCCAGTCCAAGTTATGCAAGAGAGTTCGCAAAAGCATGTTTTACGAGAAACTTGGAAATTATTTGGCAAACATTCTATAAAATTATGTGAACCACTTGATTCTGTGCACATTCCAGTTGGCAGGCATGGAACAAGGTAACTATCATTTATAGTTATTTGGATTCCAAAAGCCCGCGGGTGGACACACTGTCAAGTGTTATGAAGAATGGTAACTTATTAATTCCTTCAAACTATTCCAGTGGAAAATGCTTATTTGAAAGTTTAACAGTATGCTTCCGGCACCTGCTGACGAACCGAGGGCATTGTTAATTCGTTCACGGTGCTTTTGGTTCACCTGCAGATGTGGGGTGCTTGCTGATGCCCCGAATCGTTTGAAGTCTGGATCACAGAAAAGGGGGAGTGTTAGTCCTGGTAACTTATAATTTAATGTTAGCCAGCGAATACACTTAAGTTTTTCTTCCGGAGAATGTTTATAACAGAATTTGTCGAAAGGCCTCCGGCACCTGCCCATGAAGCGAGGGCATTGTGAATTCGTTCACAGTGCTTTTGGTTTGCCTGCAAATGGGGGGCGCTTGTTGACGTGCATCCCCCCGGAACCTGTTGAGTCCTGATTTAATGAGTGATTGCCGTGAGAGTTATAAATAATCAGTGACTGGTAAACTTGTTCATTATTCTGTGAATAATAAATACCTAGAACATTTGCAAGTAAAATAAAACATCATATAAACCTTCCATAAGTGTTGATATGTTTTCAGTTCTGCTAGTGCCCACCAAAGTGCTAGCAATTCAAGTACCAGAACTAATCCAAGGGGTCATGCCCAATCCTCCCCAAACCCATTTTTGAGGACCCGAAATTATGGATTGATGCCTTGGGTATTCCGGTTTGGGGTAATCATTAAGTCTATCTCAAGTGTTGATTTGGGTCTGGTGTTGGGGACCAATTAAGATTTTGGGTCGCGATCCCAAAGCTGACCTCTTGTTGGGACCGTATGAGCTATAAGTTTGTGGGGGTCAAGTCTCTGGTGCTACACAAGCTGTCATCAACACAAAATAAAGCTTAGTATGTGTAAATCCCTGTTCAAAAATAGACAGAAATTCCAAGAAAATGATTTGTAAATTGCATGATATTGATCACTATTCACGCTCCTCTTGTCAGGACATTGCATGACATTGTTTCACCATTCATGCTCCTATTGTCAGTACTGATGAAAGGGAAATAACTGCATTGGGGATTTCCCCAGTTTTAGTTCTGAAAGCTTTCCAAACAGGAGTGTTTGTCATGTGCAATGTGGATTTATTTATTATTTGGATTTTATTTATATTAATATTAGAACAGATGATTGGTGGATTCATCTGTATAAATCTCCGAGAGGGATTATTACTGAAGATGAAGGTAACATTAACAGTTTTGTTTTAGGATTTTAATAAATTTAGTTTAATTTTGATTGTTCACACCTATTTAGAACCTCACCTCAACTTAAGTTTATCAACATTTATGCAATTGGAAAGCAAGAGCAATGCAAAGTGTGGCATATGCCCCAACGACGGTTTCATAAATGGGTAGGTAAGTCTCTTGGGGGCATAACCAAATCAAAAGGAAGCTTCCTCTAGACACCAAAAAGGCATAAAAAAAAATAATCTAATTTGAGTCAGCATTCATTAGTTATTGGATGGAAATCAAATTAATATGTCGGCCATATTGAATTGGCTAGATGATCCAAAATCAAAAGGAAGCTTCCTCTAGACACCAATAATGCAGAACCAAAAACAGAAACTGATTCGAGTCAGTATTCATTACTTAATGGACAAAAAGCAAATTCAAGATGGCCACCATGGAAGCCATAATGAATTGGCCACTGGTGGCCATTTTGGTTCAGCGGACTGGTCCAAAATCGAAAGGAAGCTTCCTCTAGACACTGATAATGCATAATTAAAAAATAAAAATGATTCGAGTCAGCATTCATTAGATATTGGACGGAAACCAAATTCAATATGGCCACCATGGCAGCCATACTGAACTGGCTAGCTGGACCAGAATCGAAAGGAAGCTTCCTCTAGACACCAATAATGCATAACCAAAAACTGAAATTTATTTGAGTCAGTATTCATTAGTTATTGGACGGAAACAAATTCAAGATGGCCACCATGGAAGCCATGATGAATTGGCCACTGGTGGCCATCTTGAATCAGCTGACTGGTCCAAAACCGAAAGGAAGCTTCCTCTAGACACCAACAATGCATAATTATAAAAAAAAATTATTTGAGTCAGCATTCACAAGTTATTGGACGGAAAGCAATTTCAATATGGCTGCCATTGCGGCCATACTGAATTCACAAGCTGGACCAAAATCGAAAGAAAGCATTGTCTAGACATCCACAAGTTAGCCCTAAAATTATGATTTGATCAAATATGAGGTTCTTTCGTTATTTGATGAAAGCCAAAAGTTAACGGGCGGACACCAATGTAATTAACAACAATTTGGAAGTACTATTTAATTTTTTTTTATTTAATTCATACGGGCGGACATGGTGAAAACAATGCCCCCAAAAGGTTCTCGGGGGCATAACATGGGGGCATAATAAAAATGGTGAGTGAACAACATTACATGTACACTCCATTTAAAAAAAATATCCAAAAATCGACTGAGTGTGTTATGTGTGATTATATAACAGCATATGTTTACTCAGTCAATCGGTGTTGATTGGGTAAACACCTGGCAATTTACATATTAATTTCTCTTCACTATATCCTCTTTCTGTGCCTGAAACATTTTGTTTGGAAATTTTCTTTTTAAAAAAAATGCTTTTAAATATGAAAATCTGTCCATTAATTCCTGTTTTGTGCTCTAATAAATCAGGGTAAAAAGGCAAATTGTAATGAAATCCAAATGACATATCGACAAAACATTCTATTTTAATATGGAAACAAGTTAAATATTTCGAAAAATACTGGCCAGATTTTTTTAATTCATACATTAATCCCCAGTACAAAGTTCTGGAAATGATAGATATGGTACGTTTATGTGATTATTTTATGAAATACTGGTTTTAGAAATTCTTTGACTAAAGACTAATATTGTTAATCAGATTCAGTCTGGAAGAATTTTCTCGTCGAGCAATAATTGATTACATAATGCTTCTCTCCTAACCTATTTATAGTAACGATTTCAGGGTTTATCACCTCGTTTGTATCGGCTAATTAACACTGACTATCGGGGTGATGAATCGGGGTCTTTAATGCAGTGTAGACGTAATGAATGCAATATATACCAAATTAATTTTTTTTATTGAATTCAAATGTAATTAACAACCATTTGAAAGTACGATTTAAATTTTTTTATATTATTTTTATTATTTTTTAATTAAAATGAAAGTGTCAATGACACTGTAGCTCAACTTTGAATATGACAGGAATTAGTATTTGCTGTGACCAGGTCAACAATAATGAATATGACAGGAATCGGTATTTGTTGTGACCAAGTCAACAATAATGAATAAGAGAAAAAGAGTAATTCGCATAATATATGCATGAGAAAAAAACATAATATATGTGATGCATTCCATGTTACTAAATATTCGTACAAAAATTTATCCATATCAGATCTTTCATATAGAAGTTCTGTACAAAAAACTGATTGCACCTAATTTCGGTACAAAATGGCTGCCAGTGGCAAGCTTGAATTTCGGACTGGACCCCAAAACAATCGTTCTCGTCCCACGTTGATAACAAAGATATCCAAGAAGTTTCGTAAAGATCGGTTCATAAATATGGCCTCTAGCCCAAGCCGTATTGGCATTTGCAGTTACAGTGCTGAAAGTAACACTACATAGATTCAAGTTAGTCTAATTGGCATAATTTATGCACGAGAAAAAAAACCTGTATCATATGTGATGTATCCCATGGTACTAAACAATCACACAAAAAATGATTCAAATCAGCGCTTTCATATGGAAGTTCTGCGCAAAAATCTCATTGCACCAAATTTTGTACAAAATGGCTGCCAGTGGCCATTTTGAATTTCTGACCAGACCCCAAAACACTTGTTCTCGTCCCACAGTTATAATAAAGGTACCCAAGAAGTTTCGTAAAGATCGGTTCATAAATACGGCCTCTAGCCCGAGCCGTATTGGCATTTGCACTTACAGTGCTGAAAGTAACACTAAATAAATCAAAGTTAGTCTAATTTGCCTAATTTACACACAAGAAAAAAACCCGTATTATATGTGATGTATCCCAAACATTGATACAAAAAATTATAATTTTGTACAAAATGGCTGCCAGCGGCCATCTTGAATTTCGGACCGGACCATGTTGACGGCGCGACGGACGTTCAGACGGACGATGGGCCATGACAATACCTCAAATTTGGCTTTGCCAAAGTTGAGCTTAAAATAACTATCAAAGGGTGTGATACTTGGCAATAATACGGCATGACTGCAGTGATCAAATCATCAAAGTGATGTTCAATTTGAGACTGATCATACCCCAACTTTCATGCCATGTTTTTAGAGTGAAAAGTGGTGACTGTTACACAGAGATACACGGTAGGTAAAAGGTTAAGTCATAATCCACTCTCCACGACTTCAACCATTAGTCAGTTTTAACAAATGAATTGATGAAAGGTCAACTCTTTGCTTGAAGAATGCAGATTGTCCTGTCCAATACAAAAACGAAAGTGTCAATGACACTGTAGCTCAACTTGTCAAGACAAAGACATGTACATGTATAGTATGTGACACAGCAATGACAAACATCTAGGTAATGACCTGATAACAAAGGTACATATAAAGTATCTGTAACGGTCTGTACATTTATTTATTTATTATTTATTTATTGGTGTTTAAGGTCACATACTTAAGCACAAATGGCTAACCATGACCGTGACAGTTTTACGGGTGGAGGAAGCCAGAGTGCCCGGACAGAACCACCAAGCAACGACGAGCAGCTGCCAGCTCCCCAACATCGTAACTCCGCACTGCAGCACAGGCAGGGTTAGATTGGTTGAAGACATGCGCATCATCGACGTGCAGTATGCCTTAGTACAAGGCGTCATCGTGCCCCCATGTGGACAATGGGGGTGAAGTGACTTGCCCAAGGACACAACGCGGTTGCCGCAGGTGGGATTCGAACCGAGGACCTCTCGGCTTGCAGCCTGCACCTCTACCTACTGAGCCACCGCGCCCCCAAAGGTTTGTACATAAATACTGACCATTGCCTGTAACAAATGTATAGGTAAAGTATTGTAAAGGTGGGTGACAGTCAGATGCTAAACTAGAAAAAAATCTTTTGAGTCCCAGAGTGGGTCTGACTGAACCCCAAAATATTTGTTCTCATAGCACAGTGATAACAAAGGCACCCCAAAACACACTCATTCCTGTCCCAAGGTGAAAACAAAGGTACCCAAGAAGTTTCGTGAAGATCAGTTCACAAATATGAGCTGTGTAGAAGTTGTGACAAAAAACTGATTGGACCTAATTTCGGTACAAAATGGACACTGGCAGCCATCTTGAATTTTGGACCGCACCCAGAAACACTCGTTCTCGTCCCAAGGTGATAACAAAGGTACCCAAGAAGTTTTGTGAAGATCAGTTCATAAATACAGCCTCTAGCCCGAGCCGTATTGACATGTGCACTTACAGTGTATAAGTAGCACTGAATAAATCAAAGTTCATCTAATTTGCATAATTTCTGCACGAGAAAAAAACCCGTACTATATGTGATGTATTCCATGTTACTAAACATTCATACAAAAATTTATTCAAATCAGAACTTTCATACAGAAGTTCTGTACAAAAGACTGATTGCACTAATTTTGGTACAAAATAGCTGCTGGTGGCCATCTTGAATTTCGGACCACACCCCAAAACACTCGTTCTCATCCCACAGTGATAACAAAGGTACCCAAGAAGTTTCGTAAAGATCAGTTCATAAATACGGCCTCTAGCCTGAGCCGTATAGAAGTTGTGTACAAAAAACTGATTAGACCTAATTTCGGTACAGAAGGGCCACTGGCAGCCATCTTGAATTTTGGACCGCACCCAGAAACACTCGTTCTCGTCCCAAGGTGATAACAAAGGAAGGAATATGGAAGTTCTGTACAAAAAACAGATTTCTGCATCGTCGGTACAAAATGGCGGCTGGCAGCTATCTTGAATTTCGGACCGCACCCAAAAACACTCGTTCTCGTTCCACGGTCATAACAAAGGTACCCCAGACGTTTCGTGAAGATCGGTTCATAAATACAGACTCTAGCCCGAGCCATATTGACATGTGTACTTACTGTGTGTAAGTAGCACTGAAAAAATCAAAGTTCATCTAATTTGCATAATTTCTGCACGAGAAAAAAACCTGTATTATATGTGATGTATCCCATGGTACTAAACATTCACACAAAAAATTATTCAAATCAGCGCTTTCATATGGAAGTTCTGTGCAAAAATCTGATTGCACCAAATTTTGTACAAAATGGCTGCCATCGGCCATCTTGAATTTTGGACCGGACCCAAAAACACTCGTTCTCGTCCCACAGTGATAACAAAGGTACCCAAGGAGTTTCGTAAAGATCGGTTCATAAATACGGCCTCTAGCCCGAGCCGTATTGGCATTTGCACTTACAGTGCTGAAAGTAACACAAAAAAACATCAAAGTTAGTCTAATTTGCATAATTTACGCACGAGAAAAAAACCCGTACTATATGTGATGTATCCCATGGTACTAAACATTCATACAAAAAATTATTCAAATCAGAGCTTTCATATGGAAGTTCTGTACAAAAAACAGATTTCTGCATCATTGGTACAAAATGGCGGCTGGCAGCCATCTTGAATTTTGGACCGCACCCAAAAACACTTGTTCTCGTCCCACGGTCATAACAAAGGTACCCAAGAAGTTTCGTAAAGATCGGTTCATAAATACGACCTCTAGCCCGAGCTGTATCCAATTGTTGATGGACAGACAGACAGACGGACGACGGGCCATGGCATAAGCTCAAATTTGGCTTCGCCAAAGTTGAGCTAATGATAAATTTTAAATAATTTGTATATTTTTTATACTTACCAATGATCCAGACTAGCTGGTGCTAACTCGATAAAATCCAGGGCCAAACACAAATTTTGAACCCCCCCCCCCCACTCCCCCCCTCCCCCATTCCCCAAATTTGCATACAAAACAGGGGGGTGGGGGGGGGGGGTCTGGAAAAAATTTGCAGACACAGGGTCTGAAAAAAAAATTTCCACCTGCAGGGACCCACCACACCAAACCTGTAAATTTTTTCCACCCGTCCCCAGGGGACCCACCCCCCATATTTCATTCCGGAGCTCAAAACACTGCTGAAACCTGACCAATTATCAATGGTCCGTTTTCTATGCTATTGGGATGAAACTCATAAGGACACATGTTCCGTCAATGCCATATAAACTGTTTGATATACAATTGTTTAATTTTTGTTGATTTTGAAGAGATTCAGTTTATTTTTCCATGTTTTATTTTATATTCAAGGTTTTATTTTATCACAACATTTTCGATTTACAAATATCTTAATTTTTTCATAGAGTTAACTTCTTAACCAAGTCATGGTTGAATATGTTTTTGTTGATTTTAGTTAAGTTTACATTTTATATAAACTAATCAAAATGAATTTGATAGTTTTTGCTTTTTACATGTGGAGAGATAAGCTGTGGGATTCGGCAAACTCAAATGAGTTGGTTCTAAAGACTATATAGCAAAGACATATTTTGTTAAAGTATATTAATAGCTGAATTCAGTAGGGTAATTCTACATGAGTCAGTTTGGTTGAATTGAAAAAAAGTGTTCATAACAAAACTCAATTGCAGATTATTCAAATTTGATCAGTGTATGTTAATGTTTCTAATGTCCACTTCAGTTGTCGAATTTGCAAATCTTCACCGAGAACATTTTGACTCTTCTGAGCTTGTCTATACCCCACATTCTCTCCAAAGCATGTTTAAAATACTCTATTCATCACCCTGAATCATCTTAAAGGTATAAGAACATCATTCTTTGAATGAATTCAAGTGCAGGAAAAAACTTGCAATTTGGATCATTTCCACGTTTTTTCTGGCCCAATGGACCCACCCACCCCTACCCTGTGTCTGAATTTTTTTGGCAAACACCCCCCCCCCCCCTCCCCCCACCCCCTGTACAAAAACGGAAAAAGTCCTATATGGTCCTCCATACTTTAGTTCACTGCACATGCGCAGTAACCAGGAAGGTACTGAAATTGGCACAAATCCTCATTCTTTCTATATTGCCTGCTAAATGTTTTAATCAGCAGGGAGGTATGAGTGCCCACTCATGGGAGGGCCATCTCTGTCTGGGCCATTGGTAAGTATAAAAAATATACAAATTATTTTAAATTTATCATATTTTTATACCACAACCAATGGCCCAGACGAGCTGAATCGTAAAAAGGCTGGAGGGCCTAGAACTTGAAGGAAAATCCAATCTTTCAATTACTTCAATAAAGATTAGCTCCTACAGGAGAATAGAAGACAGAGGAATTGTATATGTCCTTCTCTAATAAAAAAAGAGAATGACATAACACCAACAATGTAATTGAGAATTACATAATTTCTCCATTTAATGCCAGCATAACCTGTTATGCTAATTTGGTGAAGGAAACCAATTATAATGAGACGCTTTATACTCATTTAAAAGTGTCCGAGGATTATATATTAATGCTCGTATGACACGTAACATCTACAAATGCTTCACAATGAGCTACAATTTAAAAACAGTACATAAATGAGACATAGTTATTGCTTCACACCGAAGTATACATTAAAACTGGATTACTGGATGCTGGATTACTGTCTCTGGAGGAGGTATTCCGTTGCATTTCACTATAAAGCCAGATAACATAAGGGAACCCCCACCCCACCCCTCCCCCCCCCCCCTCCACCCCCCCCCCCCCTGTTCTGAGGTAAAAATCCTCAGAACGAAGAGGGCAGCGGAATGGCGTCAGTGCTCGAGCAGACTGCCTAAATACCATCCTGTAGATGTAGTATTAATGGACGACATTCTGAGCAACAGAAAGAGGACCTAAAGATCTAAGGTCACCGGAGATGGACTAAATTTCTAAGGTAAAACTTTGTAAATGAAGAGGGCTGTGTCCGGTATGCAGCCTTCATAAGATCAGTGATGGCTATACTGTTAGAGTAAGCCCAAGAAGTGGACAGTGCTCTAACCTCATGCGCTGAAATCTTGTTGACAGAACGTTGATCCAAAGATAGACTTTCATAGGCAATACGTATTGCCAACTGAATCCATCTAGCGATAGAATGAACAGATACATCTTTTTTATTAGGAATCAATGAAAGAAAGAATCTTTTCCTTCCCTTTCTAAAAAAATCTGATCAACATTTATAAATGTGCATAGCTCTAACTGGACACAGCAAAGGTCTACGGTTGTCCGAGGACGGTAAAGCCTTAATGATAATAGGCTCTGGACGTTTATCCGGAATCTGATTCTTAGCCAAGAATCTCACTTCCGTAGTGAGGATAATAGTATTACACAAACTACAGTAATGGGAATCATCAACAGATAATGCATAAAGTTCACTGACTCTTCTGGCAGATGCAAAGGCTAAGAGGAATGCCATTTTATATGTCAAAAATTTGATTTCTACATCGTCTAACGGCTCAAATGGAGCTTCTTGAAGCTTCAACAGAACCCAAGCCAAATTCCATTTAGGAATTAATCTGAGGGTTCTAGGTCTATTAATAGAGAAATTTCTGACTAGCTTGGATAAAGAAGCATCTGATCCAATAGCTAAGTTATCATGATCAGCATAAGTGTCTGATAATATATACCTATAACCCTTAATAGTGGCAGGCTGCAAGTTTAATACGTCAAACATGTAGACCAAGAAATTGGCAATCTGTGGAATAGATGGATCATATGTCTACAGACTGGTCCATACACCAAAGGAAGAAAACTCTCTACTTCGCTGCGTAATTCAATGAAGAGGAGGTCCTCCTACAGTTCGAAATTGCATCCACTGCTCGTCCAGTAAAATGTTTTCCGTGCAAGAGGACCGCACAATGGAAATACGAGAAGGTTGAGACCTTCCTGGTTGTGATGCAGTGTGCAGGACTTCCACTGATATAGAAGGTCCTTTCGTGGAGGAACCTTCCGGGAACGTCCCATAAAAGACACCTGAGAAGATTGATCCAGGGTTTCTGTGTCGACAGAGGTACTACTAGCAGGATTGTGCAGTGAGACTGTTTGATTTTTAACAGAATCTGCTGAATCAACAGAGTATGCATATCCTATCATCCCATCCCATGAGATCGATAGAGCGTCTACTGCGTACGCTCGATGATCTGGACATGGCGACACAAAAGTCGGTAACTGATTGTTCAGGTGTGGCACAAAAAGATCTATCATAGGACGATCCTACTGGTAGCAGATCTGACTGAATACTCGCTTGTTGGGAGTCCACTCTGATGGTAACAGGCGACCTTTTCGTGAGAGCGAGTCTGCTAGTACGTTCAGACGACCTGGTATATGACGGAATGAGAGATGAATGTGATGACTCAGAGCGAACAGGAGAGTCTTCTCTGTTAATTTGCATAATGGAATCGAATGAGTGCCTCCCTGGTTCCTAAGATAAGCCACTACCGTCAAGTAGTCCGACAAAATCTGAACATGGACGTTCGTTATTTGAACAATCCAATGTTGTAGTGCTAGCCATATAGACATCATCTCCCTGATGTTTATGTGCTTCTGCAGGAACTGAGGGTCCCAAAGACCCTGACACTTCAAGTCTGCGGGACTCAGGGATGCACCCCAGCCCATTAGACTTGCATCCGTTATAATCGTAAAGGCCGGATCCGGTAGTTGAAGCGGAACTCCCAGAGTTAACCACTGGAGATCAACCCACATCTGAACCTTTTGTTTTACTAGGTCTGTTAAAACAATCTTGGTTTCGAGTGAATGCATCTTCACACTCCAGTTCTAAGTAATGAATATCTGGAGGGGACCCATGTGCAGGCGGCCCATTGGAATAAGATCCGCAGCCACTCCGTACAGCCCCATCAGTGGCATAAACTCCCTCGCAGTCATTGCGGAAAAGTTTAGACAAAAGTGAGCATAACAACTGACTAATTTCGCTCTGGGTAACGGCAGACAAACCGGATTGTTGCGAGTCTCGAAGCTCATTCTGAAGTGAATGAATGAATTGGACAGAGCTAGTTCCAACTTTTTCTCGTTTACTATGAAACCAAGACATCGGAACAACTGAAGCAGACTCTGAACATCGTTCTGAAAAACTAACTTGTCACCGTATCTCTGAAGAATGTCGTCCAAGTAAGCCGACGTTACCACTGCCGAATGAGCTTGGAAATATGATATTACCACGTTCATTATTCGTGTGAAAGCCCAAGGAGCTAGGTTCAGACTGAAGCACATTGCTCTGAACTGATAAACCTCTCCTTGTAGGTCAAAACGCAGGTACTTTCTGAACGCCGGATGTACCAGGACATGAAAGTAGGCGTCTTTTAGATCTATGCTTGCTGCATAGCTGTCCACTCGAATGCTCGCTCTTACTGACCGGATGGTTTCCATGTAGAACTTTGGCGCTATGATCAATTTGTTTATCCAGCTCCAGTCTATTACCGGTCGGAACGAGCCGTCTGGCTTCGGTACGAGGAACCAGGTGACTGTAAAAACCTGGAGAATTTTGATTCTCGACGAACTCTATAGCTTTCTTTGACAAGAGAGCCTGTACCTCCGCAAGGAGAGACTCTCTTTTGGAAGGATTTGCCTGGAGATTTGCCCAACGCGGACATCTTGTAAGTGGGGGCTTTGCTCGGAATGATAGCCTCAGACCTGCTGAGATAACATTTCTCACCCAGCTTTTTTGGTAGCTTGATCATAAACTAACAACAGCTCGTCTCCAAACGTCCCAAAGAATGAAGCCTCGGATCGCCAGCTACCGGATGGCCCGGCTTCATGGGCGAAGAATGGGTGCATCTTTGTGCAGGTGGCTGGATATTCAAAGTTGGGTAGCTAGCATGCGGTTGTGTGTGCTTTTCCAAAGATGAAGAGGAAGCTGTGACTGTAGCCGAGGCCGGATGTAGTCTGGATGGAGCATCCCAAGCGGCGGGTGCAGACATTATCTCCGACAAGTTTCTCAAAACAACATTTGGCCCCAAATGTTGCTGGGTTAGAGAAGGCTCTCCCGCTCATGGTCTATCAGACCTCGCCGAGCTTCCAAAAGAGAAACTTGCAGACTTCCTCCCTTTTGCCATCGTCGCTGGGTAAGCTTTAGTTTTTGAGATGCTCGCTCTACACTTCCTTTGATCGCAACAGACTTACCCGGTGTTATGGCTCCCACTATGGGGTTGGCCGCCTCACCGGTCGAACTGGCTGCTGGAATATGGCTTATTCCATGTTTAATGTAAAGGAGCACTGTAGCAGCCAGTTCTGTTTGCTCATCAGAGCGCGACGACGGCAGCACACTTTGAATGGGTGTCACAATACCATCACCATGTTCTTGTTCCTCTGAAAAAGAAACTGAAAAACTTGAATTATCCTGCGGTGAAAGTTCCGGCATAGGAACCTCACCGTCGATGATGTATCGCAACACCCGTCTCCAGTGTCTGGCATCCCAATGTACCCAAGTAGGACAAGAATCCGTAGGCGTGCATCGACTACAGGCAAGGCAACAAACATGTAAATCCAAGGAAGACTTCCTTGCCTTGCATTTAGAGCAGTAAGCTTTTCATAATTACAATCCAAAGACATGATAAGGATACATGAATAATAGCAATCAAAATAATTTTGAAACAATTATAAATTTTTTTTCAAAATGCTTAAGTTCCCAGAGGGAACATCATGAGCCCAAAAATTATTTGCTACACTACCGGAATCATATTTAATGTATCCTACAGTAATTCTCAAGTATTATAATACTAATTACTACATGTTAAGGGCATTGGCAATGTAAAACAACGTCAATAGAAATGAAAGTGTCAATTACACTGTAGCTTAACTTGTCTGTGTGTTTTGTTTGCTGAAAAGGATAATGTTCAATGTTTATGAAAGGATTATGAAATAAGACAAGAATTGTGATAATTGGGAATATGTTTATTTCTGTTCCCTGTATGCTATGTTTTTCATAAAAATAAAATGAGGTGTGCACTGTAAAAAAGGGTGGAGGGATGGGTTAATATGACCTCACAGTTAATGTATGTGGCCCTCACAGTTAACATATGTCAACAAAAGTTACCAAGTTCTGTAAAATTATTCCAAAACGAGTCATCCTATCAAGTTACATTGAAATCCCTTCATAAATATGGTCTGTAGACTGTGCTAAAGGTTTTCAGGCTTCAGGCCTGTGTAGCCATGACGGTTGACCAATTGCTACTAAAAGGGGACATCCTCATCTCGACATTATACCGAGTCATTCTACTAAGTTACAATGAAATCCCTTCACAAATACGACTTGTAGTCTGTACTAAATTTTTGGGGGTTTTGGGCTCGCGAGGCCATCATGGTTGAATGATCGCGACCAAAAGAGGACGTTGTATTCTGGGCATCATCTGGAGTGATCCTACGAAGTTACAATGAAATCCCTTCATAAATATAACCTGTAGACTGTGCTCAAGGTTATCGGGCTTCGGGCACCTGTGGCCGTCACAGTTGACCAATCACGACCAAATGGGGATGTCATCATCTAGGCATTATATGGAGTCAAGCTAACAAGTTACAATGAAATTCTTCCATAAATATGACCTATAGACTATGTTAAAGGTTTTTGGGCTCGGGCAGCCATAAAGGTTGAATGATCACGACCAAAGGGGACGTTCTCATCTAGACATTATTTGAAGTCATCCTACCAAGCTACTATGAAATCCCTTCATAAATATGACCTGTAGACTGTGCTACAGGGATCGTACAAGTTTAGCAAAATGAAATTCAAGCACTATTCAAGCACTTTTCAAGGGCTATGTCATTCATTTTCAAGGACTATTTTTCCATTCTAAGAAACCAACTGTGACATGTTCTTTTTATAACTGCTCTCCGCACAGTGCATATTTCAAGAATGAGTGTGTGTCAGCTAATACTCAGGCCCATTTCTGTCCTTTTGGTTAATTTTCGGAACTTCTTGCAAAGTTGTTGGGTTGTTTGTGGCAATTCGACATTCAAATTCGATTGTTCACAAATAATAATTCATGATTTATTATCAAATACCTCTGTTATTTTCATACAATAATACATATATTATCGCTTCCAGTAACTATCCTTTTGTGTGACACGATGAAATAAATGAAGCAGGCGGAGATGCAGACATTGATTGTAAAAACAAGTTTGCAAAACATAATTCACCGCTCATTTTAATTGAATGCTCTCCATAGTTTAGCAGCCTATGTGTACAGTTAGCCACATGATAGTATGCAAATAGATCACATGCTGCCGTTTCAATTTTGTGATTGGTTAAAATTAACCTGTACATTATCATTCAAACACTGCATGAAAAGAGAATGCCCCACATTTTAGTTGAAGAATGGAAAACTACGGAGTGCGAAATGGGTCATATTAATCACTGTGCAAGGATAACACTGTACTTTGACGAAGCGTAAATTATGCTTTATTTCCAAGGATTGGTTTGCAACTTTCTGTGTTTAACAGTGGTTCTCAAGTTGGCAAAGTAATCACAATCCACCATTTCACCAAATTCAAGCACTATTCAAGGCATTGTACAGGATTTCAAGTACTTTTTACAGTTGAAACTAAATTCAAGCACTTTTCATGGAGAGGGCCAAAATTCATGGACTTTTCATTTTTGTGTGAACCCTGGTGCTTAAGGTTTTCTGGTTTCGGGCCCCTGTAGCCGTCACAGTTGCCCAATCGTGTCTAAAAGGGGATGTTCCCATCTAGACATTATATGAAGTCAACCTACCAAGTTACAATGAAATCCCGTCATAAATATGACCTGCAGACTGTGCTAAAGGTTTTCGGGCTTCGGGCTCGGGCAGCCATCATGGTTGAATGATCGCAACCAAAAGGGGAATTCTCATCTGGGCATCATCTGGAGTGATCCTACAAAGTTACAATGAAATCCCTTCATAAATATGGCCTGTAGACTGTGCTCAAGGTTTTGGGCTTCGAGCACCTATAGCCGTCACAGTTGACCAATCATGACCAAAAGGGGATGTCATCATCTAGGCATTATATGGAGTCAATCTAACAAGTTACAATGAAATCCTTACATAAATACGACCTATGGACTATGCTAAAGGTTTTTGGGCTCGGGCAGCCATCATGACTGAATGATCGCGCCCAAAAGGGGATGTTCTCATCTGGACATTATTTGGAGTCATCCTACCAAGTTACAATGAAATCCCTTCAAAAATATGATCTGTAGACTGTGCTAAAGGTTTTCGGGCATTGGGCCCCTGTAGCCGTCACAGTTGCCCAATCACGTCCAAAAGGGGACCTTCTCATCTAGACATTATATGAAGTCAACCTACCAAGTTACAATGAAATCCTTACATAAATATGTAGACTGTGCTAAAGGTTTTGGGGTTTTGGGCTCGGGCAGTTGTCACGGTTGACAGATCGCGACCAAATGGGGAAGTTCTCATCTAGCCATCATCCGGAGTCATCCTACCAAGTTACAATGAAATCCCTCCATATTAAATATGACCTGCAGACTGTGCTAAAAGTTTTTGGGTTTCGGGCTTGGGCAGCCATCACGGTTGACAGATCATAACCAAAAGGGGACGTTCTCATCTAGGCATTATACAGAGGCATCCTACCAAGCTACAATGAAATCCCTTCATAAATACGACCTGTAGACTGTGCTAATGGTTTTTGGGTTTTGGGCTCGGGCAGCCATACCGATCGCGACCAAAAGGGGACGTTCTCATCTAGACATGACCCCAAACCTGCATATGAAATTTTGTGACGATCAGACAAGAACTGCGGGGTGTAGCCTGTGCTAAAGGAAAATGTGAACAGACTCACAGATTCACAGACTAACAGACTTCCGCACGCGTGATGGCAATAGCTTATCTTGACTTTGTCAAGTTAAGCTAAAAACCGGAAACAAAACAACAGGCACACAAAAAGGACCTAAGTCAGTAACCGATTTAAATGCTACAAGATGCAAAGCTAGATCTTCATACGAAGAAAAGCGATGCATCGGATAGAAGATGCAAGACCCAAACGATCCAACACCCCTAGGGTGAGGACATAACCATGGGGATAAACAGAATAAACATTCTCTAATACACGTTAAACTCCCAAGAAATGTAATAAAAAATTTCAATAAAAAACAGCCAAAAAGCTTACGAGTTTAACCTTTTACCCAGAGAATCGGCCGCATCCGCCCGCGTAATATGCAAAATGCAGCAGCTGAAAAAATATTATTTTTAAAACAATTTGAACAAAACCATATCATGTGACCTCTCATTGGAACGAGCTCGTTGAGCTCGTTCCAACAAGGGGTCACATGATATGGTTTTGTTGAAATTTTTTGAAAAATTAAAAAAAATGATATTTAAAATAATAAATTTTGATATCTATGCGTTGGATAAAGGGTTAACAGGAGGGGTTCATGGAGGGATAGGGAAGGAACAATTAACAAACAGTAGGTAAATCATTAGCAAGAATGACGTCAGACGCATGTCCTGAAAATAGGAAACATGAATTAATTTTTATAATTATTATAAAATTACAGCCCTGAACGTTTCAAACCATCGTTGTTCACTTCCATCATCCATTTATAGCCTTGAATCCACCAATTCTACCACTGATTTGTGTCTGGCATCCTCAAAAAAGGAGATTTAAAACACAGATGTCAGATCATTGTTTACTGACTTGAGGCCAAACAAAGAATGAGGATTTGTGCCAATTTCGGTAAGTTCCGGGTTATTGCGCATTGAACAAAAGTATGGAAGGCCATATAGGACTTAATTTTTTCGGTTTTGTATGCAAATTTTGGGGATTGGGGGGTTCAAAATTTGTGTTTGGCCCTGAATTTTATTGAGTTAGCACCAGCTAATATACCCTATTAAAAAAGCAGGGGTACAATCCTGATTCTTTTAAACAGAATATTCTTTAATCTTTAACAAATTGAACAGTCCTCTTACCAATGATATCTTGATGCCAGGCACTTGTAAATTTTTCAAACAAATCAAGTCATGGCTGCTTTACAGTAGCCTTCACGTAAAAGTTTTGAAAAATTCAAGAAAAATACATTGCATTAAATGAGTTCAACATCAAAAAACTAGTATTTGCTTTGTTAACTTTGTAACAAAGATTGCAATCTCTTGAAACCTTTTTACTCAGTTATTATCCCCAAAAATGCTTGTATGTTTGTTTATCAGGCTATAATAACACTTTCAACAACTAGGGTCACATCATGTCAGGCAGTTTTATGGGTGGAGGAAGCAGGAGTTCCCACAGAGAATTGCTGAGTAGAAGCAAGCAACTACCAGACTCTCAAACTTACTAACTCTAGACAGGCAGAGTTAGCAGCAGTTGGAGGCAAGTGCACCACTGACGTGTAGTGCTCCTTAGTACACAGCAACACTGTATCCACATGTGGGCAAACAGGATTACGTGTCTTGCGCGAGGATACAATGCAGTTACTGCAGGTGAGGAATGAACAGTCAATCTTGCAGTTTAAAGTCTGATGTCTTAACCACTTGGCCACCACTCTCTTATCAACAAAATGGATAGACCTATTCGGCCCCATTTAGTAGATTTTCTGTTTCTCAGGCCATTTTTTTGGAAAACTGCATGAGGGTGGATGGTTTTTTAATTTATTTTGTATTTTTGTAATTATTTTTTTGCCATCAAAAGTTCATGTTCTTGGTTTATTTTATGTTTTAGACCTCATAATCCACAGAATAGCATGGGTGGTGGTGTAATTCGGGCATTGAGGGCAAGGAGGCTTTTGAATGCTTTTTGCACTAAAAGGACAAATTTATCAATTTTATTAACTGGGGTAAAATATCATACATAAACCATTTCATCACGTAATTGCATCAATTCTACATACTGCACCTCATGGTAACCAGCGAGAATGTCTCATTTTCAAATTTACTGTGTACCATAGAATTAAGGACGCTGTTTTGCATAAACCATTTCATTTTTATTTTTTTAAGTTTGCATTCGTTATAAAGAGAGAGCATGCAGCTGCCAAAAGAACCATGTGGGAGGGCCTGAGGAACAAATTTTTAATTTTTTTAGGCCTTATCAATGATTTCATGATGCCCAGAGCTACCAGTGTTTTAACCAAATCAAGCCATGGCTGCTGTAAAACAGCCATGATTTGATTTTTGAAAAATTAAAGAAAAATCCAGAAAAACATCAATAACTATTATTTGCATTGTTAACCTTGTTACAATCCAACAGAACGTTCAAAGTTGTTTTTACTTGGTTGTCAATGCCAAAAATGACTCCAAAATAGAAAGAGTAATGGAGTCAAGACTCTATAAATCTGAAATGTTTGTTGTTGCTCTACAAGCAAATAAATTTACCCTTTATTTCATATACTATTTAGCTAATGTCACTCAATAAATTATTGATTTATTGGTATTCAATTCACTTTCAGCATCTACAGCTACATCATGACTATAACAAAAGTATGAAGTTTTTTAACCCCATTGCTGCTGCGCAATTTTGTAATAGCCCTCCTGTGCAGAGCCACATTTTGGGAACAATGGAAGAAAACGATAATGAAAGTGTCAATGACACTGCAGCTCAACTTATCTGTGTGTTATGTTTGATTAAAAGGATAATGTTCAATGCTTATGAAAGGATTATGAAATAAGACAAGAATTGTGATAATTGGGAATATGTTAATTTCTGTTCCCTGTATGCTATGTTCTCAATAAAAATAATATGAGGTGTAGACTATACTAAAGGGGTAGGTTAATGTGGCCCTCACAGTTAATGTATATGGCCCTCACAGTTAATGTATATCAACGAAAGTTACCAATTTACAGTGAAATTCCAAAACGAGTCATCCTATCAAGTTCCAATGAAATCCCTTCATAAATACGGCTTGTAGACTGTGCTAAAGGTTTTTGGGCTTCGGACCCCTGTAGCCATCATGGTTGACCGATCGCAACCAAAACGGGATGTCCTCATCTAGACATTATATTGAGTCATCCTACCAAGTTACAATGAAATCCCTTCATAAATAAAACCTGTAGTCTGTGCTAAAGTTTTGGGGCTATGGGCTCAGGCAGCCGTCATGGTTGAATGATCACGACCAAAAGGGGACGTTCTCATCTAGGCATTATCTGGAGTCATCCTACCAAGTTACAATGAAATCCCTTCATAAATATGACCTGTAGACTGTGCTAAAGCTTTTCAGGCTTCGGGTCCCTGTAGCCAATCATGACCAAAAGGGGACGTTATCATCAAGACATTATATAGAATCAACCTACCAAGTTACAATGAAATCCCTCCATAAATACGACCTGTAGACTGTTAAAGGTTTCCAGGTTTTGGGCTCGGGTAGTTGTCACGACTGAATGATCGTGACCAAATAGGGGACATTCTCATCTAGACATTATCTGGAGTGATCCTACCAAGCTACAATGAAATCCCTTCATAAATATAACCTATAGACTGTACTAAAGTCTTTTGGGCTTCGGACCCCTGTAGCCGTCACAGTTGACCAATCATGACCAAAAGGGGATGTTATCATCTAGACATTATATGGAGTCAACCTTCCAAGTTACAATGAAATCCCTCCATAAAAACGAACTCTAGACTGTGCTTAGGGTTTTGGGCTCGGGCAGTCATCATGGTTGACAGATCACGACCAAATGGGGAAGTTCTCATCTAGACATCATCCGGAGTCATCCTACCAAGTTACAATGAAATCCCTCCATATTAAATATCATCTGTAGACTGTGCTAAAAGTTTTGGGGTTTCGGGCTTGGACAGCTGTCACAGTTGACAGATCATGACCAAAAGGAATCTTTCTCATCTAGATATTATACAGAGGTGTCGTACCAAGTTACAATGAAATTCCTTCATGAATATGACCTGTAGACTGTGCTAATGGTTTTCAGGTTTTGGACTCGGTCAGCCACCAAGGATGAACGATCGCAACCATAAGGGGATGTTCTCATCTAGACATGACCTCAAACCTGCATATGAAATTTCGTGACAATCAGATAACTACGGGGTGTAGCTTGTGCTAAAGGAAAATGTGAACAGACTCACAGACTTCCACACGCATGATGGCAATAGCTTATCCTTTGTCAAGTTTAGCTAAAAACTGAAAAAAGACAGAAATGTAAAATAACTTGTAATTTAAACCTTCCAGAACATAACTGAACACTTCTGGAGTCTAATGTTTAGTTCCAATACCTAAACCTGGGTAATAACATAGTCCAGGGCCACATGGACAGGCTGAGCAGTAATATCTGGATTCGCTAAAGACACTTGAATTACCTAAATAACCCGCATCACTATCACTGTCAACAAAGAATTCTGAAACAATTTCATCGGTTGTAAAAAAAAATTCTGATATGATGTTTACATTTCAAGAACATCAGGTCACATGTTTACAATTCAAGAACATCAGTTTCTAACGGGAAACTTGACATGCAGTTGACTCAGATATTTCTGTAAAAACGACGAAAATACCAGAAAAAATCTTTCGACTTCACACTGTCTGTCTCTTACATTTGTTACAGTGAGAGTTGTATTGAGAATAACAATGTGTGGTGTATCCATTCTATGTATGTAATAACTCCGTACTCAGTATGGACATATAGCACCCAGCATCAAAATTTGGGTCCGTATTCAGTATAGACCTGTAGCAGCAAAAAAGTTTAAGGGCCTGGACAAGTGTCTTCATTTCCCACCATTCCACAGTCTCTATACGTCTAATGGCTTAGAAAGTTAGCAGTGATTTCTAGTTAAGCCTTGGCTGCCTGTTAAGGCAGCCAAGACTTGACTGGAAACCACTGCTCACTGCTTAAGTAATTTTTCTATTGTCAAGAGGACCTCCTCATGATGTGATGTTAAGGGGACCTGTTCCGAGATCAGAAAAGTCAGAAATTGGCCTTTAAGGGTTAAGTAAATCATTTGCACCATTTACCCACTTCAGAGAAATCACACCTCAGGTGCTGGTAACCGAGCCCTATGAAATAGAGGTGCAGTGCCAAAAAATTGAATTCTTACCTGTGAATGGATCAGCTCCATGTTGAGCAGTTGATGGCACTGAAGTGTCATTATAAGTTGGTACATATCTACCAGCTCCTGTAAATGGGTCTGTACTGCCTGTAGTTGCACCTCCTTGAACTGAACCAGAGCTGGGAATGTATCTGTTGCCACCTGTTGAGAGTAAATACGATAAATTGATGGATAGAGTACAAAGAAAAAAAAAAACATTCGGTTTTCCTTGCAAAGTCAGTGCAGGAGGAGGGATTGGGGTAAACATGACTTGCAGTTTGCACAGGCAGAAAGTTATGGATATAATGTGCTCAAACTTGGCTCTTATTTTAAGATTATTTAAGTTGTTTTTCAATTTTTATTGACTAAAATAGGGCCAAAGAATGATTTCCAAACTTCTGTAATTCTTCAATTTTCTTATTTGCAGAAATAGATGGGGTTCAAGAAAATTGTTGAATCGTGGTGGTCAATACTGATTTGACAAAAAGTTAAAAAATTTATAGTAATTTATATATTTTTTATACTTACCAATGACCCAGACATAGCTGGTGCTAACTCTTAAAATATAGGGCCAAACACAAATTTTGCCCCCCAATCCCCAAAATTTGCATCTAAAACCAAAGAAAACATGTCCTGAATGGCCCTCCACACTTCACCTCTACTGCGCATGCGCAGTGTCAAGGACGTTCCGAAATTGGCGCCATTAATCATTCTAATAACCAGTGCCTGGTAAACGCTATGTACTCAGCGGGGAGGTAAGAGTTCCCAACTCCTGGGAGGGCCATCCCCATCTGGGTCATTGGTAAGTATAAAAAATATATAAATTACTATAAATTTTTTAACATTTTTATACTGTACCAAAGACCCAGACATAGCTGAATAGTAAAAAGGCTGGAGGGCCAAGGACATAGAGCAAGATGGAATACGCTCAATAATATAAAATAGAGTCATCCCCTCTAGGGAAAAAGAAGTATTAGGCCTTACATGTATCTTTCTTATTTATGATAAATTAGAAAGATACAACACCTTCCAAAATTGAGCATCATACATCCATGTACTCTATTAATATCTAGTATAATCCTTATACTAATAATTTTTAAAGTAAGCCAATAAATAAAGTAAGTCTAGAGAATAAAGACTCTTTATACTCCTTAAAAGTGTCTGAGGATTGCATAATCATGTCCGTTGACACATGCTATATTCAAAAGCTATACTTTAAAAACTAAGACTTGAATGAATTTTTAAAACATAAACTTCTCACTAAACAACCATCCCAATAACAGCTCAGAATTACTAACTCCGGAGGAGGTATCCCCTTGTTTTCATAGTAAAACAGGTGACCCAAGGGAACACCCTCCCCCCCCCCCCCCCCCCTTTTTCTTGCCCTGGGTCAAATAGCCCAGAGCGAAGAGGGCAGCAGAACGGAGTCACTGCCGAAACAGACAGCCTACCTAGCTATAGTAGCAACTGTTAAGTGAATGACATTCTGAGCAGTAGATAATAGACCTAACAATAGAGGCCTCCAGAGATGGACTCAATATTTCTGATATAAAAAATTCATGAATGTGGATGGCTGAGCGCAATGAGCAGCCTTCAAAAATCTATAATAGCGACACTAATTAATGTAAGCCCAAGATGTAGAAGAACTCTTACTTCATGAGCCGAAATCTCAAACACAACTGCTGAGTCAAAGATATACCATAAGCAGTATCGATAGTTAATTGAATCCATTAGCAATAGAATGGAGCGTAACGTCCTTCTAATAGGCATCAAAGACAGAAGAAGTTTACGCCCGTAGTAATAAACAGATATCTGTTTATAAATACATAAACTCTAACCGGACAGAGTAAAGGCCTATGCCCGTTCGAAGACGGAAGGACCTTAATAACAATAGGTTCCGGATATTAGGAGCCTAACTCTTATGCAAAAATCCAACCTAAATAGTAAAGGAAATAGTGATTCCGAAACTACGAAAGTGAAAATCATCCACCGATAGTGCATGAAACTCACTCAACTCTTCAGTAAAAGAGAAGCCAACAGAATTACTGTCTAAAAGGTCAGAATTTGAAAACTACTGTTTCCAGAGGCTCAAACGATTACTTAGCTAAATAAGAACCGAAGTTAAATTCCATATAGGAATTTAATCTAATGATTCTAAGTCTATTTATCAAAAAGTTACTAACTGACTTAGATAAAGAGACATAAGACTCAATTGTAAACTATCTTAGAGTGCATAGGTATGAGGTAACATAAACCTATAACCTTAATAATAACAGGCTGCAGTAGATCTTGTCAAACAAGTATACTAAAAAGTTGCAATGAGTAGTATGGAGGGATCAACAATATGAACATAGTGATCCCTACACCAACAACGGAAGAGCCTCCACTTTAGCCGCATAGAATAGCGAAGAAGAGGATCTCCTATAGTAAGAAATCGCGTCCAAAGCTCGTCCAGTACAATGCTTAGAATGCAATACGGACCACACAACGGAATACGTGAAGGTTGCGACCTTGCGGGTTGTGATAAAGATGACACGATTTTACCCAGCGAAAAAAGATCCTCTCATTAAGGAAGATTTCGCGTTGAGTCCCACAGTAGACATCAGAGTAAATTTACCCACGGTCTCTGTGAAGACAGAGATGCTATCAACAGAAATGTATTGTGGTTGTCTATCTTAGCAATACCTGCTGAAACAACAGCGCCGGAGGATACGCATATCCTATCATTCTGTCCTATTAGATCAATAGAGCGTTAACAACATTAGCTCAGAGATCCGGACAAGCAAACACATACATCTGCAATTGATTAGCAAGCTGTGTCGTAAATAAATTATCATTGGGCGCTCCCATTGATAGCAAATCTGATTGAATACTTGTTTGTTGAGAGTCCATTCTGACGGCAACAAGCGACCCATAAGTGAACGGGAGTCCGGTAAAACAATCAGACGACCCGGAATATGACGGACCGAAACAGAACTTGGTGTACTATAACAAACAGAAGGATTCTTTCCATTAAATTGAATAACGGAAACGAATGAGTGCCTCCCTGGTTCCGGAGATACGCCACTACTGTCGAATTAACGGACAGGATTTGGACATACGTTTCTGAATAATGTTCATCCAATGACATAAAGCAAGCCTAAAAAACATTATTCCGCGGAAGATAAGTGCTTGCTTAGAGACTGCGGAACCCAAAGACCCTGGCACTTCGAATCCGTTGGGATCAATATTATATCCCAACCTGTTTGACTGGCAACCGTCATAATTATAACACTCGGATCCGGCAACTGCAGTGGCACTCTCTGAGTCAACCACCGAATGTTTGCCCCAGTCTGAATCTCTTGCAACACTAGATAGACAAGAGAACGTGTAAATCGAGCAATTCATGGATTGCTGAAAAGTTGCCGACGAAGAGAAGCTTCTCCAAGAACGAAGCGACTCTGAGAGAGTTCTTCACCTTACTATCCACACGCGTGGATGTAGCTAGGGCTGCGTCACGACTAACCAACTCCAATCAGCCACTGAAGGGCGGAGTTATACGTGAACAAACTACTGCCCTCAAAAGAAATCACATTGAGGATAATATCCTGTAATTCTTTTCTTGAAGACGTAATGATAACGCCTCAGTAAGGTGGATTACGTATGATAAAGCGTCTAAGTTAAGTCTACTAGACATCATTGTCGTTTCCAACATTGTGGTTGGAAAAGACAAAGACGGCGAAAAAGAATATTTCCAGTCTTTAACCACGCCGTCTAGACGCATATGAACCCTCGGTATGCCCTGCTCTGCCAAAATAAATTATTCGTATAAATGATAAAAAAGGCAGAAATGAGCATTGCGGACAAGAAACTAACTATCATGCTTGGTAGCAGGCTTATATGCATATATAGCGTCGATAAATAATACACATGTTCTAATGGCATTATTGGACTGTGTCGGTAAGTCAGGGACAATGTCCCTGAACCGATCCAAAATTCCGTGTCCAATGATGCTATAAGTCTCTTATCCAACATCGCAGCAATGTAGTCCGAAATAACAATCACTGGAAGATAATGCCAGAAGATATGAATGGCAGCTTCCGATGCTACGAAAGGGAAAGCTCGAAATCTTTCGAATCCCTTTCGCCATCCTGTCGGACCCTATAAAGCGTTCGGTCGTCCGTACCTGATGCAACCGCGGACCGCAACGACCCAGCACCGTCAGATAATTCCTGATTCGACTAAGAAACTGTCGATTGCTGGGACGCTGCGAAAAACTGTGCTAACTCGGATAGCACGTCCGTCACTGAGGCCTGTGGAGAAGCGGTCCTACAATGCATTGCCGCTGGAAGCTCCGTGATCGTTACCCCGTGCATACTACTAATATGCGAGCGAACGGAGTGTATAGGCCTCGTGTCCCTTGGCTACCGGATGGCGTGACCTATTCGCCGTGGAATCACTGAATGACGAAACTGATCGGATACTTGAGGTCACGTAGCCAATGTGCGGTCATGTGCCCTGCTGTGAGGATGAGGAAGCATTATCGACAGTCTCTCGGACTGTCAATATAACGGAGCGTCCCGACCGACAGACATATGCTCCGAATGTAAAATATCTGAACCACAACATGTTGCTGGACGAGAGAGGGACCTCTCTCGCTCACAGCCCGGACGGACCTGGACAAGCCAGGAACCGGACTAACAGGCTTCCTCCGATCTGTCCTCAATCTGCCGTCACTGGGTGAGTACTAAAGTAATTATAGTGCTCGCATCACCCAAATCTCCTTCCTAGACTGCAACGGACGAACCGGCAGCCGAACCATTCGATGAATGTACGCTACACCGGGTGAACTAGTGAATGTCACTCCGTCGATCCTACAAGGGACCTCTTAGGTGATAGACATATTCCATGAGCACTTATTGCCGCTAGCTCTTCATTAACTATGACGACAGAGGCACACTTTTGAAAGACATCTCCGTAACTTTGCGAACAAGAAACCAGAAATGCTTGGTAATAGCAAGCATATAATAATAATATATATAGCGTCGTTCAATAATTCGAAAGTTTGTGTGACATTATTGGACTATGTCGGAACTGAGGGACGATGTCCCTGAACCGAACAAAAAATTTCTAAGTCCACCGACGCTATCAGTTTCTTATCCGGCATCGCAGCATTCTGGTCCGACGAAAGAAGCTGTAGAAGATCAAGTCAGATGACATACACAACAGCATATGTTGTTCCGAAAGAGAAAGCTCGAAATCCTCCGAATCCCTTTCGGTATCCCGTCGGACCGGATGAAATTTTCGGACGTCCGTACCCGCTTCCGCGGAGCGTCCCGACCCAGCATCGTCGGATAAAAAATATGCGACAGATTCAGTTGATGCTGGGATGCTGCGATAAGCTGTGCTATTTAGGAAAGCACGTCCGTTCCCGAGGCCTGTGCAGTAGCGGTCTTACGATGCATTGCCGCCGCAAGCTCCGTGTACGTTGACTCCCGCACACTTTCCTATGCGAACGTCCGGAGTCTGCAGGCCTCGTGTCCCTGGCTACCGGATGGTGTGACCTGGTCGCCGATGATTCTCTGACTGGCGAAGCTGACTGGATATCCGAGGTCACGTAGCCAAGAGCGGTCGTGTGCGCTACCATGAGAATGAGGAAGCCTTATTGACAGTCTACTCCGGACTGCCTATATGTCGGAGCGTCCCGAGCGACGGACGTATGCTCCGAATGCGAAACATTTAGTACCACATCATCTGGGGCCAGATGTTGTTGTACGAGAGAGGGGCCTCTCTCGCTCGCCGTCCGGATGAACCAGAACGAGCTATGAACCGGACTAAAAGGCTTCCTCCGTTCTCCCTCTAATCTGCCGTCACTGGGTGTGCATTTGGTTGATTTATAGTGCTCGCATCACCCCAAAACTCCTTCTAGACCGCAACGGACGAACCCGGCTGCCGAACCATTCGATGAATGGACGCTACACCGGGCGAGCTAGCGGACGTCAAAGGCCGTCGAACCTACTAGGGTCCTCTTAGGCAATTGGCGTATTTACATGAGCACTATTCCGTTAGCCCTTCATTAATTGTGACGACGGAGGCACACTGTTGGAAGACATCACAGATACATCACCCTAATCTTGATCGTCTGAAATAGAAATTGATAAAGTAGAGTGACCCTGCGGGGAAAGGACCGGAGTGTCCAATTCCCCACTAACATACCGTGACATACGCTTCCCATGTTGTCATCGAAATCATATGATACAGAACAGGAGTAAATGCGAGTACACTGACCACATATAGAATGATTATAAAAGTCAGAGGAAGACTTCCTCTTATTACAATTGATCAAAATCCTTTCAATGTGAAAAGAAAACAAAGTCCTGGTACTCGCACCAACCCCTGGCAATCAAAATACATAATAATAATATGATCCATTAATATAGAAAAAATAATTGAAATCAAAATATTTTGAAAAAATATTTTTTCAGAACAGCCCAAGTTTCTGAAAAGTAATGTTGAGCCCCAATGGATCCCAAGCCTAAGTGTGGACAAAAATTTTAAAAATATTTTAAACAATTTATTCAACACTTACGAACAATAATAATGTATCTAGTTATGATTAAAATAACATCAAGATATTATTTTCAAGAAATCCCCCCTCACACAGAGGGCTGTTGTAAATGTAAACAATGAGTGTAAAAACACTAAAATAAGACTCCAGGCACCCAGGCCCGGAATCAGTTACCAAAAATACACTATCTGATGCAAAACAGAGACTTCCAGGGAAGAAACTGCAGAACATCAGATGGTAGATGCAGAACACAACGCCTAACCACCCGTAGGTGAAGACGTAAACATGGGGAAAAGAACAGAATTCATTCTGTTATTTAGCTAAAACTCCCAAGAAATTTTAGTAATAATAATTACAGAAACTATGCCAAAAGCATGGGAGAATAGCAAGAGGGAACTTAAAGGAAAGGGAGAGAGGAAAACACTGAAAAATCAGTGTTAACTAAATAACCAGAATGACAACAAAATGGCTGCTGCCTCGAAAATAGGTAACTTAACATAATTTCATTAAAAAATTTTAAGTTACAGCCCTGATAACATTCTGTCACACAGTTTTCCTCTCCTCCTTCTCTATCCTCCTTAGAATCACCATTTCACTAATATTTATGTGTTCTGGCATCATTTAAACTGAGATTTACAAGCACAAAGATCAGTCAGATGTTAACTGATGAAGGGCCAAACTTAGAATGATTAATGGCGCCAATTTCGGAACGTCCTTGACACTGCGCATGCGCAGTAGAGGTGAAGTGTGGAGGGCCATTCAGGACATGTTTTCTTTGGTTTTAGATGCAAATTTTGGGGATTGGGGGGCAAAATTTGTGTTTGGCCCTATATTTTATGAGTTAGCACCAGCTATGTCTGGGTCATTGGTACAGTATAAAAATATAAACAAGTGCTACGTCAGACATTGCATATTGTGCACAGTGAGCAGATTGAATTTAGTGATAAATTGAGTTTTCAACCTTTTAGGCAAAAAACAGGGGGGTTCGGGTTCTCGGGCAATCTATCACTGAAATTAAACCCTCTAGTAGAATGTTTTTGTTGGCTTGTAGTGTCTTTCCATAATAAATATGAAAGCCAGAGACTTTAAAAATTTTACTTTTTTGATTGATGTATATTTATTTCCATGTGTTCGCAACAAAATATGATTAAAATACTGTGTCTAATTATTTTATATTGGTTTTTTGAACAACCAGTTTTCTCTGTTCTGCAGAAAATAACTAAAATATTATGATGACAGCATTTCTTTTCTGAAAAAATGTGCATAAATATAACCTCAACAAGGATGCCAACGCCCTATAGCTCACCAACATTCCTCTTTTATAGAAACTTTGGCAAACACAAGAACTGTATCAAACAGGCTCATAACATGCGACAAAGCTGACCTAAACACAACCACTTAAAAGCAAAACACCGAAACTGACATAAACACTAAGTTAAACATGAAATTCTGACCTAAACAGAAAACTAAACGTAAGTAAAAAATAAATACATAAGTTAAGAGAACGGTTTAAAACACATAGGGTGAGGGTTAAATAGTGGTAGAATGATAATAAGCACCATATAGAAGCAATATAAAGGCCATGGGATGAAAAGTGTGTCGGCAGCTGCCCTGAATAGAAACGTTAACACACTGAAAATGTCAAAGTGTGAGCTAAACAGAAAACTCAACATTCAAAAGTTGAAGAGAAATTTGAATTGAAATTCAGTGGACAAGGTTGAAACCATGGTACAATGATAATGAAGAACATATATGAGGAATATAAGCACCATGGGAAGAGAAGGAACACAGCAGGTGACCTAAACACTAAGTGAAACATGAAATTCTGAGCTAAACAGAAAAGTAAACGTAACTAAAAAATGTTAAGAAAAAGGGTTAAAATACACTGGGTGAGAATGAAATAATGGTAGAATGATAATAAGCACCAAATGGAAGCAATATAAAGGCCATGGTATGAAAAGGGTTTTTGGCAGCTGACCTAAACAAAAACTTGAACACACTGAAAATGTCTAAGTGTGAGGTAAACAGGAAACTTAACATTAATGAAAGTGTCAATGACACTGTAGCTCAACTTGTTTAAGACATGTACATGTATAGTATGTGACACAGCAATGACACACATCTAGGTAATGACCTGATAACAAAGGTACATATAAAGTATTGTAATGGTCTGTACATAAATGCTGACCGTAGCCTGTAACAAATGTATAGGTAAAGTATTGTAGAGGTGGGCGACAGTTAGATGCTAAACTAGAAAAGAAATCTTTGAGTCCCTGAGTGGGTCTGACTGAACCCCAAAATATTTGTTCTCATAGCACAGTGATAACAAAGGCACCCCAAAACACTTGTTACTGTCCCAAGGTAATAACAAAGGTACCCAAGAAGTTTCATGAAGATTGGTTTATAAATACAGCCTCTAGCCCGAGCCATATTGACATGTGCACTAACTGAGTATAATTTCTGCACAAGAAAAAAACCTGTATTATATGTGATGTATTCCATGTTACTAAACATTCATTCAAAAATTTATTCAAATCAGAACCTTCATATATAGAAGTTCTGTACCAAAAACTGATTGTACCTAATTTTGGTACAAAATGGCTGCCGGCAGCCATCTTGAATTTTGGACCGCACCCAAAAACACTTGTTCTCGTCCCAAGGTGATAAAGGTACCCAAGAAGTTTCGTGAAGATCGGTTCATAAATACAGCCTCTAGCCCAAGCCGTATTGGCATGTGCACTTACAGTGTATTAGTAGCACTGAACAAATCAAAGTTCATCTAAATTGCATGATTTCTGCAAGAGAAAAAAACCTGTATTATATGCGATGTATTCCATGTTACTAAACATTCATTCAAAAATTTATTCAAATCAGAACCTTGATATAGAAGTTTTGTACCAAAAACTGATTGTACCTAATTTTGGAACAAAATGGCCACCGGCAGCTATGTTGAATTTCGGACTGCACCCAAGAACAGTCGTTCTCGTCCCAAGGTGATAACAAAGGTACCCAAGAAGTTTCGTAAAGATCGGTTCATAAAGGCGGCCTCTAGCCTGAGCCGTATAAAAGTTGTGTACAAAAAACTGATTGGACCTAATTTCGGTACAAAATGGCTGCTGGCAGCCATCTTGAATTTTGTACCTCACCCAGAAACACTAGTTCTCGTCCCAAGGTGATAACAAAGGTACCCAAGAAGTTTCGTGAAGATCGGTTCATAAATACAGCCCCTAGCTCGAGCCGTATTGACATGTGTATTTACTGTGTGTAAGTAGCACTGAATAAATCATAAGTTCATCTAATTTGCATAATAACTGCACGAGAAAAAAACCCATATTATATGTGATGTATTCGATATTACTAAACATGCATACAAAAATTTATTTGAATCAGAACTTTCATACAGAAGTTCTGTACAAAAAACTGATTGCACTAACTAAAGTACAAATGGCTGCTGGTGGCCATCTTGAATTTCAGACCGCACCCAAAAACACTCCTCATCCCTCAGTGATAACAAAGATATTCAAGAAGTTTCGTAAAGATTGGTTCATAAATACAGCCTCTAGCCCGAGCCATATTGAATTGTTGATGGACAGACTGACGGACGGACGGACGGACAACGGTCAGATGGACGACGGGCCATGGCATAACCTCAAATTTGACTTACGTCAAAGTTGAGCTAAAAATAGGATGAAAAATTTTTGAAGAAATTCACTGGACAAGGGTTAAATGATGCTAGAATGATAATGAAGAACATGTATGATGGAATATAAGCACCATGGGAAGCGAAAGAAAACAGCTGCTGACCTAAACACAAACTTAAACATGAAATTCTGAGGTAAACAGAAAAGTAAACGTAACTAAAAATGGTAAGAAAAAGGTTTGAAACACTCTGGACGAGGGTTAAATAATGGTAGAATGATAATAAGCACAACATAGAAGAAATATAAAAGCCATGGGACGAATAGGGTGTCAAAAGCTGACCTAAACAGAAACTAACACACTGAAAATGTGTAAGTGTGAGGTAAAAAGAGTTAACGTTCGACATTTGATGAAAAATTTAAAGAAATTCACTGGAGAAGGGTTAAATCATGGAACAATGATACTGAGGAACATGTATGATGAATAAAAGTGCCATGGGAAGAGAAGGAGCACAGCAGCTGACCAAAACACTAAGTTAAACATTAAATTCTGAGCTAAACAGAAAAGTCAACGTAACTAAATAATGTTAAGAGAAACATTTAAAACACACTGGGTGAGGGTTCAATAGTGGTAGAATGATAATAAGCACCATATGGAAGCATTATAAAGGCCATGGGATGAAAAGGGTGTCAGCAGTCGATGTAAACAAAAAATTTAACCCACTGAAAATGTCGAAGTGTGAGCTAAACAGAAAACTAAACGTTCAAAATAGGAAGAAAATTTTTAAGAAATTCACTGGACAAGGGTTAAATCATGATAGAATGATAATGAAGAAGATGTATGATGAATATAAGCACCATGGGAAAAGAAGGAACACAGCAGGTGAGCTAAACACTGAGTTAAACATGAAATTCTGAGCTAAACAGAAAACTAAACACAACTAAAAATGTCAAGAAAAATGTTTAAAATGCAGTGTGTGAGGGGTTAAATCATGGAAGAATGATAATAATCATCATATAGCAGCATTATAAAGGCCATGATATGGAAATAGGACGAGTAAGTGACCTAAACAGAAACATTAACATTATTGGACACGTACGCGGACGTCGATGCCGACACAGACGCCGACCGATCGAGCCATGCCATAAGCTCACACAACTAATGTTGGCGAGCTAAAAATAAAATAGAGGCCTGGAGCACTCACTTGACAATAGTTGTTTAAAGAAGGATTAAATTAGTAGCTATAGCCAGTTAACACAACACAGGAATGAAGTTATTTATTTATAACTCTGTTGTCCATGCCAGATGATTTTTTTCTAGTACTGGGATGCTACCACAGAAATAATGCCCCGATTTCCAGTAATGCAAAACTTGGGAGTCCAAATATCAACCTAGGAACTTAACTTGAACAAACTTGTGTCTGAGCCCTTCTCTTCCACCACCAGGATGCTGTATACCAAATGTGAAAGCATTCTGACTGAGGGATCTGAAGTAGAATATTTTTAAAGAAATTTCCTCATATTGCACTAAGTTGAAATTCGGGCTAGAATAGGGGGCCCAAATATTAACACAGGGACCCAATTTGAACAAACTTGACCCCTCTAGAGATGTTGTATACCAAATACAAAAGCATTCTGACTGGTGGATCTGGAGAAGATGATTTTAAAGAAATTCCCTGATATTGCACTAAGTTAAAATTCAGGCTCCCATAAAAAGCCCAACTATTAACCCAGGGACCCAATTTGAACAAACTTGAATCTGCACCCACCTAGAGATGTTGTATACCAAATATGAAAGGATTCTAATTGGTGAATCTGAAGAAGAAAATTTTTCAAGAAATTCCTTCATGATATTGCACTATGTTAAAATTTGGGCTCACATAGGAAGCTCAAATATGAACCTAGGGACTCAATTTTAACAAATTAGAATGTGACCCCTCTGGAGATGTTGTATACCAAATATGAAAGCATTCTGACAAGTGGATCTGAAGAAAATGTTTAAAGACATTTCCTCATATTGTACTAAGTTAAAAATTTGGGCTACCATAGGGAGCGCAAATATTAACCTAGGGACCCGATCTGTACAAACTTGAATCTCAAAAATCCCCCCAGTCCCCCCCCCCCCCCCTCCCCCGAGATGTTGTATCCAAAAAATGAAAGCATTCTGACAGGTGAAGAAGATTTTTCCCTCAGATTGCACAAAGTTAAAATTCGGGCTACCGTAGGAAGTCCAAATATTAACCCAGTATACCAAATATCAAAAGATTCTGATCAGTGGTTGTGGAGGAAAATTTAAAAAAAATTTTTTTGCAAAATGTTGACTCAGCATTTTTTCGACCCCTCCACTACAGAACACCCTGACACAACCGATGACAATTTTTTTTTTACCATTCAATTCTACTGGTCCTAAGGATGCTTCATACCAAATAACAGTTCTCTGTTTTGTGTGTGGTTTGGGAAATATGGGCATTTGAAAATATGTTTATTATCAGCTCCTGGCGTTCCCACGGGGACACAGGAAAACTGTTTTTTGCATGAATCAAGTACTTATGACTCAATAATACCACATATCACATTTGGTTCAAATTGGACCATAGTTCAAAAATAGAAATTTTGGGCGGGGATAAAAATCTTGCCCCTCCCATTACAAAGGCAAATATTGATCCACGGACTTCGTTTGAACAAACTTGAATCTACACCGCAAAAGGAAGCTCCATACCAAATATCAAGTCATTGTACCCACTGGTTCATGAGAAGAAGATTTTTTAAGAATTTTGGTGAATTTTCTCCCACCCCCTCCCTCCCGATGAGGCTGGGCAAGATGATTTGAAAAAACACAAAATGCAATGTCAGAATAAGCAATCACCTCAAATATAACCAAAATTGGTTCAGCGTTCTAGGTGGGGCAGGTGCAAACATCATGTTCATGGACGATGGATGACAGATGGCGGACGATAGACAGTGAGTGATCACTATAGCTCATCCTGACTTTCAGTCAGGTGAGCTAAAAAATAACAATAAAAGCTTCTCTCGTTGGTTGAAAAAATTAAGTGCTTGAAAACCAAATGTGTATTTTGTTGTTTGACCTTACCTAACATGAAACTTACATAAAACTGAAAATTTGAAATTATTTTCCTCAAAAACATAGCATACGACATCTCATTGGAACGAGCTCATGGAGCTCATATCAAAGAGAAGTCATGTGCTATACGTCTATGAGGAAATAATTGAAAGAAAACAATAAAATCTAAATAGCGATTGTTGTGAAAATCATTGACTGGTTTTGGCTGCTAAATTGGGCAGAGAGTTAATCCATTATATCTTGTCTAACAGAGCAACAAAATATGATAATATATATGAAACAACTCTATCAAACAATATAAAATAGATTAAATGAGCTCTGTCAAACAATTTATAATGGAATAAATACTTAATTTAAAAGCGAAGTGTAGGAAATTGATCAGTTCTCTTAACAGAATATGCCTGTTGTTTAAACATTTAAGCAAAGTTTTATTCAATTCAGAGGGCTCTACTGCATTTTTGACCTTCACAAAATAAACAAAAATATTGAATCGTACAGCAAAGCAAATCTCCCCACCACTGATAAACTGTAACATAAGCAAAAGTATAATGAACTAAACATTACTGAAATCTGATTTCTGTTCAAATTATGACAAAATCCTTAAAATTTCCAATAATTTACAAAAAGGGCAATAACACTATCAACTTCCAACAAATAACCATGGTTTTCAAATGGGCCCCAAGACAATATCAGATGGTACAAAGCAGCATGCCAAACGTTATTGAAATCTGATAATTTCTTTTCAAGTTTTCACATACAACATCAAAAATTAAAGTAAAACAGAATACACAAAGAGCAATAACTCCATCAATCTCCAACAAATCAGTGTGATTTTTCACCTCATCCTAGACAATTTTAATATAAAGCAGCTTATTAAAAAATTATTAAAATCTGATGTTTAGTTTTCAAGTGTTCACACAAACATTAAAAATTCAAATAAATGGAACAAATAAAGGGCAATGACTCCCTCAATTTTCAAGAAATCATCATCATAATTTTTTAAGCTGTTGAAGACATTATTAATACAAAGTAGGATATCAAAATTCTTTGAAATCAGATGTTCACTGTTAAAGCAAAATTCAACAAGACGGGCAATGCAATGCAATGCCCCTGGCCTGCCAAAAATTATTTTCTAAGTCAAAAGAGTAAAAACAGGCCATAACTATAGGAAATAAACAGCTGTGCCGCCATGAGCACATGATACGCCCATTGTTAATTAAAAGAAAGAGGCACACAATATGAGTCTACATGTGTACCTTACCCATATTTTTTTAAAATCGTGAAAATCTCTCAAAGCATTCTCGAGTTATCGTACGACGTGTAAAAAATCAACAATTTTCTAAGTAATAAAGTCCCATAACTCTGGAATGACTAATAGAACGGCGACACTAAACGAAAGGGAGCTTCCCTCCATCGATATACACCACCTACCCAAAAATCATGAAAATCTCTCAAAGCGTTCTTGAGTTATTGTACGACGGATGGACAGACGGACGGACAGACGGACAGCGGTATACCACAATACGACCCGTTTTTTCAAAACGGGCGTATAAAAATGAGTGGAAGAAACATAAGCTACACAGGTATCATTCCCCCCATTTGCTGTATCACAACACCAAATATCATGCAGATCGGAGTTGCAGTGGCTGAGATACAAGGGAAAATGTTGGTATGGATGGACAGAGGTCTCCACTAGATACCCCTTCAACTTTTCAAGTCAGGGGCATAATAAGGTCTAAAAAAGTTAAAAATCTGTTTCTCAGGCCCTCCCACTCGGTCCTTTTGGATACATTACCACCCATGCTATTCTGTAGATTATGCGCCCTAAAGCATAAAATAATCCAAGAACATGAACTTTTGATGGCAAAGAAATAATTACAAAAATAAAATAAAAAAATGCCCAACCACATGCAATTTTACAAACAAAATGAAAGTGTCAATGACACTGTAGCTCAACTTGTTAAGACATGTACATGTATAGTATGTGACACAGCAATGACAAACATCTGGGTAATGACCTGATAACAAAGGTATATATAAAGTATTGTAACGGTCTGTACATAAATACTGACCGTAGCCTGTAACAAATGTATAGGTAAAGTATTGTAAAGGTGGGTGACAGTCAGATGCTAAACTAGAAAAGAAATCTTTGAGTCCCAGAGTGGGTCTGACTGAATGCCAAAATATTTGTTCTCATATCACAGTGATAACAAAGACACCCCAAAACACACTCGTTCCTGTCCCAAGGTGAAAACAAAGGTACCTAAGAAGTTTCGTGAAGATCAGTTCATAAATACGAGCTGTATAGAAGTTGTGACAAAAAACTGATTGGACCTAATTTCGGAACAAAATGGCCACTGGGAGCCATCTTGAATTTTGGATCGCACCCAGAAATACTTGTTCTCGTCCCAAGGTGATAACGAAGGTACACAAGAAGTTTTGTGAAGATCAGTTCATAAATCCAGCCTCTAGCCCAAGCCGTATTGACATGTGCACTTACTGTGTATAAGTAGCTCTGAATAAATCAAAGTTCATCTAATTTGCATAATTTCTGCATGAGAAAAAAACCCGTATTATATGTGATGTATCCCATGGTACTAAACATTCACACAAAAAATTATTCAAATCAGCGCTTCTGCATGAGAAAAAACCCTGTACTATATGTGATGTATTCCATGTTACTAAACATTCATACAAAAATTTATTCAAATTAGAACTTTCATACAGAAATTCTGTACAAAAGATTGATTGCACTAATTTTGGTACAAAATGGCTGCTGGTGGCCATCTTAAATTTTGGACCACACCCAAAAACACTCGTTCTCATCCCACAGTGATAACAAAGGTACCCAAGAAGTTTTGTAAAGATTGGTTCATAAATACGGCCTCTAGCCTGAGGCTTATAGAAGTTGTGTACAAAAAACTGATTAGACCTAATTTCGGCACAAAATGGCCACCGGCAGCCATCTTGAATTTTAGACCGCACCCAGAAACACTTGTTCTCGTCCCAAGGTGATAACAAAGGTACCCAAGACGTTTCGTGAAGATCGGTTCATAAATACAGACTCTAGCCCTAGCCGTATTGATATGTGTACTTACTGTGTGTAAGTAGCACTGAAAAAATCAAAGTTCATCTAATTTGCATAATTTTTGCACGAGAAAAAAACCTGTATTATATGTGATGTATCCCATGGTACTAAACATTCACACAAAAAATTATTCAAATCAGCGCTTTCATATGGAAGTTCTGTGCAAAAATCTGATTGCACCTAATTCTGTACAAAATGGCTGCCATCGGCCATCTTGAATTTCGGACCGGACCCCAAAACACTCGTTCTCGTCCCACGGTGATACCAAATGTACCCAAGAAGTTTCGTAAAGATCGGTTCATAAATACAGCCTCTAGGCCGAGCCGTATTGACGGACAGATGGACAGACAGACGGACGACTGGCCATGGCATAAGCTCAAATTTGGCTTCGCCAAAGTTGAGCAAAAAAAATGGCTTGACAAACAGAAGATCTACTTTGTGGGGCCTAACTCTCATTTTTTTTAGAAATCTCAGTAATACTTTCACCGCAGCTCTGCATGAAAAGTGACGATAACATTCTGCATTTTCTTCGGTACTTACCAGTGAAAGGATCAGTGCCTTGAAGTTGCTGTTGTCCCAATGTTACACCTTTAGTATTAGTTATAATAAAATTAGCCACTTGATCCAAGAACATTTGGTCAAGCTCATGTTTGTGTAGAAATTTTTGTGCTGCCATCCATGGATCCTCAGCTGTGTTAAATGGTAACTTCAATGAAGGCTGACCTTCAGAAATATCTACATCAAACACATAGTCATACTCCTGACAAAAAAAAATGTTTAAATAAGTTATGAAGAAATTCACTATCACTATCAGAACATGGATTCTATTACTAATACAAACACTGACATATTTAACCTTTTAGACATGACTAATCGGTGCTATATGCAGGTCCGAAGCAGATGTGAGGGGTCAAAACTCCACACAACCCTGTCCGTCAGAAATGTTTGTTGTCTGTTTGAAAAATGTTGGTCCTCAAATGCATCATTTTCTCTAAAAGAAAAACACTAATACTAAAAAAAAATATTGACCGTTTGGCAAAACAATTTTCATTGTGCAAAAATAACTTTGTTTCAAATATCCTTTGTTTGAAAGAACTTGTTATAAATATACTACTTAAAGTTTGCTAAGCACCAAATATTTGACACATCATTGTGAAATCTGCTTGTAACATATTTGCGATATTTTTGGTGGATATGATTGAGGAATGTATTGAGATGGTCCCCAGTGTTTACATTAACTCTCTTGACAGGCAGACTTTTCATGACAGTCATGGAAAGCATGTACCCTTGATTTTCATGATGTTTTCGTGTACTGTCTACATGTACATGACTTGTGTAAGGTATTCAATCTTCACTTCAACACAAACCCTTGTGATTTAATGATCAAATATGGCAAATGCAAATGTAAGAAGACATCTGTCTGAAGCAGAAATGTGGCAGGCTGTAGGGATGGTGAAGCAAGGGGCTACCCATCGTCAGGTTGGTGAAGCCCTTGGTGTGCACCATACGGTGATCACCAGAGCCTGGGCAAGATTTCAGCAGTATGGAACACCAGTAAGACGGCATGGTGGTGGCAGAGACACGGTAACATCTGCAGCTGAAGACCGGTTTTTGATCATTCAGGCCCATAGGAACCGCTTTGCCACAGCAACCCAGCTTCGCAGTGACCTTTAGAATGCATCTGGGGTAAATGTTTTGACGCAGACTATCCGGGCAAGGTTGCACAAAGGTGGTCTCCGATCGAGAAGACCATGTATTCGCATTCCGCTGTCCCAGATCCACCACCAGGCACGATATGAATGGGCAATGGACCACGTTGGATGGACCAGAGAAGATTGGCGACCTGTCTTTTTTACAGATGAGTAAAGGTACTGCCTAGACCACACAGATAGGCAGTCTAGGGTATGGAGAAGACCAGGAGAGCGATTCCATGCAGCCAACATTGCTGAGCATCACCACTATGGTGGAGGGTCAATCAAGGTCTGGGGCAGCATCAGCAGGGATGGACGTACAGTGCTCTGTGTCCTTGAACGTGGTACATTGACTGCACAGCGGTATATTGATGAGATCCTGGATGTCCACATCAGATTGTATGCAAATGCAGGGGGTGATAGATTCATTCTGATGGGCGATAATGCCCGTCCTCATGTTGCCCATGCTGTCGGGGAGTACCGACAGTGGGCAGGGATTGAGCATATGGACTGGCCAGCAAGATCCCCTGAACTCAATCCAATCGAACATGTCTGGAATGAGTTGCAGCTTGCAATTTCAGCCTGTCCAGTCCAGCCAAGAAGTGTCCAGGAGGTTGGTGCCATGCTGGTCCAAGAATGGAACAACAACCCACAAAAGACCACCAGGAACCTGATTGGGAGCATGAGAAGGCATTGTCAAGCTGTAATTAACAGCAATGGGTCTCATACTCGATATTGAAGCCATACAAGTTCGCTCCGGCAAGTTTTTGGAAAGCTGAAAAATTTCCTCTTTTATCAAAAATATTCATTTTCCATAATTATCGTATTCAAAAGCTAAAAAATAATGTCAAACACAAATAAAATCTTAATTTCTGTACTTAAATTATTAAAGATATAATTAAATAAAAAATATACACACTTTTCATTACAATATTTCAACTAAAATGTAAAACAGGTAGTTGGATATACTTGGTGCTTAGCAAACTTTGAGTAGTATATATGTACATGGAAAATGTTCATATATTATCATTTTCAAGAATCACTTTCGTTAAATGAAAATAATTCTTTAAAATAATAATAATAAATGATTGTTTCCGTCCTGTTTCATTTATTATTTATTGTTTTAAAGATGTATATTGAGTTAGGTTTCAAGTCTGTACCAAGGTCAATGACAGGGAAGCAGTGTCAGAAACATTTTTACTCTCTCACCACATCATGTCAGAAAACTTTTGAGATCATAGCTTCAGACCTGGCTATTCACAAAAATCGCCATTCAGAATATTTTTTTTTATTTCATGCCGCCAAAACATGGCTTATGATCCCTCATTGGAACAAGCTTTTCACACGCAATATTTTTTGAGCAAAAAATGAACATTTTTAGTTATTCAAAGCATTTTTGTTGCAAGTGTCATATTCTAGTCATGCAAAGCAAAGGGCTGAAGAATAATTCTGGACTTCTGCATAAGGTGTGAGTGATCACTCCAGCATACTTCATTCTTGTCTAAAATTAAAACTAAAATTTTCTTCTAAAATTTCTTTCTTTATACACTTACCATATCATTACATTATGCCTTTACAATACCTTGAAAAAATATCAAATTTGAACTTCCTGCATAAGAGGCCCAGAATGAACTAAATTTGGAGTTCACGAATAATCCCCCCTCTAGTCAATTCCTGTCTCTGGGTGACATAAAAGTTTCATCTTATTTTTCCATGTCATTAAAGACATATTGGAAAAGATATTCTACCAGGAACATGATTTTGAGTTATACTTGGTATATCATGTTCACTGTGATCTTGTAAGTCACCTAATTTCACCATTTGATTTGCACATAGGCTTCCGTAAAATGTTGGCTTCAACTCAGTTTTAGCTGGATGGCATACATGAGTGTGTGTTTAAAATTATGGCAAGCATCCAAATACTCGCTAAGAAATTTGAAGTAATGATACACTGCAATCATTTTTCCAACAAACAATCAGCAATAATCAGAATTCACAAGATACGTCAATTCAGGATACAATTTGTATCTCAATATATCCCCTGTGATATGAATTATATTGTGATACTTTTTACTCAACAAAAAACTCCACCTAAAACCAGGTGATTACCAAGTAAATGCTTCTTTTAATTCATGGTTAATAACAAGAAAAGACCAATACCAGGTCTGGACCTGCGTCGCTGCATGCAATTGATTACAGAGATGAACAGACTTCAAAGTATCAGCAAACAGGAAGTGGCTGCACGGCAGATCTGAAAATTAGATACACGATACAACTCATCATTATGAAGCTGCAGACCAAATATAAAATCATTCCCTTTCATAGAAGCCAAGAAAACTTTAACAGAAGAAGTGTTTCTGACGGACTGACGGACGGACTGACTTTACCTAATGTAACAGCCATACCTGACTGCTGTTCACAAGAATTGGCATTAACATTTCTGCTTTTTTTTTCACCTTTTGCCTCCAACACATGGCTAATGAAATCTCATTTCAAAAGCTCATTGTGCTTGTTCCAATGAGGGGGTCATATGCTATGTTTTGGTGGGTGGCAAAAAAATCTAATTTTTAGTGACGCAAGAAACTGTTTTGCAAACATCATCTTCTCATCATATTAGCAGAAGGTTAACTCCCAGCACACTGATGTCAAAATACTGAAATGTCAGGCAGCAAAATTTTCCAGTAAGGCCTCAAACAGTTAAAAATCTGCTTCTTAGCCCCTCCCACATGGTCCTTTTTGCTGCTGCATGCTCTCTTTTATAACCAATGCAAACTTAAAACTAGAGTCGATCAATTGCCAGGGGGTGTGATACCCCCGCAATCCATCGGTGGTGTGTTATCCCTGCACCAATACCTGAGGGTGAGCAAGGTCAACAATGTGACATCTTGGTGTTCAGAAAACAATAGGTGTCACCTAAAGCCTTTCAGCTAAGAAAGGGAAATAACTGTGGAGAAACAAAATTTTCGCAAGACTTTATACATGTTGCACATCTTCATTGTGTGTATGATCATATTCTGAAGTTTCAACTATGTGAATTGAAAAGTGGGGGAGGAGTTGATTACAGCATGACGGTACCCTCCATTAAACTATTTCGCGACGGAAGGACTGACGGACAGACGGACTGACGGGCATAAGGAATCCTATATAACCCCGCCTAGCGGGCGGGGGTATAAAAAATAAAAATTAAATGGTTTACATCTGATATTTTACCCAAGTTATTGAAATTAATAAATTTGTCCCTTGATTGCAACAAGGCTTTGCAATGCTTTTGCATTGCAACGCCTTCATGCAGTCAAGGGATGAAATACATCACCAACCATGCTAATCTGTAGAATGAATGAGATTGCCCTAGTCCAGGATGTTGAGGCCCAATGGTGTTAAGAGTTTGTAGGGTATAAATCCAGTGCATTCTCATTGTTTCCTAGTGTGTATGCTATTTGCAGAGCCCGGGTTGCCTTTTATAACCTCAGTGATACGAATCGAGAGCTCAGTAGTGGTATGATCTTTTGAGTTGTAATGCTTGGCTACTGGTTTGTCAAGATGTTTCCTGATATCGTAAAGGTGTTCTTTTATTCTAATTCTAAGCTCTCTTTTAGTTTCACCTATATATTGGGTATGGCATTTTTTGCATGTTATCATGTATATTACATTTTCTTGAAGGCAGGTGGCTCGGCTTTTCAGCGCAAAGCAACTTTTCGTTTGTGTGTCCATAAGTTTGCAGATTATGCAAGCGTTGTCATTGCAACGGTCGGCTTCATAAGATGGTTTTCCCAAGGCTCCAGGTGTGATCGGGGGATAGACTGTTTTAGCCCTAACGAGTAAGTCTTTCAGATTTTTGTTTCGTCGGAAAGCAAGAAGTGGTGAGTTTTTTGCAAAATGTTGGCAGTCTGTACTTTCATTCAATAAAAACCAGTATTTTTGAATGTTTTTTTTGAATAGGCATATTCCAGTGGGGTGATACAGGTGACGAATGGGATTCGGTCGTTTTTGCCTTTTGTGGCAGTTTTATTAATTAATTCTGTTCTGTTATGTGTTTTAGGCTTTTATTGGGCAGAGTCGATGATTTTGTCCGGATATCCCCTCTCTTGGTAGTGTTTTTTCATATTGTGGCATTGGTGCTCAAAGTCATCCGTGTCGGAGCAGATTTTCCTTATTCTCAGGAACTGGCCATATGGAGCTGCAGTTTTGCAATGTGTTGGATGGCAAGAGTCGAATTTAAGGTAACTGTGGGTGTCTGTAGGTTTAGTGTATAGGTTTGTGGCCAGTCGATTGCCGATCCATTGAACGAATGCGTCAAAAAGCTGACTTGTTTGTCAGAATATTTGGCTGTAAATTTAATGGTTGGGTGATAGTTGTTGCAATAGTTGATGAACTGCTTAAGTTTTTCTGTGCCTTTTGTCCATATGAAGATATCGTCTATAAATCTTTGGTATGTGTAGGGTTGGCTTGGTGCTCCTTTGAGCATTTGTATTTCTAATTCTCCCATGAAAATGTTGGCGTAGGTGGAGGCAACTTTTGTACCCATACAAGTGCCATATATTTGTTGATAGTGTTCCCCGTTGAACTCAGAATTGTTGTTGTGTTGAACTATTTTTAGTAGATTGAGAAGGCTATTGTATTGTAGGTGCCATTCTGGTTTTTCCCTTCTCAGGCATCGAGCGATGGAAATAATTCCACCATGATTGGGATTATTGGTGTAGAGTGACGTGACGTCCATAGTGACCAGAGTAAAGTGTTCCGGTAGAGCATTAATTGATTCAAGCTTCTTGATGAAGTTTGTTGTGTCCCTGATATAGCTTGGGTAGTGTTTAACAAATCCTTTTAGGTGTTCATCTACAAAACTACTAATTTTTTCTGTTGGACCACTGTTTCCACTGACTATAGGTCGGCCCGAAATTTTTCCTCAGACCGTACATTTGTCTATTTTAGGTAGCATATAAAAGACTGGTGTTCGCGGCTTCTTCGTTTGTAGCCCATCAAATATTGTTTGAATTATTTCGCCCTTATCATAAAGTTTTTTTAGCGTAGAATTAACAACCTCTGTATTGTGTTCTGTAGGATTTTCTCTCAGTTTTAAGTAAAACTAGGGATTGTTAAGTTGGCGGTGTGCTTCGTTGATGAAGTCTTTGATGTCTTGTACAACTGTCGCTGATCCTTTGTCCGCTTTTTTAATTATGATATCTTTGTTTTTTGACAAAGACATGATAGCCTTTCTTCCTACTTATGTAATGTTTTCAGTACTGAATTTGGGGAGTTTCCTTGTTAGAAATTCATTTTTTAGAATTTTTGCGACTGCATCTAAATATGGGTCTGAGCCAGATTTTGGCGTTGACGTGCTCTTACGGGGGAAAAGTCTTTCCAATTTATCTTGTTAGGGTAGTTCTCCTAGCGTCTTTTGATCAGATTCACCAAAGTGGTGTCGTAATCGGAGTCTGCAGATGAAACTGTGTAAGTCGTCACCCACTGTGGTCAGGTCGCACCCCTGTGGGTGGGGCTAAAGTTAAGCCCCTTATTGAGTAAGATGTATTCATCTGGGTGAAGTTCATAGTCCGAAAAATTGTAGACCACACAATTTTTGTGTTGGTAATTTTTTTCATTGTTTACATCATTTATGTTCTCTTTATTTTTTTGTTTTTTTATTTTTTTGTTGTTTTTTTAATTGTTTTTTTCTTTTATTGATTATTTTGTTGGCTTTCTGTAATATCATTTTTTTGAGTAATTTTAATAGCTTTGTAAGATACATGATACATGATACAATTTACAAAGTAGTGGTTACAAATATTCAAGTTCTTTTGCTAGCTTCAGGACCTTCAGTAGGTTGTCTTCTTCAGTTGATTCACTTGTGGTTGGGTAGTTCCTGTTATATCTCTGTGGCCTCTGTGATCTGTATCTTGGGTTTGACACTCTTTGTTGGTGTCCCTTTCTTGAGTCCCTTGGGTGGTTGAAGCTGAATGTGGGGCTTCTTTGTTTCTCTTTTCCCAAGAACTGCAGCTGCCTATCGTATTTGATTCGACTGGCCCTAGTAACCCGTTGTCAGATTGCTTTTAAAGCCTTATTGGCTTCCTCTCTTTCTGCACTAGTGGCAATTCTGTCCCAAGCTTTTTGTGTTGAATTTGTATTTTTGTTTTTCATTCTCTATCCTTGTGTCCATGTGGCTCACATGAAGTCTGCATAGTTTGATGGAGCTATTCAGGAGGAACTCTGTCTCATGGTTCCTTAGGCTCTCATCCGAATAGAAATTTTCGGAAAGAAAAAAAATGAAAGTGTAAATGACACTGTAGCTCAACTTGTCAAGACATGTACATGTATAGTATGTGACACAGCAATGACAAACATCTAGGTAATGACCTGATAACAAAGGTACATATAAAGTATTGTAATGGCCTGTACATAAATACTGACTGTAGCCTGTAACAAATGTATACGTAAAGTATTGTAAAGGTGGGGGACAGTCAGATGCTAAACTAGAAAAAAAATCTTTGAGTCCCAGAGTGGGTCTGACTGAACCCCAAAATATTTGTTCTCATAGCACAGTGATAACAAAGGCACCCCAAAACACACTCATTCCTGTCCCAAGGTGAAAACAAAGGTACCTAAGAAGTTTCGTGAAGATCAGTTCATAAATACAAGCTGTATAGAAGTTGTGACAAAAAATTGATTGGACCTAATTTCGGTACAAAATGGACACTGGCAGCCATCTTGAATTTTGGACAGCACTCAGAAACACTCGTTCTTGTCCCAAGGTGATAACAAAGGTACCCAAGCAGTTTCGTGAAGATCGGTTGATAAATACAGCCTCTAGCCCGAGCAGTATTGACATGTGCACTTACAGTGTATAAGTAGCACTAAATGAATCAAAATTCATCTAATTTGCATAATTTCTGCACGAGGAAAAACCCTGTACTGTATGTGATGTATTCCATTTTACTAAACATTCATACAAAAACAGTTATTCAAATCAGAACTTTCATACAGAAGTCCTGTACAAAAGATTGATTGCACTAATTTTGGTACAAAATGGCTGCTGGTGGCCATGTTGAATTTTGGACCACACCCCAAAACACCCGTTCTCATCCCACGGTGATAACAAAGGTACCCAAGACGTTTTGTAAAGATCGGTTCATAAATACGGCCTCTAGCCTGAGCCGTATAGAAGTTGTGTACAAAAAACTGATTAGACCTAATTTCGGTACAAAATGGCCACTGACAGCCATCTTGAATTTCAGACCGCACTCAGAAACACTCGTTCTCATCCCAAGATGATAGCAGAGGTACCCAAGAAGTTTCATGAAGATCGGTTGATAAATACAGCCTCTAGCCCGAGCCGTATTGACATGTGTACTTACTGTGTGTAAGTAGCACTGAAAAAATCAAAGTTCATCTAATTTGCCTAATTTCTGCACGAGGAAAAAAAAACGTATTATATGTGATGTATCCCATGGTACTAAACATTCACACAAAAAATTATTCAAATCAGAGCTTTCATATGGAAGTTCTGCACAAAAATCCGATTGCCCCTAATTTTGAACAAAATGGCTGCCAGCGGCCATCTTGAATTTCGGACCGCACCCAAAAACACTTGTTCTCATCCCACGGTGATTCCAAAGGTACCCAAGAAGTTTCGTAAAGATCGGTTCATAAATGCAGCCTCTAGCCCGAGCCATATTGGCATTTGCACTGACAGTGCTGAAAGTAATACTAAATACATCAAAGTTAGTCTAATTTGCATAATTTACGTACGAGAAAAAAACCTATATTATATGTGATGTATCCCATGGTACTAAACATTCATACAAAAAATTATTCAAATCAGCGCTTTCATATGGAAGTTCTGTGCAAAAAACAGATTTCTGTATTGACGGTACAAAATGGCGGCTGGCAGCCATCTTGAATTTCGGACCGGACCCAAAAACACTCGTTCTCGACCCACGGTCATAACAAAGGTACCCAAGAAGTTTTGTAAAGATCGGTTCATAATACGGCCTCTAGGCCGAGCCGTATTGAATTGTTGACGGACAGATGGACGACGGACAACTGGCCACGGCATAAGCTCAAATTTGGCTTTGCCAAAGTTGAGCTAAAAAAGCAGACAAAGGATCAGCGACAGTAGTACAAGACATCAAAGACTACATCAATGAAGCACACCGCCAACTTAACAATCCCCAGTTTTACTTAAAACCGAGAGAAAATCCTACAGAACACAATACAGAGGTTGTTAATTCTAAGCTAAAAAAACTTTATGATAAGGGCAAAATTACTCAAACAATATTTGATGGGCTACAAACGAAGAAGCTGCGACCACCAGTCTTTAATATGCTACCTAAGTACACAAATGTACGGTCCGATGAAAAATCCCGGGAAGACCTATAGTCAGTGGAAACAGTGGTCCGACGGAAAAAATTAGTAGTTTTGTAGACGAACACCTAAAAAGATTTGTTAAACTCTACCCAAGCTATATCAGGGACACAAAAGACTTCATCAAGAAGCTTGAATCAATTAATGATCTACCGGAACACTTTATTCTGGTCACTATGGACGTCACGTCACTCTACACCAATAATCCCAATCATGGTGGAATTATTTCCATCGCTCGATGCCTGAGAAGGGAAAAACCAGGATGGCACCTACAATACAATAGCCTTCTCAGTCTACTAAAAATAGTGCTACACAACAACACTTTTGAGTTCAAAGGGAACACATGCAACAAATATATGGCACTTGTATGGGTATAAAAGTTGCCCCCACCTTCACAAACATTTTCATGGGAGAATTAGAAATACAAATGCTCAAAGGAGCACCAAGCCAACCCTACACATACCAAAGATTTATAGACGATATCTTCATGATATGAACAAAAGGCTCGGAAAAAACTCCACCAGTTCATCGACTATTGCAACAACTATCACCCAACCATTAAATTTACGGCCAAATATTCTGACAAACAAGTCAGCTTTTTAAGACGTACTCGTTCAACGGATCGGCAATCGGCTGGCCACAATCCTATACACTAAATCTACAGACACCCACAGTTACCTTAAATTCGACTCTTGCCACCCAACACATTGCAAAACTGCAGCTCCATATGGCCAGTTCCTGAGAATAAGGAAAATCTGCTCCGACACAGATGACTTTGAGCACCAATGCCACAATATGAAACAAGAGGCCCCAGGGGGCCTGAGGGCGCTCACCTGCCATGGTAGCCTAAATAGCAACCCAGAGAATTGATTTCCACAAGTTGCATCTGCTCCTCCTAAGAAAAGCTGAAACCAAATATCCAAATATTCTGACCAGTGGATCTAAAAAAAGATTTTTAAAGAATATTCCTCATACTGAACTAAGTCATAATTCGGGCTCCCACAGGAAGCCCATATATGAACCCAGGGACTTGGCTTTAACAAACCTGAATCTCACACCCCTAAGGATTCTGCACACCAAATATCAAAACATTCCGACTGCTGGATCTGAAGAAGATTTTTAAAGAAAATTCCTCATTTTGAACCAAGTTACAATTCGAGCTCCCACAATCAGCCCAAATATGGACCTAGGGACATGGCTTGAACAAACTTGAATCTTACCCCCTAAGGATGCTGCATAAAAAATATCAAAAGCATTCATCTGCTGGATCTGAAAATTTTTAAATAAAATTCCTCATTTTGAACTAAGTTGTCATTCAGGCTCCCATAGTGAGCCTAAATATGAACCAAGGGACTTGGCTTGAACAAACTTGAATCTCAGCCCCCTAAGGTTGCTCCATGCCAAATATCAAAACATTCCAACTGCTGAATCTGAAGAAGAAGATTTTTAAAGAAAAATTCCTCATATTGACTAAGTTATAATTTGGGCTCCCACAGGGAGCCCAAATATGGACCCATGGACTTGGCTTTAACACACTTGAATCCCCCCTCCCCCCCCCCCCCCCCCCCCCAAAGGATGCTACTCACCACATATCAAACCATTCCGACTGCTGGATCTGCATGAAGAAGAAGATTTTTTAAGAAAATTCCTCATTTCGAACAAAGTTACAATTCAAGCTCCCACATTGAGCCCAAATATGGACCTAGGGACATGGCTTGAACAAACTTGAATCTCACCCCCCTAAGGATGCTGCATACCAAATATCACAAGATTCTGCCTGCTGGATCTTGAGAAGAAGATTTTCAAAGAAATTTGCCTGAAATGCACTAAGTTCAAATTTGGGCTCCTATACAGAGCCCAAATATAAACCCAAGGGGCCGATTTGAACAAACTTGAATCAGATCCACCCCACAATGTTGCATACCAAATATCAAAAGATTCTGCCTGCTGGATCTGGAGAAGAAGATTTTCAAAGAAATTTGCCTGAAATGCAGTAAGTTCAAATTTGGGCTCCTATACTGAGCCCAAATATAAACCCAGGGAGCCGATTTGAACAAACTTGAATCAGATCCACCCCACAATGTTGCATACCAAATATCAAAAGATTCTGCCTGCTGGATCTGGAGAAGAAGATTTTTTAAGAAATTTGCCTGAAATGCACTAAGTTCGAAATCGGGCTCCTATACTGAGCCCAAATATGAACCCAGGGGGCCGATTTGAACAAACCTGAATCAGATCCACCCTCCAATGTTGCATACCAAATATCAAAAGATTCTGCCTGCTGGATCTGGAGAAGAAGATTTTTTAATGTTTTTCCCATTGCCTAGTGTTAAAAAGTGCTGACTCAGCACTTTTTCAATGTCCCGAAACTGTACCCTATGATAAAACCGATGGCAATTTTTTTTTACCAATTCTTTCTGTTGGTCCTAAGGAAGCTTCACACCAAATAAAAATTCTCGGTGCCGTGCAGTTTTGGAGATATGGGCGTTTTAATTTTTTTCTATTTTTAGCTCCTGCGGTTCCCATGGGGCTACGGGAAAAAAAAAATCAGCATAAATTAGTTACTTATGACCCAATAAGCCCTCACATAAAATTTGGTTCAAATCAGCCTCTCGGTTTGGAAAATAGAAATTTTGGGCGGGGCCAAAAATTTTGCCCCTCCCATAACGATGCCAAGTATAGCCCCACAAACTTCTCTTGAACAAATCTGAGTCTACACCTCAAAAGGAAGCTGCACACCAAATATCAAGTCTCTGCTACTGCTGGTTCATGAGAAGAAGATTTTTTAAGATTTCAGCACACTTTTTGGGTGTGGCCCTACCCACGGGCGGGGCAACTTGATCTGAACAAAATCAAATTGCGATGTCATAACAAACTATTATCTCAAATATCAATTAAATTGGTTCAGCGGTTTGGGAGGAGAAGACGCAAACACCATGTTCACAGACGACGGACGGTGAGTGATCACTATAGCTCTCCTGACTGAAAGTCAGGTGAGCTAAAAACACTACCAAGAGAGGGGATATCCGGACAAAATCATCGTCTCTGACCACCAAAAGGCTAAAACACATTACAGAACAGAATTAACAAGTGTTTGACCACCAAGGTGGTATTAGTCCCCTATGGCGCTTTTGTCACATAAGGTGTTTTTGTCACATAAGACATGACCATAGTCAGCAGGAGTATCAGACCTGGGGGGCAGTTTTGGTAAAATAATTGGGGACGGTTCGGCCTGCGGACGGTTCAGCTTGGGGACAATTAGGGTTTCATGACAACAGTCAACAGGAGTGTCAGACCTGGGGGGTGGTTTGGGTAAAATACAGGTTATCAGACAGGATTTCAAATGTGAATGGAATCTAAAAATTGAGAATTGAGAGAAGTGTAGCTTGAACCATGTTGGAGGGAGGGGTGGTAACATAAAAATAGAGAAAAAAAAAGCTTAAAAACACAGCAAAAATGGCCGCCATTCAGCCATCTTGGATTTTTGAAAAAAAATATTGAGCATGCATCATCCCCCCAGAACCATTTATCCACGTACCAAATATGAAAGGTGTAGCTTAAAGCATGTTGGAGGGAGAGGTGGTAACATAAAAACAGATGGACAGACAGATGGACGGATGGACAGACTAGACTTTGAAAAAAAAATTTGAGCATGCATAATCCCCTCACAACCCTTTATCCATGTACCATATATGAAAGGTGTAGCTTGAACCATGTTGGAGGGAGGGGTGGTAACATAAAATAGAGAAAAAAGCTTAAAAACACAACAAAAATGGCTGCCATGGCGCCATCTTGAACTTTAAAAAAAAAATATTGAACGTGCATCATCCCATCACAACCCTCTATCCATGTGCCAAATATGAAAAGTGTAGCTTGAACCATGTTGGAGTGAGGGGTAGTAACATAAAATAGAGAAAAAAGCTTAAAAAACACAACAAAAATGACCGCCATGCCACCATCTTGGATTTTGAAAAAAAAATATTGAACGTGCATCATCCCCTCCCAACCCTCTATCCATGTGCCAAATATGCAAAGTGTAGCTTGAACCATGTTGGAGGGAGGGGTGGTAACATGAAAATAGAGAAAAAAAAGCTTGAAGAACACAACAAAAATGGCCGCCATCTTGGATTTTGAAAAAAAATTTTTGAGCGTGCATCATCCCCTCAGAACCATTTATCCATGTACCAAATATGAAAGGTGTAGCTTAAAGCATGTTGGAGGGAGAGGTGGTAACATAAAAACAGACAGACAGATGGACAGACGGATGGAATGCAATCCTATAGTTCCCTTACGGTTCCCGTAGGGGACTAATTAATACAAGAGGCCCCAGGGGGCCTGAGGGCGCTCACCTGACATGGTAGTCTAAATATCAAACCAGGGACTTGACTTGAATAAGCTGCATATTCCCCTCCTAAGAAAAGCATATACCAACTAGATGAAGCGATTGTGCCTACACAGTACACAGGATTTTCCTTCTATTTTCAGTTCCTGCACTTTTAAGTCCCAAAATTGAGATAAACGCATAAAAAACAGATTTTTTTTTATTTTTGTTCGGAAATTTTCGAAGTCCCAAACAAAATATTTTCAGCCTAAAACTTTTTCTTCTTCTTAAAATTGACCAAAACGCATAAAAAAACAAAAAACTAATTTCCGGATTTCGGTCCAAACCGGACCCCAAATTTTCAGTGTAAAGAAAAATTTTTTTTTTGTCTTAAAATTGACCGAAACACATAAAAAACAAAACAAAAAATTCTGGATTTTGGTCCAAAATTTCTAAGCCTGGAACGGGACCCCAAATTTTCAGCCTAAATATGAACCCAGGGCTTGGATTGAACAAACTTGAATCTCTCCCCCTCCCCCCCCCCCCACCCCCCCAAAAAAATGCTGCATACCAAATATCAAAAGATTCTTATTGGTAGATCTGAAGAAGATGATTTTTAAAGAACATTCCTCATACTGCACTAATTTAAACATTTGGGCTCCCATAGAGAGCCCAAATAAGGACCCAGGCAATTGATTTCAATAAACGTGTGAAACAATCTTCCAAAGATGTTATATGTGAAATTTGAAAGCTTTTAGAGCAGTGGTTTGGGAGAAAAGTAGTCTTACATGTTTTTCCCATTACCCACAGAGTTAAAAAATGCTGACTCAGCACTTTTTCAAAGTCCCCAAAAAGTACCCCATGATAAAACCGATAGCAATTTTTTTTTACCATTCCATTCTGTTGGTTCTAAGGAAGCTTCACACCAAATAACAATTCTCAGTGCCGTGTAGTTTTGGAGATATGGGCGTTTTAATTTTTTTCTATTTTTAGCTCCTACGGTTCCCATGGGGCGACGGGAAAAAAAATTACTTATGACCCAATAAGCCCTCATATCAAATTTGGTTCAAATCTGCCTCTCGGTTTGGAAAATAGATATTTTGGGAGTGGCAAAAATTCTTGCTCCTCCCATAACAACGGCAAATATAGCCCCACAAACTTCTCTTGACCAAATCTGAGTCTTCACATCAAAAGGAAGCTGCACACCTAATATCAAGTCTCTGCTACTGCTGGTTCATGAGAAGATTTTTTAAGATTTAGGCACACTTTTTGGGCGTGGCCTTACCAAGGGGCGAGGCAACTTGATTTGAACAAAATCAAATTGCGATGTCATAACAAACTATTATCTCAAATATCAATTAAATTGGTTCAGCGGTTTGGGAGGAGAAGACGCAAACACCGTGTTTACAGACGACGGATGACGGACGACGGACGGTGAGTGATCACTATAGCTCTCCTGACTGAAAGTCAGGTGAGCTAAAAACTGCCACACAGGTCAAAAACGACCGAACCCCATTCGTCACCTGTATCACCCCACTGAAATACGCCTATTAAAAAAAAACATTCAAAAATACTGGTTTTTATTGAATGAAAATACAGACTGCCAACATTTTGCAAAAAACTCACCACTTCTTGCTTTCCAACGGAACAAAAATCTGAAAGACTTACTCGTTAGGGCTAAAACAGTCTATTCCCCGATCACACCTGGAGCCTCGGGAAAATCAACTTATGAAGCCGACCCTTGCAATGACAATGCTTGCACAATCTGCAAACTTGTGGACACACGAAATACTTCAAAAGTACACAAACGAAAAGTTGCTTTGCACTAAAAAGCCGAGGCACCTATTAACAAAATGTAATATACATGATAACATGCAAAAAATGCCATATGCAAAATATAGGTGAAACTAAAAGAGAGCTTAGAATTAGAATAAAAGAACACCTTTTCGATATCAGGAAACAACTTGACAAACCAGTAGCCAAGCATTACAACTCAAAAGATCATACCACTACTGAGCTCTCGATTCATATCATTGAGGTTATAAAAGGCAACCCGGAAACTGCACATGGCACACACATTAGGAAACAACGAGAAAAACACTGAATTTATACCCTACAAACTCTAATACCGTTGGGCCTCAACATCCTGGACTAGGGCAGTCTCATTCATTCCACTTTTAAGTTATTTTTATTGAAGCTTAAGTCCAGAACGCTGAAGCGATATTACCACCCAGATTCTCTATCTGTGCGATGCCACCACAGCTCTTGACTTATACACGGCACTATACCATGACATATAAGCCATAACCTCACAATATAAATTGGAAGAGTTTATACGGACATTTTCTTAAAGTCAATATGCACATGTGTAACATTTGCCACACTCAGTACAAGAGTCTGCCTAATTTAAGCAGACACGAGATTAGAACATTATGGCACTGGTTATGTACAATGCGCTACATGCCAACACACAAAGTGGATACAAATCTGGTAATTATTCCCACAAAGTGGAATCATCCAGAACAAATTCAACCAAACAACCATGGCAGAATAATGTCGAAAAGCAAAGACGTTAATATCAGTCTAACAACACCAAGATCTTACCTGCAAATCCAGGAAGATCAGTCCACTAACAATGAAGACAAATCGATGACTTCCTGTGGAGCAAAAGCAAATAACACAGAAGAAAACAACAAAAACATCTTTTTAGACAATACAGCCCCAAGTTGGCTGTACACTCCACATTCACCATTAACCAACCAGGAGAACTTTTAGGACAAATACATCTAATAACTGTATCATGGGAACATTATTAAACAACATAAAGGTTTGACCCTCTTATTTTATTATAATAAATAATATCTTTCTTGACATCCAGGAAAGAACTGGAACCCTGCAAATAGAAAAAGATTAAGACTTTTAAACAGCAAAAGTATGCCACACAGATCTTTGTTTATCAAGCAACCACATGCTGCTTTCTTCAAACACATCCCCCCCCCCAAAAGGGACAATATAAAATGAACAAAATAGGGTAGATTACATAAGGAAATTATATTAATTTTTGGCAAATGCATACTCAGAAAAAGGAGAACCACTGGCGCATTAATTGTCCGCCAACAATTCGGCAAACAATTTATCCGCCGACAATGGAAAAGCAAATAAAAAAAGGTACAGATATCCGCCTGCAAAATAGCACTATTGTCTGCCAACAATTCGGCAAACAATTTATCTGCCAACAATGGATAAACAATTAAAAACAGGTACAAATATCCGCCTGCAAAACAGCACCATCGGATAAACTATACAACAAACAAATCATACGGTACATTTATCCACCACACAAACATATAAATAGCGACGACAAAACCAGACAGCAACATCAAACTTTTAACCATTGACGAGACAAAAACAGTTGAAACTGGTTTGGTAAAAAAAATTAACGAGAGAGAATCTATTCTCCAGAGGACACTCTTCTAACATTTAGTCTCATGCTATTCTGTAGATTTTGAGACCTAAAACATAAAACAAACCAAGAACATGAACTTTTGATGGCAAAGAAATAATTACAAAAATAAACAAGAGGCCCCAAGGGGCCTTAATTGCTCACCTGACAAGTTCTTCAAAGAAGTATTTTGGATCACATTCAGCTAATCATGGCTCATCAACACGTCAGAGGAATAAGTCATGAAATTATTATAGGGGTTCTTTTTTTTTTTTACATAAATTCACTCTAATTCCTTCAAAACACATTTTGTAGCAATTTTTTTTTTCCTCCACTTAATTCACGCATTGGGGTGGGGTTGGTGGTCATAGGGGTATTTTTTTTTTTTTGGGGGGGGGGGGGGGGGGGGGGGGGGGGTTGCATAAAATCACTCTAAATCTTTCAAAATATATTATATATTTTGCAGCCAAACATTTTGTTACATCTGACTGCCCCCCCCTCCCCCACCCCACAACAAGGAAGGGAGGGAGGACATAGGGTAAAAACATTTTCATATAAAATCACTCTAATTCATCTAGAAACTCGATTTTGAAAAGAATCGAAAAAACATTCCGAATTTTGGTCCAATATTTCCAAGTCAGAACAAGACCCAAAATTTTTAGACTATAAAAATTTGTGTTTTTTTTTTTTGTCTCAAAATTGAACAAATTGTATAAAAATTTTTTTTTTCAATTTCCAAATTTTGGTCCAAAATTTCAGTCGGAACCAGACCCAACTATTTATTTATTTTTATTTATTGATTGGTGTTTAAGATCACATACTTATGCACAATGGCTAATCATGACCGTGACAATTTTATGGGTGGAGGAAGCCGGAGTACCCGGAAAGAACCACCCAGCATCGACAAGCAACTGTCAACTCCTCAATATTCTAACTCTGTTCAAGCTCCGCTCAAGCAGGATTACAGCGGTTGAAGACATGTGCACCATCGATGTGCAGTACGCCTTAGTACACGGCGTCATCGTGCTCCCATGTAGGTAAACGGGATAAAGTGCCCTGACCAAGGACACAATGCAGGTCGTCCCGGATGGGGATCGAATTCGGGACCTCTAGCAAAGTAGTGGAACCGGACCAAAAATTTTCAGGCTAAAATTTTTTTTTTTTTTTCGTCTCAAAATTTAACAAAATGTATAAAAAAAAAAAAAACAATTTTTTTTTTAGAATCTTGCTCCAAAATTTCTAAGTCCGAACCAGACCCAAAATTTTCAACCCAGGGAGCTGATTTGAACAAACTTGAATCTGACCCTCCCCTAGAGATGATGTTTACCAAATGTTAAAGGTTCTGAATGGCGGATCTGAAGAAGATTTTAAAGAAATTTCCTCATATTGCACTAAGTTAAAATTAGGGAGCCCAAATATTAACCAAGGAAATCGATTTGGACAAACTTGATTTTGGCCCCCCTAGAGATGATGTATACCAAATATAAGAGGATTCTGACTGGTGGACCTGAAGAAGAAGATTTTTAAACAAATTTCCTCATATTGAACTATGTTAAAATTCAGGCTCCCATAGGGAGCCCAAATATTAACCAAATAACTCGATTTGAACAAACTTGAATCTGACCACCATCCCATCCTCCCCCCCCCCTCCCCCCCCCCCCCCCCCCCCCCCCTTAGAGATAATGTATACCAAATATGAGAGGATTCTGACCGGTGGATCTGAAGAAGAAGATTATTAAAGAAATTTTCTCATATTGCACTAAGTTAAAATTCAAGCTCCCATAGGGAGTCCAAATATTAACGGAGAAACTCGATTTGAACAAACTTGATTTTGGCCCCACTAGAGATGATGTATACCAAATATGAGAGGATTCTGAAGGGTGGATCTGAAGAAGACAGGTATGTACTATACGAGGGACGACAGTAAATGTCTGACCCATAACTGGCATTCAGTCCTGACACAGTTAATCTGTAACCAATTACATAGAGCACAATATATAGCTAACCTTTCCTTCATACAGAACTTTTCCTGACGTCTGCTGGGACCCTCCTGCTCCACCCATGACATCACCAATCTTCTTCCATTGTGTTTCAGAAGCCTCCCAGTGGTACAGTTCAACCTTATCTCCAATTCTAACCATTTTAGACTGTCCGTCCTTTTTCCCTGCAGAAGAGTAAAAGGTAAACATAGAATCAAATGATTATAGACAGACTGGAAATCCAAAATTACAAGATTGGAATTGTATTGAAACAATTGTGCAGGCGAATTTTTTTCTCAACATTATATTTATAATTCATGAGAAATGCACGAGACACATTGCCCAAAACTCAGCTCAGAGGCCACAAGGTGCTGGAAGCAAAGATTTCTGTATGTTTTCTCAAATACAAATGTAAATATCCATGTGATAGGAAAGCCACACTGTTATTTATGGTAGTTGTGAAGTTTGGGGTGGGGAGGGGAATGGTCTCAATGTCTGCACCTATTGTTTTCTAACCAGAAGTCAGTGGTGCATGTTGATTGCTAAAACTGGGTGTTAAAAATGATAAATTTTAAGTAATTTGTATATTTTTTATACTTACCAATGGCTCAGACTAGCTGGTGCAAACTCAAAATTATTGAGGGCCAAACACAAATTTTGAACCCCCCAATCCCCAAAATTTGCAAACAAAACCGAAAATTAAAAGTCCAATCTGGCCCTCCATACTTTTACTCTCTGCGCATGGGCAGTGGTCAAGAAGAGACCGGAATTGGCACCAACATCATTCTTTGTAGATGAGCATACTAATAATAACTCAGCAGGGAGGTATGAGTGCCCACTCATGGGAGAGCCATTCTCGTCTGGCCCACTGGTAAGTATAAAAAAATATACAAATTACTTTAAATTTATCATATTTTTATACGACAACCAATGGCCCAGACTAGCTGAATCGCAAAAAGGCGGAGGGCCTAGGACTTAAGAATTAGCAGACCAAATATAGCTCCTAAGCCTGCATTTCAAAGTGAAAGGAAAATAAATTTAAAAGGAATTACATGTATGTCTCTCTATACAATAACAGAGAAGACATATAAATAAGGGGCCATATCCAAGTAATTCCATATTCTTAGCATGTATGATTATGCTAAATGGGTGTAATGAGCCCCCAATTTTAAGGCTAGTCTGGACTAAGCCCCATAAATTAGGATGGCGTATTTGAGGGTGAGAGCCTAACCCCCACAATCATACGCCATATATAAATAATAAACAAGCTATATCTAGAGTCAGATATAATCTGCTGACAAAAACAGCTTCACTCATAGTTACACACTTATCAAGCCGGAGGAGATTTTACAAGAAAAATCACCCTCCCCCCTTTTTTTGAAGGAATATTCTTCAAAACAAAGAGGGGGGAGAACTCTGGAATTAGTGCAAAGCGATACTAAATAATCCAAATATATTCTCCCAATAAGCACCCTGTTATCAATTATTATTAATTATTGGTGCTTAATGCCACTTCAGAAGCAAAGGCTATTGTGATGATTCCATTAATTAACAGAGCTCGCTTTTCACATATACCAGAGTCGGAATACGTAGACAGGATGGAACCGGTAATACAAAGTGTACGATCCAGGCATGCAGATTTCACGGAAACAATAGTTCCGTTTCCGTGGAGGTTCCGTCAGGTCAAAATCACGGAAAGGAAAAACAGATTCCCACAAATTTTTTAAGATTACGATTTCCATCAAGGGGCATTTAAAACACACTAAACATTTTCTGCCAGGACTAAAACTGTATTATTTATCATCGATGAAACAGTGATCATAACAGTAACAACATTGTGCTCGTTTTGACAATCCCGGTGAGGGCATCCAGATTGTTGAGCATGCGTGTTTCCAACAGTTTCTGATTCTTATTTATTATAATCGAATGCACCCAATTTCAAGGTGTTTGACAACAAAACCATGTTAAAGCCAGACACACAAAACTGTAACATTGAAAACTTTAACATAACATTCTATCAACGAAATTGATGACGAGGAGAAAATATCTTCGCTAAAATGCAAGATATGTTCTTCCAATTTTGCAATGCTCTGTGCAAAACCAAGGAGAAGAGGTGTATTCACGCTTTATTTATTATCATGTTTTACAGATATTTCTTCGCAATCAATTCAATACAGTTACTTTCCTGAACAGGATGTTTTACACTGGACGATTCGCCCATCCCTAATCGGAATACGCAAAGAATTTTTGTTTATTTTTTCACTTGTTCAATTTTAAAGGAAAAACCGAAATAAGTATTTCACTGTCCTACAGTTACGACTGTATTTTGTTTGTTATCTTTTTTCACTTTTTTCACTTGCTTGTATACACTCATCTGACTCAGTGTCATCATTGCGTCAGTTCATCTGTCACTATTAAATTGAGTTTTCAATGGCACAAAATATACAAATGAAAACACAGATAATATGTTTCACTTTCTTCTTTTTTTGCCATCAAATGTAATCACTCGGTCATCTGAAGCAATCCACCTCATATTCTAGGTCCTTCTTAAAACATGTGTAGGTCCTAAATTGGAAGTGAGGATAACAAAATGGGTACAGAATGAATACGAAATAAAAATACCTCTTATTGGAACCCAAAAGTAGGTTCCCTGGGGTTCCCAAACATCAAATACACGGAACCTGTTTTAAGGTTCCGTGAATTTCTGAAATCTGCATGCCAAACGACCATACACTTGTCCAATTTAATAAACTAACTAAACAGTATCTGAAGGATTAACATGCTTCTAAGGCAACCTACAGGTGGCCCTGTTCATGTGTACAATTGATTCCAATAATAACATTCAAATGAACCGGCCGAATATACGATAAAGCGAACAGTATCTTCATAGAAACCTGGATATAGAACATGGAACGAGCTATGATTAACAGACCAATCACGGACCGTCCCCGAAATAAGTCATTGTTCCTAGGTCCATACAACCAATGAGTGTTCGGAGAAGAATATATTACTCCAAATAATGATCCAAAAAGTGAGAACATATACATAGACGGCCTATTGGCAGCTCCAAAACTGAACCAAATAGCCCCAAAATTCTCATAAGTTCTAAAAGCAGAGCAAGAATTTATATAGCCGGTCAACAATGCGCCTGCCTAATAATAGATATATTATGAATGCGAGCAATGAAATCTCACATATACTCATCTGAATACATCTTGTAACCACGGTATAACTGAGTGACACAAGTGTAACCAGCAAACTGAATGAATATATCAAATCCACCTCACCTGCATTACTGGAATCGTTCTTGTGTTAGTCATGAAATGGAATAGGAACCGCAGGGCTCCCCCATGTCTGACCGACTCCATAACGCCACTAAGGACAGAGAGAGACGTGAAGAACAAATACACCGTATTGACATAATCACACTAGGTAAATATGGCGTCATTAATAGGGCTTATCGCCTCATATAACTAACACCAAACCATACCGGTAGGAAGAGAATAAACTCCTCTAACATATGGTATCATGTCCGATAGGACAACGAACTCAGCCTAGCTGAAGCAGCTAAAGGTCTTTCTATACATGAAGACAATAAAAAGGCTGATAACTGCGGCCTCAGAAGCTCACTAAGGAGACTTACAACACTAGCAGTAGCTTATAAGTCTTCATCTCCGTGAAGACAGATATATTGGTGTAATTTGCGACCTTGAAGGCTCACTGAATGGAGACTTACAACTATCGTCGCACAAGGTAGGGAATGAAGAGCCACTATTTAACAGCCCTAAATTCCCAAAGAGACAGCAGTCCCAAGAGAAAATAAATTCAGTTATCTCACTGCATAATTACTGAAACAATCTTGCTCATGATTCTAGCTAGGTGTAAACAATTAGACTCAAGTCTATGACACCTATGGAAACCAACCGAAAAGCACTGTACCTTATCGGTTTTAATTCCAAAAGACAGCAGTCATAGCATGGCTAACATAGCTAGAAGTCTTCCTCTCCGTGAAGACAGATATCTTGGTGTAACTAGCGACTTGAAAGCTCACTAATTGGAGGCTTACAACCACTGTCGTGCAAGGTAGGGAATGACAAGCCGCTATTCTAACAGCAGTAATTCCCAAAGAGACAGTAATCTCAAGGTAGCTATGCAGTTATGTGTCTTTGCCTACCTGAAGACATATCTGCGTCACTTGCGGACTTGAAAGCTCACTAAATGGAGACTTACAACACTACCCGCAAGAAAAGACCGCTAACAGTACTTAAGGTGACTATGATGTCCACAATGACATTAAATGTCTTGATGCCAAGGAATAAAACACTGAGAGGGAAAAGACGTACTTATTCCCTCTAACGGCTCTATTCCAAACAAGACAGCTGTCTCAGCCTATCTATGCACTATTCGTCCAACTTCAGGACAAAAAACAGGTGATTTGAAATAACCTGGAGAATATTTCGACGACCTCTATTGCTTTCTTCAATAGGCCCTATACCTCCGCAACGAGACTCTCTTGGAAGAATTCGCCGGAAGATTTGACCAACACGTACTTGTAGTTAAGTGGAACTTTGCTCGGACTGATAGCCGCAGGCCTGCTGAGACTACATACTCATCCACTGATCTTCCGCAATTTCTATCCAATTTTTTGCGAGGTTGATAACCTTCCGCTAAGTGGAAAGCAACAGAAGTCTATTCTCAACGATCTCTATTGCTTCCTTCAATAAGAGAGCCTGTACCTCCACCAGGAGCGACTCCCTTTTGAAGGAATCTGCCGGAAGATTTGTCCAACGCGGACATTTTGTAAATGGGGGTTATGTTCGGAATCATAGCCATAGGCCTTCCGGGACAACACTTTACCCACTGATTTTCCATGACATAAATACAGTTTCTCGTTAAGTTGATAACCTTCCGTCAACTGGTAAGCAATAGAGGTCTTATTTATCACCTGTACGACTAACAAGGCTTACGGAAGGAGAAACCACATCCTTCCCACGAAGAACCTTGTCCCGTCATCTAAGGCCGTCTGACCTATAGTCAGGATCAGACCTGTGCCCCTTTTCCGAGTTGCTATACTGACGACCACCAGAGTAAGTATAAGAGGGTTTATTGTACCTTCGCGAGGAGATCCCTCAGCTGATTTAAGTGGAACGATCTCGCTTACCCTGGTCTGCTAAAGCGTGTTGAGGCGCAGACTTCAGTAGCAGTGTATTGGAAGCTTTCTTACAGCCTGTTCATAGACTAACGAAAGCTCATCATCAAATAGAGTATATCTGGAGACCGGTGCGACTCAGAGAAAGCTTTCCACCTTGTTATCTATAAGTGATGACGACGCAAGGTCAGCATCACGTCTGATCAAACTCCCAATTTGCCTCTGTCAGGGCAGAGTTGTATGTGGCATACATGACTGCCCTGGAAAGAACTCTAATGAGGAACAACATCCTCAAATTCCTTCCCATTAAGACGTTGCGCAATAGCTCTGGTGAGGTGATCTGCGTAGGACATCCCGTCCATATTCACTCTATTGGATGAAATAGCACATTCCATCACTTCCGAGTGTATATTGAATGATGCAAGTAGGGACATATTTTCATCCCCGGCCTGCTCATCTAAATGCAGAGGAGCTCTCTGAACATCTTCGCCAACCATTTAAAATGAACGCAGTCCAAGGAATGGTATATTATTGAAGATGCTGATAAGAAACCACCTTCCTCTTACCACTAGAGAGGTGAATATGGAGTCGATAACATGGCCGAAGGCCTCCGACACCTGTCGAGATGACAGCAGTTTCTGTATTATAATCGCAGATTGCTGATCAGGTGGAACAAAGTCAGTATAGTATTGATAAATAAAATTCATCACTAAGATATGCTGTTCTGAAAGGGAAGGGTAATCCTCTTCCTTGTCCCTTTTGCCATCTGACTTATTCAGCTGTGACATTCGGTCATTTGCGTCTGACCCAACACCGTCCGACAGCCCACCACCAGAGTTTGCGGGAGGCTGCTCTTGCATTTGCTAGTATGCTGCAATCAGCTGCGCAGTTTGCGACAGCAAGTCCGTTACCAAGGCTTGAGGAGTAGCGGTTATCTGTTTTTTTGCCATTTGCTACTCCTGGGACTAAGATCCGGAGATAGATCTCTTCTCTGAACGTCCCGATGAACAAAGCCTCGGATTGCTAGCTACCAGATGGTCCGACTTCACAGGCGAAGACTGCTCTGTCTTCACACAACTGGCTGGATATCCAAAGTCGGGTAGCTAGCATGCAGTTGTGTGTGCTTTTATAATGTAGCTGAGGAAGCCGTGACTGAAGCTGACCCCGGCTGCAGACTAGATGGAGCGACCCGAGCGGCGGGCGGACGTATGCTCAGACTCATGCAAGTTTCTCAAAACAACATTTGGCCCCAAATGTTGTTGGGTTAGAGAGGGACCTCTCCCACTTGCAGTCTTATCAGACCTCGCTGAGCTTCCTGAAAAGAAAGCTTGGTTCCGGCTTGTGCAAGTTCTCGTAACAACCTCTGCCCCAGAAGTTGCTAGGATAGAGAGGGGCCTCTCCCACTCGCGGCCTTGACAGACCTCACCGAGCCTCCCAACAAGAAACTTGCTGACTTCCTCCCTATTTCCATCGTCTTTGGGTGAGCTTTTGTTTTAAGGTACTCGCTCTACCCAAATCTACGCTTCCTTCAACCGCAACAGACATACCTGGTGTCACGGCTCCCACGGAAGGGAGTAACTGCTTCACCGGTCGAGCTAGCTGCTTGCAAGGGATTAAGAATACTTACTAGAGGCCTTAACCCTTGTATAATATTCATGAGCACCTTGCAGCTAGCTCTATTTGCTCAACAGAGCGTGACGACGGTAGCACACTTTGGATGGGTGTCACAATACCATCACCATGTTCATGTTCCTCTGAAAATAGAAACTGAAAAACTTGAATTATATTACGGTGAGAGTTCTGGCATAGGAACCTCACCGCCAACAACGCATCGCGACACCCGTCTCCAACGTCTGTCATGCCAATGTTACACAGCAGGACAAGAATCTGCAGGAGATCATCGACTACAGGCAAGGCAACTAGTATGTAAATTTGAGGAAGACTTCCTCGCCTTGCATTTAGAGCAGTAAGCTTTCAAATTACAATCGAAAGACAAAGTTAATAGCACTCCTACAAACTCCACAACAAAATATATGATAAAAATAAATAGCAATCAAAATTAAATTCAAAAAGTTTCGAAACAATTTTGAAAAAAGTTTGAAAAAATGCCTAAGTTCCCAAAGGGAACATAATGAGCCCAAGGGCATCCCGATAGAGCCTAAGTGTGGACAAAATCCAAATATTAATAATCCGGAATAATAATCAATGTATCCTAAAGTAACTCTCCAGTAATATAATATGAAATACTACATATATTTAATGACGTTGCCAATGTAAACTTAGGAGTTTACCAGGAAGGGTTCATGGAAGGATAGGGAAGGAATACTGAACAAACAGTGGAATAATCATTAGCAAGAATGATGATGTCAGGTGTATGTCCCGAAAATGGGAAACATGAAATAATTTTTATAATTATTATAAAGTTACAGCCCTGAACGTCCAAAACCTCCGTAGTTCACTTCCATCATCTGTTAACAGACTTGGCTCCACAAATTCTTGCATTGATTTGTGTCTGGCATCCTCAAAAAAGGAGAGTTTAAAGCACATATGTCAGCTCATTGTTACTGACTTTAGGGTCAAACAAAGAATGATGTTGGCGCCAATTCCGGTATCTTCCTGACCTCTGCGCATGCGCAAAGAGTAAAATTATGGAGGGCCAGATAGGACTTTTAATTTTCGGTTTTGTATGCAAATTTTGGGGACTGGGGGGTTCAAAATTTGTTTTTGGCACTTGATAATTTCGAGTTTGCACCAGCTAGTCTGGGCCATTGGTTGTCGTATAAAAATATCTATAGTTTGTTTCTTACAAATGGGAAAAGTATGAGAGATATTGGCTCATTTGAACAGATATATTTGTACAAACTTGGTGTCCTGTATCCTACAAAGGATAGTCACCAATTGTTCAATTCCCACCGGTCATGCGCAAAGTCAATTTCAAATTTTCAAAGACAATTATATATATATGTGAATGGGGCAGCAAGCACATATAAATGATAGTTCATATTGCCCTGGCTTGTACTTGGATGAAAATTGTCTCTATTTAATTCTGTTCTTTTTCTATAAGATCTATAAATCAGAACAAATAAGGGTAATTTTTTAATGCCAGGTTTCCACGTGACTGATAGTCCGTTGACCTACAATGGTTATGTGAGAAAAGATGATATGGAAATCTAAATTTTATAGTAAATTTCCTTTCTTATTATACCTACCACAATTGTTTACTACAGACTTGCACTACAGTGGAAGTCCCTAACTCGGATAAAATACTCTCTATTTTTGTCTTTCCCAAGCAAGTTGGGAAAGAAAAGTGGTGCAAAAGCACCAATAAAAATAAGCCAAAACTGGGTCGAGTGCAACCGGCGCAGACCCAGTACGGGACGCTCTCTCCCAAGTACAACTCCACGACTTCCGTTGCCAGTGCGCATATACCGTCTCTAAAGACTCATTCTTTTTGAATCCGTAAACGTTAGAGTTATGTGATCAGCGGGGAGGAAAGATTCTTTACCCGTAAAGAAGACGGGAGGGCCTCCATGTAAACAATTGTGGTAGGTATAATAAGAAAGGAAATTTACTATAAAATTTAGATTTCTTATCAACCTACTCACAATTGTTTACTACAGGCTGAATAGACAAAAGGCTGGAGGGAATCGCATAACCAACCCCCACATAACCCTAGTGCACTGGAACCGTGAAGCAGAAGGAAGAGGTCCCGAGGCTTATCAACCATAATGTCGCAATCATTGGTAAAGGACAATGAAAAGAGACATATGAGCCTGTGTGACACACAGACAGAAAAAAGGGCAGTAACAGCACAAGGCTGAAACTGACCTTCAAGAAGCCTAATGGCTATGGCAGACAACAGCCTGAGCAGAAGAAAGAGGACCCAAGGCAAAAAGGTCCTCCGACTGCTCCTGCAACTGGCGTAAATAAAAGGTGGAGAAAGTAGAAGCATTTCTCCAGTAGGCTGCCTGCATAACATCCGACAACTTGACGGAGTTAGAATAAGCCCAAGAGGTAGACAGTGCCCGCACCTCGTGGGCAGAAATACGATTGGTAATACAATCGCCAGCTGCTAAACGACTATAAGCCGTACGAATACCAAGACAAATCCATCGAGAAATGGATTGAGGAGAGATCTTCTGTCGACCCGGAATGAGAGACAGAAAAACCCGTTTTCTGCCCTTCCGTATGAAGCGTGTCCGATCAAGATAAATGCGAATAGCACGGACCGGACAGAGCAAAGGGCGAGTACCCTCAACAGAGGGAAGAGCCCTGATACAGATAGGAGGAGGAGTAGTATCTGGTAACTGATTCTTAGCCAAAAAGGAGCAATCAGTGGTAAAAGTAACACTGTTGGGAGAACTCCTAAAAAAGGCCGGGTCAACCGAGAGGGCGTGAAGCTCACTAACCCGTCTGGCCGAAGCAAATGCCATCAGAAAAGCCGTCTTGTATGTGAGAAATTGCATATCCACCTGGGATAAAGGTTCGAACGGCGCCCCCCCCCCCCACCCCCCCCCCCCCCCCCCCCCAAGCAAAGCAGCACCCACGAAAGATTCCATCGTGGAGTAAGCTGCAAAGTCCGAGGCCTTTTCAAAGAAAAGTGCCGAACAAGCTTGGAGAGGTAAGGATTAGTGCCGATACGACGCTTCCCCACATAAGAAAAAGTCTCTGAAAGCATAGACCTGTAACCCTTGATGGTAACAGGCTGGAGACCCCGAGAATCAAACAGATATACCAGAAACTCCGCAATCTGTGAAATCGAAGGATTGGCATAATCAACAGAGTGATCAGCACACCATCGACAGAAGACCTTCCATTTAGCTGCATAAGCTAAACCAGTGGAGTGCCTCCTTGAAGAAGAAATGCACTCCACTGCTCGTCTCGAAAAACCTCTACGGAGGAGACAGGACCTGACAAAAGATATGCGTGAAGGCACAATGAAGTCGGGTCGACGTGAAACCTCCTCGGGCGACCTTGACAAAGAAGGTCGCGACGTAGCGGGAGACGTGCCGGAACCGCCGCCATCAGCGAGCGGAGCTGATTGATCCACACCAGCTGAGGCGACAGGGGAGCGATCAGAATGATTCGACAACTGCAGGTTCGAATTTTGGCGAGAACCTGAGGAAGAATCGGAACCGGCGGGAAGGCGTAGCCGACTAGACCGTTCCAATCGAGTGACAGAGCGTCCACGGCAAAAGCCAGAGGATCTGGACACGGGGACACGAAAGTGTCCACCTGATGGTTCCAACGAGTCGCAAAGAGATCGATGTGGGGACGTCCCCAGAGATCGCAAAGCGACTGGAACACTGCCCTGTGAAGCATCCACTCGGTGGAAATAACCCTGCCCTGTCGGGACAGGGAGTCGGCTAGGACGTTCAGACGACCGGGAATGTGACGAACAACCACTCCGGCGTGAACCTCCTGAGCGAGCAGTAAAAGATCCCGAGCTAACTCGTACATCGGAAGCGCGTGCGTGCCGCCCTGGTTCCGAATGTAAGCAACCACTGTCGAATTGTCGGATAGTAGAAGGACCTGGCGATTCGACAGGTGAGGGATCCACTGCCTGAAACTCAGAAGAAGAGCAAGAAGCTCCTTCTGGTTGATGTGTAGAGCTGCTTGATCCTGGTCCCACATCCCGTGTAGGGAAAGACCGAGAGGATCCAACGTCGCACCCCATCCGAGATTGCTGGCATCTGCCGTCAGAACGCGATCGGACGTGGGTAAGTCCAGCGGAACACCCTGCGTAATCCACTGAACATCTGTCCAGGGAAGAAGGTGAGGATACAGAGAGTCCGGAAACGGAAGCACCTGATCCAGAGAATCTACATTCGGTCTCCAACGACTGAGCAGAAAGTGTTGGAGAGGTCTGACACGCAGCCGACCTAGAGGAATGAGATCCGTCACCGAACCGCAGAGACCGATCAGTCGGAGAAAACTCTGAGCGGTCGCGGACCTGGACTGGGACAGAGTCAGAGCAAAAGCTGAGAGAATCACAGCCTTGGCCTGGGGAACAGCCACCAAATTGAATTTGGTTTGGAAAGACATCCCCAGATGACAAAACGACTGAGAAGGGACCAGGTCCGACTTCTCCTCGTTGACTCTGAATCCTAGCGACGTGAGCAAGCTCAACAGAGTGGCGACATCCGATTCCAGTAAGGCAGCATTGGAATGCCTCTGGAGGATATCGTCCAGATATGCCGAAGTAGTCACCCTGGACTGTGTGCGATGGAACGCTATCACATGCGACATCAGTCTGGTGAACGCCCAAGGAGCCAGGTTGAGGCCGAAAGGCATGGCCTTGAACTGGTAAACTCGCCCCAGAAAAGCGAACCTGAGATACTTCTGTGACGCCCGATGCATCGGAACGGGGAAGTAAGCGTCTCGCAGGTCGATGCTGGCTGAATTGACTGGCGAACCGACCTGAAAGTCTCCACGCTGAACTTGGGAGCAATGATAGACTGGTTCAGGATGCTCAGATCGATAACCGGTCGGAGTCGGCCGTCCTTCTTCGGCACCAAGAACAGGCGGGAATTGAAACCCACTGACTGAACGTTCTTGACGACCTCGATCGCCCCCTTTGCCAGGAGATTGGCAATCTCCGTGGACAAAAGTTCCCGACGTAAAACGTCGGAAGGAACTGTGGTTGGAAGAGGCACCCTTGACAGAGTGGGGTGCCGTCGGAAGGATATGCGCAGCCCGGACCGAACAACATCTAACACCCATGGATCGGATGTGATGGTGGTCCAATGGTCTGCGAACTCTGCTATCCTTCCTCCAACCTGGGACGAGTCGAGGTGAGGACCTTCATTTCGAGCCCCGACGAGGCCCGCGAGAGGAGAAACCACCTCCTCTGCTAAATGAAGAATCCTGAGACTTCCCTCGATTCTGCCGACCCCTACCTTTACCCCGTGAGTAAGAAGTAGAGGCGGCGGCAAAAGGACCAGCCTTTTGCTTCACAGAGGAAGCAGAAGGGTACTTGTTAGGCTTGGAACGGCCCTTGCCTCCCCGAGAAGGCTGATCAAGCTGACGAAACAGCAGCTGATCTTTGGAATGACGTAGGACGTCATCCCGGACCGTCGACACGGAACCATGGAAAAGTTGCGGACCTGCCAAAGAAGCAGATCGAAGAGTAGCACGCTGCTCCTCGGGAAGGGATCGTCCTGTGTCCAGCACAGCGTCCCTTCGAACTAATTCCAAATTGGCCGTGTTACAGGCATGCGTGTGAGTAAGGTGCATAAGCGCCTTGGACAGCACACGCAAAGGAGCCTGTACCTCGTCAAACTTATCTGGAGGCAGATAAGCAGCCAAAGCTGAGACGACGTGATCTGAGAGAGAAAGCATGCCAAGCATCTCTCTAGATAAGCCCAACGTGGACTCCAGAGTCGTCATTGGAATGACGGCAGACTTGGGCTTGGAAAGCCCGAGGGAAGTGGAGTCCTGATCCAGAACCGTCAAAGTCTGGCAGACTGACGGATTGGCGGAATCGTAGGAACGATAACGCACAGGAGGCAAAAAGATGTCAACCCTGGTGAAGAACGAAGTCTTCAAAGCCTTGGAATTCAGCTTGGCATCCAATGCTGAAAAAGCCTCAACCACCTGTACCGACTGGCATGGTCGAAGGCGCCCAGAAGCAGGTTGCTCCATAGGCTGTTGGTGCGCGATGATCGCGGCCAGGCTGACACTGTCGGCTGGTTAGCAGGTTTGAGCTCAGGCAGAAACCCAAACACAAAGTCAAGAGCCGCCCCCAAGTCCGAAGACTGCTGGCCCTCGACCTCAAGCATGTCGGACTCCTCCCCAGAGTCGGAAGACACATAGCTCATCGTGGGCAAACCAGCCGACGCTTCCCATGGTGTCGGGACACCAGAGGAATCGGAAACCGGCCTGTTTCCAATCCCGGGAGGCCGCGCCATAGGAGGCGCCTGGAAACCACCCATAGCCTCGCTGGAAGCAACAGGAAGGCTCTTTGAGAGAACCTGAGTGAGTAAGGAGAGGGCCTCCCTAAGCTCACTGCCTGTACCGACCGGTTCGACAGGGGAGCGAACCCGCAAAGTGGCTTCACCTCTGACCCTCTTAACCAGCGAAGGGTCACGATTCTCCAAAACACCCGACGCGGGACGCCGGGCGGCAGCCGAAACATCTGAAGGCAGACGTGTATAGGGGTACGATGCACCCCGAGGATCAATATTGCGAGAACTCATGAGAGTCACCGCGGACCTCTGCGGGGCAGAAGGTCCAGGCTGCACAAAAGGCGTTGGTCCCCCAAAACTGGTCGTGTGACCAGAGTGAGTGGACGAAAACGCCAAGGAGTTCAGAGTGTTTCCACTACGAACATCTGAATCCAAAGACACAACTGTGGTACTCGACGGCGATGAGACCACAGCGATGGGCTCGGCCGGCAGCCCCTTCCGACTTCGCCGAGTTGAAGTCAGGGAAGGCTGGGGCCGATATCCCACGTCTACAGTATCGGACAGTTCTGCAGTCCCCTGCAGCGAAAAGCCGAGGTCGGCTGAAACAGACAACGAAGCAGACGGACCAGCAGCAGTAGTAGATACGTCGAGAGTCGTTGAGGCTGGTGAAAAAGTGGAGAGAGCACACCGGCTCGGCTCCGAAGGAGGAGTCACAACCCTAGTGACAGCCTCAGATGTCGACTGGAGGGGGACCGTAGTCCCGGAACCAGGCATCTCTACACCAGAACACTCAACGGCTCCCGCAGTATCCACCACAGGAAAAGACTGCACATCCCCCACGGAGGAGGAATAACTCTCACCAGACAAAGTCGGCTCGGGAGGCCCCGAACGACCACGTTCTCCTTTCCCGCGGGAGCGGGAGGCACGGCCACGAGAACGAACGACACGATTTACTGACGCCCAAAAGGTGGAAGACCATGTTCCACAGACACCACACGGCCGCTCGGCCGAACACCCATTACAGGAGGAACACGACGAATGTACATCGTCCACATGCTTAGGCAGCAGACACTGCCCACAAGGAATTGTCCTAGGCATGAAAGAGGTGAGAGGAGCAGAGAAGGTGAGATCAGAAAACAGAACACCCCCAAAGAGAGAAAGGTGACAGAAACAAAGACCCCAGACGGTCGACCGGGAACCACCCAACAGGAAGACTACTCTCAACAGAAAGAAGAAACACTGTAGGAGTGGTACCCCGCTGACACCTAACTCTAACACAATTAGAAAAATTTGCAAAAAAGCATGAACAATAATTGTGAAAATCTAAGTCCGAACCGCGTGGCCCGCGAAAATCGCGCGCGACCCGAGAGAGAGCAAATAAATATACATTATGGACATATAATAGAAAAAGAGAATATAAAACACTGTTCCTGAGAATACAAAGGATACACTGTGGTATAATGAATCAGGAATCATCAAACATCGAGCTGGTGGAACACTGATAAGCGTGCAAAAACATCTCGACACGAAGCGGATTTTAAAAAGAATGAGTCTTTAGAGACGGTATATGCGCACTGGCAACGGAAGTCGTGGAGTTGTACTTGGGAGAGAGCGTCCCGTACTGGGTCTGCGCCGGTTGCACCCGACCCAGTTTTGGCTTATTTTTATTGGTGCTTTTGCACCACTTTTCTTTCCCAACTTGCTTGGGAAAGACAAAAATAGAGAGTATTTTATCCGAGTTAGGGACTTCCACTGTAGTGCAAGCCTGTAGTAAACAATTGTGAGTAGGTTGATAAGAAAGAGCCGAACATAAACTCATAGCTTGATGCTGAATCCATATCCTTATTTCAGGTATGCTTCAGTTGTATTGATCAATTTGTATATAATGAATTATACCATTTAATGCAGATTTATTTATTTATTTATTGGTGTTTAACGTCACATACTTATGCACAATGGCTAATCGTGACCGTGACAGAGAAAAGGTACAGAATACAGAATTTGAAGAATAAAGAGTTAATATCTCAGGATTAAATTATTAGATTTACACCAAAAACTATACAGCTCGGCACATCAGTAACCTGAACACAAATATAAAGTAACTTGACAATCCAAGCAATATTTTTCAAGTTATCGAATGCCAAAGAAATGGATACGGATGCCAGACAGACAGACGGATGGACAGACAGATGGACGGACAGACGGACAGACAGACGGACGGACAAAGGATGGACGAACGATGGATGGTCACCCCGGATGCCGGCATTATGTGTACCATACATAGTATGGGTACACATAAAAATGCATAACAGAAGTGCCGAATTCTGTATTCTGTACCTTAAGCAGGAAATTTGAAAAAGAGATTGATTCTCACTGATTTCATCTGCATTAAATGGTATAATTCATTGTAAACAACTAATTCTGGGGGATACCGAGTAATTTCGTGTGGACTGTGCCAGTTCTATAGACGCTTGATCTGCTAGCATGCCTTTTTTGGGGCTTGTCAGTAGTCGAGTGGTCTATGGCGCTGGTCCAGTTTCGCTAGGCGATTGGTGCTGCAGAAGTGTACTCTCATCAAGGCAGTGGTTCGATCCCCATCGGCGTCAGAGTCTTTCATCCTAAAAAATGCATAACAGAAGTGCCGAATTCTGTATTCTGAACCTTAAGCAGAAAATTTGAAAAAGAGATTGATTCTCACTGATTTCATCTGCATTAACTGGTATAATTCATTGTAAACAACTAATTCTGGGGGATACCGAGTAATTTCGTGTGGACTGTGCCAGTTCCATGGACGCTCGATCTGCTGGCATGCCTTTTTTGGAGCTTGTCGGTAGTCGAGTGGTCTATGGCACTGGTCCAGTTTCGCTAGGCGATTGGTGCCGCAGAAGTGTACTCTCATCAAGGCAGTGGTTCGATCCCCATCGGCGTCAGTCTTTCATCCTAAATGAAAGTGTCAATGACACTGTAGCTCAACTTGTCAAGACAAAGACATGTACATGTATAGTACGTGACACAGCAATGACAAACATCTAGGTAATGACCTGATAACAAAGGTACATATAAAGTATTGTAACGGTCTGTACATAAATACTGACGGTTGCCTGTAACAAATGTATAGGTAAAGTATTGTAAAGGTGGGTGACAGTCAGATGCTAAACTAGAAAAAAATCTTTGAGTCCCAGAGTGGGTCTGACTGAACCCCAAAATATTTGTTCTCATAGCACAGTGATAACAAAGGCACCCCAAAACACACTCATTCCTGTCCCAAGGTGAAAACAAAGGTACCCAAGAAGTTTCGTGAAGATCAGTTCACAAATATGAGCTGTGTAGAAGTTGTGACAAAAAACTGATTGGACCCAATTTCGGTACAAAATGGACACTGGCAGCCATCTTGAATTCTGGACTGCACCCAGAAACACTCGTTCTCGTCCCAAGGAGATAACAAAGGTACCCAAAAAGTTTTGTGAAGATCGGTTCATAAATACAGCCTCTAGCCCAAGCCGTATTGATATGTGCACTTTCAGTGTATAAGTAGCACTGAATAAATCAAAGTTCATCTAATTTGCATAATTTCTGCACGAAAAAAAAACCTGTACTATATGTGATGTATTCCATGTTACTAAACATTCATACAAAAATATATTCAAATCAGAACTTTCATACAGAAGTTCTGCACAAAAGACTGATTGCACTAATTTTGGTACAAAATGGCTGCTGGTGGCCATCTTGAATTTTGGACCACACCCAAAAACACTCGTTCTCATCCCACGGTGATAACAAAGGTACCCAAGAAGTTTCGTAAAGATCGGTTCATAAATACGGCCTCTAGCCTGAGCCGTATATAGAAGTTGTGTATAAAAAACTGATTAGACCTAATTTCGGTACAAAATGGCCACTGGCAGCCATCTTGAATTTTAGACCGCACCCAGAAACACTCGTTCTCGTCCCAAGGTGATAACAAAGGTACCCAAGACGTTTTGTGAAGATCGGTTCATAAATACAGACTCTAGCCCGAGCCGTATTGACATGTGTACTTACTGTGTGTAAGTAGCACTGAAAAACTCAAAGTTCATCTAATTTGCATAATTTCTGCACGAGAAAAAAACCCGTATTATATGTGATGTATCCCATGGTACTAAACATTCACACACAAAATTATTCAAATCAGCGCTTTCATATGGAAGTTCTGTGCAAAAATCTGATTGCACCAAATTTTGTACAAAATGGCTGCCATCGGCCATCTTGAATTTCGGACCGGACCCAAAAACACTCGTTCTCGTCCCACGGTGATAACAAAGGTACCCAAGGAATTTCGTAAAGATCGGTTCATAAATACGGCCTCTAGCCCGAGCCGTATTGGCATTTGCACTTACCGTGCTGAAAGTAACACCAAAAAACATCAAAGTTAGTCTAATTTGCATAATTTACACACGAGAAAAAAACCCGTATTATATGTGATGTATCCCATGGTACTAAACATTCATACAAAAAATTATTCAAATCATAACTTTCATATGGAAATTCTGTACAAAAAACAGATTTCTGCATCATCGGTACAAAATGGCGGCTGGCAGCCATCTTGAATTTCGGACCAAACCCAAAAACACTCGTTCTCGTCCCACTGTCATAACAAAGGTACCCAAGAAGTTTCGTAAAGATCGGTTCATAAATACGGCCTCTAGCCCGAGCCATAGCAGCTTGGCACTTACAGCTCTGAAAGTAACACTAAATAAATCAAAGTCAGTCTAATTTGCATAATTTACGCACGAGAAAAAAACCCGTATTATATGTGATGTATCCCATGGTACTAAACATTTATACAAAACTTTATTCAAATCAGAACTTTCATACAGAAGTTCTGTACAAAAAACTGATTTTTGCATCATTCGTACAAAATGGCCGCTGGCAGCCATCTTGAATTTCGGACCACACCTAAAAACACTCGTTCCCGTCCCAGGGTCATAACAAAGGTACACAAGAAGTTTCGTAAAGATCGGTTCATAAATACGACCTCTAGCCCGAGCCATAGCCAATTGTTGATGGACGGACGGACGGACGGACGCCTAGACGGACGGACGGATGGACAGACGGACGACGGGCCATGACAATAGCTCAAATTTGACTTCGTCAAAGTTGAGCTAAAAATGCATAACAGAAGTGCCGAATTCTGTATTCTGTACCTTAAGCAGGAAATTTGAAAAAGAGATTGATTCTCACTGATTTCATCTGCATTAAATGGTATAATTCATTGTAAACAACTAATTCTGGGGGATACCGAGTAATTTTGTGTGGACTGTGCCAGTTCCATGGACGCTCGATCTGCTAGCATGCCTTTTTTGGGGCTTGTTGGTAGTCGAGTGGTCTATGGCGCTGGTCCAGTTTCGCTAGACGATTGGTGCCGCAGAAGTGTACTCTCATCAAGGCAGTGGTTCGATCCCCATCGGCGTCAGAGTCTTTCACATATATATATATATATATATATATATATATATATAACTTCATCAAATTGCCGTCATGCTCGGAAGTTTACTTCCTTCTAAGGGGCTTTCATTTTTGACTGATTCTTATTCCGTTACGTTAAGTACCGTACAAATGTGTATCGCATCATGGGAACGTAAAATATAGCGCCACACAGATCCTAATTGTTGAACAGGAATTATAAAATTGATCGAGATACGCGTACGTCTTACAGATCGATTTATTATTTGGCAAGTGGCCGCCTAGCTCCTAATCACAAACCCATCTATAAAATTGCCGATACATATCTTCCTCGGGTGGCAACAAGTAAAGATATGTTCCGCATTACACGTTGTTCACTGTTTTTAATTGTAAATTATGGACAAACAATACCGTATCAGATCTTCCTTAGGTGGTAACAAGTGGAGATACATTCCGCGTTTTTATACGCAAATTTTGTTTTCAGCCTTAGAATTAGGAGCATTCAATCATTTATCTCAACCTCGCCCTGGTAACAGAGGAAGAAGCGAGTTCGCATGCAGTATTCACACATTCAACCATTCCTTGACCCGAATTGTTCAAACGCGTTGTTCTCCATATTCAAGTGTACTGTTTGTAAAATCCCCGTATCATATCTCCCTTGGGTGTCAAAGGTATGTTCCCCGTTTCATGTTATTCCCCGTATCCGAGTCTATTGCACGCAAAATAACCGTATCATATCTTTCTTGGGTGGTATCTTCTTTTGCCACCCAAGGAAGATATGATACGGTCATTTTGCGCGTAATAGACTCGCAAATATGTCACAAGCAAATTTCACAATGATGTGTCAAATATTTGGTGTTTTGCAAACTTTGAGTAGTATATAATTGTTGTATGGATTGAATATAAGGTTAATAGTGTCTCATAAGTCTTTCGGGTTTGATTTCTTTGCATTGTACCTTGTAATTTTATACTGTGTAATGATATGTGATATTTAAATGAAGAATTTACTTACTTACAGTCTCACAGTGTACAGTGTTCAATTGCAGCCCGACAACATTTCACTAATGTAGAATAAAGTATACCGCATTGAGAAGTGGTGATGGGGGTGGGGTGAAGGGGTACACGAGAGAGATACCACAACAACTTTGATTTGAGAATGTGCATTTTCTGATAATCTCCTTCCTTTAATTAATTTCAATGTGGGCCAGTCTGGTTGATAGAAGTTACCTCAAAACTGAAATAAAGAATTTTCAAGGATTTTTTGAGGAAGAATTAAAGAACTTTAGTAAAAGAAAAATAAAATTATATTTCAAATTTTCATACTCAATTGTTTAACTCTTTACTAAATACCGAGTTCTTACACAAACAATAATATTTTCTAGACAAACAGAAGAATTTCATATTTTACCTGAAAATGTAGCTTATGAAACTCATTGAAACAAGCTTGATAAGCACATTTAATGGATCATAGCTTAGGTCTTGAAGGCCAAAAAAATAACAAGAGACCCCAGGGGGCCTGAGGGCGCTCACCTGATATGGTAGTCTAAATATCAAACCAGGGACTTGACTGGAATAAGCTGCATACGCCCCTCCTAAGAAAAGCATATACCAACTAGATGAAGTGATTGTGCCCACACAATACACAGGATTTTCCTTCTATTTTCAGTTCCTGCACTTTTACGTCCCAAAATTGAGATAAACGCATAAAAAACAGATTTTTTTTATTTTTGTTTGGAAATTTTCGCCGAAGTCCCAAACAAAATATTTTCAGACTAAATTTTTTTTTCTTCTTAAAATTGACCAAAACGCATAAAAAACCCAAAAAACTATTTTCCGGACCGCAAATTTTCAATGTAAAAAAAAAAAAAAATTGACCGAAACGCGTAAAAAAACAAAAAAACTCATTTAGAGATTTTGGATGATGCATACCAAATATCAAAAGATTCTTATTGGTAGATCTGAAGAAGAAGATTTTTTAAAGAATAGAAATTTGAAAGCTTTTGGAGCAGTGGTTTGGGAGAAAAGTAGTTTTAAATGTTTTTCCCATTACCCACAGTGTTAAAAAATGCTGACTCAACACTTTTTCAAAGTCCCAGAAAAGTACCCCATGATAAAACCAATAGCAATTTTTTTTTACCATTCCATTCTGTTGGTCCTAACGAAGCTTCACACCAAATAAGAATTCTCAGTGCCGTGTAGTTTTGGAGATATGGGCATTTTAATTTTTTTTCTATTTTTAGCTCCTGCGGTTCCCATGGGGTGACGGGAAAAAAAATTTGGGCAAAAATTAAGTACTTATGACCCAATAAGCCGTCATATCGAATTTGGTTCAAATCTGCCTCTCGGTCTGGAAAACAGAAATTGTGGGAGGGGCAAAAATTCTTGCCCCTCCCATAACAAAGGCAAATATTGCCCGTCAAACGTCTCTTGAACAAAGTTGAGCCAACACCTCAAATGGAAGCTCCATACCAAATATCAAGTCTCTGCTACGACTGGTTCATGAAAAGATTTTTAAAAATTTTGTGCATTTTGGACCCACCCCCTCCTCAATACGAGGAGAAACCCAATTTGAAGAAAAACCCAAATGCCCCTATATAACCGCTACTCATGTGAATTTTTATTGAATTGCAACCAGTGGCTTGGGAGAAAATGACCCAAACACCATCTTCACGATGTTCGACGGACAAAAAGTGATCAGAAAAGCTCACCCTGACTTTCAGTCAGGTGAGCTAATAAAATTTGAATGGCGATTATTGAAATAGCCTGATGGGATATAGTCGCTACATTAGCTAATGGATTAACTCCAAAAATGCTGGCAGTGTAAAAATATGAGCTTCTCCTTTCAGTAGCACTATTTTTAAGCACAACTGACAATTCAACCATTCATATCTTGTTTAACTAAGATCATTTCAAGGAACATTTCACTGATGAAAAAACTTTAACCCCTCAGCACACCAATGACAAAAACAAAATTTCGAGAAGTAAATCTTTTCCACAATGCAACCAGTAATTTAACCAATTCAATCTTGTTTGACAGAGCTCACTGATTTGGTTAAATTCATAGTTGCATTATGGGAAAATATTGCTGCTTGAAATTTCAGTATTCTGATAGGAATGTGCAGAGGGTTAATATGGCATCTACACCATTAACCATGAGGCCAAAAAAAAGGGGTTTTGTTTCTCATACAATTTTATTTTAGAATCAATGAGGGAGGGAGGTCTTTATTTTTATTGTTTATTTCCGATAACCAAGGATGTGATTATATAATTCCAGCCATGAGTCACCCTTGAGTGCCAGGTTGGACATGCAAGAACAGTATGTGTTTATTAAAACGTAACAAAAATAAACAGTGTTTTCTCAGCAATGCAGAAATAAAAGACACATATATGGGACATTGTGGCATCTTCATCACTCAGTCCTATTACCTGACCCTAGTCCCAACTTGGACCTACAGTCTGTAATATAATTTTGGGGGTTGCCCAAAAATTATATTACGGACTGTGGGTCCAAGTTTGGACTAACCTGATTCGTGTCGAAGCCCAGGGGATGCTTGCAGTTGCAGCCGAGAAATAAAAAAAAGGAGGAGTGGGGTGGGCTTCAGAACGAGTAACTGTGCTTGTAAGCATAGTCGTCTGGAAACCTGACCTAGAAAGATATATCAACCCTACTTTAAAATACCGTCCCACTGTCAGAGGGGAATATTTCAAAGTAGCGTTGATATATCTCTTTAGATCAGGTTTCCAGAGGCCCATGTTGTAAGTCAGGTAGATATATGTCGAAACAGGAAAGTATCCACTGAGTAGGCCTATGTCATACGATGCTGCAGAAACCCATACTGAAGATACAGATTTTGCTACCAAAAATTCACATGATTTAATATCTTGTCTTATATATATGTTTCACTTTCAGATTTCACGTTCTAGTCGTCATTTTAATAAGTAAAAAACTTTGAAAACTATGTGGTGTTGTTTTCATTTTTTGCACATGTTACCCTCTACACCGAAACGCGGATCCCCTGAAACGACCGTAAGTATGTCAATCAAAGCCCCAACCATCTCTTGAAAACACACTAAAGTTAAAAAATTTATAGTAATTTATATATTTTTTATACTTACCAATGACCCAGACATAGCTGGTGCTAACTCTTAAAAATCTAGGGCCAAACACAAATTTTGCCCCCCAATCCCCAAAATTTGCATCTAAAACCAAAAGAAATCATGTCCTAAAGGACCTCCATACTTTGCCCTTACTGCGCATGCGCAGTGTCAAGGACGTTCCGAAATTGGCGCCAATTATCATTCTTACAAGCAGTGCCTGGTCAGCGCTATGTACTCAGCGGGGAGGTAAGAGTTCCCAACTCCTGGGAGGGCCATCCCCGTCTGGGTCATTGGTAAGTATAAAAAATATATAAATTACTATAAATTTTTTAACATTTTTATACTGTACCAATGACCCAGACATAGCTGAATAGTAAAAAGGCTGGAGGGCCTAGGACATAGAGGAAAATCCAATAAGCTCAACTATATAATATAGAGTCAACCCCTCAAGGAGAAAAGGAGTATTAGGCTTTACATGTATCTTTCTTATTTTATGTTAAATTAGAAAGATACAATACCCTTCATAATTGAGCACAATAACATTCATGTTCTCTATTAACATCCAGTATAACCCATTATACTAATTATTTTTAAAGTAAGCCAATAAATAAAGCTAGTCCAGAGAATTGAGACTCTTTATATTCTTTAAAAGTGTCCGAGGATTGTATATTAACGCCCGTTTGACACTTGACATATACAAATGCTTCACACTGAGCTACACTTTAAAAATATGACATGAATGAATTTTAAACATTAATATTACACTTTAAAACCATCCCGGAAACGACTCAGAAATACTGACTTCGGAGGAGGCATTCCCTTGCTTTTCACTATAAAGCAGGTGACCTAAGGGAACACCCTCCCCCCCCCCCCCCTTCCCCTTGCCCTGGGTCAAATAGCCCAGAGCGAAGAGGGCAGCCGGACGGAGTCACTGCTGGAACAGAAAGCCTGCATAACTATAGTTGCAACTGTTTAGTGGACAACATTCTGAGGAACAGATAACGGACCTAAACAATGCAGGTCTCCAGAAATGGACTCAATATTTCTGAGATAAAAATTCGTGAATGTGGATGGCTGAGACCAATAAGCAGCCTTCATTAAATCTGTAATAGCAATACTATTAGCGTAAGCCCAAGAAGTAGAAAGAGCTCTTACTTCCTGAGCCGAAATCTTAAGCACAGACTGCTGAGAAGAAGATAAATTTTCATAAGCAGTTCGGATAGTTAATTGAATCCATCTAGCAATAGAATGGACCGAAATGTCCTTTCTATTAGGCATCAGAGACAGAAAGAAACGTTTTCATCCCTTTCTGATAAACTGAGATCTCTGTTTATAAATACGTAATTCTCTAACAGGACAGAGTAAAGGCCTACGCCCGTCTGAAGACGGAAGAGCCTTAATAACAATAGGTTCCGGATATTTATTAGGAGCCTGATTCTTAGCTAAAAATTCCACATTAGTAGTGAAGGTGATAGTGTTCCCGACACTACGATAGTGAGAATCATCCACCGACAGTGCATGAAGCTCACTGACTCTTCTAGCAGAAGAGAAAGCTAAGAGAAAAGCTGTCTTATAAGACAAGAATTTGAAATCTACTGTCCCAAGAGGTTCAAATGGCTTTTCCTTCAATTTAAGGAGAACCCAAGCTAAATTCCACTTAGGAACTAACCTAAGAGTTCTGGGTCTATTTATCGAGAAGTTTCTAACTAACTTAGATAAGGAGACATTAGATCCAATTTGTAAACTATCATGATGTGCATAGGTATCAGATAACATAGACCTATAACCCTTAATAGTAACAGGCTGCAGTTTGATTTCGTCAAACAAGTATACTAGAAAGTTTGCAATGTCTGGTATGGAGGGATCAAAAATATCAACAGAATGATCCCTACACCAACGACGAAAAACCTTCCACTTAGCCGCATAGTTTAGCGAAGAGGAGGTCCTCCTACAGTTAGAAATCGCGTCCACTGCTCGTCCTGTAAAGTGCTTGCCATGCAAGAAGGACCGCACAACAGAAAAACGTGAAAGTTGAGACCTTGCGGGTTGTGATGGAGTTGACGCGATTTCCCCTGCGAAAGAAGATCCTCCTGTGGAGGAAGCTTTCGCAGTAGGTCCCACAACAGACACCTGAGTAGATTTATCCACGGTCTCTGTGGAGACAGAGATGCTACCAACAGAATCTTGCATTGAGATTGTTTTATCTTTAGCAATACTTGCTGAATTAACGGCGCTGGAGGATACGCATATCCTATCATTCCGTCCCAAGGGATCGACAGAGCGTCTACTGCAAATGCTCTTGGATCCGGACACGGAGACACATACGTCTGCAACTGATTGTTGAGATGTGTCGCAAATAAGTCTATCATTGGCCGTTCCCATTGGTAGCAAATCTGATTGAATACTTGTTTGTTGAGAGTCCACTCCGACGGCAACAAGCGACCCTTTCGTGAAAGGGAGTCTGCTAGCACATTCAGACGACCCGGTATATGACGGACCGAAAGAAGAACTTGATGTTCTAGAGCAAACAGAAGGATTCTTTCCGTTAGATTGAACAACGGAATTGAATGAGTGCCTCCCTGATTCCATATATACGCCACTACTGTCGTATTGTCAGATAGGATTTGGACATGAGCATTGTGAATAATGTCCATCCAATGACGTAACGCAAGCCAAATTGACATCATTTCCTTGATGTTTATGTGCTTGCCCAGGAATTGCGGATCCCAAAGACCCTGGCATCTCGAATTCGTTGGGATCAATGATGCACCCCAACCTGTGACTGGCATCCGTCATAATGGTAAAACTCGGATCCGGCAACTGCAGCGGAACTCCATGAGTTAACCACTGAATGTTTGCCCAAGTCTGAATCTCTCGTTTCACTTGATCTGACAAGAGAACGTCTATGTCGAGCGAATGAATTTTCACACTCCAATTCTGAGTCAAGAAAATTTGGAGAGGACGCGTGCGTAACCGCCCCATCGGAATGAGATCCGCAGCGGCTCCGCACAGACCTATCAGTCTCATGCACTCCCTCGCTGTGACTTTGTCTGCGTGCAGACAATAGCGAGCGTAACAACTGACTAATTTCGCTCTGGTTAACGGCAGACGAACGAGATTGTTGTGCGTCTCGAAGCTCATTCCCAGATGTGTGAATGACTTGGACGGCACCAGATCCGACTTCTCCTCATTTATTATAAAACCGAGACGTCGGAGCAATAGAAGCAGATTCTGCACATCGTTCTGAAGCGTTAACTCGTTGCCGTACCTCTGAAGAATGTCGTCCAGGTAGGCCGACGTTACCGCAGACGAATGAGCTCGGAAATACATCATTACCGAGTTCATTACCCGAGTGAAAGCCCAGGGTGCTAGATTCAATCCGAAGCACATCGCCCGGAATTGATACACCACCCCTAGGACTGCGAAGCGTAGATACTTTCTGAATGTCGGATGTACCATGACGTGAAAGTACGCATCTTTGAGATCTATGCTTGTTGCATAATCGTTCACCCGAATACTCGCTCTGACCGATCGAATCGTCTCCATATAAAACTTCGGAGCGACGATCAGCTTGTTTATCCAGCTCAAATCTATGACTGGACGGAACGAGCCGTCTGGTTTCGGAACCAGAAACAGATGGCTGTAGAATCCCGGTGTCTCCTGGTTTTCTACGACCTCTACCGCGTTCTTCATTAAAAGAAACTGCACCTCTGATAACAGAGTGTCTCTTTTCTGCGGATTTGACGGAAGTTGAGTCCATTTTGGACTTCGAGTTAATGGAGGCTTTCGTTTGAAGGATATCTTTAGACCTTCCAAAATCACCCCTCTCACCCAAGGGTCGTCCGTAATCGACACCCACTCTTGTGAAAAACTCGACAACCTTCCGCCAACGGGCACGCGATAGAGGTTGAAGCCATCACCTCCTGGACCTGCGAGGCCTGCGGTAGGAGAAACCACGTCCTCCGCGACCCGCACCTCGTCCCGTCGACCTCGGGGCGTCCGACCGGTTGTCCCGGCCCGAAGGACATCCCGCACGTGAGTCGCTGCCTTGACAGTCTCTTGAATAAGACCAAGAGGACGCACCGGAACCTCTATAGGAACCTCTCTTGGGTGCATTAGACCCAGAAGTGCCTGTCTTACTCTTATCTGCCGTGTCCGACTTCTTAGAAGCAGATTTGAACAGCAGAGAATCCGAAGCTTTCTTAGTAATTTTATCGTAAATTGCAGAAAGCTTGCCGTCGAAGAGAAGTTCTCCGGAGACCGAAGCGACTCTGAGAGAGTTCTTCACCTTACTATCCACGAGTGTGGATGTAGCTAGGGCTGCGTCACGTCTAACCAACTCCAGGTTTGCCACTGAAAGGGCGGAGTTACACGTGGAATAAGCTACTGCCCTTGAAAGAAGTCTTAAAGAGGATTGTATATCCTGGAATTCTTTCCCTTGAAGACGCAGTGACAACGCCTTAGTAAGGTGGTCTGCGTAAGATAAAGCATCTAAACTGGCTCTGTTAGACGAAACAGTCGTCTCCAACACCGCGGTTGGAATAGACGCAGACGACGGTAATGATAATTCTAAGTCTTCCGCCTCGTCGTCCATACGCAGAGGAACTCTCGGGATACCCTGTCCTGCCGTATCGAATTTTTTCCTTGCATTAATGAAAGGCAGGTTGAGAGTATTGGCGGACAAGAAACCCGCTTTTCCTGTTTTGGAAGCAAGTTTGAATATAGCGTCGTTCAATAATTCAAATGTTCTTGCGACATTATTGGACTGAGACGGAAACTCGGGAGCGATGTCCCTGAACCGCTCAAAGAAATCAGAGTCCAATGACGCTATAATTCTCTTGTCCGGAACTGCAGCAGTCTGGCCCGACGGAACAACTTTAGGAAGAAAGTGCCGGATGAAGTCCACGGCAGCTTTATGTTGTTCCGAAAGGGATAGCTCCAAGTCATCCGTATCCCTTTCACCATCCGGTCGGACCTCATGATGCTCCCGGTCATCCGCACCCGATGCTTCGGCGGAGCGTACCGACCCAGCGCCGTCGGATAATTCCCGATCCGACACCGTTTCTGTCGGTTGCTGGGATGCTGCGATAAGTTGTGCTATTTGAACAAGCACGTCCGACATCGAGGCCTGCGGAGGCGCAGTCTTTCGCTGCTTTGCCGAGGGCAGCTCCGCATCTGGTGACTCCCGCATACTCTTCCTATGCGAACGTCCGGAGTCCACCGGCCTCGTGTCCCTGGTTACCAGATGGCGTGACCTGGTCGCCGAAGAATCCCTGATCGGCGAAGCTGGTAAAATATCGGCGGTCACGTAGCCAAGGTGCGGTCGTGTGCGCTGATGAGAGGAAGAAGCCTGAGCAGTCTCAGCGGACTGCCTATACAACGGAGCGTCCCGAGCGACGGACCTGTGCTCTGCTTGCGACACATTTTGTACCACAACATCTGGTCCCAGATGTTGTTGTACGAGAGAGGGGCCTCTCTCGCTCGCGGCCCGGCTGGACCTGGATGAGCTAGGAACAGGACTCGAAGACTCTCCTACTATCCGCCGTCACTGGGTGTGCATGTTGAATGTTTATAGTGCTCGCATCACCCAACATTTCCTCCTGGACCGCATCGGACGAACCCGGCTGCCGACCCATTCGGTGAATGGACGCTACACCGGGCGAGCTAGCGGACGACATTTGTCTTATCTTCATGAGCACTTTTGCCGCTAGCTCTGTATTCATTTGTGACGACGGAGGCGCACTTGCGGAAGATAACATGGAAACATCACCCTGTTCTTGTTCCTCTGAAATAGAAACTGATAGAGTAGAGTGACCCTGCGGAGAAAGAGCCGGCATAGCCCTTTCTCCACTAACAACATATCGTGACACACGTTTCCAATGTTTGTCATCCCAATATTGACATATAGAACAGGGATTAGTGCGAGTACACTGACTACAATTAATACAATGATCATGAAAGTCAGAGGAAGATTTCTTCCTATTACAATCTGAACAATATCCTTTCATTGTGAAAAGTCAACAACAAGTCCTAGTACTCGCACAAACCCCTAAACACAAAGATACATAATAACATGATCCATTAATATTGAAAAAACAATTGAAAATCAAAATAATTTTTGAAAAATATTTTTTCAGCGAAGCCCAAGTTTCTGAAAAGTAACGTTGAGCCCCAATGGATCCCAAGGCTAAGTGTGGTCAAAAATTTTAAAATTATATTAAATAATTAATGCAACACTTACGGATAATAATAATGTATCTTATAGTGAGATAAACTACTCCAAAGGCAAACAGCCCCCCTCAAAAGAGACTGTTGCCAATGTAAACAAACAGTGTAAAAACACCAGAAAACATGACTCCAGGCACTGACAATACTGGCCAGAAATCAGTCATCAAAATTACACTCTATCTGATGCAAGACAGAGACTCCCAGGGGAGAATCTGCAGAACATCAGATGGTAGATGCAGAACACAACGTTTATACACCCATGGGTGAAAACGTAACTATGGGGAAAATAACAGAATTCATTCTGTAACCAAGCTAACTCTCCCAAGAGAATTTAGAAATGATCTTTCTCAAAAATATGCCAAAAGCATGGGAGAATAGCAAGGGGGGACTTAGAAGACCAGGGGAGAGGAAACACTGAATAAGCAGTGCAACTTTATAGCAAGAATGACAATAGGCCCATGCCTCGAAAATAGGCAACTTAACATAATTTCATAAAAAATTTTAAGTACAGCCCTGATTATTTTTTGTCACTCCTTTTTCCTCTCCTCCTTCTATATCCTCCTTAGAATCACCATTTCTCCAATAATTACGTGTCTGGCATCCTTTAAACTGAGAATTACAATCACAAAGATCAGTGAGATGTTGACTGATGAAGGGCCAAACAGAGAATGATAATTGGCGCCAATTTCGGAACGTCCTTGACACTGCGCATGCACAGTAGGGGCAAAGTATGGAGGTCCTTTAGGAGATGATTTCTTTTGGTTTTAGATGCAAATTTTGGGGATTGGGGGGCAAAATTTGTGTTTGGCCCTAGATTTTTAAGAGTTAGCACCAGCTATGTCTGGGTCACTGGTACAGTATAAAAATATATAGTAGGTTTAAAAATAGCTGGTTTGTTGCTGCAGGGGTCCCAAGGCATGAAAGGATAAATGAAAGAGGATCTCATTCCATAGGCCCTTCCCGTGTTAAAACGCCCCGCCCAAGTTTCAAATTGGACCAAAGTTTGAAGAGGAGAGACTTCAAATTCCTGTGCATTAAAATCGTAAATTACGCAAAATATTGGGCCATTTCGATTTACTGCCTTTGAATTTGAAGTCTTACCTTCCTCTCCAAACTTTCGTTCAATTTGAAACTTGAAGGAGGGTGGGGGCTTCGAATCGCTGACCGTGAATTTCAAGTATCGCCTTAACATACTTTCATCCAATTTGAACCCCACTCCACAGGGGCGTAGCCGAGATTCTATAATTGGGGGTGGGGGGGGGGGGGGGCTAGCCAGTTGGGGGCTGGGGGGGGGGGGGGCATACCATGACATTTGGAAGATTGTTGTGGGGTTTCGTTTCGTGGTCCTCCCCTAGTGATAATCATTCAGGGAAGTGGGAGGAGAGGGTAATGACGGGAGGGTCCAAGTTAGGACAGGGAAGTGAGAGGAGAGGTAATGACCAAAGGGTTCAAGTTGGTCCAAGGCCTTCCCAGAGAAAATTTTGCAAAATTTAGTGCTCCAAGATCAAATCTGAGGCAATTGTAGCATGTGTAGCCCTATAGTGGAGAGCATTTGGTCAATGTTTTGTGCCTTCCCCCCCCCCCCCCCCCCATGCCACTGTCACTTCACCCACCATGCAAAGTTTCAAATTGAACAAAATTATGCTAAATATTAGTCCAACAGCCCGTAAATTTGAAGTCTCGTCTCTCCAAACTTTCGTTCAATTTGAAACCTGGAAAGGGCGGGGAGGGGGGGGGGGGGGGCTTAAAATCAATGCAGTATATTGGGCCATTTCGATTTATTGCTGGTGCATTGGAAGTCTTGCTCGCCTCTCTAACTTCCGTCCATATTTGAAACATGCAGGGGGGGAGGGGGGATTATGGTGTTAAAACGCTGCCTGCCCGTGAATCTGAAGTCTCAAATCTCCAAACACTCATACAATTTGAAACCTGGAGGGGCAGAGGTAGGCTTTGCCATGTGAAGGGAACCTTGACTCTTGAATCTGAAGGGGGGGGGGGGGAGGGGGGGGGGGGGGCTTCGGCAGAAGTATGGGTCTTTTTGAATATCATGTTTGAGCCTGCATAATCACTTTCAGTTCTGTATGGACTAGATTCTGATTTGGCAAATGAAGACAAAGGAATACTGTTATAAAACACCAGACTACGAAAACACTGAATTGGGTGTCCCGGGGATCTGTCATCGGACCATGTATTCCACGTAATAATGTGTTTGAGGGCTTTGGCTTGGTGGGAATGCATACAACATTAAACAATGTATTCATTCCCACCAAGCCAAAGTCATCAACCCAATTATTATTTGGGGAAATACTTGGTCTGAGTACAGATCCCTGGGGTATGCCCCGATTCATAATAATCGAGGATGCGGTAGCGGAGAGCGTAATGCATTGCGCTCAGATCCCAAGGTTTGCGAGTTCGAACCCCAGTCAGGGAAATGTACTGTAATGCAATACCAGTGTGGATTCTAAACCACACTGCACCTCCATAGTGCCATGTTCGGGGATGGTGCTATGCTCATCCTATCGGGTGAGGACGTAAATGGCTGTCCCGTGTGCAGTAATTACTGTGCTCGTTAAAGAACCCTACTGTGGCAAAAAGAGCTGCAGCTCGGCAAAATTACGCCGATTCTCCCCTTGTATATAGATTAGAGTGCATATAGTGCACTTCATTACCTGTATAAAGAACCCTCGCAATGAATCAATCAGTGTCCTCCGAATAATCAACAGAGGAGTGACTGTACAAGCATATTGAATCGTGCAACTATCGGAATAAAACGGGTGTAATACGTGAACTGCAGTTTCAGTCCAAACAAAATATACCTGAGATGATTCTGGTGATGTGGGGTTCTCACAGAGTACTCCGAAAAATTAACGGAGGAATTTCCAAATAACAGAACAGAACAGAATGTTTAACAAAAACAATACCGTTTTTGATCAAATTTTCATTAAAATGTTTCTTTATTCCGACACTGTTAGATGATGAAAGGTACGGTATCACCAGACCCCCAGTGTTTGAAATATGCAAAAAAAATGCGAATTTATAATGTATGGAGATCAGCACGACTGTATGTGGTTTACGTTCCCTATTTTCGTGATATGTCTATCACTCGGAATAACCAAAATAAATTCGACCAACGAGGCCCAAAAAAGTCAATGCGGCAGTTTTTTTTTTTTAGCCTGAATACACATATGATTACCCCAAAATTAACAATATTTATTAGGCCAAAAAAAATTGATGTGGTTTGGGTTACATGGCAGAAAAAATAGGGTCAGTGGGTAGTTTTTTGTCTTTGTGTTTTTTGTTGTTGTTACACTTTGAGATGAATAATTTAGCTGGGCATACCAACACATATACGAGAAATTAAACCAGGGGTGGAATCCTCCCAAATAATGTACTCATATATATTCTTCGACAAAGCAAGCACAAGGAACACACAGTATAGTTCAGTGGATTGGGCTTTTTATATTGGTTCGAAGCTCACTTGAAGTTGAGAATGTTTCTTTCACATAACACAATCCAGTATGCCTGGAAATTCCAGTTTGCTGGTGTTTCTGTACTAAAGCAGTCACCATGTACCGTGCATGGATTTCAGACAGGTTACAGGATGTCCACAATCAAAAGTACTGTCGTTCAAGGTGTGTGAGAAAGTTGAATTCAAATTCACATCAACGATGACTCGAGTCACCTGTGGTGCAAAACTGAGACAGGATGTTGCAACTTCTCAAACAGCATGTCATGACATGAACAAGAAAGTTGTCCACAATGTTCATGCTTTCACAAAAAACTAAAAAAAAAGTTTTCTAATACGTTCTTTTAGATATTTTTCATGAATAAATAGTTGTTACACACTTTTGATTGTTCTCAGTCATTTGGAAATGCTTCCCCGTGACATATTAACCTATCAAATGTACTGCGTCAGAACATCAATTCACCCCAAAAAAGCCACCTGTGGACATAAAACGAAAAACTGACTTTTAATTGATTTCTAGCATGAGCAGTAGACAATTTTCAGTTGCCTTTGCTTTTTTTTAAAACTCCATTAAACAAGGACAATGATTGTTGGAAAGGTTTCATGGATATCTTTCTAAAACAAAATAAAATAAAATATATGTATGGCAAGGGTTGTTTAATAATATTCTATTGCTATTGCCAGTATTGGAGAGAAATTTAACAACTCTGTACTGTGAATTATAGTATAACTGACATGTGGAAGAGTGGGAATGTAGGTACCCAAAACAAGTGTTGTGAAGGGTAGCCTAGGCCCACCCTTATCAATCATAAATTGTTAACACAGCATGCCCACCAAACCATGCAGTTAAGGAAACGAGAGAGGGGGGTGCAAATTTTTACAGATATATTTACGCTCCCCTCTCACACAGACACCTGTGATGGATAAAAATAATTACGTATCAATGTTTTTGATACAACGTTCCTTTATAACTAATAATGATAACCCTGTTTAACCCTCACTGATCGAAGATGACAATGGCCACCCACAAAACTTGAGAATACTTTTTTTACCTTTTACTTAAAAAAATGAAGTTAGCAGTGGGAAGGAAGGATTGTGGTGTATGAGGAATTGGCAGTTTGCTACCCATGCTCCCCTCTATGTAGGGATACGCATGCATGAGGACTTGAGGGTTCTGCAGAGGGAAGGGAGTGTGTGTGTGTGTGTGTGTGTGTGTGTGTGTGGGGGGGGGGGGGGGGGGCTTCTGTTGATCTGATTTTCAAAATTCCTAGTGAATAATTAATTTCTTGTTCAGCTTTCATCCAAATATATATTTTTTTTTACAGAACACCAACTATCTCTTGAAATAGAAACTGTCTTCATAAATAGCTGAACATTCCGAATTCAAACTTCACTCGCAACACTTTCGATACACTGTCGGTTCAGTATTCAGTGGAGTGTTCTTTGTTTCCAACTACACTTGCCTCTCCCATAGTTCCTTCATAAGAATGGCTGCGATTGATAGTAGGCTAAAAATTCTAGAATGAAAACGTCACTACTTCTGCCTTCTCAATGTTTAGCAGTCTTGAATCAACCTGCATGATCTTCTCGTCAATCTTCGAAAACGAAAATCACACAATGCACGTTTTTAAATACTTCTTGTATTGTCGCGAAATGAAGTGATAAAAGGGGGGAAAACAGATGAATGAACATCATCTCATTCTCTGAGTATCTGTATTCTAATATTTAATTGTCACCTCATGTCAGTAGAAATTGCGACTTAATTACTGTTGATTGATTGTTACAAGTATTGAATAACAATCATCTGCTGCGTGTTACAATTCTGCAGAAATTGCGATACACTACCATGCATCATATGTGATTCTATGGTGATTAGCTGCACTTAACCTTACACGCTATTATTTCAAATTATTCATTTCGCCTGAACGAGAACATTCCTTTTTTTATTAAAGCCAAGATTGTTGACATCGTTCCGACAAAAATCAGCAATACAACGAATTAAAATCGCGAAATGCGCAGGTTCTGCTTCAATGGAGAAATGCACTCGGTAAAATCTGTACTGATTTAATGATGTTTTTGGCTTTATGGTGCAAGATAAAGGTCGCGATTTTTAAAAGGCCGATAAAATTTCTGGAGTCTCATGCTTAAAATAGGGTCGGTCAGTTGGGTAACCCACACCAAAACATTTTTTTCTTTGGCCTTATGGGCATGAAAGCATAGCTTATAACCCATTCACTGGAATGAGTGAGCCTAAAAAGCTTATTCCAATGAGGTGCTATAAGCTATGTTGTTTAAGTAAAATCTGAATGGTGATTTTGTCAACAGCACTGTCCAGAAATAGCCATAACAATAGACAAGGTTGTTAAAAAAAAAAAACTAAAATGGGCTTCCACCAGAAGACTAGTCAATAACTCAAACTTTTGTTCTTTACCTGGTTCCATTAAAGCATCTGGGCCAGGAAGTTCATCAATCTTAATATCACCAATCTGTGTGGGAATTGTTGACGATGCTACTTGATCATCTAAAGCCTTTTGTTCCTCAGGTGGAGCCATTCTCTCTTTATTTGTAGTAAATACCCGAATAACACCATCACTAAAATTTGCAACCAAAATATATAGTGGTTTTTTTCAGTAACGAGAAAAATTATAACTGATAAAATATAGATATGAACAAGAGCCACTTCTGAACGTCATACCCCCACTGCAGTGCTGTACTGATGAAGCATAAATGAATTAAAAACAAAGTAAGGCCTATGACTCTGTTGAAAAAATCGGGCAACTTTTTTGTAACATGTGTAGGAGTGGCTTGTCATAAGGATTCCTCATACAAAATTTCATTGATATCCATCTACTCACTGGTAAGATATCGCTGCAGCTGGCCAGCCAGATGCAAGCACAGGTGCATAGACAGACACATGTAATCCAGTATATCCCCCATTCTCTTTAAGTGTTGGGGTATAATTACACATGTGCGTATAATTACACTTGTGTTGAGCAGTGATTTGTACAGCTTTCCGTGACTGAATGGGATGGGTGGAGGAATTGTGGGGTAAACAAATTGCTGAGAGACATTGTAATTGAATGACACTGCTTTCCAATCCTCATGTGTCTTGAAAATTTCAGGGTCTGCCCTCCCCCCCCACTCCAAAAAAAAATAAATAAATAAATTCAGGGTCTCTCCCCACCTCCAGAGAATTTCACCTATTAACACTTCAAAGTGATAAGATAATGTCCCATTTTGTCTGTTTGAATGGCAGTGCTGTGCAATATACCAATTGCTCTTTAGAGTTTCGATACTGTTCGGACATTGAATACCTACTGAGAACAGATTGAGATATTAAATATTTCAGTATTTAAGTTTTCACGCCCAAATGATTGGAAATCTATTCACAACAATGGCAGAACACAAAACCAAAGGTGTGAGGACAGTGTACTTTACAACAAAAACACATGCAAATGTAAAAAGAGTTCAATCATCAGAAAGAAGCAGATGCAGCAAATTCCTCTAAAGTGAAATCACATATGCATTACTATCATAGAAAGGAATCTGCCAAAACAGAGATAGGAATTAAATCTTCGACAGTGCCAAAATGAGAGATGATAAGTTTCACTTATGTTTTCAGGAAAGGGATTCAGGTCAGTCTTTTTGAAAAGTCTGTGAGAGCTAAACATCACCATTGCATGGCTGCTTTGCAAGAGCCAAATGATATCACAGCACTAAATATTTTCCCATAGGCGACCATTGTAACGTTCAAGTGAAAAAAATTATGATTGCATCATTTTAATTTTGGCATTCAAATATCTTTGTCAAGTGTAGCCCTTCTGACAACTTTTTCTGACATGTAAACAGGGGGGACATGCAACAAATAAGAGAGAAAAACTGACAGAAAGGGAAGTACCAGACACATGCACATATTTTTCAGGGACTTCCCAACAAAACCACACCAAAAGTCAGTTGTATTTTTTAGGTCCAAAAGTCATCAAATCACCCTCTTTATTTATCTGGAATATTCAATAATATCGCAAGATGTCAGTAGAATGTTTCAATGTTTATTGAAACAATATATTTTCCCAAGGCTGCTTATTTTCAGAGATTGCATTACTTCCGAGTCCAACATTTCAAAGCGGGTAACTCTAATTCAAATATTTACTGCAGTGATACCAAATGCTTCTTGGGCCATTTTCCATTTTATCTTGTTTGGAGAACAATTTTGGAGTAAGATAAATGACTGTGTATTGGCAAATTGAACATAAACAAACAACCCTAGGGTTTAGTGAATCCACTGAGTTATTTGTTTCTATATATAACTCAAATGATGATCCAATTCAATCTACAATTCTTAGACCCACTCCCCCACCAATTGGAGGGAGACACTTCCTGCCATATGCAAAGCTATTCCAAGGCAGGTGTTCCACACCCTCCGTGTCTCATATATAAAATTGAATAACTTGCCAGTTTCATCAGACTCAAATATCAGTAGATTCAGTACTGGAATAACTTATAAATTCACCAACTAACCAGACCCATTGAGCTATTTTTCTGTTTGCTGTAGGGATAATAAGTCATTTTCTGTGCTCCGTGAACTTACAGAACACTTTAGTGAAACTGGGGTAGGTGCCTGAAAAATACCAATACCGCTCTTGAAAATTCATTACAGTACACCCATGTGGAATGGTCAAACTCCGTGTGTGGACTGTGTTGCTCACGGCAGACTTTTCCATGAGCACAGTGAAGGTGAGCAATGAGGAGCTCTCCTGAAAATACTCATAGGTGAGTGGCGAGTAGCTCACGAAGATTTTCTTAGGCGAGTAGTGTCACAACATCAGTTAAGAGCTGTTTTGATCAAACTGTTTTATTTAATAGAGCTGAAACGGTTAACCGATTAATCGAATAATCAACGATCAACATCACGATCGATCCAAAAAGTAACTGATCGATTAACGGTTACTTTTGAACTACTGTATTATATGGGTTAACAAAGGAACAAACTTGCTCCAAAACGGGCAAACATTGTCACACTGATTCACATCAATTATATGAGACAGACTAAAGCATGCAAGTTATGTGATGACATACTTGTTTACTTGCATGGTCATCACTGTATCAGTGGCTGGAAATGGTCATTCTTAACCCTTTACCCATTATGGGTAGCAGACGATACTTGCAAAATAAATTCATGAATTACTAAAAAAATTAAAATTTTTTGTCTCAAAACACAGCTTATGACCAACCCCTCATTGGGACGAGCTCATTCCAATGAGGGGTCATAAACTATATTTTTGAGACAAAAATTGAAAACATAATTAATTTGAATGGAGATTTTTGTATTTTGGCCTAGTCGGTTTTGTTTGTTACGTTGGGTAAAGGGTTCATGCTGTAAATCATCAACAGTATGACAATTATTCAGATATCTATTTGGACAAGTGATTAATCGGTTAACCAAGGTTAATCCTCATGATTAATCGATCAAGAAAACCCCTTAACTGTTTCTGCTTTAATAAACAATAGTGAATATAAACTTTGTCACATTGTCATATTCTGAAACAACCTCTAAGGCTAAGATAGCCATTAATATGATGATGATTTCTGTCCTTTTGACGACACAATGATGATGAGTAACTGTTACTCATCATCATCTTCACAAAAAGGACAGAAGTCATCATCACTTTCACTGGATACACAGTCATATGAATCAAGTTCGGCAGCTCAATCATCCAAGACAGAAAATAAGCAGACTGTTATCTGCAAAATGAGGTTTCCAGAGGGTGAATTTAGTGATGCTACCCTGCATAGCAGGGTAGTATCACTAGATTTAGTCTCTGTGAACCTCAATCTGAATCAGGGTCTCAAAACTAAATAGAAAGAGGTACCCGCAGGATAAATTGGCCAACTGTATGGGATAGCATCATCAAATTCACCCTCTGGGGTCCTCATTCTGCAAATGTCAGACTGCTTGTTTTCAGACCTGCCATCATCTGACATGCAATGCAGTAGAGAAGAAGGAAGTGTGCATGCACAGCACACTAGATTGTAAGTGATTGCTAGTGGGTCACTGGCACATTCATTCAAATTCGTGCAAAGAGAGAAGGATAGAGAGAAGAGAAGAAAAGAAACGTTAAAAAAAACTATTTACAGGCAACAGCGGCTATGAGAATGGACCTTTTGGTTGTGGAGGTGGGGTTTAGATGGTGGGCTCACTAGAAGCGTGCCTGGCATGAGTGGGACCAGGGAATATCGGTAGGCCGTAGGTTGAAACACGTAAGTTCCTCCTGGCAACAGCCAAATAGGATCTCCATGACCCTGAAGTCCTAAGTGCACATGGTGGAAGACAAACCCTGTCAAAAGCAGGATATAGTTCGGAATGGCTGGTAGGTCTATTGCTGCAGTTAATAGTAGATAAGACATTTTCCTTCAAATTTCAACACTCTTGACCCTTTCTGCTGGTGGCGGGCCTGGGTTCCTGGCAGTGTTGGTTTCATTTGTTGGGTCAACTTGCCCCTCAAAAGCAGGTCAACCCACCCCAAATCAGGGGCGACATGACCTGGAAAGATATGCAGGGGATGGGCGAGTTGACTTGTAACTGTTTTAGCATTGTTTTATCTCTCAAGGGACAGCTGGAAATATTCACCAACTTTTCACTATTTCTCATTTTTTAATTAGACTAACAGTATCATTGAGGCAGAACTCTGGAAATTGGGAAATTTTACGCTTAACCCTTTACCTAACATGAAAAGCAGACGACACTTGCAAAAAAAATTCTTGAATAACTAATTTTTTTCATTTTTTGTCTCAAAACCATAGGTTATGACCCTCGTTGGAACGAGCTCGACGAGCTCGTTCCAACGAGGGGTCATAACCTATGTTTTTGAGACAAAAAATGAAAATATTTTGAAAATTAATTGGCGATTTTTGAGAATAGCGCTGGCCGGTTTTGGCCGTTACGTTGGGTAAAGGGTTAACATTGGAAAAGAGCACACCGCGCAGGGTCGAATATTCAATAAGTTCATAACGACCTTTATAAACATCCAGAAAAATCGTCAAATCCATATATGACTCAAATTGTAATGAGTTCTTTTATATTTTACTTACTGTCTCTTGAGGTCTCATTTTCATGGGACCTCCAAAAAAGTACCAGAAACGAAATCCCTGTTATACAACGCACTTACGATATGATACGATACATTTGTATTCATTACTTGTAATAAATTTGCTGTTTATTATTGACCCAAACTTGCAAATTCTTATGATTTTTCAACAGAAAGCTTACCATAAAATGACTTTAGGTATGAATGAGGCACGTGTGAGCTGTTGCTCGCCTCTCGTGGAAAGGTCTGTCACAGGCACTTTTCTCAATCAACAATCAGTAATTTTCAACAAATATTCAATGAAAGAAGCACCGGGTCACACTTGGTGCTTCATTCATAGAAAATTTGATGGTGATTCCATTGTTTTATGTTGGAGATTCACTGTTAACGCATGCATGGAAATATTGCCCACACATGGATTTTGATCCTTCCACAATTACCACTGTACCACTCAGCAATTGTCTGACTGACAAGATGCTTAATAAATTATTTTCTAGTAGTTTAACCTTTAAGGTACTGGAAATCTTTGCATACATTTTCTGCTTTACTTTGACAGTTCATCTACAGTGGAACCCAATTAATTGAATAGTCGCTTTGCCAATAAAAATTATTAAATTATCTGGAGTATTCAATTAAAAGGGATTTGGTCACTTTGCTGTAAATCATGGCACCAGTCTAGAGATAAACCGAGCATTTATTCTACTATATCTTGTTTAACAGAGCTCAAGGAGCTGTGTCAAACTAGATAAAAAGATTAAATGTCTGTATTGCATGTCCTGAGGAGAACAGACCTATGAACAAGGGGAATTTGGTGATAGGCAGTTAATTTCTTGACACAGTACAAGATTTTTATTCAGTTAACAGGAGTTTACTTTGTAACCCATATGCAATTAACAGGTCTAATTTGTATTGAAGATATGGTAAATGGTTTGAAAAACCCTTGGGATATTCAATTATGAGATATCCAATTAAGGGGATTCCACTGTACTGTGACTTTGCAGTTGTTTCTAGACTTGCCTAGAAACATCTGCAAAGACAATTTAAATATAACTTGCAAGTTTCACCCAAAGAACGAATGTTGAACACCTGTTTTGTTGTTTGTTTGTTGGTTACAACCCGATAAACAGTGCATAAGGATTGTTGGTAGAGGGTGTCCTAGTCATCAACTAGAGGGAACTGCTTTAGTGAACTAAAACACATGTCTCCCCTTCGATTAGTTCCATGCTTCCAACTTAAGACTAACAAAGATCAAACTAAAGGTAAAATGTCAAGAGACTCAAGATCATGGAAGTTCAAGATAGAATGTGACACATCAGCCTGGCTGTAGCATTCATATGCCAATATCATAAACCTAGCTGAACAATTCAATAATTTTACCTTGATGTTAAAGGTTATGGTCATATGTAGGTCATGATGGTATGTAACACATTATCTTTTGGTGATACACTCACATGCCAACAAGAGGCGCCAGGGAGCCTGAGGGCACTCACCTGACATGGTAGTCTAAATATCAAACCAGGGACTTGATTTGAATAAGCTGCATATGCCCCTCCTAAGAAAAGCAACAACAAGATGAAGCAGTTGTGCCCACACAATACACAGGATTTTTCCTTCTATTTTCAGTTCCTTCACTTTTACATCCCAAAATTGAGATAAACGCATAAAAACAGATTTTTTTTTATTTTTGTTTGGAAATTTTCAAAGTCCCAAACAAAATATTTTGAGCCTAATTTTTTTTTCTTCTTAAAATTGACCAAAACGCATAAAAAAAACAAAAAACTAATTTCTGGATTTTGGTCCACCTGGACCCTAACTTTTCAGTGTAAAAAAAATAAATTTTTTTTGTCTTAAAATTGACCGAAACACATAATGAAAGTATCAATAACACTGTAGCTCAACTTGTCAAGACATGTACATGTATAGTATGTGACACAGCAATGACAAACATCTAGGTAATGACTTGATAACAAATGTACATATAAAGTATTGTAATGGTCTGTACAAAAATACTGGCTGTAGCCTGTAACAAATGTATAGGTCAAGTATTGTAAAGGTGGGTGACAGTCAGATGCTAAATAGAAAAGAAATCTTTGAGTCCCAGAGTGGGTGTGACTGAACCCCAAAATATTTGTTCTCATAGCACAGTGATAACAAAGGCACCCCAAAACACACTCATTCCTTTCCCAAGTTGAAAACAAAGGTACCCAAGAAGTTTCGTGAAGATCAGTTCATAAATTCGAGCTGTATAGAAGTTGTGACAAAAAACTGATTGGACCTAATTTCGGTACAAAATGGCCACTGGCAGCCATCTTGAATTTTGGACCGCACTCAGAAACACTCGTTCTCGTCCCAAGGTACTAACAAAGGTACCCAAGAAGTTTCGTGAAGATCGGTTGATAAATACAGCCTCTAGCCCGAGCCGTATTGACATGGGCACTTACAGTGTATAAGTAGCACTAAATAAATCAAAATTCATCTAATTTGCATAATTTCTGCACGAGAAAAAAACCTGTACTATATGTGATGTATTCCATTTTACTAAACATTCATACAAAAATTTATTAAAATCAGAACTTTCATACAGAAGTTCTGTACAAAAGACTGATTGCACTAATTTTGGTACACAATGGTTGCTGGTGGCCATCTTGCATTTTGGACCACACCCAAAAACACTCGTTCTCATCCCACGGTGATAACAAAGGTACCCAAGATGTTTTGTAAAGATCGGTTCATAAATACGGCCTCTAGCCTGAGCCGTATAGAAGTTGTGTACAAAAAACTGATTGGACCTAATTTCGGTACAAAATGGCCACTGGCAGCCATCTTGAATTTTGGACAGCACCCAGAAACACTCGTTCTCGTCCAAAGGTGATAACAAAGGTACCCAAGAAGTTTCGTGAAGATCGGTTCATAAATACAGACTCTAGCCCGAGCCGTATTGACATGTGTACTTCTTGTGTGTAAGTAGCATTGAAAAAATCAAAGTTCATTTAATTTGCATAATTTCTGCACGAGACAAAAACCCGCACTATATGTGATGTATCCCATGGTACTAAACATTCACACAAAAAATTATTCAAATCAACACTTTCATATGGAAGTTCTGTGCAAAAATCTGATTGCACCTAATTTTGTACAAAATGGCTGCCATCGGCCATCTTGAATTTTGGACCGGACCCAAAAACACTCGTTCTCGTCCCACGGTGATACCAAAGGTACCCAAGAAGTTTCGTAAAGATCGGTTCATAAATACGGCCTCTAGCCCGAGCCGTGTTGGCATTTGTACTTACAGTGCTGAAATTAACACTAAATACATCAATGTTTGTCTAATTTGCATAATTTACGCACGAGAAAAAAACCCATATTATATGTGATGTATCCCATGGTACTAAACATTCATACAAAAAATTATTCAAATCAGCGCTTTCATATGGAAGTTCTGCGCAAAAATCTGATTGTACCTAATTTTGTACAAAATGGCTGCCAGCAGCCAACTTGAATTTCGGAACGGACCCCAAAACACACGTTCTCGTCCCACGGTCATAACAAAGGTACCCAAGAAGTTTTGTAAAGATCGATTCATAAATACAGCCTCTAGCCCGAGCTGTATTGAACTGTTGACGAAGATGGACAGACGGACGGCGGACAACTGGCCATGGCATAAGCTCAAATTTGGCTTTGCCAAAGTTGAGCTAAAAATCAATAATTTGACCTTGAGGTCAAAGGTCAAGGTCATGATAGTATGCAACACATCGCCTCATGGCGATACACCCACATGCCAAATATCATAAGCCGAGGTGAAAAAGTAAATAAAATCTGGCCCAGACAAACTTACTTACCAAAAAATCAGTCATTTGACCTGGAGGTCAAAGGTCAAGGTCATATGTGGGTCATGATGGTATGCAACATATCACCTCATGGTGATACACCCACATGCTAAATATCATAAGCCTAGGTCAAAAGATAAAAAAAAAGTTCTTGCCCAGACACGGTTGTATGAGAACAACAACAACAACAACGAGAAGGTGAAGGATTCAGGGTAAAACATATGTCTCCGTTCGGTGAAGGGGAGACATAATTATGTGAAGTTTCAAAACATTTGGCCTTGTTTCAGAGGAGAAGATTTTTCAAAATCGACCAATCAGAATCAAATAATGCCTCTGGCAGCCAAGTTTTTTCATCCAACAGGAACAAAATGAGAAATAGTTGTAGAGAACCTCCTATAGACCATTCCTGCCAAGTTTGGTTCACATTGGCTCAGTAGTTCCAGAAAAGAAAATAACAAGAGGCTCCAAGAGTCCTTAATCGCTCACTTGCCAAAGTGGTTCAAAAACGTATCTTGGGTCACATTCAGCTAGTCATGGCTCATCAACACTAAAGAGGAATGAAGCCATGAAGTTATTCAGAACACGAGGGTCAATATCGGATGATTATTATAGGTCCTGCTGACTGGGTCCAATTCTACCAGCTGTAGACAAGCACTACTATACTTCCAAGGGTTGTTATGCCACTGCAGTTTGAAATGCATAATTGATAGTGGTCATAGGGGTATATTTTGTTATTTTTGCATAAAATCATTCTAAATCCTTCAAAACACATTTTAGAGCGAAAAACATTTTTTAGGATTATTCTACAGATATGCAATTAACGCTGATCAAAGTACTGAAATTTCATGAACAGGTTTTTTTTCCCCATAATTCATATAAGAATTGAACCAATTCAGTCTTGTTTGACAATGACTAGTTCTGTTAAAAAAGACTAAATTGATTCTCAATTCCCGAGTGTATTATGTGAAATATTTGCTGCTTGAAATTTTGTTATTTTGACATCAGTATGCAGAGGCAGGGGGTGGGGGTTAATGTGCACCACTCAGTCCACTATATCTTGTAGCAATGTTTGGAAAATTATGGGTGGGAAATTGAGAATAGGTTTAGAAATGAAAAATGAAAAAAAATTAAACAATATACATAATTTATTATGGTGCGGAACTGGCACAGATATACTTTTTTGCCTTTCAAAATGCAAGAAAAAATGATATAACAACATACACCTACACTAATTAATTCAATTTTTCCACAATATGTAGAGGTAGATCATAAGTTAATGTAAGAACTGACCCATCACCAAGGCTTTAACAATAGTTTTAATATAACTAGTTTGTACTGAACATATGCTATGACCCCTCATTGGAACAAGCCCAGAACTCATTCCGGGGGGGGGGGGGGGGGGGGGGGGGGTATTAAAGCTATGACCAGTTTTAACTGTTGCGTTAGGTAAAGGTATGGTAAATGGTTTTGTTTTTAGGAGATAACCTGTTCAATTAAGAGTGTTATTCTAAAAGATATGCAATTAACCATCTGCACGATAATGTCAAAGTAGTGAAATTTCTCGAAGCACGTTTTTCCCATAATGCATTTAAGAATTGACCAGAAATCAGTCTTGTTTTGACAGAGATCAATAAGATCTTTCAAACAAGATAAAATTGGTTCAATTCACAAGTGTATTATGGGAAAAATTTGCTGCTCGACATTGATATTTCAACATCAGTATGCAGGGGGGGGGGGGGGGGGAGAGAGGAAGGGTTTTGTGTGCTCTACTGTATGTTGCAGCAATGTTTGGGAAATGAGGGGTGGGAAATTGCAAATAGGTTCAGAAACAAAAAAAATTAACCCTTTACCCAACACAGATAAAAGACAACACTTACAAACAGAATTCTTGAATAACTAAACTAGTAAAAACTCAGCACAGCCAACTAATACTCTCCGAATGGTATCTGCCACCATTTTGGACCCCACAAAAATTAGGCTAATTGACCCACACATGGGGTTGGGTGGTGGTGGCGATGGGGTTCCAATATTGTTTTCACATAACATGTACTCTAATTCTGTCAAAATGCATTTTGGAGCAAAAAAAAAAATGCCTGCATTATGGAGGGGGGGGGGGGGGGATCAGAGGGGGATGTCAGAGTGGAAATTTTTGTTTTTTGTATACAATCACTCTAAATCCTTCAAAACACATTTTGAAACAAAAAAAAATAGGCAAGATTTTGCCTAATTGACCCCTGGTGGATGGGAGGTCATAGCGGTAAAAAAGAATATGCCTAAAATCACTAAATCCTCCAAAATGCATTTTGAAGCAAAACATTTTTTTCGGCTAATTGACCAGGGGAGGGGGGATTGGAAGAGAGATCATAGGGTTAAATTTTTGTTCACATAAAAAACACTAAATCCTTCAAAATTTAAACCAAAAAACAGTCAAGAGTCTTCTGGTTAAATTCCTAGTTGCATTGTGGGAAAAATGGCTACTTGAAATTTTGGTAATCTGACATCAAGAGTGCAGGGTGTTAATGTCATTGGGCAGGGGGTTAACTTCAAAGAGCTTGTTCCAATGAGGGATTGTCAGCTATAATTTGAAAGGAAAAAAAAGATTTTGTACATATAATTATGTCATTGGAATGAGCTCAAAAAGCTTGTTCTTATGACAACCATATTTGGATGGTCTTATTGACATATGTGAGAAAAATATAGTAAAATATAAAGAAATTTAATTTGCACTATTTAAACATTAGTTGGTGTTTATGATCACTTTTTTGCAGCTATGGCTAATTGTGACCGCAACAAAGGGTGTAAAGTTAAATATGCAAATCGTTTACAGCTGTGCTGGTCATTTTGGGGGACTTTTGTCCCAGGCGTTGGTGACCAGGTCCTATTTTACCAGTAAAAACAAAACTTTTTCACCCCAGAAAACAAGCATGGCTTCACTTCCTGGGGTTCCCACAGGGGTTCAATTCCCATTGAGAAACGTAGTGTTATGTAAAGCATTAATGAACTTAGAATTTCATTCCTTGACACCTGATATCTAATGGTTATAATGTTGGCAAAGCAACGCAATACATCTATTGTCATTTCTTTTTGGCCTCCGGAATGGAATTTTACCTAGTTGGTCTTCACTGTATTAACCTCCTGCACACTGATGTCAAACTATCTAAATTTCAGGCTGCAAATGTTTCCCATCATGCAACTAGAAATTTAATCAATTCAGCCTTGTTTGCCAGAGCCCATTGAGCTCTGTGAAACAAGACTGAAGTGATTAAATTCCTAGTTGCATTATGGGAAAAATGGCGACTTGAAATTTTGGTGTTTTGACACCAGAGTGCAGGGAGTTAAATAACGTTGCTGAAGATATGATTAGGGTTTAATTCGATTCCGGGTATATCTGGTTCCGGTTCCATTAACGACTATACTCACTACCCGGTTATTGCGTTGTTGAGAACCGGGTTTTATTACACGTTTATGATTAAGGCCTGAGATTGAATCGCCTCGAAATATTAACTATATATTCCCGTGGCGCGAGTCGCGACTTCAAACATACCGTCGCTGACTCGCTGTAGCTTAACGCGATTTTAATTGATAGCACGTGCGCGAAACACGTGCTCTTATTTATGAGTTATGACGTCAATTCGAATCGATTAACGCGTCACTATTACTCACTAACAGTGATTCAGTGCGTCATTCACGACTCATAAACTTTGTGGCATTTGGTATTTTGGTTTCGTCAGCCATAACCCTGTGTCGCTGTAGTGTCCTGCAAAAGTTTTTATTTTATTCAATTTCGAGGATGAGTCGGGAAAACGCATCGCAGGTATGGAGATACTTTATACGGCGCGCCGATTTGAGCAACAAAGCCCAATGCCAGCGGTGTGACAAGTTATTGACAATCAGCGGTGGTTCGACTAGTAGTTTAGATAAACACCTGAAACTGGTTCATGGAATTGATTTGTCAAATTCGAAGCGCCCATGTGAGAGTTCCAGCACAGCAACATCAGCCGATTCTAAATCTAAACTGGCAAGATTGGCTACTCAAAAGACTGTTGATGCATTTGTAATTAGAGAGAAAGATTCCCTTGATAAAATTTTGGCTATTTTAATAGCGGTTGACGGTTTCTCAATCCACGCAGTTGTCAAGTCAGATTACATTCGGAAAAGTCTCAGCCGAGATGGATATAATTTGCCACATAATCCTTCTGATGTAATGAAATTGCTGTACAATCATGCAGATAATCTAAAAAAGAGTCTAGCGTCAGAATTTAAAGCGCGACTAGAAGCAGGTGAGAGATTCTCCCTTACACTCGATGAATGGACGAGCATCAGAAACCGGCGATACCTCAACATCGACGTTCACGGACAGCACGGGTTATTTTGGAACACAGGCCTTCGACGTATTACTGGAAAGTTCACTTCTGAAGCAACCGTTGATGCAGTTCGCGAACATCTGTGAGAATTCGGTTTGAATATTGACGAACATATTGCAGTATGCACCAACGATGGTCAAGTTTGGTAGGCTCATGCCGACTTTATCTTGTTTGTGCTACAGCCATGGCATACACTTGGCGGTAGTTGTTGTACTGTATGCTAAGTCTAAAGATCAGAGCGAAGGCTGTGAAGAAGAGACAGATCAAGAAGAAGAATCAGAGGATAGCGAAAGTGATTCAGAATCAGAATTAGAAGAAGAGTTCAGTGATGAGCCCGATATACAATTAGAAGCGGAGGAAGAGTCGGTGCTCATGAAAGAAGACTATGCCGGTTTGGTTAAAAAAGTTAAACAGGATTGCAAAAAATTTAGACGTGGTCGTGCTGACGAGATATTGCAAAACTATGTACGTTCTGAATTCGGTCGAGAATTGAAACCAAAACTTGATATCAAGACACGCTGGAACAGCATTGAGGAAATGTTGTCGCGTTATCTGCAAATTCGACCCTCCACGCTGAAGGCTTATGTTGACTTGCGCGATGAATCTAAACTTAGTGAAGATGAGTTAGAACTTGTCGAAGATCTGGCCAAAACACTAAAACCCATCACAGTCGCAAATGAAGCACTCTGTCAACGGGACACCACTTTCATTTCGGCCGATGCCATACTGAAGTTTTTATTTGACCAACTAGGACAGAATAACAGCAATATCAGTAGAATAATGTCTGAGCGTCTACAAGAGCGACTCAATAAGCGATGAGATAAAACGCTAGTTACGCTTCTGCAATACCTGCATGATCATTCAGCATTCAACGGTAAAACTGGTGATTTTTTCGAGCCCTATCCAAAAACAACACGCGTTCGACTGGCCAAAGCAGAATTATCGCGGCTCCGAGGAATGGATTCGCAAATCGAAACGGAAGACAACGGTTGTCAGATACTAAACCCAGATGATGCCGATGTTAGTGACCCGGTCGCGAATGAGAAAAAGCCGAAAGCACCCAAAGCAGCTACGATGAAAGATATCCTTCAAGAGTATATTGATAAGTCAGCCAGTTACCAAAGGAGACCAGAGGTTTCAATGCCAAACATAAATGCTGAATTTAAATTGTATGAAGCCAACAATGAACGCACCCCAAACCTAGATTTCCTATTCAATGCATTAATGACCGGAAAACCAACATCAGTTGAATCCGAGAGAAGTTTCTCTGCAGCCGGACAATTTGCTACGAAAATAAGGTCACGCCTCAACGATAAATCACTGAGCACGCTTCTCTTTCTGCGCAAGTTTTATAGGCGTGATGGCGGAGGCCGTGGTGCACAACCTACCTAAGCAACCACGTGACATTAGTGACTCACTACATGGTCATGAAGTTATCTTATGAACTATGAACTGCATTGACTTAAACATTACGATCATTTCACCGAATGCCATATGAAGTTTGAAGAATAAAGCAGGCAAATGATTGACTCGGTTCCAAGTGACTGCTCTGGAGTCTGGACTTTATATGACGTTCGATGAAATGACCGTAAAGTGCATAAAACACGACATGCTGATTGTCAAATGATTATCATTGTTTTCTCGAAACCACGAGACGTTGTCAAGAGACTATTCATTTTATTTTATTTTTCTCGTAATCATACTTTCGTTAAACAATTTCCACTTCATTAGTTATCTGTTAATCTTGTTATACCTACCTATATAATTCATACTTACCTCACACTCACAGGAACCAGGAAATACCCATTACCCGGTTCTGGTTAGTGAAAAATACCCGGTACCCGGTTCCATAAAAACCGGGAATATATTAAACCCTAGATATGATGTTAGGTGAAAACAGTCATTTTCAAACATGTGTATGTTGCTTGCATGGAACGAACTTTTATTCAGTGTCATTTTGTTGTTTTGCCTTCCAGAAAATGGTTGTGTGTGAAGTGACAAGAGAAGAGTGCATAGTTCTTTAAATATAATGCTCTTTAGAGGTCTTCATGTGACCAGTCTCTCGATACATTTGTACAATCATGAGTTTCTTTAGTTATGTTACAAGTAGTCAACTGAATTCTCTTAGGCACTTGGAATTATTAACAAAATTCTTATATATCTTCAGATTTAATAAGGCTTAAGCAATCTCGGTGAAAATGTGAAACAATTGGTCTGTCTCTACTCTATCTATCTTTGTGATCCATCCAATTTATTTTCTTATTGAACAATTGCCTGCCTGTTAATTGAATTGCAGATTGCTTTATCAATGAGACAGATCTTCGTTTCAAAAACTCCTCAAATAAACAGTCTTTATATTTGTGTATACATGTACACATAGCATGTTTCTCTTTTTCACCAACATTCATCTCCAATTCAAACACAGCTCATCAAGTCTTATTGGCAGGCAGTCAGAAACATTTATAACATAATTGTTTGTCAAAACAAAATGTTTTGGAGGTTTATGTTCTTGTCTCACATTTTGATTCATTTTTTTTTAAAGTCATTGCCATCAGAACTGGATATTTTACCTTTAAAAGTTCAGAAGTTGAGTTACTTTGGTTAACTGTCCAGTTCAGCATCCATGATGTTCATTTCTTGGTAGCAGGCACAAGTATTTGGTTCTATATAGAGTATTTTGTCCTTTGATTGCAACTAGGCCATCACTTATATCAGGTGTCAAGTCAACATTCCAATTAATTAAGATATAATATAAATAATCGCCATATATTCTTGATGTTATAAGGTGTTAATACCACACTGGTCATCTATGTCTATATAGTAACAACTGAAGTAATGTTCAGTAAATCTTTTATCACTGTTTTTCATGACAGAAAAATAGTTACAAATAGGTGTCGGTAATCTATTCTATCATGATGGTACAATGTAGAACTGGCCTACAGCAATAGACAAGCACTGCAAACATTATGGGACGCACAATCGAGAAAAATCAATATAGTGTCCATTTTCTAACTTCTGTATCACAATTTGCGGCAAAATCTTTTTTGTGATAAAGGTCACATTTATTGGTGTTTTAATGTCATTGTCAGCATCTGGGCTGTATCATGCCACAACATAAGTATAAGGTCAAGTTTTTGACAATCGTTTATACCTATGTTGCCCACTTACTGAGGAACTGCATCCCAGCAACATTGGTTACCAGGTTGTATTTTACCAGTAAAAACAGAATGTGTTTACCTCAGTAAACAAGCATGGCTGAACTTCCGAGGGAAAAGGTCACATTCTGCAGCCACAGCTATACAATGACTACAACACAGGAATAAAGTCACATTTAGCTAATTGTGTATGACTATTGTCTACATCTGACAACTCTTACTACTACATGGTGATCACAGTACGGTAAAAAAAAAAGAGGACAAGGACTGACCAACTACAGAGACTAAGATAGGGAACGTCCTATCTATAAATATCAGGTATCTGACACAAGTTCAAGACATGACATTTACTTTTTTTTTCAAAAGGGTTTAACTTTGTGGTCACATTAAGCAGCTATGGCTGTACAGTGACAACAGAAGAATGAAATCAAGTTCAGCAAATCATTTAACACTCTGTTGTCAATGTCAGATTGTAGGTACCCACAGGTGTTGAAGAAAAAAGGTTGTATTCTACAAACACAAATGAAAAACTAGCCAAAAAACAGTACACCAGCTAACTACCTGGGAATTCCATGCAAGAATAATAAAATCATTGTTAAATCATTTTTGTTCAAAGTTAAATCATTGAACATATAATGCAAACATTATGTGCAATAAATTTATTTTACCAGTGAAACAGAACTTGTGTACCGCAGTAACCAAGCATTGCTTCACTTCCTAGGGTTATCACAGCGAGATATGTAATTGCATGTGTGTTTGGACCTTAATTTGCTATGGTATGTCAAAACAACAATAAAATTAACCAACCAACACCGTTCTCAATATTTGTTTTGTTCAGAAAGTAGATAACCTTCAAGTGCTGGCTTCAATCATTGTAAATTGCAATTTTGAAAACCATCATACAGACATCCAATTACCATTATAATGGAAAATTTTGGACAGGTTACATTTAATTCCCAGCTAAACTTCTGCTATACAGAGACAACAACACAGGAATAAGGTAAAATTTAGCAGATTTTTTGTAATACAATTGCAAAAATCAGGATTCTTCCCAACATTATTGGTTATTTATTTATTTATTGGTGTTTAGCATAATTGTCAGCATCTGGGCTCTATCATGACACAAAAAGGATAAAGTCAAGTTCTGCCAATCATTTATGCCTATGTTTTCCACTTACTAAGGCATTACACCCCCACGCCCCACCCCCTGGCATTGGTAACCAGATCTTATTTTACAAGTAAAACAGAACTTGTTTACCTCAGTAAACAAGCACTTCTTTACTTCCCAGGGAATGCATTGGTTACTTATTCCAATTCTACCACTATGGCAGAATTGGCATACATGCATGGCACAAGACAATCTATGCAGATTAAAATGGAAGTAGGTCATATCAAAAGGTGTCAAGAGACAAAACGTCAAAACTTGACATTTACTGGTCTTTTGACCATGTCAGCAGACATTTACACACAGGTGTTTGTCGTGGGGTATTATTTATTCTACTGGAATCAACAAGCACTGCCAAACTTCAGGTTTCCCAGGGAGGTGACTACAAAATTGAACTAAAATAATATGTATTAACCCCCTGGACACTTAGGTCAAAATGTTAAATTTCAACTAGAAAATCTCTTCCCACAATGTACCTTGAAATTAACCAATTCAATCTTGTTTGACAGAGCTCAATGAGCTGTGTTAAACAAGATTGAAGTCGTCAAAAAAATTTACCGTTTCAAATTTCGGTATTTTGACATCAGAGTGTAAGCGTACAAAGAACAAGCTTCAAAATTTCATGATCAATTTAGTGTTAATCCATTACAGGCCTGCCAAAATAAAAAATTTGCATAACCTGAAAATAGGTCGTACAAAAATGTTATTGCGTAACCCATTTCATCCCGCATAACTGATTTTTGTAAAGATGAAATTCATCAACTATTGCTGTGCACTCAATAATACCTTAGTGCCTGTAAGACTCATTGGCCTTGTCCCAGGTATCCCTGGGCTTCTGGCCCAGGGGTACATGGCAAAAGGCCAATGAGTCTTGCAGACATCACTGGTGCCTCAAATAGCATTGAAATGGTAGTATTCTATTTAAATGTATAACTTAACTAAGGAAATGTTTTCAAATACAGCTCATTCCAATGATGGGACATAAGCTACAGTTTGGAAGAACAAAAATTATATTTTTTTGGTTTCTTTGTGAAAATAATTGGTTCTGATATCTTCAATTGTCGTTAGATAAGACGATAAGCAAGTAACCTGAGATTTTCTTTAGTTTCATTTTACATATCAACAGCACAATATACAATACTATGGTCAGACCAATATGTTTCTATTACATCAGTAATACTGGAGAATTTGCAAAAATCAAATCCAACATTAATCTGGCATCAGTTGTGGGTTTTTGTAACAGACTGTTTACAAAAAAAATGTATCCTCCATGAAATTAAGAAAATCCCTATTTTTATTTTCTGTAATGTCAAAATTGAAATCCCCAACTACAACAAGCATTTCATTTTCTTTTAATATTGTTAATAACTTGGATGTTATTTTACTTTTGAACTTGTTGAATGAGCTGCTTGGAGATTTATACAATGAAACAATTTGACAAATATGTGTGTTCATCTGAATCTGTACAAAAATAAATTCTAAATTTGTTGAAGAAAACTTCAGTACATTTTCAACATGGATATGATCCTTCACATACGATACTAAACCATGGTATGGTCTGCCATTTGACTTGGTGTGCTCTTGATCATTTCGAAATATACAGTAACCAGGAATTTTGTAAACATGATCCTCGTCTTGTTGATATAACCTGAAGTCTGCAAAACTAAAAATATCTGCAGCTTGGATATTTGGCTTTTCGTGGTGATCTAGAAAATGCTTATGGAATGATCTTGTATTGTTAAAAGCTATCTTTAATTTCTGTGAATCTATCTCATATAAAGGTCTCTAACAAAGCTCTAATGTGGCTTCATTTCGAAGTCTTGTAATTTCATCTTCTACCAAAGGTTCTACACACAATTTTTCTTCATTAAAATTCAGTATGTGAAGATTTTTCAGTGATTTTACCCGACTGAGGGCAACATAGTGAATGTGTAGAACTCTATGAGGATGCTTCTGAGATAAATCTACAACAACTTCATCCAGTGTGCACCCTTGTGACTTATGTATTGTTTTTCCTGCTGATGTAGTTAATGGAAACTGAATTCTTTGGTACATTTTGTGATTAAACAGAAAAGATCTTTGAACATCAAATACAGGGGTCCAATTTACAGCTATTTCAGAATTATAGAATCCTCTTTGTTTGTACTTCTGCCGTGTATTGAAACCTATTTTAGCATCTGAAAATAAGATCCATACAATACTTGGACGATTAGTTTCTTCCATTTTGTATTCAATAAATTTTGAAACACAACTTGAGCCATTGGTCAAACCATCTTCTACGTCAATATTGACTGTTACGTCATATAGCATGTTAAGAGCAAATTATCGTTCGATGCAAATTAGCTGTCAGGTTTACATTTTCTGGAAGACTACAAATCAGTTTCTGTTTCATTCTTTTTGGCAAATCAGGTCCAACAATAGTATCAAAACAGGGAATTCAAATTTTTTCTGTATCCAGCTGGGCAATAACATTGTCATTGTGTGTATTCACGAAACTATTTTCTGCAAATAAGTGTGGAGCATTTTTTGGATAGTTTTCTGCTTCAGGATTGATAATATGTCTTTGAATTTCATGTTTATCATCAGCTGTTAATTTGTTATGGCGAAAACGGCCAAGTAATTCAGCAAAATACATATTTTTCTGTTGCATAATACCAACCAACTCAAACATTTTGAAATGTTCTTTCCACAGATTCCCATATAATGCAGATGTCCCTTCAGATAAATCTTGGAAGATCCATGATCCTGATACAGGCTTTAATTGATAGAAATCACCAACTGTTACCAAGCTTATTCCTCCAAAAGGTCTGTTTGTACCAGTAAGTGTTTGCAAACGGTTGTCAATGAAGCTTAACATCCCACTGCTGATTAAAGATATTTCATCTATTATCATAACTGACAAAGCTTTATACTTAACACAAAATGTATTTATTTCATCACATGAGAGATTTTGTTCATCCTTCTTTCTCTTGAATTTTTTACGAAGTGCAGAAGATAGAGTAACTCCATTTATATTAAATGCGACTTTTCCAGTGTAAGCGCAAAGAAGAATTTTAATTTCATCTGGATTTTCACTTTCTTTTGAATTAAGAAGTCTATGCAGAACTTGATACAGAGAATTGATTAATACTGATTTTCCGACACCTGCCAGGAAAGCATACAGAGGTTCCTGCTTGGTTTTTATCCAGTGTACCACATGATTCAGAAATTCTCTTTGTTTACCATTTAGTTTTCTTAACAATTCAAGATATTTGTCATCAGATAACCTTATGCCACTTTGATCAATTGATGGCATGGAAGATGTTATGCCAATATCACTTGCTATATCATAAACTCTGTGTTCTAAAGCTCTATCACGATTAAAACAAACAAAGTTTTCAGATTCAATATTTCCTTCTTTCTCATCCTCGGCCTCAACTTGCTCAGCATTGGGAACTAATTGATCATAATTCAATTGTTTCTACTCTTAGTCGTGCCTCATCCAGCTCATCCCCATGATGTTCATATTCTCCACATTTTGTATCAATAAACCTTTTTTTACTGTGGTAATGTGCACTAAATGTTTCATATATGCCTTTTAAATCAGTTTGCTCATTACGCCATGGTACAAATAAAAGCAGCTTTTCTCTGTAATGATTTTCACTATCACTCTATTCATTAAAGCAAACATATCTCGAAACTTTTTGATTTTTTCTCCACTTAATGATGATTCCATTTTTTAAAGTAATATTTATGTCAGACTCTGTAAAGCTTTCATCATTATCACTCATACAAATATCATCATCATTAATTTCTTGCATATGAATTATCTGAACTCTGTTTTTTAGGATACAAGTTGAGAAACATAATCAGCCAAGCAAAAATTTTCTATTTGCTTTGGTCGCTTAGAATAGCAATCTATTACATTCTCTGATATAACATCTGGTGACTCAGCTGGTAACTCATCAAGCACTGATTTTGGTTTCAGTATGAAGAGTCGATCATCTCGAGGTGATGTGTTAATAAAAACAACATCTCTGGTGCTTCGAATAAGTGGCATCTGAAGGACCAAATGCACTGCTTCTTGTGCATTTACTTCAACACAATTTGAGAATATATTTCCCACATGTCTAACCTGCCTTTTCAAATCTTTGACAGCTGCATCAAGCATTGAACTCATTCCTCTCTGAGATTTACTTATGTATGAAACAATATACATAGCACATGCATATGGATCAAGCACATATTGAATATCAAGATTAGCTTTCCATGCCTTTAGCACATTCTCATTAAAAAGGTTAATTCGTATTTGTGAGGGCTCTCGTTGTTGAGAAATATTTTTGGACCCTGGAGTGAACTTCTGATACATTTAATATAGTCATCTTCATCCATGTTCACAATATTTTGCAAAGAAATCATTGTAAGATACATTACATGCATCTTTCAAGTCATTCAGCTTTGTTTGCATCAACATATATTTTTTGCGATATTCTTCTACATCATCATCAAGAGGCTTCAAAAGAATTTTTTTTGACATAGGTGGTAATGGAAACCCAAATCTCCATATTGCCTTCCTCTTTTTTCTACATGTTTTAGAATGCTTATGATTCTGAAGTTGGACCAGTTCAGACATCCTGAAATCATCTGAACACTTTAAGTGTCTATCAACATAATTTTCAATTTCACTTTCAGAATTTTTTCCATACTTTGGTGCATCATTTAGCCAAACTATCATGTGAATATGAGGTGAACCACGTTGTTGAAATTCAACCCTATAAAAGTAGTCATTTATTTTACCTACAGGTTCATGACTGCTTTTTAAAAAATCATTGATAAATACTTGTACTCTGTGATCAAAATATTGTGCACATGTTACTGGATCTTTCTGTACTAATTTTGTTTTTTCAGCCCATGTCATATCTTGAACATCATTGTCCGAGTAAACTTTTCCATCATTCAATTTTCCCAAAATTTTCAACAAATAAAATCATCTTGTATCAACAGAAGACAGGGACATAAACCATGTTGGCAAACCAAGTTGTCTTATCATTGCAAACACATCTTTCTTCTTTGTTTCTAAATATGCTGGTGAGTTTCGCAATTGTCGGAAGATGTAATAACCTTCATCTTGTTTCACCAATTCTTCAGTACTTGATGAATCTCGAGCTTCTGCAGCAGTAATCTTATTTGTGTTTCCTTTCCATTTCCTTAAAGCAAGATTTACTTTATCACTTATTTGCTTTATTTGGAGTTTCTTCATTTTAAAAAATATAGTGGGTACAGAGAGTGCTGCTCGTGTATCTGCACTTTCAGAATTTTCTGGTCTATTTTCACCACAGAATATCGATGGAAAACACAAAAATTCATAATTTTTATCTTGGTAAATACCTAGAGGGTGTTGGCCTTCATCAGGAGCAAATGTATAAATCTTGTATTCTATATTTTCATCAATTAATGTGTCCGAATTTCTGATGTGTTCAGTTTCATCAATTTCAATGAAATTGTCGGATTCATATCCAGAATTATTTCTGTTTGTACTTGGTTCTTAAACATGTTCTACAGAAGAATCATCAACAAATTCCTTTACAATGTCATTTGCTGACTGTGTCATTTCTCCAATCCTTCATAAGGTTATCCACAGTTATCCTGAACAGCCTGATTGTTTTGTAAAATAAACAGGTAATATATCAAACTGTGATGTTATGTCTACCAATTTACTTAGATAAAATGCATATAAGTACGCAACCAAATTATCTAAATTTTGGAAAGCTTTTAAAACTGAAGTACCAGTTTCAGGTTCAGCTCCCAAGCAATCTTGACCATTGGAATGAGAATAAAAAAAAAAGTATTTTTCATCTTTCACAAAAGCTGCAGAACATATAGCACCAATGAAAATTATTACCGATGGGGCAGTGAAAAAGGCAATTTCTAAAGTCTGGTGCAATGTAGTTACATCAGAACTATCAGCTGTATCGACAGCAAATCCACTGATAATGTTATGCTTATGAATATCATAAACGGAGTTTTTAAATTCAATTTCTTCTGGAACATTTTCAGCAATTAACAATTGTCCTTGAATATTTAAATCTGTAGATATTTTATTGTATATTTTGTCACCAGCATAAAGAACCTGATCAAGTATATTTGAAGAAAAACCTTCAGCATTTTGATTTGAAATGAGAAGTGCTAAAACATTTCCAAAACATTGAGTACCTCTTGATACATCTGAGAATCTTTGATCATTTTGATGAAATGTGCCCAACATTACAGAACAGGCATTAGAAGGTAAAACATTTTTTGGTGCATCTTCAAACACACATTCCAAAAATAATTAGAGTTGTTTTGAACTGAGCTTTGATAAGTACTTTCAAATTCATAGTCTGACTGAAAATGCTTTTGAGATACATTCTGACAAAAGCTTTGACAAGAATTTTCCAATCTATTTTTGAGCTTGGAGCTTTTTTTAATGAGGCTGGCATCCTCAGTCAAGTCTTTTGAGCTTTTTTTAATGAGGCTAGCATCCTCAATCGATTCTTCACGTCAATCGTAATTTCTTCTCTCTTTGCCACAGACTTCTTGCAATATCTTCTTTTAAGCATCTAGTAAAAAACAAAGGACCTGACAAAATTTTCTTTCTTTTCAAAATGATCACAATATTATGTATTTTGCTTTGAAATCACTTTCAACATGCAGATACATCATTTGTTTGCTGTCATTTGTTTGTTCATTTCATTAAAGTTACTAGACGCAATACCCATCCTGCAGACGGCTTATTAATTTTTTTTTTTTTTAAATATAGGGAGGGCGCATTTTTCGACCCCTCAAAGGCAATCTGCAGATCAAACTACATACCCATGCCAAGTTTGGTGAAAAATCTAGAAAAAAAAACAACAAAAGAATATATATATAGGGATGGCACATTTTTCTCCCCCTCAAGGACAATCTGCAGGTCAAATTACATACCCGTGCCAAGTTTGGTGAAAATCTAGAAGAAAAAAAATATATATGGACAGCACATTTTTCGACCCCTCAATGGCAATCTGCGGGTCACACTACATAACTGTGACAAGTGTAATAATGAAAGTGTCAATGACACTGAAGCTTAACTTGTGTGTTAAGTTTGATGAAAAGGATAATGTTCAATGTTTATGAAAGGATTATGAAATAAGACAAGAATTGTGATAATTGGGAATATGTTCATTTCTGTTCCCTGTATGCTATGTTTTTGATAAAAATAATATGAGGCGTACACTGTACTAAAGAGCTGAGGGGTGGGTTAATATGACCTCACAGTTAATGTATGTGGCCCTCACAGTTAACGTATATCAACAAAAGTTACAAGTTACAGTGAAATTATTCCAAAACGAGTCATCCTGTCAAGTTACATTAAAATCCCTTCATAAAAGTAGTATATGACATGGGGTCACCAGGACAGAACCCCCTAGACCCTCGTATACCCCATAAACAGTTACCAGGACAGACCCCCATATTTAGCCTCTAAGGGCTATTAGGACAGATCCTCAAATTTCACCTCCAAGGGCTCTTAGGGCAGAACCCATGTTTTGCCTCATAGGGTCACCAGGACAGAACCCCTAGACCCTCGTATACCCCATAAACGGTCACCAGGACAAAATCCCCAAGGCCCCTCGCCGAGTGCGGCACTAGGACAGAATCCCCAAGGCCATAAGCTTATCCTCCATAAACAGCCTGTGTTGTTAATTTGGCCTCCAGTGAAGACCCTTGCTATGCTGATGTTTACCTTAGAAACGGCGTTCCTCTATGAACGCTCAGGCTGTATAGTTAAATGTTTTTCACCTCTCTAAATATACTTGATCTCCAATGAAGACCGTTGCTACGCTGATGTTTACCTTAGAAACGGCATTCCTCTATGAACGCTCAGGCTGTATAGTTAAATGTTTCTCATCTCGCTAAATATATTTGACTGATGTTATTGATTGATTGATTAGAGTGTGTGACACTCAATTATGACAGTATGTTTTGGAGTTATCTCCCTTAGTTTACTGTTCTCTTAATTTCCATTTAGAGAAATACATTTTCTTAGTATATTTATATAGACTCACTACCTGCTCGAATCAGAATAAGTCTTTCGGCAAGTGAAAAACAGCGATTAGAAATTTCCATTTAGAGAAATACATTTTCTTAGTATATTTATATAGACTCACTACCTGCTCGAATCAGAATGAGACTTTCGGCAAGTGAAAAGAAACAGCGATTGGAAAGAGATGAACAGAAATACAAGGCTGCCATAGAAAGGCTAGCCACGGCTGAGCAACTTGAGGCAAAAAGAACTCACCGGTTGTTCCTGGCTGAGATTAAACACCAGATCACCACAATGAAATGCAAGTCTGTTCAAAAAGCTGGCGGGCTTAATGAAAAAAGGAAAAGGCTGAGATTGAGAGCTAAGCACCGACAGACAGTAGCTAGGAAACTTAAAAATAGAAGGACCAGGCTCAATGTGAGAGGTGAGAAACTCCAGCAAAGAAGGAATAAATCATTTCCTCCCCAGAGGCCAACTTCCATTCTATCAAAACATGCTCTGAAGGGGTACACCAAGTCATACAGTGTCTCAATTATCAATCCTAAAAGTTTGATTGAACAGCTGAACAACACTTCTACAGTCATAAATGAAACCCTCTCTCGTGAGCTGGAGCAAATGATTGGGTTGAAATTTGTGATCGTCATTAAAATACTATTTAGCAAACCAACTGGGGCTGATGAAGTTACATACAAGTCTGCATATTTCAACAGCAAGGCTGTTTCCAAATTAAATGAACATGAAATAGCCAAAATTCTTCGAACCGTTAATAATGAAATTCAGGCAAAATGTGATCGGTGGGTGGGTGAGGGATCAGGATGGACTATTAATGAATTAGGGGGTCATTGGTTAAATATTAACATTTATCAACCATTAGCTGGTTCCTCTTACATTCAACTACCTCAAGAGCTACGAAATCCTAAAAAGAGCATCATTAACATTAAAAATGAAAATGATAATGAGTGCTTCAGATGGTGTCACTTAGCTCACAAATACCCACCACCCCACCATGCTGAACGAGTTACTCACTATAAAACCCCCAAACTCATTCAAACATTAGACTATAGAGGAGTTAGTTTTCCAGTAAAGACAAAGGATTATAAAAATATTGAACTGCAAAACAAAATCTGTATCAGTGTCTTTGGCTATGAAAAGGGGCAAACCTATCCTATCTATGTGAGCAATGAACAATTTGATGACTGCATGGATTTACTTTTGATCACCCAAGGCGAAAATCAACACTATTGCTTGATCAAAGACTTCAACAGTTTCATGTTCAACAAAACTAAACATAGGGAGAAAAAACATTTCTGCAGATATTGCTTACAGTGCTTCTCATCACAAGGTGTTCTTCAAAACCACAAATTCTTATGCCTAGAGATCAATGGAAGACAGGCTGTAAAGATGCCTCCAGAGAACTCCAAAGTAAAATTTTCTAACTTCTATAAGCAGTTGGAAGCGCCATTCGTTATTTATGCAGACTTCGAATCCCTCACTGTGAAGATTGATGGTCGTCATTCCAATGAGGAAAAGTCCTACACTAAAGCTTTACAGAAACATATACCATGTAGCTATGGCTACAAAGTTGTGTGCTGTTATGATGATAGTTTCAGTAAGCCAACACAAATCTACAGAGGAAAGAACGCTGTATACAAGTTTCTCCAGGCAATGGTTCAAGAAGTCAGTTACTGTACTCGAATTAAAAACAATCACTTCAATAAGCCTCTCAAAATGTCAGTTGAAGATGAGCAACTCTTTCAAGCATCTACACACTGCCACATATGCTGTGGTAAATTAGGTACCTCAGACGATGAGAAGCCTGTAAGAGACCACTGCCATGTTACAGGCAATTTCAGAGGGGCCGCCCACAATGTATGCAATATAAGCTACAGGTTGACTGATAAAATTCCAGTGGTGTTCCACAATTTGAGAGGCTATGACAGCCATATATTACTCCAGGAGATGGGTAAGTTTGTAAAGGAGAACTCATATGTGGAAAGTAAAGGTGGGAAGATCACCCGCAGAGAGATGAATCTAAATGTCATTCCCAACAACATGGAAAAATACATGGCACTTATGATGGGTCAGCATATAGTGTTCCTAGACAGCTTCCAATTTATGAGTTCATCCTTGGACAGACTTTCCGCCAATCTGACCAACTTCCCCATTCTCCAGATGGAGTGTCCAAAACATTATGAGCTGCTTACCAAGAAAGATGTCTATCCTTATGACTTCATGGACTGTTGGGAGAAATTTGAGATGACCAGCCTACCACCTAAGGAAGCTTTCTACAGTCAGCTGAATGATAAAGATATTTCAGATGCAGACCATCTCAGGGCACAGAATGTTTGGAGCAAGTGTGGCCTTGAAAACATGGGTCAATATCACGACATCTACCTCACAGCCGATGTGCTCCTTCTTGCAGAAGTGTTTGAAAATTTTAGAAAAACCTGCCTCCAATATTACAAGCTAGATCCAGCCCACTACTTCACCAGTCCCTGGCTTGCTTGGGATGCTGCACTCAAGATGACTGGCACAGAACTGGATTTGATGAGTGACGTTGATATGTATCAATTCATTGAGAAAGGCATGAGAGGTGGTGTAAGCTATATTGCTAAAAGATATACCAAAGCAAACAACAGGTATCTATCAGACTATGACCCATCTCAACCATCGAAATATATAGTGTATCTGGATGCAAATAACCTGTATGGATGGGCAATGAGCCAGCCTCTTCCCACCGGCAAATTCATGTGGGTAGATCCGCCCAGCTTCAACTTGGAAGACTACACACAAAATTCAGAGCGAGGTTGTATACTTGAAGTTGATCTCGAATACCCAGAGGAGATTCATGATCTGCATAATGACTACTCACTAGCACCGGAGCAGATTGAGACGAAGCAGGATATGCTGTCACCTTACTGTAAATCCCTCAAGAAGAAGTTCAATATTAAAGTAGGTGGCGTTCACAAGTTGATACACACCCTGGCTACTAAGAAAAAGTATGTGCTCCATTATAGGAACTTGCAACTGTATTTGTCCTTAGGGCTTAAGCTCACAAGAGTCCATAGAATCATAGAGTTTGACCAGTCTGCCTGGCTTAAGGAGTATATTGACTTCAACACTGTAAAGAGAACTGCTGCAACAAATACGTTTGAAAAGGACTTCTTCAAGTTAATGAACAACAGCGTGTTCGGAAAGACGATGGAGAATCTCAGGAAGAGGGTTGATGTGAAACTTGTTGTAAATGAAGTTAAGTTGAGAAATCTGACCAGCAAGCCGACCTTTGTCTCCTCAAAGATTATAAATGAGGATCTTGTTGTAGTACATAAGGTCAAGCCATGCATCCTTCTGAATAAGCCAGCATGTGTTGGAATGAGCATCTTAGACCTAAGCAAGACACTGATGTATGACTTCCATTACAACTATATCAAGAAGAAGCACAAAGCCAATCTAATATTCACAGACACTGATAGTCTGACATATGAGATACAGACAGAAAATGTGTATGCCGACCTGTGGAAGGATAAGCATCTCTTTGACAATTCAGAATACTCACCATCTTCTCCTTTCCATGACCCCACCAACAAGAAGGTTATAGGTAAGATGAAAGATGAGACCATAGGCGTGCCAATCACTGAAAATGTTGGACTGAGGTCTAAGATGTATAGCTACACCACCACGGCCGATGGAGGCGGTGAAAAGAAGGCCAAGGGTGTAAAGAAAGGTGTTATCAAAAAAGACATCACACATGAAGACTACAAGGAAACGCTATTCCAACAGCTTCAGCTCCACCACAAGATGAAAGCTATTAGATCTCAAAAGCATCAGCTTCATTTATAGGAAATCAACAAGACCAGCCTGAGCTGCTTTGATGACAAACGATACATACTGGACGATGGTATGTGAACACACTGGCTTATGGACATCATACGTGTATATAATACACATTTAGAGATATTTGTATGTATGTATATATATATATATATATATATATATATATATATATATATATATATATATACAATGGACCCTGTCCTCCTTTCAGAGTTTATTAAAAATTGGGAAAGAAGTTTGAAAGTCGAAGCCTGTTTAGTGGCGAGAGATGATAAATGTAACGAATGTGGTGATGAGATGATTATCGATGAATATCAAAGGGTATGTAGGGGCTGTGGGTGTATAGACACTAATTATCAAGAAGTAGCCCAAGGATATACCGAGAATTACACTATAAAACCAAAATACAACCCATATGAACACTTTGAAGCTGTTCTGAAAAGGTTACAAGCTTCGGAGAGCAAAGCATGTTCACGATTTGATGATGACTATATGGAGAAGCTGAAAGCCAATTTGAATGGTGATTTTACGCCACCCAACATTCACAAAGACCTTCCTAACAAAGACCAAAAATATCTCAACTACCTATATTTTAAGCTGACTGGTAAGAAACTATTCATTGAGATCTGTCATAAAGAAATGATGAAGAGAATGTTCACCATTTGCTATAATGAATATTCCAACCTACAGAGGAAAAGACCTTGTGCCTTGCTTATTTTGAAAGTCGTGGTTGATTGCTGCGAAGCTCTAAGCTACATCAAGCCATTCATCTACACCCCATTTAAACTGAGTAATAATGTATACAATAAGCTGAACGATGTCTGCACTAACTAATTGCTACAAGCAAGTCCAAGGGAGTGGCATCCCTTATAATAACCCAAACAGTGATAACTATTTAATCAAACACCCCTTTCGGTGTCTCATCAGTGGGGCATTGGGAGGCGGTAAAACCAATGCTTTGCTCAATCTAATTAACAATCTAAACTGCTTTGAAAGATTTTACTTATTCGTCAAGTTGATGAGCTGTGATCCTTTATATGACGAGGTGCTAGTGCCTAAGCTACGAGCTGTTGAAGAAAGGCATAATATACCCGTTCTAATGGAATATAGTTGCAATTTGGATGACCTCCCTGAGGTGACGTCAACTGAGATCGACAGTGACTATCAAAACTTGGTGGTATTTGATGACATGTTGGATGAAGATACCAAAATCTTGAAGAAAATCTCTGCCTATTTTAGTAAAATGAGAAAGAAAAATTGCTCTCTTGCCTTCATTGGACAGGACTATTTCCAAACCCCAAAACCCATCAGAAGGAATTGTAATCTCTTCTTATTCACAAGGAACACCTCAGAAAAAGATTTGCAGCAGATTCACCAAGATCTCGCGAAGAAAATGGACTTTAACACCTATAAAGATATGTTTCGAGAAGCCACAGCTGATCATTCTGTTCTAATAATTGACCCCATCCACCCGGATGCTAAGTTTAGGAGAAATTTTACCCAGGTTTGGTATACTGTGTGACACTACCCAGTGGGTAAGATTATACACAAAAATACACAGAAAGCTAAAATACAACACAGACCTCAGTTTCCTGTGTGATACTACCCATTGGGTAAAACTGTATATGAAGATAGACCGTGTGTAAAACTACCCAGTAGGTAAAAATACACATGGATTTTAGTTGAGTATATAATATAGCATAATTATGCCTTTCAAAGATATTGACTACAAAAGGCTTAACCAGTCAAGAGAGCTGGAGACAGCGCTAAAGAGAAGGATAGCAGTGAGTAATAAGTCTATAGACTCTACATTAAAACCCAATGATAAAACAGTCTCGGTTGAGCTAGTTACGGGAAAGAAAATTTTGCCAAAAGTTCATCCAATTAATCAGCTGATCAGTCAACAAAAGACTGTGAAAAGCCTAGCTCCGGTAATAGCCGAGATAAATGCTTTGAAAGATGAAATCAGTAATCAAACTACAGTTTTGGATGATCAACATAAATTACTATTGACTCCACCAACAGCCCCACCGGCTATAGATGGTCCAGAACCAGGAATAGACCTTTATGAGCGCTTCAATATAACTGAGAGTGATAAAGCCTATTACGATGAGAAGAGCCTTAGGAATTTAAATGATTTAGCTAGAGAAAATGACCAAAACCGTGTTCAGGAATCCCTTCGTCGACTCTCTAGCTTTCAAAGACCTTAGGTGCTCAGAAGAGTGGAATCAAACGAAGACATCACCCTGCAGAGCAAGACATAGAGAGACTTGCCAGTATTGAGCAAGAATTTACCTCTGTAGGTAAATACAGGGATATATTGAAGAGATTACAGACAACAGGGAAAGGCCTATCCATAGGAAATTACACTATCCCACTAAGAAGATTAAAAAAACATAAAATTTTATCTATGAGATATGCCAATAAGCCTAATAAAATAGTACCTGCTTTTGGAGTTAAGAGAGTGACCAACAATCTAAAAAATGTGTTGCTAAAACCAACTGCTAAGCAACATCCATACCTATCAGCTGTTGAGAAGGAATTTCTGGACAAAATCTTTATGAATGCAGGGCAAAGGCTATCCTCTTCTCAGGCCGAAGCAATCAGAGGTTCTGGTGTCTTTACTTCAGTGCAGGAGATAATAGAAAGGATTCAAGTGCTGTTGGGTGAACTAGCAGCGGGTAACACATCAATCCAACTGAAGAATGAACTGGCTGACTTGCTTCACTACCTCTTCAAACACAGAAAAATTAAGAAGGCCGATTACAAGTTAATGCTTAAGGAACTTGGTATTTAGTTAGAATATAGATATAAACATGAATACTCTACAAATCTCAACAGTCAACGCCAAGACTGAATCAAACAGCAGACTTAGGTGTGTTCTCAACACCCCTATGAATCTTAACAGCTACATAGCACTGAGCAATATAAATCTGTGGTATAATTGGCAGAATATTACTCAACAAATGAACAATAATGCTTTAACATATAAAATGCCTGATGGTGGTATGTACCAAGTCAGTCTCCCTGATGGGTCATACACGGTAAAGTCTATTAACAACTTCCTACATCACATAATGGAAAACAATGGGCATTTTGATACCACAAAGAGCAAACAATCAGCTGAGAGATATGTGATTCATCTTTATGAAAATGCTGCCTACAACAGAATAACTCTTAAAATTAGATCCGGGTATACAATAAGTTTCGGCGAAGGGCTGAGTAAGGTGTTGGGTGCCGATGCAAATATATTCTCCAACCAAACAGAAAACTTTCCCTATATACCTCAGGTTGAAAATGTAACCAGTGTTCAAGTACATTGTAATTTGGTTTATAATGAATATCAAACCGACTCATCTCTCCTCTATAGTTTTTCACCCAATAATTCATTTGGCTCTCTTCTAACAATCACACCAAGATATCCTCAGTGGAGAAACACGAGAAATGCAACAGAGAATGAGTTTGAGGTATGGCTTACTGATCAAAATGGCAAATTACTACCTCTGGAGGATAACTGGGGTGTAGTTTTACAAGTGGCTAACAAAGACCTTGTAAGGATTTAATCTTGAGAATTGTTATAGACTAAAGATGCGGTACACAAGGTACTATAGTAACTATGGATATGTCAGTCAGACAGGCAAAGGCATTGGTGATGTGATTAGACTTCTTAGAACTGGTATCAGTCAGTTGCCTTCATCCCTCACAGCAGCCACAAAAAAAGCAGCCACAAGTATTGCCTCACAGGGAATCACAGCAGCTGGAGACAGAATCGGTAGTCAGTTAGCTAATAGAATTACACCAAAGAAACAATCTTCAAAACAGCCTGACAGAAATGAGATCTTAAAAGATTTGAAGTTAACACCACACTCTGATCAATATGCACCAACCCCTGACCAATATGGGTTTGGAAGAAAAAAGATGATAGGCAAGGGAATCAAAATACTGGTTTAGTCAGAACTATATAAATAAACAAGTATGGACTACCAGGAGCTTGCTAATTTGTTTGAAAAAGAAATCAGTTTACCTAAATATTCACACAAAAGGTGGATCAAAATACACCCCAACCAGAATGCTATTAGCGATAATGGAAATGGCTTGACGGATGCTATCAACTATGGTGGATCAAAATACACCCCAACCAGAATGCTATTAGCGATAATGGAAATGGCTTGACGGATGCTATCAACTATAACTGTAAGACTGTATCAGACAAGCTGGTGAATTATGGAAATGGATATATCCTACTCACCGCTGTGGCTTCCAGAACTGCTCTTGTTGATAAAAAAGTAGCACCTAAAGGTTCATTCGCTTTTATCAATCAGGCTGTAATAAGAATTAATGGAGCAGAGGTAGATAATTCTAGACTGAACTTTCTCAGTGTTCCAATTCTTAATAGCTTGGAATACTCCAACGATTATGCAAGAGTGGCAGCACAATATTGTTTTAGCAAAGACACCTCAAAAAATCATGAAAATAATACTGGACATTCCATTAGAAAGCAGCAAATCCCAGACCCTGACAACAATCAAATACGATTCAGTGTGAAAATCCCTTTGTCTTACATATCGACTTTCTTTAGAGCGCTAGATTTTCTGTTGATTAATCAAGTGTTTGAGTTTAATATCACGTATCGCACTAAGAATGCGTTAAGAGAAGATGTCGATGCTATCGATTGCAGTATTAACTCTGCTGTTCTGTATCTTCCAAGGGTTGAGTTGCCAAGAGAGTACGAGGAAAAACTGTTCAAGAGAATGGAAGAGGGATCTATGGCAAAAACGCTTGTATGGAATCGTCTTGCTTATCCGGCAGAAGTTGTTGGTGCAAATGGTGACCAAGATATACAATTGGAGGCTTCTTTGGATGGAATTAGGAAACTGTATTGTGTAGCCATACCAACATCGAGATGGAATAACCAGCAGTACATAGAGAGCACTTCAGACATATCAATTACTGCTCTGAACATTGTTATAGATAGTGAGGACTTTTTTCCACAGAACATCCAAAATGATGTTGAAGCGTATGAAGTAGCTGCAGAAAATTTTAACATGGGAGGAAAGGACAAAAATACGGGGGCAATACTCGACTACAATGATTGGCTAGCAGTTCACAGATATTATGTGTTTGACTTAACAAGGCAGAAGGTATTTGAAAGTGATCCCAGGAAGTCTCAATCAATCTGGTTTAGAGGAACACTGTCGGGTAACTCAAGACTGCAGTTCTTCATAGCGAGAGAAAAACAGACTACATTTGACTTTACAAATCCCTCAGCAACCAGGACTATTTAATCTGAATATTATTATAACCATGTATAACCCAGTTGGATTTGCTTTAACAGAAAGTCAAATTGACAAACTTAGAAAGGGGAAAGGAAATGGGCAGGCCATCACTTTGGAATTATCTCCACAGCAAATTGGTGGTCAGCATCAGCTGTACTTGACAGAGAGGCAAATTAATAAACTTCAAAAAGCATCCGGAGCTGTTAGAATTAGGTTCTCCAAAACACAGATAAGGGCACAGAAGGGAGGTTTTCTTGGAGCTATTTTGAATGTTGATAAGACTTTGCTTCCCAAACTGTTGCCTACGCTTGGCACACTTGTGCTTAGCGCAGCATCAGGGGCAATTTCTGGTGCCACACACAAAGCTAGTGCTGGGGGAGGTGTAATACCCCTCTACTTTACAAAAAAAGACACAAATGATCTCTTGGGTGTTGTAAAAGTGTTGGAGGAAAGGGATGTGTTACCCCAACACCTGCCAAAATTGTATGCTTTCTATTTCAAAACAAGAAGGAGGGTTCATTGGCACTCTGTTAGCATCACTCGCTGGCAGCTTACTACCTACACTTTTAGGTGGCAAAGGTTTAAGAAGAGCGGGACGTGGAAGGGGGTTGAGAAGGGTGGGACAATTTAAAAAAAGATGAAAGCTCCTATTACAAGCCTCGATTTCATGAAGTACTATGAAGGAAATAACTACCTTGGAGGTGTTTTTGCAAGGGATAACTTGCCAGAATTTGATGAATTGTTTTACATAGTGAATTTAGATAACCAGGAGGGACCTGGCACTCATTGGGTAGTCGTCTTTAACATAGGCTCCTGTTGTATTTATTTTGATAGTTTCGGAGTCCACCCGCCAGAAGAGATTTTGAATAGGATGAGACAGACCAGAAAGCAAATGGTTCAAAACATCTATAGAATCCAAGATATAAACTCAGTCAATTGCAGCTTCTTCTGTATGTATGTGATTGATGAGTTGCTCAACGAAAGTCAATTTATTGACATACTGACCGACTTCAGCCCAAACGATTACAAGGGAAATGATAAATTAATCAGCGCATATATATATCAAAAATGAACTCATACAGTGTTAAGTGTAAGCGACCCACACCCACTGTCAATGTACAAGTTGTTAAAACTAAGAATGGAAAGTATCTCGCAAAAGGTATCTGTGGTGTGTGTGGTAGCAGAAAAAGCAAGTTTGTGTCTCTCAAAGAAGGGCAAGGACTGCTAGGAAAAGCGTTGGGGATTGGTAAAGTACCTATCTTAGGTGATATTCCTGTGTTTGGTGCACTGTTTTAATATACTATATGATGAATGATTCTATAATCAATAGGTTTGTCAATAATCTCCCATTCGAAATGCACTTATGGGACCCAATCGTAGGAACATATTCAGCGGCTGGCCCAGGCACTAGGCGTAAGGCTCGCCTTGAAAAGTATTTACAAACAAGGGACACAAGCCGCATATTCAAGAATGAATTAGATAGAGCTTGCTTTTACCATGATGCCGCTTACAATGAATATAAAGATGTAGCTAACCGACATATTGCTGATAAAAAACTAATGGATGAGACTATTAAAATTTCCAATGACACCAATTTGGATGGCTATCAGAGAACACTCGCAGCTGCTGTTTATAAATTCTTTGAGAAGAAGATTCAATTGGGTCAAGGTTTAACAAGAACAGATAGAATTAAGCTGAAAAAGATTTATTATGATCCAGCGCAGGGATTTTCTTCAATAGCTGAACTATCCCGAAGAACTGGCATAAAATCTGGAGATGTCCTTAACTGGTTGCAGGAACAACAGACTTATACCAAGCACAAACCTTATAAAGGCAAGCACCCCACTAGAAGAGTGATAGTGAGAGGTGTTGATGAACAATTTCAGGCCGACTTGGTTGATATGAGAAGTCTTTCAGCTGCTAATGAGAACACAAACTACATTCTGACGGTTATAGACGTATTTAGCAAATATGCATGGGCACTCCCTATCAAAAGAAAGACTGGAAAGGAGATATCACAGGCATTCCACAAAATATTTAAACAAAGAAAGCCTAAAAAGTTGCAGACAGACAAGGGTACAGAGTTTATTAATAAAGAGACCCAAGAGCTGTTAAAAAGGGTCGGTATCCATTGGTTTGCTACAGAGAATGAAACCAAAGCTCAGATTGTTGAGAGGTTTAATAGAACATTAAAGGACAGAATGTTCAGGTATTTCACTGCTAATAAGACTAAGCACTGGCCTGGCGTATTACCCAAACTTATTGAGAACTACAACACCTCCCACCACAGATCGATCAAGATGACACCTATAGAAGCCAGTAAAAAGAAAAATGAGCCTACGGTTTGGGAAAATTTATACAGAGATATGCCTCCAATATCTCAAGGTTTGCTGAAAGTTGGGGACCAAGTAAGAATCTTCAAACTGAGAGGCAAGTTCAAGAGGGGGTTTACTGCAAATTTTACAGATGAGGTCTTTACTATTGCACAAGTACTTTCAACAGCCCCACCAACTTATAGGATAGTAGATGCTAATGGGGATATTGTGCTGGGTTCATTCTACAAAGAGGAGTTGTCTAAATTTAGCCAGGATTAATGTATATGTATAATGTCTGTAATTGTGTTTATACCGCAAGAGTGGGAAACTAATGAAAAGGTTGGTTCAGATGAATATGCTAGCAAATCAGAACTGTTTAACTATGTGCAAAGGGAGGCTGATGGTTCAGTAGATCTGAGGGGTAAGCAGCTCTCTGGATTGGCAGGGCCTGCCAATCCCGAAGATGCAACAAATAGAAAATATGTGGACGGGAAGCTTACAGAAAGAGTAGCAAAGGAAGGTGGTAGTGTTATGAATGGTGTTATAAATATGAATCATAACAAATTACTGAATCTCCCACAACCTACTCAGGATGGAGATGCGGTGCTGAAAAGCTATGTAGATGCTAAAGTCCTTTTGAAGTCGGATGGTGCTATGTCAGGCCCCATAGACATGGGCGACAATAAAATAACTAATATTGCTGCGCCTGAGGAGCCCAAGGATGAGGTTAGTAAGGAATACCTCCAACAGTCTCTTCCAAAACCAATGATTTGCATAACAGCTGAAGCTGTTGGAGAAATTAGTGCTAAAACATATAATTTTTCTTTTGGAGCTAAATCGTATCGATACGCATCTTCAAATAAAGCAGACAATAGTAAACATGGAGTGGTAATGCCCACATCTGGCAAAATTAAATATTTCACAGTATGTTCAACCGACGTCAGTGGTAATTATCATAAAAAACACATGGGTCTCAGTTTTTGTATCGTGATTAACAGTTTTGCAATTGTCGATCCTCGGTTTACCGCAACAATCCAGGAGGGTAACATGGCAGCGATTAAACAATTCCATCCTCCTTTAGCATTTAAAGCCATTGATAGAATAAACTTCTTCAGCAGAAGTGATAATGAATTTGGCCTAATCACTATAGCGTCTGCTTTTATAGAACTAGATGTATAGTTTAGTCTGTATTATTATATATTGATTGGTATGGAAGAAAAACCAAGGTTATATCCCGAAGTCCCAAGTGCCCCACTTCGTGGGGATGATTATAGGCTTCAGAGAGTTAGTGAGATTGAGATGTTGAAAAATGAGGTAAATATTAGAATAGGATTGTATAAGAAATACAAAAGGGGTTTCAACACTTTACAGGCTGTCGATGGTGCATGTCTCAGTCTCGGCATTGGAGCTACCGTTGGAAGTCTTGCTTTTCTAACCACTGGAGTTGGAGCCCCTCTTGCTTTACCGTTGCAGGCTGTAGGTATTTCTACAGGGGTATTGGCTGTGATTGGGAAGGTGGCAGAGAGGAAGATTAACGGCAAGATTAAAAAACATGATGAAATTAGAGTCTTGGCACAAGCGAAACTTAATACAATAACCGCGAAGGTTGCTAATGCATTCGATGATGGACACATAACAGACGAGGAATCTGGAAACATCACTAATGAACAAAAGCAATATCAGGAAATGAAGAAAACAATACAGAAAAAGGCTGTACTCGCAAAGCTGACAGGAGCACAAAAAAACCAAATTGTGCAGGATGCCCTCCAGTATATGTTAAAAAGTGGAAAATCGCAGTAAAAATTACAAAAAAATATAGCTGTCAGCCTCCGCCATACATGTGAAAACGATAAATGAGCTCATTTATCGTTCAAAACTATACAGGTTTTGAAGAGAGAGTAACAGAACTCTTACCACAGTAAACAAGCACTATCCCACTTCCCAGGGTTCCCACGGGGACACAGTGTGAACTGATGAGGAGGCTGTCTTGTAGCAATTTGAGGCCTCAAAGGGGACTGTATTAACCCCTCAGTATGTAAAGAGTTAATCAAGAATGTGAGATCTAAAAAAATAAAAAAAAAGGAAAATGAAAACAAAAGCAAAACCAAAGAATGAAAAAAAAAAAATCAACCTGTTGATACCTTGAATTTGGTGCATTTGTTAAATAAATATACCTTATCTTAACCACTAATCACAAGCATTTACTTCACTTGTTGGAATACAAGCTCCCCATGTGGGCTGATGTGTGAGGACGTTCCCGGCGTAGCCCGCATTAGTAGCTGTTCCTCCCATATCGATGGTGGAACAACGAAGCTAACATTCACACAATGCTTTAGTGTTGCGCAGGCGTTCCTCTATGAACGCCGTTTCTAAGGTAAACATCAGCGTAGCAACGGTCTTCATTGGAGATCAAGTATATTTAGAGAGGTGAAAAACATTTAACAATACAGCCTGAGCGTTCATAGAGGAATGCCGTTTCTAAGGTAAACATCAGCATAGCAACGGTCTTCACTGGAGGCCAAATTAACAACACAGGCTGTTTATGGAGGATAAGCTTATGGTCTTGGGGATTCTGTCCTAGTGCCGCACTCGGCGAGGGGCCTTGGGGATTTTGTCCTGGTGACCGTTTATGGGGTATACGAGGGTCTAGGGGTTCTGTCCTGGTGACCCTATGAGGCGAAACATGGGTTCTGCCCTAAGAGCCCTTGGAGGTGAAATTTGAGGATCTGTCCTAATAGCCCTTAGAGGCTAAATATGGGGGTCTGTCCTGGTAACTGTTTATGGGGTATACGAGGGTCTAGGGGGTTCTGTCCTGGTGACCCCATGTTATATACTACTCATAAATATGGCCTGTAGACTGTGCAAAAGGTTTCCGGGCTTCGGGCCCCTGTAGCCGTCAGTTTCCCAATTGCGTCCAAAGGGGACGTTCTCATCTAGACATTATATGAAGTCAACCTACCAAGTTACAATGAAATCCCTTCATAAATATGACTTGTAGACTGTGCTAAAGGTTTTTTGGCTTTGGGCTCTGGCAGCCATCATGGCTGAATGATCGCAACCAAAGGGGACAATCTCATCTGGGCATCATCTGGAGTGATCCTACAAAGTTACAATGAAATTCCTTCATAAATATGACCTGTAGACTGTGCTCAAGGTTTTCGGGCTTCGGGCACTTGTAGCCATCACAGCTGACCAATCATGACCAAAAGGGGATGTCATCATCTAGGCATTATATGGAGTCAACCTAACAGGTTACAATGAAATCCTTCCATAAATATGACCTTTTGCCTATGCTAAAGGTTTTTGGGCTCGGGCACCCATCAAGGCTGAATGATCGCGATCAAAATGGGACGTTCTCATCTAGACATTATTTGGAGTCATCCTTCCAAGTTACAATGAAATCCCTTCATAAATATGACCTCTAGCCTGTGCTAAAGGTTTTCGGGCTTCAGGCCCCTGTAGCCGTCACAGTTGCCCAATCACGTCCAAAAGGGGACTTTCTCATCTAGACATTATATGAAGTCAACCCACCAAGTTACAATGACATTCCTCAATAAATATGACCTGTAGACTGTGCTAAAGGTTTTCGGGTTTTGGGCTCGGGCAGTCGTCACGGTTGTCAGATCATGCCCAAATGGGGAAATTCTCATCTAGACATCATAAGGAGTCATCCTACCAAGTTACAATGAAATCCCTCCACATTAAACATGACATGCAGACTGTGCTAAAAGTTTTTGGGTTTCGGGCTTGGGCAGCCATCATGGTTGATAGATCATGCCCAAAAGGGGACGTTCTCATCTAGGCATAAAACAGAGGCATCCTACCAAGTTACAATGAAATTCCTTCATAAATACGACCTGTAGATTGTGCTAATGGTTTTCGGGTTTTGGGCTTGGGAAGACATACCGGTTGCCCGATCGCAACGAAAAGTGGACGTTCTCATCTAGACATGACCCCAAACCTGCATATGAAATTTCGTTACGATCAGACAAGAACTGCGGGGTGTAGCCCGTGCTAAAGGAAAATGTGAACAGACTCACAGCACAGACTCACAGACTAACAGACTTCCGCACGCGTGATGACAATAGCTTATCTTGACTATGTCAAGCTAAGCTAAAAACTGGAATAAAAAAAAAGAAAAAATAGAAAATATATAGGAACAGCACATTCTTCGCCCCTTTCGAATGAAACTGCATACCCGTGCCATGTTGGATGAAAATCGGAATAAAAAAAAAAATTAAACAAGAGGCCCCAGGGGGCCTGAGGGCGCTCACCTGACATGGTAGCCTAAATATCAACCCAGAGAATTGATTTCCACAAGTTGCATCTGCTCCTCCTAAGAAAAGCTGAAACCAAATATCCAAATATTCTGACCAGTGGATCTAAAAAAAGATTTTTAAAGAATATTCCTCATATTGAACTAAGTCATAATTCGGGCTCCCACAGGGAGCCCATATATGAACCCAGGGACTTGGCTTTAACAAACCTGAATCTCACACCCCTAAGGATTCTGCACACCAAATATCAAAACATTCCGACTGCTGGATCTGAAGAAGAAGATTTTAAAAGAAAATTCCTCATTTTGAACCAAGTTACAATTCGAGCTCCCACAATCAGACCAAATATGGACCTAGGGACATGGCTTGAACAAACTTGAATCTTACCCCCCTAAGGATGCTGCATAAAAAATACCAAAAGCATTCATCTGCTGGATCTGAAGATTTTTAAAGAAAATTCCTCATTTTGAACTAAGTTGTCATTCAGGCTCCCATAGTGAGCCCAAATATGAACCAAGGGACTTGGTTGGCTTGAACAAACTTGAATCTCAGCCCCCTAAGGTTGCTCCATGCCAAATATCAAAACAGTCCAACTGCTGAATCTGAAGAAGAAGATTTTTAAAGAAAAATTCCTCATATCGACTAAGTTATAATTTGGGCTCCCACAGGGAGCCCAAATATGGACCCATGGACTTGGCTTTAACACACTTGAATCCCCCCTCCCCCCCCCCCCCCCCCCCCAAGGATGCTACTCACCACATATCAAACCATTCCGACTGCTGAATCTGAAGAAGAAGATTTTTTAAGAAAATTCCTCATTTCGAACAAAGTTACAATTCAAGCTCCCACAGTGAGCCCAAATATGGACCTAGGGACATGGCTTGAACAAACTTGAATCTCACCCCCCTAAGGATGCTGCATACCAAATATCACAAGATTCTGCCTGCTGGATCTTGAGAAGAAGAGTTTCAAAGAAATTTGCCTGAAATGCACTAAGTTCAAATTTGGGCTCCTATACTGAGCCCAAATAAAAACCCAAGGGGCCGATTTGAACAAACTTGAATCAGATCCACCCCACAATGTTGCATACCAAATATCACAAGATTCTGCCTGCTGGATCTGGAGAAGATTTTTTAAGAAATTTGCCTGAAATGCACAAAGTTTGAATTTGGGCTTCTATAGTGAGCCCAAATATGAATCCAGGTGGCCGATTTGAACAAACTGGAATCAGATCCACCCCATAATGTTGCATACCAAATATCAAAAGATTCTGCCTGCAGGATCTGGAGAAGAAGATTTTTGAAGAAATTTGCCTGAAATGCACTAAGTTCGAATTCAAGCTTCTATAGTGAGCCCAAATATGAATCTAGGGAGCCGATTTGAACAAAATAGAATCAGATCCACCCCACAATGTTGCATACCAAATATCAAAAGATTCTGCCTGCTGGATCTGGAGAAGATTTTTTAAGAAATTTGCCTGAAAAGCACTAAGTTCAAATTTGGGCTCCTATACTGAGCCCAAATATAAACCCAGGGAGCCGATTTGAACAAACTTGAATCAGATCCACCCCACAATGTTGCATACCCAATATCAAAAGATTCTGCCTGCTGGATCTTGAGAAGAAGATTTTCAAAGAAATTTGCCTGAAATGCACTAAGTTCAAATTTGGGCTCCTATACTGAGCCCAAATATAAACCCAAGGGGCCGATTTGAACAAACTTGAATGAGATCCACCCCACAATGTTCCATACCAAATATCAAAAGATTCTGCCTGCTGGATCTGGAGAAGAAGATTTTCAAAGAAATTTGCCTGAAATGCACTAAGTTCAAATTTGGGCTCCTATACTGAGCCCAAATATAAACCCAAGGGGCCGATTTGAACAAACTTGAATGAGATCCACCCCACAATGTTCCATACCAAATATCAAAAGATTCTGCCTGCTGGATCTGGAGAAGAAGATTTTCAAAGAAATTTGCCTGAAATGCAGTAAGTTCAAATTTGGGTGCCTATACTGAGCCCAAATATAAACCCAAGGGGCCGATTTGAACAAACTTGAATCAGATCCACCCCACAATGTTGCATACCAAATATCAAAAGATTCTGCCTGCTGGATCTGGAGAAGAAGATTTTTTAAGAAATTTGCCTGAAATGCACTAAGTTCGAAATCGGGCTCCTATACTGAGCCCAAATATGAACCCAGGGGGCCGATTTGAACAAACTTGAATCAGATCCACCCTACAATGTTGCATACCAAATATCAAAAGATTCTGCCTGCTGGATCTAGAGAAGAAGATTTTTTAATGTTTTTCCCATTGCCTACAGTGTTAAAAAGTGCTGACTTTTTTCAAAGTCCCGAAACTGTACCCTATGATAAAACCGATGGCAATTTTTTTTTACCAATTCTTTCTGTTGGTCCTAAGGAAGCTTCACACCAAATAAAAATTCTCGGTGCCCTGCAGTTTTGGAGATATGGGCGTTTTAATTTTTTTCTATTTTTTGCTCCTGCGGTTCCCATGGGACTACAGTAAAAAAAAAAATCAGTATAAATTAGGTACTTATGGCCCAATAAGCCCTCACATAAAATTTGGTTCAAATCAGCCTCTCGGTTTGGAAAATAGAAATTTTGGGCGGGGCCAAAAATTTAGCCCCTCCCATAACGACGCCAAGTATAGCCCCACAAACTTCTCTTGAACAAATCTGAGTCTACACCTCAAAAGGAAGCTGCACACCAAATATCAAGTCTCTGCTACTGCTGGTTCATGAGAAGAAGATTTTTTAAGATTTCAGCACACTTTTTGGGTGTGGACCTACCCACGGGTGAGGCAACTTGATTTTAACAAAATCAAATTGTGATGTCATAACAAACTATTATCTCAAATATCAATTAAATTGGTTCAGCGGTTTGGGAGGAGAAGACGCAAACACCAAGTTCACGGACGACGACGGACGCCGGATGACGGACGGTGAGTGATCACTATAGCTCTCCTGACTGAAAGTCAGGTGAGCTAATAAAAAAATATAGGGACAGCACATTTTTTGAGACCCCTCAAGGGCAATCTGCGGGTCAAACTACAAACCCGTGCCAAGTTTGGAGATATGGGCGTTTTAATTTTTTTATATTTTTAGCTCCTGCAGTTCCAATGGGGTGATGGGAAAAATGTGTTTGGCATAAATTAGGTACTTATGACCCAATAAGCCCTCATATCAAATTTGGTTCAAATTGGCCTCTCAGTTTGGAAAATAGAAATTTTGGTACAATTCGGGCTCCCACAGGAAGCCCAAATATGAACCCAGGGACTTGGCTTTAACAAACTTATATCTCACCTCCCTAAGGATACTGTATACCAAATATCAAAACATTCTGACTGGTGGATGTGAAGAAAAAGATTTTTGAAGAATATTCCTCATATTGAACTAAGTTATAATTCGGGCTCCCACAGGGAGCCCAAATATGAACCCAGGGATTTGGATTGAACAATCTTGAATCTCACCACCCTAAGGATGCTGCATACCAAATATAAAAATATTCTGACTGCTGAATCTGAAGAAGAAGATTTTTAAAGAAAATTCCTCATATTGAACTAAGTTACAATTTGGGCTCCCACAGTGAGCCCAAATATGAACCCAGGGACTTGGCTTGAACAAACTTGAATCTCACCCTCCTAAGGATGCTGCAAACCAAATATCAAAAGATACTGATTGGTGGATCTGAAGAAGGCGGTTTTTAAATAATATTCCTCATATTGCACTAATTTGAACATTTGGGCTCCCATAGAGAGCCCAAATATGGGCCCAGGGAAATGATTTCAACAAATATGTGAATCAATCTTCCTATGATGTTATAAGTGAAATATGAAAGCCTTTGGACCAGTGGTTTGGGAGAAGAAGATTCTTTAATGTTTTCCCCATTATATTTATTTATTGATGTTTAAGGTCACATATTTATGCACAATGGCTAATCATGACCGTGACAGTTTTACAGGTGGAGGAAGTCGGAGTACCCGGAGAGAACCACCGAGCAACGACGAGCAGCTGCCAGCTCCCCAACATCGTAACTCCGCACTGCAGCACAGACAGGGTTAGATTGGTTGAAGACATGCGTACCATCGACGTGCAGTACGCCTTAGTACACGGCGTCATCGTGCCCCCATGCGGGCAATGGGGATAAAGTGTCTTGCCCAAAGACACAACGCGGTTGCCGCAGGTGGGATTCGAACCGAGGATCTCTCGGCTTGCAGCCTGCACCTCTACCTACTGAGCCACCGCGCTCCCCTCCCCATTACCCAGTGTTAAAAAATGCTGGCTCATCACTTTTTCAAAATCCCGAAAAAGTACCCTATGATAAAACCGATAGCAATTTTTTTTTACCATACCATTCTGTTTGTCCTAAGGAAGCTTCACACCACAAATAATGAAAGTGTCAATGACACTGTAGCTCAACTTGTTAAGACATGTACATGTATAGTATGTGACATAGCAATGACAAACATCTAGGTAATGACCTGATAACAAAGGTACATATAAAGTATTGTAACGGTCTGTACATAAATACTGACCGTAGCCTGTAACAAATGTATAGGTAAAGTATTGTAAAGGTGGGTGGCAGCCAGATGTTAAACTAGAAAAGAAATCTTTGAGTCCCAGGCCAGAGTGGGTCTGACTGAACCCTAAAATATTTGTTCTCATAGCACAGTGATAACAAAGGCACCCCAAAACACACTCGTTCCTGTCCCAAGGTGAAAATAAAGGGACCCAAGAAGTTTCGTGAAGATCAGTTCATAAATACGAGATGTATAGAAGTTGTGACAAAAAACTGATTGGACCCAATTTCGGTACAAAATGGCCACTGGCAGCCATCTTGAATTTTGGACCGCACCCAGAAACACACGTTCTCGTCCCAAGGTGATAACAAAGGTACCCAAGAAGTTTTGTGAAGATCGGTTCATAAATACAGCCTCTAGCCCGAGCAGTATTGACATGTGCACTTACAGTGTATAAGTAGCACTGAATAAATCAAAGTTCATCTAATTTGCATAATTTCTGCACGAGAAAAAACCCTGTATTATAGGTGATGTATACCATGTTACTAAACATTCATACAAAAATTTATTCAAATCAGAACTTTCATACAGAAGTTCTGTACAAAAGACTGATTGCACTAATTTTGGTACAAAATGGCTGCTGATGGCCATCTTGAATTTTGGACCACACCCAAAAACACTCGTTCTCATCCCAAGGTGATAACAAAGGTACCCAAGAAGTTTCGTAAAGAATGGTTCATAAATACGGACTCTAGCCTGAGCCATATAGAAGTTGTGTACAAAAAACTGATTAGACCTAATTTTGGTACAAAATGGCCACTGGCAGCCATCTTGAATTTTAGACCGCACCCAGAAACACTCGTTCTCGTCCCAAGGTGATAACAAAGGTACCCAAGACGTTTCGTGAAGATCGGTTCATAAATACAGACTCTAGCCCAAGCCGTATTGACATGTGTACTTACTGTATGTAAGTAGCACTGAAAAAATCAAAGTTCATCTAATTTGCATAATTTCTGCTCGAGAAAAAAACCTGTGTTATATGTGATGTATCCCATGGTACTAAACATTCATACAAAAAATTATTCAAATCAGCGCTTTCATATGGAAGTTCTGTGCAAAAATCTGATTGCACCTAATTCTGTACAAAATGGCTGCCATCGGCCATCTTGAATTTCGGACCGGACCCCAAAACACTCGTTCTCGTCCCACGGTGATACCAAACATTATGAAAGTTATTACTTAAGTTATGAAAGTTATGAATATTCTCAGACGGACTCACATACGGACGGACAAGGACGCACAGACACACACACGGACGCATGTAATCCAGTATACCCCCATTTTCTTCGAAAGTGGGGGTATAATGAGGATTGTTGGTAGAGGGTGTCCCAGTCATCAACAATGTGAAGTTTCAAAACATTTGGCCTTGTGGTTTCAGGGGAGAAAATTTTTCAAAACCCACCAATCAGAATAAAAGAATTCCTCTGGTGCCATATTTTCCATCCAATGGAACAAAATGAGGATCATTCGTAGACTACCTCCCATAGACCATTCCTGTCAAGTTTGGTTCAAATCGGGTCAGTAGTTTCAGAGAAGAACATGAAAATGTGATTTCCCATAGGGTTCCTACAGTAACTGTAAGCCGCAATTGAGGCCATGTTTGCATACCGATCAACATTAAATGAGGATCGTTGGTAGAGGGTATCCCAGTCATCAATAATGTGAAGTTTCAAAACATTTTGTCTTGTAGTTTCAGAGGAGAAAATTTTTGAAAATCTACCAATCAGAATCAAAGAATGTCTCTGACGGCCATGTTTTTCAACTGACAGAAACAAAATGAGGATCGTTTGTAGAGGACCTCGTGTAGACCATTCATGTTTGGTTCATACCGGTTCAGCGGTTCCAAAGAAGATGATGAAAATGTGCAAAGTTTATGGACGACAGACGACGGACACCAAGTGATGGCAAAAGCACACATGGCCTTTTAGGCCAGTTGAGCTAATAATATATAGATTCTGACTTGTGGATCTGAATAAGATTTTTAAAGGAATTTCCCCATATTGCATTAAGTTAAAACTTAGGTTGCCATAGGGAGCCCAAATATAAACCCAGGGACTTCATTTGAACAAAGGTGAATTCGACGTTTGTCTTAAGATTTTTAAAGAATATTCCTCATATTGCACTAAGTTAAAGTTTAAGTTCCCATAGGGAGCCAAATATGACCCCAGGGACTTAATTTGAACAAACCTGACTCCAACCCACCCAAATGAGGCTCTATACAAATCATCAAAAGATTCTGACTGGTGGATTCAGATCCCCATAGGGTGCCCAATGAAAGTGTCAATGACACTGTAGCTTAACTTGTGTGTTGTGTTTGATGAAAAGAATAATGTTCAATGTTTATAAAAGGATTATGAAATAAGACAAGAATTGTGATAATTGGGAATATGTTCATTTCTGTTCCCTGTATGCTATGTTTATGATAAAAATGAAAGTGTCAATGACACTGTAGCTCAACTTGTCAAGACAAAGACATGTACATGTATAGTATGTGACACAGCAATGACAAACATCTAGGTAATGACCTGATAACAAAGGTACATATAAAGTATTGTAACGGTCTGTACATAAATACTGACCGTTGCCTGTAACAGATGTATAGGTAAAGTATTGTAAAGGTGGGTGACAGTCAGATGCTGAACTAGAAAAAATCTAGTCCCAGAGTGGGTCTGACTGAACCCCAAAATATTTGTTCTCATAGCACAGTGATAACAAAGGCACCCCAAAACACACTCGTTCCTGTCCCAAGGTGAAAACAAAAGTACTCAAGAAGTTTTGTGAAGATCAGTTCATAAATACGAGCTGTATAGAACTTGTGACAAAAAACTGATTGGACCTAATTTCGGTACAAAATGGCCACTGGCAGCCATCTTGAATTTTGGACCGTACCCAGAAACACTCATTCTCATCCCAAGGAGATAACAAAGGTACCCAAGAAGTTTTGTGAAGATCAGTTCATAAATACAGCCTCTACCCTGAGCCGTATTGACATGTGTGCTTACACTGTGTAAGTAGCACTGAATAAACCAAAGTTCATCTAATTTGCATAATTTCTGCACGAAAAAAACCCCCTTACAATATGTGATGTATTCCATGTTACTAAACATTCATACAAAAATTTATTAAAATCAGAACTTTCATACAGAAGTTCTATACAAAAGACTGATTGCACTAATTTTTGTACAAAATGGCTGCTGGTGGCCATCTTGAATTTTGAACCACGCCCAAAAACACTCGCTCTCATCCCACGGTGATAACAAAGGTACCCAAGAAGTTTCGTAAAGATTGGTTCATAAATATGGCCTCTAGTCTGAGCCGTATAGAAGTTGTGTACAAAAAACTGATTAGACCTAATTTCGGTACAAAATGGCCACTAGCAGCCATCTTGAATTTTAGACCGCACACAGAAACACTCGTTCTCGTCCCACGGTGATAACAAAGGTACCCAAGACATTTCGTGAAGATCAGTTCATAAATACAGGCTCTAGTCTGAGCCGTATTGACATGTGTACTTACTGTGTGTAAGTCGCACTGAAATATCAAAGTTCATCTAATTTGCATAATTTCTGCACGAGAAAAAAACTCGTATTATATGTGATGCATCCCATGGTACTAAACATTCACACAAAAAAATTATTCAAATCAGGGCTTTCATATGGAAGTTCTGTGCAAAAATCTGATTGCACCTAATTTTGTACAAAATGGCTGCCATCGGCCATCTTGAATTTCGGACCAGACCCCAAAACACTCGTTCTCGTCCCACGGTGATACCAAAGGTACCCAAGAAGTTTCGTAAAGATCGGTTCATAAATACGGCCTCTAGCCCGAGCCGTATTGGCATTTGCACTTACAGTGCTGAAAGTAACCCCAAAAAACATCAAAATTAGTCTAATTTGCACAATTTACGTACGAGAAAAAAACCCGTATTATATGTGATGTATCCCATGGTACTAAACATTCATACAAAAAATTATTCAAATCAGAGCTTTCATATGGAAGTTCTGTACAAAAGACAGATTTCTGCATCGTCGGTACAAAATGGCAGCTGGCAGCCTTCTTGAATTTCAGACTGCACCCAAAAACACTCGTTCTCGTCCCACGGTCATAACAAAGGTACCCAAGAAGTTTCGTAAAGATCGGTTCATAAATATGGCCTCTAGCCCGAGCCAGAGCAGCTTGGCACTTACAGCTCTGAAAGTAACACTAAATAAATCAAAGTCAGTCTAATTTGCATAATTTACGCACGAGAAAAAAACCCGTATTATATGTGATGTATCCCATGGTACTAAACATTTATACAAAACTTTATTCAAATCAGAACTTTCATACAGAAGTTCTGCACAAAAAACTGATTTTTGCATCATCGGTACAAAATGGCCACTGGCAGCCATCTTGAATTTCGGACCACACCTAAAAACACTCGTTCCCGTCCCAGGGTCATAACAAAGGTACACAAGAAGTTTCGTAAAGATCGGTTCATAAATACGACCTCTAGCCCGAGCCATAGCCAATTGTTGACGTACGGACAGACGGACAGACGGACAGACGGACGGACAGACAGACGGACGACGGGCCATGACAATAGCTCAAATTTGACTTCGTCAAAGTTGAGCTAATAATATGAGGTGTACACTGTACTAAAGATCTGAGGGGTGGGTTAATATGACCTCACAGTTAATATATGTGGCCCTCACAGTTAACATATATCAACAAAATTACAATGAAATTATTCCAAAATGAGTCATCCTATCAAGTTACATTAAAATCCCTTCATAAATATGGCCTGTAGACTGTGCTAAAGGTTTTCGGGCTTCGGGCCCCTGTAGCCGTCAGTTTCCCAATTGCGTCCAAAGGGGACGTTCTCATCTAGACATTATATGAAGTCAACCTACCAAGTTACAATGAAATCCCTGCATAAATATGACCTTAGACTGTGCTAAAGGTTTTCGGGCTTCGGGCTCGGGCAGCCATCATGGTTGAATGATCGCAACCAAAGGGGACAATCTCATCTGGGCATCATCTGGAGTGATCCTGCGAAGTTACAATGAAATCCCTTCATAAATATGACCTGTAGACTGTGTTCAAGGTTTTCGGGCTTCGGGCACCTGTAGCCATCACAGTTGACCAATCATGACCAAAAGGGGATGTCATCATCTAGGCATTATATGGAGTCAACCTAACAATGTTACAATGAAATCCTTCTATAAATATAAACTTTTGCCTATGCTAAAGGTTTTTGGGCTCGGGCACCCATCAAGGCTGAATGATCACGGCCAAAATGGGACGTTCTCATCTTGACCTTATTTGGAGTCAACCTACCAAGTTACAATGAAATCCCTTCATAAATATGACCTGTAGACAGTGCTAAAGGTGTTTGGGCTTCGGGCACCTTTAGCCGTCAAAGTTGCCCAAACATGTCCAAAAGGGGACGTTCTCATCTAGGCATTATATGAAGTCAACCTACCAAGTTACAATGAAATCCCTTCACAAATATGACTTGTAGACTGTGTTTAAGGTTTTCGGGCTTCGGGTTCGGGCAGCCATCATGGTTGAATAATCGCAACCAAAGGGGACAATCTCATCTGGGCATCATCTGGAATGATCCTATGAAGTTACAATGAAATCCCTTCATAAATATGGCCTGTAGACTGTGCTCAAGGTTTTTGGGCTTCGGGCACTTGTAGCCAACACAGCTGACCAATTACGACCAAAAGGGGATGTCATCATCTAGGCATTATATGGAGTCAACCTAATAGGTTACAATGAAATCCTTCCATAAATATGACCTTTTACCCATGCTAAAGGTTTTTGGGCTCGGGCACCCATCAAGGCTGAATGATCGCGATCAAAAGGGGACGTTCTCATCTAGACATTATTTGGAGTCATCCTACCAAGTTACAATGAAATCCCCTCATAAATATGACCTGTAGACTGTGCAAAAGGTTTTCGGGCTTCGGGCACCTTTAGCTGTCACAGTTGCCCAATCATGTCCAAAAGGGGACGTTCTCACCTAGACATTATATGAAGTTAACCTACCAAGTTACAATGAAATCCCTTCATAAATATGACCTGTAGACTGTGCTAAAGGTTTTCGGGCTTCGGGCTCGGGCAGCCATCATGGGTGAATGATCGCACGTTCTCATCTAGACATTATATGAAGTTAACCTACCAAGTTACAATGAAATCCCTTCATAAATATGACCTGTAGCCTGTGCTAAAGGTTTTCGGCCTTCGGGCTTGGGCAGCCATCATGGTTGAATGATCGCAACCATAGGGGACAATCTCATCTGAGCATCATCTGGAGTGATCCTAAGAAGTTACAATGAAATCCCTTCATAAATATGACCTGTAGACTGTGCTTAAGGTTTTCGGGCTTCGGGCACTTGTAGCCATCACAACTGACCAATCACAACCGAAAGGGGATGTCATCATCTAGGCATTATATGGAGTCAACCTAACAGGTTACAATGAAATCCTTCCATAAATATGACCTTTTGCCTATGCTAAAGGTTTTTGGGCTCGGGCACCCATCAAGGCTGCATGATCGCGATCAAAATGGGACGTTCTCATCTAGACATTATTTGGAGTCATCCTGCCAAGTTACAATGAAATCATTTCATAAATATGACCTCTAGACTGTGCTAAAGGTTTTCGGGCTTCAGGCTCCTGTAGCCGTCACAGTTGCCCAATCACGTCCAAAGGGGGACTTTCTCATCTAGACATTGTATGAAGTCAACCCACCAAGTTACAATGAAATTCCTCAATAAATATGACCTCTAGACTGCGCTAAAGGTTTTCGGGTTTTGGGCTCGGGCAGTCGTCACGGTTGGCAGATCATGCCCAAATGGGGAAATTCGCATCTAGACATCATAAGGAGTCATCCTACCAAGATACAATGAAATCCCTCCACACTAAACATGACCTGCAGACTGTGCTAAAAGTTTTTGGGTTTCGGGCTTGGGCAGCCATCACGGTTGATAGATCATGCCCAAAAGGGGACGTTCTCGTCTAGGCACTATACAGAGGCATCCTACCAAGTTACAATGAAATCCCTTCATAAATACGACCTGTAGAATGTGCTAATGGTTTTTGGGTTTTGGGCCCGGGCAGCCATACCGGTTGCCCGATCGCGACCAAAAGGGGACGTTCTCATCTTGACATGACCCCAAACCTGCATATGAAATTTCGTGACGATCAGACAAGAACTGCGGGGTGTAGCCCGTGCTAAAGGAAATGTGAACAGACGTCACAGACTCACAGACTAACAGGCTTCCCCACGCGTGATGGCAATAGCTTATCTTGACTATGTCAAGTTAAGCTAAAAATGAACCCAGGGACTCGGTTTGAACAAACTTAAATCTCAACCCACTCAGGATGCTACATACCAAATATCAAAAAGATTCAAACTGAAGGATCTGAAGAAGATTTTTAAACAATATTCCTCAGGTTACACTAAGTTGAAATTTGGGCTCACTGTGACTCCAGGGACTTAATTTGGACAAATTTCATGCTGAAGCCCCCTAAAGATGCAGTATACTAAATATCAAGAGATTTTGACAGGTAGATCTGAAGAAATGATTTTTAAATAAATTTCTTCATATTGCAAACCATAGGGAGCCCACATAAGAACTCCGGGACTTGCTTCTTACAATCCTCAATCTGCCCCCTCTAAGGATGTTGTATACCAAGTATCAAAAGATTCTGATTGGTAGTTCTGGAGAAAAAGATTTTTTAATTTAAAAAAAAAATTTGTGGGGTGCTTACAGAATTATGCCCCCTTTTGGTGCCCCCTGTGGGCATGGCAACTTTATTTGAACAAACTTGAATTGACATATGATTAGGAAGATACATATCAAATTTGGTTTAATTCGGCCCAGTGGTTTATGAGAAGTCGATAATGTAAAGTTCACAATGGACAGATGGACAACGGATGGACGGATGGAAAAGTGATCACTTAAGCTCCCCCTGACTTTCAATCAGGTTAAAAATACATTTGGTTCACAGGCACTTATTTCTTCAAATAAATGAGTGAGAGAGGAGTTTATTTTTATTTTTTATTTTGTTTGTTAATATTTATGCACCTTTCAAATAAAAGTGTCAATGACACTGTAGCTCAACTTGATAAACTTGAACTTGGTAAGTTATAAATGAAATGGCAAAATTGAAGATCATTGGTACCAATATTATTTGGTGAAATTTCAACATAACAACATTGTGTGTGCACAACGTCAAGAGAATCCTTGAATTTATAAATGTAAACTGTAAGACTGGCTAAAGGAAGAATGTTGATACACAAATGCAGTAAGTTCAGAGGTTATTGTAAATGGAAACTTTTTTCACAGGAATGAATGCTAATCAACAGCTCTTATCTAAAGGTCTAGCCCAATGAGCACACCAAGTTCCAAAAGAAATCCTGATAAATGTGGCCTGTAGGCCATGTCAAAGAGGAATGTTGATGCACAAATGCAGTAAATTCAAAGACTGTTGCTAACAGAAACAGTTTTTGATGGAAATGAAAAGAAAATCGATAGCTCCTATCTTTGTCATCCTGCATAAGCATACAAAGTTTCAAAACAGCCTGATAATGATTGCACCCTCTGAGGCATGCCAAAGGAAGATGTTAATGCACAAATGCACTAAGTTTGAATGTCATTGCTTGTGGTAATGTTTTTTTCTCTTTTTTATGGAAATTCATAAATATACCCTGCAGAGAGTGCAAAAGGGATAAGTTGCTACACAAATGCAGTAAGTTCAAAGGCTGGTGAAAACGACAATAATTTTTTAAAGGAAATGAAAATAAATGCGACCTGAGATGTGAGCCAAAGGAAATTGTGGATGTACGTACATACGTACATATGTATGTACGTACGCCGACGAATGAGAAGTGATGGCAATAGCTCAGCTTGACTTTGTCAAGTTGAGCTAATAAATGTGCCCTGTAGGGTGTGCCAAAGGGAAATATTGAGGTCTGACTAAACTAAGTTCTAAGAACGTTTGCAGCGGCAACATTTTTCGACAGAAATTCAAGAAAATCGGTAGCTCCTATCTAGAGGTCTCCCCAAACAAGCATACCAGATTTCAAAGCAATCTGATCATAAATGTGCCCTGTAGGGTGTGCTAAAGGTAAATATTGAGGTCTGACAAAACTAAGTTCTAAGAACGTTGGCCGTGGCAACATTTTTTGACGGAAATTGAAGAAAATCGATAGCTCCCATCTAGAGGTCACCCCAAACAAGCATGCTAGGTTTCAAAGCAATCTGAGCATAAATGTGCCCTGTAGGGTGAGCCAAAGGGAAATATTGAGGTCTTCTGACTAAACTAAGTTCTAAGAACGTTGGCCACAGCAACATTTTTTGACGGAAATGGAAAAAAATCGATAGCTCCCATCTAGAGGTCACCCCAAAGAAGCATACCAGGTTTCAAAGCAATCCAATCATAAATGTGCCCTGTAGGGTGTGCCCAAGGGAAATATTGAGGTCTGACTAAACTAATTTCTAAGAACGTTGGCCGTGACAAAATTTTTTGACGGAAAATGAAGAAAATTGATAGCTCACATCTAGAGGTCACCCTAAACAAGCATGCCAGGTTTCAAAGCAATCCAATCATAAATGTGCCCTGTAGGGTGTGCCAAAGGGAAATATTGTGGTCTGACTAAACTAAGTTCTAAGAACGTTGGCCGCGGCAACATTTTTTTGACAAAAATTGAAGAAAATCGATAGCTTCCATCTAGAGGTCACCCCAAACAAGCATACCAAGTTTCAAAGTGATCTGATCATAAATGCGACCTGTGAGGTGTGCCAAAGGAAATTGTGGACGTACATACTAACGTATGTATGCCGACGGACGAGAAGTGATGGCAATAGCTCAGCTTGATTTTGTCAAATTGAGCTAAAAATAATTACCGTCAACATAATATTTGACTTATTTTTCCAGAACAGAGCAAACTGGATGTTTACAAAACAGATATAATTAATAGGCTTGGTATTTTAACCTTCTGCACACTGATGTTGAAATATCAGAATTTCAAGCTGCAAGTTTTTCCCATAATGCAAATAGGAATTTAACCAATTCAATCTTGATTGACAGAGCTCTGTCAAAGAATAATGAAGTGGTTAAATGGAGGGTCAAGCGTGCTTTGTTGCAATCACATACAAATAAATATACATCAATCAAAAGAATATAAAGTTTAGAAGTATCACAATTTCATACATGTAGTAATTTTGAAAAGACACAGTAAGCCAATAAAAGTATTCAACAAGGGAGTTCAATATCAGGGAAGGATTGTCCAAGCACCAAAGCCCTTATTTTTTAGCCTAACAGGATGCTTTTAACCCTTCACCTGATGTAACGACCAAAATTGGTCAGTGCTATTCACAAGAATCAACATTCCATTTTCCAAGTTTTTTTCTTTTTTTTTGTCTAAAAAAACGTCGATTTTGACTCCCTCGTTGGAACGAGCTTGTTGAGTTCATTCTAATAAGGGGTCATGAGTCATGTTTTTGGTGCAATAATTGAAATTGAAAAAAAAATTAGTTATTCAAGAATTTTGTTTCCTTTTCGTGTTTAACAAGAATTTTCATGCTTTACGACAGAATCAGTTATTTATTTATTTATTTATTGGTGTTTAAGATAACATATTTCTGCACAATGGCCAGTCATGACCATGACAGTTTTACGGGTGCAGGAAGCCAGAGTTCCCAGAGAGAACCACTGAGCAATGGCAAGCAACTGACAGCTCCCCAACATACTAACTCCACACAAGCATTGGTTGAAGACAAGTGCACCATCAACGTGCAGTACGCCTTAGTACACAATGCCATGGTGCCCCCACATGGGCAATGGGGTGAAGTGTCTTGCCCAAGGACACAACACGGTTGCTGCAGATGGGCTTCGAATCGAGGGCCTCTCAGCTTGCAGCCTGCACCTCTACCTACAGAGCCACTGCGCCCACACAGAATCAGTTTATTCTACAGAACTGATGATTAATTTATTTTGACATTAGATTTAATGAGCCTGGGAACACATGGGACAACCTAAAAGATTTTAAATTCACCCCCTGGTTGGAACATGGATCAAATACAAACCTTGAACCAGTGGCAATATCTCCATTTTGTAAACAACAGACAGCCCAGATTGACTGAGTTGGATGAGGAATAGTCTGAACACACTCTCCACCTCTCCACACCTTGACAGTTCGATCTTCTGCACCAGTTATGAAGTCTTGTCCATTTGGCAGGACAGAAAGACAGTAAACATAGTTAGAATGTCCATAATAGACATGGACACATTCACCAGTAGTTAGCCAGTGACGTATAGTTGCATCATTGGAACAAGACAAAAATTCTCCAACTTGTAACACTGACAAGCCTCTGACACAATCGTCATGACCTGTAATAAATAACAGAGAAAGAAAATTAATGTTTTTAGGGCAATGACCAATCTGATCATCAAGCATGGAAAAAAAAGCAATCTCTCATTTGCAGAATGAGGTCATTAGAGGATGAATTTAATAATTCTATCCCCTACAGTGGGCTAGAATCCCCCCAAATTTAACCTCTGGGTTCTTCCTTCTATTTAGGCCTGATACCTTGATTCAGACTGTGGTTTGTTTGTTTGTTTGTTGGTGGTTAACGTCACATATTTATGCACCATGGCTAATCGTGACACAACATGGAGATGAAGTCAAGTTTAGTCAATCGTTGATCAACATGTTGCCCATTTTAGAGGACTTTCACCCCAAGCATTGGTGACTGGGTCCTATTTTACTAGTAAAGCGGAACTGGTTTACCACAGTAAACAAGTGCTGCTTACTTCCCGGGGTTCCCACGGGGAAGACTGTGGTTCACAGAGGGTAAATTTAGTAATGCTACCCATGCTATTCACCCTCAGGGACTTCATTTTGCAGATAAAAATCTGCTTATTTCCAGGCTAGCTGATCATACCTATGTAGGCTTTTAAATTCCCTCAAATCAGCAATCGTACACACTGTGCCTGAATACTGTAAACTGTGCCCAAATTATGCAGTGTTTAAAAGCATTTTGCCAAAGTTTGCAATGTTTCACCCATAGTTTGGTCAGGTTCTCGGAAGCACACAGTATAGTTCAGGGTTTACCTGTTGAAACAAAGGTATGTTTTCAACAAAAGCATCGCGAAGAGTGGCATATGCTCCCGAGCGGTGATATAAACAGGTTGGTAAGTCTCTCGGAGGCATAACAAAAATCAAAAGGAAGCTTCCTCTCGACACCAACAATGCATCACAAAAAAAAAAAATTTGAATCAGCATTCATAAGTTATTATACAGAAACCAAATTCAAGATGGCCACCATGGCAGCCATATTGAATTGGTTATCTGATCTAAAATCGAAAGGAAACTCCCTCTAGACACCAATAATGCATAACCAAAAACATGAAACTGATTTGAGTCAGTATTTAGTAGTCATTGTCGGAAACCAAATTCAAGATGGCCACCATGGAAGCCATAATGGACTGGCCACTGGCAGCCATCTTGGTTCAGCTGACTGGTACAACATTGAAAGGAAGCTTCCTCTAGACAGCAACAATGCATAATTCAAAAATAAAAATGATTTGATTAAGCCTTTACCAGTTATTGGTTGGAAACCAAATTCAATATGGTCGCCATGGAATTGGCTAGCTCAAACAAAAACTGGTCCAACATTGAAAAGAAGCTTTCTCTAGACACCAACAATGCAGAATTCAAAAATGAAAATGATTCAAGTCAGCATCCATTAGTTAATGGACGGAAATCAAATTCAATATGGCGGGCATGTCGGCCATATTGAATTGGTTGAATTGGCTAGCTGATCCAAAATCAAAAGGCAACTTCCTCTAGACACCAATAATACATAACCGAACAAGTGTATTTAACACTGAAGGTCACTGTGACCTTGACCTTTGGCACATCATGGTAAAAATAAATAGGTTTTTTCCATTCATCATACCTAACTCATATACGAAGTTTGGTAAAGATCCGGCAGGTAGAACTTTAGTTAATTGACAGAATGGAGCGGAAATCTGTTTCAAGTACATTTAATGTTGAAGGTCACAGTGACCTTGTTCTCTGGCACATCAACATCAAAATGAATAGGGTTCTACCCCACACCATACCTAACCTCCATACTGACCTATATCAAGATCAGTCATGCAGAACTTTAGTTATAGAGCGTAAACTAATTTCAAGTGTATTTAACATTGGAGGTCACTGTGACCTTGACCTTTGGTACATCATTGCCAAAATAAATAGGCTTCTTCCACTCATCATACCTAACCCACATATGAAGTTTGGTAAAGATCTGGTTGGTGAAACTTTAGTTAATTGATGGAATGCAAAAAGTTAACGGAAGGACGAAGGATATGGTGATAACATAATGCCCCCTCCTCAAAGAGGCCTGGGGGCATAAAAATCAGCGACTTTGTCAGAGGAAAGCAATCATCGTCGACACTGTCGATGCAGATAGCTTTTCGCAGACACATGTCACCAAAGTGGGAGGTCAAATCATTTTTTACACATTACTGACTGAACTTTAAAACCGAATATCTCCAATTACAAAGTTGAGTCATTTTAATAACACATTAGACCTATATGCTTGCATTACCACATGGTAAAAAAAAACCTCCCAGACCAAAATCATTTGCCACAATTTTTAAGCATGCTTTGTGCACAAAATGTGCCAAGAATTATTTTTCAAGCACTTGCAGTGTGCAATCACCCAGAGTAAAATTAATGAGCAACTATTTATTTACATTTTTGAAGCATGAATTTATCGCGATTCACATGCAATGAGATTTAGGCAAATATTTACATGAATCAATTTGTGCTGAAATTTAGCCCCTGTCGTCATGACAGTCACCCAAAAAGATTATTATTTGCAGACTTTTTAGTGTAGTGCCCTCTTTCAGGTGAACTAGAAATGAATATAACTGGAGTCAAAACTGCAATTGAAACATAAAGCTTCAGTACCTCTGAATGTTTTTTCACACTTTCCTGCTTTCCACAATTTAATTGTTTTATCAGCAGATCCAGTCAGCATAAATCCTTGTTCTGGCATAATAGCTACGGCCCACACAGCTGCCTCGTGTCCTGTAAAACATACAATAGAAGCATGTATTTATGGAGCCAAGATGTATCCATCTGTCCATTGATAATACTGTTAATCCAGGCCTGGCATTCTTTAGGAGTGCAGGAGTGCTGCACGCCTACTACACGCCTAGAAAAAATTGAGGAGGACAATTTTTTTGCACTCCTCGATTTTCTGGAATGTCAGACATGTTTGGGACTGCCTTTAAAATCTGTTATCATTTCGTCCCCTGAGTTCCAATGTGTTCCCTGTACCAGTAGGCACATAGAACACATTGGAACTCAGTGGACAATTTGTCGATGTTGCATTGATTCACAATAATTCATTATTTTGAATAATGAGAAGTTGTGTGTGCAAATGTTTCCACTGTGTAGCTGAATGTAGTACAATTTTTCTGTCACAATAGTAATACACTGAAGCGAATATAACCAAAATAGCATACAAGTATATGTATTGAACATTCCAGGTGCAATTGCACTCCCAAGCAATCTTAGGAAGGCAACTGTTTTGCACTCCTTGATTTTCTAGCCTGCCTGGCCTGTTAATCATATCCCACCAGTCTTTTGATCCTGAAGTGAGGTGTCGCTCTTGCATGTCATCGAACCTGCAATTTTTACTTTTTTGCAAGCAGACAACAGCCTGCCTCAGTTCCAACTAAAGAGTGATTAACTCTTTAACTCTTCCTAATGAATAGGCTATATGAACCGGTAATATACAAATTGCACAGGAGAAAAAAATTGAACAAAATCACATCATGTCACCTCAACCCCCCCCCCCCCCCTCACCACCTCCCCCTGCCCCACCACCCATTGGAATGAGCACCTCAAACTCATTTCAATGAGGGAGTCATATGATATGGATGTGTTGGGAATTTTTTTAAGAAATGGGACAAAAAAATTAAAATTAAAATTTTGGTATTATGTGTTTTCTATAGAGGGTTAAAATCTGTTTGTTGGAAATACGTCAAATGATACAATGTGTGCACGGAAATGTGAATAATACACCATGAATTATAAGGTGTAGCATTCAAAGACTTCAAACTGATCAAACTTCACTTTCTGAGAATTGGCACATAAAAAACATGAGTTCTAAGAAAGTTAAGAATCTGTTTCTCAGGGCTTCCCACATGGTCATTTTGGCAGCCGCATGCTCTCTTTTTATAACCCATGCAAACTTAAAATAAAACAAGAGCAATGCGAAGTGTGGCATATGCCCCTGAAGGTGTATTAATGACATGGTGGCCATATTGAATTGGCTAGCTGGACCAACATCGATAGAAAGCATTGTCTTGTCATCCACAATTAACATCCATCTGCCTGCCTGCCTGCCTGCCTGCCTGCCTGCCTGTCCATCCATCCAGACATAACTTGAACAACAGTTAACAGTTTCAAATTCTTTTTGGTATATGTATCTATAGCAATAATGTCTATATCAAGTTCGATGACCACTGATATCTCTTGCAAATTATGAGAGTTATGGCCCTTTGCTTTAAAATATCCTGTAAATCTTGTTTATGGCATAACTTGAACAAAAGTTAACAGATTTCAATTCTTTTCAGTATATGTCTCTATAGCAACAATGTCTACATCAAGCTCGATGATCAGAATATTAAATTATGGGAGTTACTGCACTGTGTTTAATAAAAAATATTGTGTAATGCTTGTTCATGGCATAACTTTAACATCAAGAGGCCCCAAGGGGCCTGAGTCTCTTACCTGACAAAGTGGTTCAAAGAAGTATTTGGGTCACATTCAGTCAGTCATGGTTCATCAACACTGCAGAGGAATGAAGTCATGAAAGGCAAATTTTATGGAAAAACACTAAGGCAAGAATTTGAACAAACTTGAACCTTCCCCTGCACCCACCCACCCCCCACCCCACCCCCTATAGAAAGCCCAAATATTAAGCCAGAGGCTCAAATTGAACAAACGTGAATTTGATCCCTCTGGTGATTTTATATACCGAATATGAAATAATTCTGACTGGTAGATCTAAAAAGGAAGTTTTTTAAAGAAATGTCCTCACATTGCACTAAGTTAAACTTTGGGTTTTAGACAGCCACAACATTAACCCAGGGACCCGATTTGAAAAAAAAACAAACTATAATCTGACCCACCTAGAGAGGTTGTATTCTGACTGGTGGATCTGAAGAAGATTTTTAAAGAAATTCCCTCATATTGCACCAAGTTAAAATTCAGGCTCCCAAAGGGATCCCAAATATAAACCAAGGGAGTCGATTTAAACAAACTTGAATCTGACCCCCCAAGAAATGTTGTATACCAAATATGAAAGCATTCAGACTGGTGGATCTGAAGAAGAAGATTTTCAAAGAAATTTCCTCGTGTTGTACTAAGTTAAGCCCAAATATTAACCCAGGGACTCGATTTGAACAAACTGGCATCTGACTCCCTAGACATGTTATACACCAAATATCAGAAGATTCTAATTGATGGTTCTGGAGAAGATTTTTTTAATTTTGGAAAACAATTTATGAGTGCTATTAGATTAATACACCTTGTGGTGCCCCCTGTGGTCGTGGCAATTTTATTTGAACAAACTTGAATTGATATATGATGAAAATTATTATTAGTTATTGCCCTTTGTTAAAAATATTGTTTAATGCTTGATTATGGAATAACATTAGTAACCAAATATCAATTTTTGGGGGTATATATCTCTTTGGGAACAATGTCTACCTCAAGTTTGATGACCACCGTTATCAGATGAAAACTGTCAAGAGTTACTGCCCTGCTAACCCCCCCCCCCCCCCCCCCCCCACCCCCAATTAGGTAATTTTTCTGTCTTTGCCCAAAAATGCATTTTGAAGGATTTAGAGTGATTACATGATTCTATAGGTAAAGAAGATTTGACTCCTATGCACCCGCCCCCCACCCCCCCAAAAAATGCATTTTGAAGGATTTAGAATGATTACATACAGAAAAATTTTTGACTCCTATGACAAAATGGGCATATAAAAATTACATGATTTGATAAAATTGATCAATTTGTTCCTTGAGTTACTGCACGTCGATGGTGCACCTGTCAACCAATGCTAACCCTGCTTGTGTGGAAATTATTTGTTGGGGAGCTGACAGTTGCTCGCCGTTGTTTGGTGGTTCTCTCCGGTTACACCGGCTTCCTCCACCCGTAAAACTGTTGTGGACATGATTAGCCATTGTGCAGAAATATGTGACCTCAAATACCAATAAATGTCCCTTGAGTGCAAGAAGGCTTTGCAATGCTTTAGCGTGCACTCAAGGGACGAAATACACCACCACCCATGCTATTTTGTAGATTATGAAACATAAAACATAAAAAAAAAACAAGAATATGAACTTTTGAAGGCAAAGAAATAAATACAAAAATAAAAAATAAAACAAACAAGAGGTCCCACAAGGCCTGAAGCGCTCACCTTGAACCCAACCTGATTTAAACCAAGGCCATGAATGAATCCACATTAAGCAATCAATCTCCATAGGATCCATTGTCAATCTTTGAGCCCCTCAGTAGTGACTAAAATAGTCCAAGTATCATGCCTTTTCTTCAGTTAAAACTAAAACTTTTAGGGAAAAATAGTTTCAATAAGGTCTTTGTGGGGAAAACACTGTGGGAGAGGGTGGGTTTACCAAGTATAACGTATGGCACGGACGTGATTCCATTAAACCAAACCGTTATTAAGAAGTTGGAAAGTACTCAGAATGATGCCGGCAGATGGATAACAGGGTCGAGTAATGCTGCAGCTTTGGAAGCAGTAAGGGGGGAGCTTGGGTGGATGAAAATCAAGGACAGGGTAGATTTGGGAAAACTGTGTTACTTTAACTACTTGAGAAACCTGCCTGACAACCGGTGGTGCAAATTGATGCTCGATACCATTTGGAATTCTAATATAGAAATGGGGTGGTCAAAACATGTGAGGGAACTAATGGACAATTACTCTATAGAGGTCACAAACATAGAAGTAGGAATGAAAGAAGGCAAAAGGTTTGTCAAAGAGAGAGTCATGGAAGACTGCAATCGAAACTGGCGAGCAGGGGTTAGCGTGAAAAGATCACTGCAGGGGTTACAATATAAAGAAAAGCCAGCTTTTGAGAAGTACCTAGATGGCACCTTTGGTGGGTCACTGCTGTTCAAACTGAGATCAAGATCACTGGAGCTTCGGGGAAAAATTGGGAGAGATGGGGAAAAGGGATGCCAAATGTGCCACTCTGGAGTAGTGGAGACCCTGGAACATTTTCTCTTGGAATGCCCACAGTATATACCTCATAGAATAAAATTTACTGGAAGAATAATGCAGAAGTGGGGTGAAGAAACAAAGGATAGATGGCTGAAGGGGGACACGAGGGAGAGGGTAGGAATGCTTATTGAAGAAATTGAAAAAGAGGAAGTGAGGGACACTATTAAGCAGTTTATATCTGAATGCTGGGAGGAGAGGAGGGGAAGAGGGGGTGGGGTGCAGGGGGAATGATGGCCTTCTCTTATGAGGACCGCGACAAATCAGCGGCTGGCCAAAGAGTTATTATTATTATTATTAATGTACAATGTGGAGCTCCCTTATGGAGTCCCTTGATATACAACCTCTGTGGATTAATCGCAGTTACAGACCTCCAGTGGGTACTTATCCCTTTACGTAATGAATCGGCGTATCCGCCCACGTAATTTACAAATTAAGTTGTTAAAAAAATATATATATTTAAAAAAAAAAAAATATTAAAATAATAAATTTTGATATCATCTGCGTTGGGTAAAGGGTTAATAAACATGTCTTATAAAATTAACTTGGAATTATGTTTCTATTTTTAGCAAACATTGAGACCCACAATAGCTAGGGTTAATGTTTTTCATTTGAATCAAATATCTGTTTCCTACTTATGCTACATGTCAAATTTTGTTAAAATCAGACTAAGAGTTTTTGAGTAGTGAACTAGAGATGTTGATACCAAAAATGAAAGGATTCTGACTGGTGGATCTGAAGAAGATTTTTAAAGAAATTTCCTTTTTTGCACTAACTTAAAATTTGGGCTACCATAGGGAGCCCAAATATGATGCCATATGACCCAATTTGAACAAATCTGAATCAGACCCCCCCCCCCCTCCCCTCCACCTCCCCCCCCCCCCCCCCCCCCCCCCCCCGAGATGTTGTATACCAAATATAAAAGCAATCTGACTGAAGAAGATTATTTAAAGATTATTCCCAGGATTGCACTGAGTTAAAATTCGAGCCCAAATCTTAACCCACGCACTTGAGTTGAAGAAACTTGAATCTTATTCCCCCCTAGATATGTTGTATACCAAATATAAAAGGATTATGCCTGGTGAATCTGAAGATGATGATTTTTAAAGAAATTCTCTCATATTGCACCAAGTTAAAATTCGGGCTCCCATAGGGAGCCCAAATATTAACCCTGGCTCTCAATTTCACCAAACTTGAATCTGATTTCCCTAGAGATGTTGTATACTATTATGAAAGGATTCTGATTGGTGGATCTGAAAATGAAGATTTTTAAAGAAATTTCCTCATATTGCACTAAGTTAAAATTTGTGCTCCTGTATTGAGCTCAAAAATAAACCCAGGCACTTAAATTGAACAAACTGGAATCTGATCCCCTAAAGATGTTGTATACCAAATATAAAACCATTCAGATTGGTGTATCTGGAGAAGAAGATTTTTAAAGAAATTTCCTCATATTGCACTAAATTAAAATTTGGGAGCCATAGGAAGCCCAAATATCAATCCAGGGACTGATTTGAACAACCCAAATCTGACCTCCCTAGAGATGTTGTTTACCAAATATGAAAGGATTCTGACTAGTGGATCTGAAGAAGATTTTTAAAGAAATTTCATCATTTTGCACCAAGTTGAAATTCTGGGCTACAATAGAGAGCCCAAATATGAACCCAGAGACCAGATTTGAACAAACTTGAATCTGACCCCCCTAGAGATGTTATATACCAAATATCCAAGCATTCTGACTGGTGGGTCTGAAGAAGATTATTCCCCATATTGTCCTAAGTTGAAACATCGGAATCCTGTATTGAGCCCAAATATGAACCGAGGTGCTTCCGTTTAACAAACTTATATCTGATATCCCTATGGATGTTGTATACCAAATATCAAAAGATTCTGATCATTGCTTTTGGAGAAAATTTGTTTTTGTATTTTTGCAAATATGCTATGCTGACTTAGCATTTTTTCAACACCCTCCACAGAACACCTGGTTACAAACGATGTCAATTTTTTTTTACCATTCAGTATTATGGGTCCAAAGGATGATTCATACCAAATAACAGTTCTCTGTTCTGTGAGGTTTGGGGAATATTGGGGCTTGAAAATATTTCTATTTTTAGCTCCTGGGGTTCCCACAGGGACACAGAAAAATTGTTTTTGGCATGAATCAAGTACTTATGACCCAATAATAACACAAACCAAATTTGGTTCAAATCGGACCATTGGTTCAACAAGAGGGATGTTACATCCCAACGCTCACCTACATTCGCGCTTGATAATGTCGTTCCAATGTAACATGCCTAATATTTAGTTAATATAATATAAATCATTAACTAGACATCAAATGATTAATGTGGTTTATGTGATGGCTTTGGAAAGTCTATATTTCTGCATTTATTATATATCAATTCAATATAGAATCATTGGATATAAAAGCATTTTTTTCTTTTAGAAATGTTTATGATTATGAATATGAATCGTGAGGCCAGATATTAAATCATAAATAAGAATTAGGAAAGGCTTTCATAAATTTATTTTTTACAAAATAAAAACACATCAGATCAAAAAAAAATAAAATAGGAGGTGCAAAATGGCATTATGTAATGAAGAATCACTGAAATTGTAATTGAATACATTCATTGGTTAAAGAGGAGTTGTGGAAAAACATTCGTTCAAAAAAGTGACTATAAGTCCCAACAAAAATACATCACATCAACAACTAAAATAAGCCTTAATGTTACAAGTAACAAGTATGAGAAAGTATTAAATAAAAAAAAAAAAGTTAAAAATTTTTTTTTTAAAGAAAGTAAATATAAGTACCAAAAATCCCCCTCAAATTCCTCAAATATGCATGTAATAGGGCACAACGTTACCGCAATGTAGTTCAGTAACCCATGTGTACAATATTAATTGCCTGGAAAGATACATAGAAACAGAACTCACCTTAACACAAACTTTTAGAACTTAAAATTGAGTAAGTCAGAGAAAAATGTGAACATTGTGACTGAAAAAAGAAAAGAAATCAGTTAAATTTCTGCATACAGTAGGGTTAATACCTAAAGTAGTTATTGAAATGAGAAAATATACAGTAATGAGAGGTGAAGGCACCACAATCTGCACAAAAGCTGACTTTAACGCAAATTTTTACAACACCTAAACGCTAATTCTTACAACTAGTTTTGGCAGAAAATCAGCCTCAAATTCCTCAAATATGCATGTAATGAGGGTTAAATATTACTGCAATGGAGTTCAGTAACCCAAGTGTAGATTATTAATCGCCTGGAAAGACACATAGAAACACATCTCACCTAAACACAAAGTTTACAAAGTTCTACAACTTAAAATTTACTAAGTCCGAGAAAAACATGAAAATTTTGACGGAAAAAAAGAAAATTTCTGTTAAATTTCTGCATACAGTAGGGTTAATACCTACAGTTGTTTTTGAAATATGAAAATCAACAGTAATGAGGAGTTAAAGCAGCACAATCTGCACAAAAGCTGTTTTAACGCAAATTCTTACAACACCTAAACGCAAATTCTTACAACAAGTTTTGGCAGAAAATTTTAGGTGAAATTTTGAAAAAAGTCGAAGTATCAGGGTTAAATACTGTTCTGATAGTCCCCTACAACCTACATATGCAATATCAAAGGCCTGAGCCCACTGATCTTTGAGAAATTAACCTTAACATTAAATCTTTCAATATTGGACACGCCGGACACCGACACTGACGTCCGAGGTCATGACAATAGCTCACCACTTCAATAGAAGTAGGTGAGCTAAAAAACAGAAATTTTTGGAGGGTCGAAAAAAATCTTTTCCCTCCCATTACAAAGGCAAATATTGCTTCACGAACTTCCTTTAAACAAACTTGAATCTACACCTCAAAAGGAAGCTCCATACCAAATATCAAGTCATTGTATCCACTGGTTCATGAGAAAGTTTTTTTTAAATTTTGGAGCATTTTCCCCACCCCCCTCCCTATGGGGCTGGGCACGCCGAGTTGAACAAAAATGCAATGCCCCCTAAGCACAATTACTCACACAAACTTTCACTTGAATTGGCACAATGGTTTTGGAGGAGAATCCCAAAACATGATGGTGACGGGACGACGGATGGCAGACCGACGGACGACGGACAGAGAGCGATTAGATAAGCTCCACTTGACTTTGTCAAGGTGAGCTAAAAACTACCCACCCACATGCAATTTTATAAAAAATGGCCTGAGAAACTGAAAATCTACTCTGTGGGGCCTAATTCGACAAACTTCAAAGGCCAGTAATGCTACTCACAGGCTTTTTGCTCATGCACCCTGTGAAGAATGATCTGAATTGACTGTTCCACTGAAGTGTTGTTTTTCATGTATTATACCGAACTCAAATAAATTTGATTATTGCTGCGAAAAGCTTATTAAAACCTGAGGCTCAAGTGAGCCTAATATGCTCAACTGGCTCAAGCTGTCAAAAGGGATGAGTATATCAGTAAGTGATCAGTTGCAAGAGCAATTTTTTGATTTGCTATGACACAACCAAAGGCAAAAACATTTTTGGCCATTCATTACTGTGGGTCCAAGGAAAGCTTCCTAGCAAGCTCGTTCTGTGAAGTATTAAAAGATAGCTCTGCCCAGGGCAACTACTTTCAGGGGCAGCCATATACAGGGTAACATTTGATCCCCAATCTCCGATTCTGATAACCCTTTACCCAACACGGATAGCAGACAACATCATCATTCTTTGTCTCAAAAACATAGTTTATGGCCCCTCATTGGAACTAGTTTGTTGAGCTTGTTCAATGAAGGCTCATTAGCTTTGTTTATAAGACAAAAATTGAAAACATAATAAAATTTGGCAAATATATTGGTGTTACTTTGACCAGGTAGTCTGTGACCATAACTTTGATGGATACAGACCTTACTGTGATTGATGGCACACTGTCTATTGACAATACACAGTTATAAATTTTCGTTCAAAAGTTAAAAAATTTATAGTAATTTATATATTTTTTATACTTACCAATGACCCAGACTTAGCTGGTGCTAACTCCACAAAAACCAGGGCCAAACACAAATTTTGCCCCCCAATCCCCAAAATTTGCATCCAAAACAAAAAGAAATCATGTCCTAAAGGACCTCCATAGTACGACTCTACTGCGCATGCGCAGTGACGCAGTCGTCCCGAAATTGGCGCCAAATATCATTCTTACTGGCAGTGCCTGGTCAGCGCTATGTACTCAGCGGGGAGGCAAGAGTTCCCAACTCAGGGAGGGCCATCCCCGTCTGGGTCATTGGTAAGTATAAAAAATATATAAATTACTATAAATTTTTTAACATTTTTATACTGTACCAATGACCCAGACTTAGCTGAATAGTAAACAGGCTGGAGGGCCTAGGACATAGAGGAAAATCCAATAAGCTCAATTATAAAATAAAGAGGTAACCCCTTAAGGAGAAAAGGAGTATTAGGCTTTACATGTATCTTTCTTATTTAATATTTAAATTAGAAAGATACACTACCCTTAATAATTGAGCACAATAACATTCATGTTCTCTATTAACATCCAGTATAACCCTTATACTAATTATTTTTAAAGCAAGCCAATAAATAAAGTAGTCCAGAGAATTGAGACTCTTTATAATCATTTAAAAGTGTCCGAGTATTGTATATTAAAGCCCGTTTGACACTTGACATATACAAATGCTTCACACCGAGCTACACTTTAAAAATAAGACATGAATGAAATTAAACATTAATATTACACTTTAAAACCATCCCGGAAGCGACTCAGAAATACTGTCTTGGAGGAGGCATTCCCTTGCTTTTCACTATAAAGCAGGTGACCTAAGGGAACACCCGCCCCCCCCCCCCCTTCCCCTTGCCCTGGGTCAAATAGCCCAGAGCGAAGAGGGCAGTCGGACGGAGTCACTGCCGGAACAGAAAGCCTGCATAACTATAGTTGCAACTGTTTAGTGGACGACATTCTGAGCAACAGATAACGGACCTAAACAATGCAGGTCTCCAGAAATGGACTCAATATTTCTGAGATAAAAATTAGTAAATGTGGATGGCTGAGACCAATAAGCAGCCTTCATTAAATCTGTAATAGCAACACTATTAGCATAAGCCCAGGAAGTAGAAAGAGCTCTTACTTCATGAGCAGAGATCTTAAGCACAGACTGCTGAGAAGAAGATAAATCTTCATACGCAGTACGGATAGTTAACTGAATCCATCTAGCAATAGAATGGACTGAAATGTCCTTTCTATTAGGCATCAAAGACAGAAAGAAACGTTTCCGTCCCTTTCTGATGAACTGAGATCTCTGTTTATAGATACGTAGTGCTCTAACAGGACAGAGTAAAGGCCTACGCCCGTCTGAAGACGGAAGAGCCTTAATAACAATAGGTTCCGGATATTTATTAGGAGCCTGATTCTTAGCTAAAAAAACGACATTAGTAGTGAAGGTGATAGTGTTCCCAACACTACGATAATGAGAATCATCCACCGATAGTGCATGAAGCTCACTGACTCTTCTGGCAGAAGAGAAAGCTAAGAGAAAAGCTGTCTTATAAGATAAGAATTTGAAATCTACTGTCCCAAGAGGTTCAAATGGCTTTTCCTTCAATTTAAGGAGAACCCAAGCTAAATTCCACTTAGGAATTAATCTAAGAGTTCTGGGTCTATTTATCGAAAAGTTTCTAACCAATTTCGATAAAGAGACATTAGATCCAATTTGTAAACTATCATGATGTGCATAGGTATCAGATAACATAGATCTATAACCCTTTATAGTAACAGGTTGCAGTTTGATTTCGTCAAACAAGTATACTAGAAAGTTAGCAATGTCTGGTATAGAGGGATCAAATATATCAACAGAATGATCCCTACACCAACGACGGAAAACCTTCCACTTAGCCGCATAGTTTAGCGAAGAGGAGGTCCTCCTACAGTTAGAAATCGCGTCCACTGCTCGTCCTGTAAAGTGCTTGCCATGCAAGAAGGACCGCACAACGGAAAAACGTGAAGGTTGAGACCTTGCGGGTTGTGATGTAGTTGGCGCGATTTCCCCTGCCAAAGAAGATCCTCTCGTGGAGGGAGCTTCCGCGGTAGGTCCCACAACAGACACCTGAGTAGATTTATCCACGGTCTCTGTGGCGACAGAGATGCTACCAACAAAATCTTGCATTGAGATTGTTTTATCTTTAGCAATACTTGTTGAATTAACGGCGCTGGAGGATACGCATATCCTATCATTCCGTCCCAAGGGATCGATAGAGCGTCTACTGCAAATGCTCTTGGATCCGGACACGGGGACACATACGTTTGCAACTGATTGTTGAGATGTGTCGCAAATAAGTCTATCATTGGCCGTTCCCATTGGTAGCAAATCTGATTGAATACTTGTTTGTTGAGAGTCCACTCCGACGGCAACAAGCGACCCTTTCGTGAAAGGGAGTCTGCTAGCACATTCAGACGACCCAGTATGTGATGGACCGAAAGAAGAACGTGATGTTCCAACGCAAACAGAAGGATTCTTTCCGTTAGATTGAACAACGGAACTGAATGAGTGCCTCCCTGATTCCGTATATATGCCACTACTGTCGTATTGTCGGATAGGATTTGGACATGAGCATCGTGAATAATGTCCATCCAGTGATGTAACGCAAGCCAAATTGACATCATTTCCTTGATGTTTATGTGCTTGCACAGGAATTGCGGATCCCAAAGACCCTGGCATCTCGAATCCGTTGGGATTAATGATGCACCCCAACCTGTTTGACTGGCATCCGTCATAATGGTAAAACTCGGATCCGGCAACTGCAGCGGAACTCCTTGAGTTAACCACTGAATGTTTGCCCAAGTCTGAATCTCTTGTTTCACTTGATCTGACAAGAGAACGTCTACATCGAGCGAATGAATTTTCACACTCCAATTCTGAGTCAGGAAAATTTGAAGAGGCCGTGTGCGTAGCCGTCCCATCGGAATGAGATCCGCGGCGGCTACGCACAGACCTATCAGTCTCATAAATTCTCTCGCCGTGACTTTGTCTGTATTCAGACAATAGCGAGCGTAACAACTGACTAATTTCGCTCTGGTTAACGGCAGACGAACGAGATTGTTGTGCGTCTCGAAGCTCATTCCCAGATGAGTGAATGACTTGGACGGCACCAGATCCGACTTCTCCTCGTTTACTATGAAACCGAGACGTCGGAGCAATAGAAGAAGATTCTGAACATCGTTCCGAAGCGTTAACTCGTTGCCGTACCTCTGAAGAATGTCGTCCAGGTAGGCCGACGTTACCGCAGACGAATGAGCTCGGAAGTAGATCATTACCGAGTTCATTACCCGGGTGAAAGCCCAGGGTGCTAGATTCAATCCGAAGCACATGGCCCGGAACTGATACACCACTCCTAGGACTGCGAAGCGTAGATACTTTCGGAATGTCGGATGTACCATGACGTGAAAGTACGCATCTTTGAGATCTATGCTCGTTGCATAATCGTTCACCCGAATACTCGCTCTGACCGATCGAATCGTCTCCATATAAAACTTCGGAGCGACGATCAGCTTGTTTATCCAGCTCAAATCTATGACTGGACGGAACGAGCCGTCTGGTTTCGGAACCAGAAACAGATGGCTGTAGAATCCCAGCGATTCCTGGTTTTCTACGACCTCTACCGCGTTCTTCATTAAAAGAGACTGCACCTCTGATAGCAGAGCGTCTCTTTTCTGAGGGTTTGACGGAAGATGAGTCCACTTTGGACTTCGAGTTAATGGAGGCTTTCGTTTGAAGGATATCTTTAGACCTTCCGAAGTCACTCCTCTCACCCACGGGTCGTCCGTAATCGACGCCCACTCTTGAGAAAAACTCGACAACCTTCCGCCAACCGGAACGCGATAGAGGTTTAAGCCATCACCTCCTGGATCTGCGAGGCCTGCGGTAGGAGAAACCACGTCTTCCACGACCCGCACCTCGCCTCGTCGACCTCGGGGCGTCCGACCGATTGTCCCGGCCTGAAGGACGTCCCGAACGAGAGTCACTATCCTGACGGTCTCTTGAATAAGAGCTAGAGGACGCACCGGAACCTCTATAGGAACCTCTCTTGGGCGGATAAGACCCAGAAGTGCCCGCCTTATTCGTGTCTGCTGTATCCGACCTTTTAGGAGCGGATCTAAACAACAGAGAATCACTAGCTTTCTTTTTAATATTATCATAAATGGCGGAAAGCTTGCCGTCAAAGAGAAGATCTCCTGAGACCGAAGCGACTCTAACAGAGTTCTTCACCTTAGAATCCACTAGTGTGGATGTAGACAGGGCTGCGTCACGTCTAACCAACTCCAGATTTGCCACTGAAAGGGCGGAGTTACACGTGGAATAAGCTACTGCCCTTGAAAGAAGTCTTAAGGAGGATTGTATATCCTGAAACTCTTCCCCTTGAAGACGCAGTGATAACGCCTTAGTAAGGTGATCTGCGTAAGATAAGGCATCTAAATTGGCTCTGTTAGACGCAATAGCTGTTTCCAACACTGCGGTTGGAATAGAAGCTGACGACGGTAATGATAGCTCTAAGTCTTCCGCCTCGTCGTCCATACGCAGAGGAACTCTCGGTATACCCTGACCTGCCGTGTCGAATTTATTCCTTGCATTAATGAAAGGCAGGTTGAGAGTATTTGCGGACAAGAAGCCTGCTTTCCCCGTCCTGGAAGCAAGTTTAAAAATAGCGTCGTTCAATAATTCAAATGTTCTTGCAACATTATTGGACTGCGACGGAAACTCGGGAGCGATGTCCCTGAACCGCTCGAAAAAATCAGAGTCCAATGACGCTATAATTCTCCTGTCCGGAAGCGCAGCAGTCTGGCCCGACGGAACAACTTGAGGAAGAAAGTGCCGGATGAAGTCCACGGCAGCTTTGTGTTGTTCCGAAAGGGATAGCTCCAATTCATCCGTATCCCTTTCACCATCCGGTCGGACCTCCCGATGTTCCCGGTCGTCCGCCCCCGATGCTTCGGCGGAGCGTACCGACCCAGCGCCGTCGGATAATTCTCGATCCGACACCGTTTCTGTCGGCTGCTGGGATGCTGTGATAAGCTGTGCTATCTGCACTAGAATGTCCGACGTCGAGACCTGCGGAGGAGCGGTCTTTCGCTGCTTCGCCGAGGGCAGCTCCGCATCAGATGGCTCCCGCATACTTTTCCTATGCGAACGTCCGGAGTCCATCGGTCTCGAATCCCTGGCTGCCGGATGGTGTGACCTGGTCGCCGAAGAATCCTTCATCGGCGAAGCTGGCAAAATATCGGAGGTCACGCAGCCAAGGTGCGGTCGTGTGCGCCGACGAGAAGAGGAAGCCTTAACAGTCTCTGCGGACTGCTTATACAACGGAGCATCCCGAGCGACGGACGTATGCTCCGCTAAAGACACATTTTGTACCACAACATCTGGTCCCAGATGTTGTTGTACGAGAGAGGGGCCTCTCTCGCTCGCGGCCCGGCTGGACCTGGACGAGCTAGGAACCGGACTAAAAGGCTTCCTCCGTTCTCGTTCACTATCCGCCGTCACTGGGTGTGCATCTATTATTTTTATAGTGCTCGCATCACCCAAAATTTCCTCTTGGACCGCATCGGACGAACCTGGCTGCCGAACCATTCGGTGAATGGACGCTACACCGGGCGAGCTAGCGGACGACATTTGTCTAATCTCCATGAGCACTTTTGCCGCTAGCTCTGTATTTATTTGTGACGACGGACGCACACTTGAAGAAGATAACATGGAAAAATTACCCTGTTCTGGTTCCTCTGAAATAGAAACTGAGAGAGTAGAGTGACCTTGTGGAGAAAGAGCCGGCATCGCTCTTTCTCCAGAAACAACATATCGTGACACACGTTTCCAATGTTTCTCATCCCAATGTTCACATACAGGACAGGGATTAATGCGAGAACACTGACTACAATTAATGCAATAATCATGAAAGTCAGAGGAAGATTTCTTCCTATTACAATTTGAACAAATTCCCTTCATTGTGAAAGAACAACAATAAGTCCCAGTTACTCGCAAAAACCCCTGACACAAAGATACATAATAACATGATCCATTAATAAATGAAAAAACAATTGCAAAACAAAATAATTTTGAAAAAATATTTTTTCAGAGAAGCCCAAGTTGCTGAAAAGTAACGTTGAGCCCCGATGGATCCGATGGCAAAGTGTGGTCAAAAATTTTAAAATTATATAAAATAATTAATGAGACACTTTCGGATAATATAAATGTATCTTATAATGAGATAAACTACCTCAAAGGCAAACAGCCCCCCTCAAAAAAGGCTGTTGCCAATGAAAACAAACAGTGTAAACACAGAAGAAAACATGACTCCAGGCACTGAAAAAACTGGCCCGGAATCAGTCATCAATTACACTCTATCTGATGCAAAACAGAGACTCCCAGGGGAGAATCTGCAGAACATCAGATGGAAGATGCAGAACACAAACGTTATACACCCATGGGTGAAAACGTAACTATGGGGAAAATAACAGAAAACATTCTGTAACCAAGCAACTCTCCCAGGGAATTTTTAGAAATGAAACTTCTCAAAAATATGCCAAAAGCATGGGAGAATTGCAAGGGGGGACTTTAGAAGGTTAGGGGAGAGGAAACACTGAATAAGCAGTGCAACAATTAGCAAGAATGACAACAAGAGGCGTTTGCCTCGAAAATAGGCAACTTAACATAATTTCAACAAAAAATTTTAAGTACAGCCCTGATTATTTTTTGCCACTTCTTTTTTCCTCTCCTCCTTCTATCCTCCTTAGAATCACATTTTCTCCAAGAATTACGTGTCTGGCATCCTTTAAACTGAGATTTACAAGCACAAAGATCAGTGAGATGTTGACTGATGAAGGGCCAAACAGAGAATGATATTTGGCGCCAATTTCGGGACGACTGCGTCACTGCGCATGCGCAGTAGAGTCGTACTATGGAGGTCCTTTAGGACATGATTTCTTTTTGTTTTGGATGCAAATTTTGGGGATTGGGGGGCAAAATTTGTGTTTGGCCCTGGTTTTTGTGGAGTTAGCACCAGCTAAGTCTGGGTCATTGGTACAGTATAAAAATATACAAAGTGGTAAAATAATTATGTTTCGGACAAACAAAATGTTGACGTTTTCCTGAGTGTGACCTTTATGACTGATGGCACACTGCCTTGTGACAATACATACTGTTATAAAGTTTTGTTAAAAAATATCCAGTGTTTAGTAAAGACATTATGGCTCGGACAAACAAAATGTTGATGCCAGACGACAGACAGACAGACGGCAGACAACTCGATATCAGAAAAGCTCTGCTGACTTTGTCAGGTGGAGCTAAAACAACCGAACCAACAAAAAAAAATAAAATAAAATTAAAAAATTCCGGCATAAATGAAATACTTTTGACCCAGTTATATACTACATGACAAATTTGGTTCACATCTGCCCAAAGGATCTGAAGAAAAAAATTTGGGAGACAAAATTTTGACTTATTGAGTTTCTTGGGAAAAAAGTGAATCTGCATCACCAAAGTAAGTTCCAAACAAGAAATCTAAGCTTTATTGCAAGTGGCTTATAAAAAGAGGATTTTAAAAAGCATTTTAGGCTTATGGAGCATTAACCCCACCCCAAGGTATATAGTAATTTGGGGGGGGGGGGATCAGAAGAGTAAATTCCACTCGCCTGAAGATGGCAGCAGCTTCATTTGAACAAAGGAGAAAAGGTTTACTCCAAAGATGGTCTGTTCCAGAAATGAATGAATTGGGCCTAGTGGTTTTAAAGAATAAGAAAAATTTCAAACTAAAGAAACAGAATTTTACTGCCACCAGTCAATTAAAGTCTGTGTGAAAATGGTTACAGCATCAAAAATTTATGGAGGCTTATTTTTGGGGGGTAAATATTTTTAAAGAAATCAGAAATAGGTTTTCAATAACTGTATTACATGAAATAAAATCTTTTGAACCCACATTGAAGACTTAAGAGGGTTAAATTAAAGATATTCATACAGGAATCAGAGAATTTTTTTTCCAAGAAACCAGAAAAAAACATATATGTGTACAGCATTGAAAAGGTTTGATCAAGGCATCAATAAGATCTTTGAAACCCTCACTGAAGTCTTGAGAGGGGTAAATTAAGGACATTCATACAGGAAAAGGATATATGTTTCGAAGAAACCAGAAAGAAACATATGTGCACAGCACTGAAAGGGTTCAACATGAAATAAAATCTTTGGAAAATACACTGAAGTCATGAGAGGGTTAAATTAAAAGATATTCAAGCAGGAATCAAATCATTTTTTTCCAAGGAACCAGAAAAAACATGTGCACAGCTTTGAAAGGGTTCAACATGAAATAAAATCTTTGGAAAATATATTGAAGTCATGAGAGGGTTAAATTAAAGATATTCATACAGGAATCAGATCAATTTTTTTCCAAGGAACCAGAAAAAACATGTGCACAGCTTTGAAAGGGTTCAACATAAAATAAAATATTTGGAAAACAATTTTAAGTCTTGAGAGGGTTAAATTAAAGATATTCATACATGAATCAGATCAGTTTTTCTTCTGTCACTTATGGAAGTCTAGAGAGGGTTAAAGCATTTCAGAATCATTTTCAATCCTTTTAGCTTACAATAATAAACAACATGTGTTTGGCAGGCAGATGCTGATGGAAGTTGATGAAGGAGATAAAATTGAAAACTAACAATTTCAAAAGGGAAATCTTACTGCAAAAATGCTGACTCATCATTTTTTCAAAACCCTCTACAGGACACCCTGGAGGAAACAGCACCAATTTTTTTAACCAATCCATTCTACTGGTCCTTAGGATACTTCATACCAAAGAACAGTTCTCTGTTCTGTGTAGTTTGGGAAATATGGGCTTTTCAATTTTTTTTGTTTTTAGCCCCTGACAAAAAAATTTTTTCAGGCATCAATCAATTACTTAGGATCCACTTATACAACATGCCAAATTTGGTCAATCAATTACTTAGGATCCACTTATACAACATGCCAAATTTGGTTGATTTTGGCAAAGCCCAAAATGGATATTCCCCACATAGAGTCCAAATACAGACCTTCCAGTTTCCCTTGTATAAACTTTAATCTTCAACACCAAAGGATGTTCCATACCAAATATCAAGGCATTCCCTCTGGTGGTTCGTGAGAAGATTTTTAAGCTTTTGGGGCATTAACCAGAGCCCGAATATGGCAGCTGCTTCATTTGAACAAAATAGAAAGGGTATACTCCATATATGGTCTGTGCAATATATGTTTGAATTTGGCCTAGTTGTCTGTGAAGATTTCAAATTTGCAAAAGTTAATGGACGACGGAGGCCGGATGCCAACTGATGGCAATAGCTCCCACTGACTTGCAGTCATGAGAGCTAAAAATCAAGTAATATTTTTTGAATCCCTACTTACCGTGCACCAGTGGTGTGAAGGTGTGTAGATGTTTAACAATTTCCCCACAAATTGTGTGTGGTGAAGAACCTCTGTAAGTCTGTACAACTGTGAATGTTTCTGTGCAAGTGCATGGAGGGGTGTTATGTGTTTCCCAGAAAAGGGCTTTTAACAAACACAAGAGGCATCTCCGCCTAAACAGCTACGCCAAGGGTCACTGCTTTTAGGGGAAGCTAAATACAAAACAAGAATCCACGTGTTACTGATTGTGACCTTAACCTTCATGATATGACAATGGGTCAAGGTCATGACATAAGGTTAGGTTATGGGTAACAACTGTGTGAAGTGTGAACAAGAACTGTCACACAGATTCAATTATACCGACCAGACAAGGACTGTATAACAAATATCAAAATCTTGTTGTCTGTGACCTTGATGGTATGACCTTGGATCAAAGTCATGACACACTTTTGTGTCATGAGAAACAAGGAGGGGGGGGGGGGGAGGGCATGCCCCAGGCACACCCCCACGGTGCATACCACTAAATAATGACAAGAGAAGAAATGATCCATGATACCATGAAAGCTATTCCCATAAACAATCTTCATTCCAAATTTCAATGAGAGCCGCGAACCCCAAACAAGGTGAACAGACAAAAAATTGGCTATTTTACGAGACAAACAGCAAAATTATTGTCTTTGTTTTACTTCAAGGTAATTGTGAAGGCCTGAAATACCTGTTACTGAAGTCTAGTGATGATCAGACCATTCACATAAGAGATGGAGAACAAAGACATAAAGCCACATGTGGGGAGGTGATTTGCACATATTTTTCTTTGTTTTACTGCAGGGACCTGACTCACTTGGAAGCCTTTCCCATAAACAATCTTCATTCCAAATATAATCCAAACCTTATAAAACAAAGGCATAATGCCACATGTGGGGAGGTGATTTGCATGTATTTTCTTTGTTTTACTGCAGGAACATGACCCATTTGAAAGCCATTCCCTTAAACAATATTCATTCCAAATTTCAGTGAAATCTGATAGCCCCAACCGGAAATATGTGGCAAACAGACAAAAAATTGTCTATTTTATGAGACAAACAGTGATTTTTCAAAGTTAAAAGGGGGGGGGGGGGGGGGGGGGGGGCAGGGTGGGGGGGGGGGGGGTGAGACTAAAAAGTGAAAAGTAAAAAATATTATTATTTAGAGTAAGTCTAAAAAGTGAAAAGTAAAAAATATTATTATTTAGAAACTCATTTGAAAGCCTTTCCCACAAACAATTTTCATTCCAGATTTCATTGAGATCCAAATGACCCAAACCTGAGATACGACGCGAACAGACAAAAAATGGCCTATTTTTGTATATTCAAAGGGCCATAACTCACAGAAAAAATATTTCAACAGCTAATGCTGCTTCAAGGTCTCATGATAATGAACATCTCTATGAAATTTCATCAAAATCTTAGCAGTAATGTTGAAGTTATAATCCAAACCTTATAAAACAAAGACATAATAGCACAGGTGGGGAGGTGATTTCCATCTATTTTCTTTGTTTTACTGCAGGGACATGACTCATTTGAAAACCATTCCCATAAACAATATTCACTCCAAATTTCAGTGAAATCTGATAATCCAAACCTGAAATATGAGGTGAACAGACAAAAAATTGGCTATTTTACGAGACAAACAGCGATTTTTCTAAGTTAAAAGGGGGGATAAGTCTAAAAAGTGAAAAGTAAAAAATATTATTAGAGACTTATTTGAAAGCCTTTCCCATAAACAATTTTCATTCCAGATTTCATTGAGAACCAATGACCCAAACCTGAGATACGACATGAACAGACAAAAAATAGCCTATTTTTGTATATTCAAAGGGCCATAACTCACAGAAAAATTATTTCAACAGCAAAACGGCTAATGCTGCTTCAAGGTCTCATGATAGTGAACATCTGTATGAAATTTCATCGAAACCTGAGAGGTAATGTTGAAGTTATAATGCGAACAGACATCCGAGTTTGGACGGACAGATGTACAGACGGATGCACGGACTCACAGACAGGCACAATTCAGTATACACTTTTTTGAAAAAAAGTGTGGGTATAATAATTGTAACAATTATGAATAAGATCCGTCAATCATACAAAGTTATATGGACCGGACATGAGCTGTATAACAATATCCAAGTTTTGCTGTCCATGACCTTGATGATATGACCTTGGATAAATGTCATGACACACCTTTGGGTCATGAGCAATAATTATACCAAGTATGAACAAGATCTGCCAATTAGATCTAATTATATGGACAAGACAAACAAAATGTTGATGACGCACAGGCAGATGTACAACTTAGCATAAGAAAAGCTCCACTGACATTCTATCAGGTTGAGCTTATGTTCAGTGGTCAAGAAATTATGGCCCGGACAAACAAATGTCAAAGTTTTTCTATGTGACACCTTATCATAGGACCTGTGACTTTGACCTTGAGGGGGCACATACCTTATTATAATTCGTGACACACTGTCTTTAGATATTACATATTGTTATGAAGTTTCATTAAACAATATTCAGTGGTTAAGAGATTATTGCCCGGACAAACAAAATGTTGATGATGGACGGACAGACGGATGGACAACTTGGCATCAGAAAAGCTCTGCTGACACTTTGTCAGGTGGAGCTAACAAGTATTGCTCAGCAAGGTAAATCCCCCATGACCCAGCTAAACTATTTCAAAACCAATGGACATATGGCACCAGTTAAACCGTACAATAGGTAATGAACATATAGAATAACTAGCTGAGTGCTGGAAGTCGAAATTTGGGCTCTACTGAAAAGTGTCAGTACAGCAACCTTGACCTCGGGCATATAATGAACCCAAAATTTATAGGGTTCTTTCTCTCATCATGTTGAAGCCACGTGCCAAAAATGGAATGAGCTTGGCATGTTCCCTTCCATGCAGGGTTATAAGTTATGGTTTTGAAAATTTGAATCTTTTTTTTTTGAGCAGCTCTGGGTAGATTTGTTTGATCACATATGCAGAAAATTTCAATCAGATCACAACTGGGTTATATAATCTGATCAAAAATCCATTCGTTCTCTTCTCAAAAAAAAATTAATTGGGCTGGTTCAGTTACATGCAATAGAAAAATTGGTTTGTTCAGCCGGAATTTTTTTTTTATTTCTGTATCTCATTTTCTCATAACCTTTTTTTTAATTTTTCAAGAATTTATTAATTTTTTTAGCTTTTTACCAAACATAATGGCCAAAACCGTTTAGCGCTATCCACAGAAATGGTCATTCAATTTTCATTATTTTTTTTTTGTCTCAAAATATAGCCTATGCCCCTTCATTGGAACTAGCTCACTGAGCTTGTTACAATAAGGGGTCATAAGCTATTTTTCATGCAAAAACTGGAAAAAATTAGTTATTCAAGAATTTTATTTGCAAGTGTCAACAACTTTTCGAGTTAGGTAAATGGTTATGTCTCATCTGCTATTTGGGTTAGGTGAAAGGTTAAAATGTATGATCTATATTCACAGTATACATGTAGTTGAAGCTAGGTCCATAAGTATTCTCAGATATCATTTTAAATATATACAATGTATTTTGTCACAAACTTATAAAAATGATAAATTTAAAGTAATTTGTATATTTTTTATACTTACCAATGGCCCAGACTTAGCTGGTGCAAACTCGATATAATTCAGGGCTAAACACAAATTTTGAACCCCCCCCCCCCCCCCCCACCCAATCCCCAAAACATACAAAACCAAAAACTAAGTCTTATCTGGGCCTCCATACTTTTGTTAACTGTGCATGCATGGTAACCAGGAAGGTACCAAAATTCGTGCCAAGCATCATTCTTTCTATAGTGCCTGCTAAATGTTATAATCAGCGGGGAGGTACGAGTGCCTACTCATGGGAGGGCCATCCCCGTCTGGGCCATTGGTAAGTATAAAAAATATACAACTTACTTTAAATTTAGGCCATACAAAGTTGATTGTCTGTTTCTCAGGCCATGTTTACCCAAAAAGCATGCGGGCGGGCGGGCGTTTTTTTTTTTTTTTTCTTTTTATTTTCTCCCCGAGAGGTTGTTTGTGGTAATTTGACCCCCACACAAACGCCTGGTGGACCACGCAAAATTTCGCATATATATTGGTTATTCACCATAGGGATGTTGGGTCGTAAATGAAGTGGGGTTTGAATGTTTGTTTTTTCAGTGAAACGTGAAAATTATAACACAGGACGAAAGTCACGAAATGCCTCATGGGTGAAACGTCTCAGGTTGAAACGTCTCTGGGACAAATCAAATGTCGAAGTGCCAACTTTCAGAGATTTATTTTACAAAAAAAAAAAAATCCTTTCACAACCTGCCTAATAAAATCGTGAATCGCAATTTTTCCCCATTATATTCAAAATTATCACAACCCATTTGAACGGGCAGTTCATGCATAAATCATATTTTTTTTAAATCTGAAAATGAAATACAAAACGAATGTTTGCGTGTTTTTATTAACCAATTCGACAGCACATACCTGCCTATATGCAATTTATTTTCAACTATGACTGTTACTTTTATATCAAGCAACGGTTACTATTAGTTATCCAATTATCCTGCATCTCAATTGCATTTATTTAAATTAACTGGGAAACTCGTAATGGTTTCAAATAACAGTACACAAATTCCCAATGATGGCCATTTACAATACAAATGTTACTAAAAATAAATGCCAGAGACTGTGTTCCATTCAACATAGCACCTGACTTTGCAGACTTTCTGAGGGTTGGTGCGAATCAAACGTGGTGCGAATCAACCATTCCCCTTTGTGACTGTTTGTTGCCAGACTGAAAGACACCTTCCTTCTTGCTGTCATTATGACTTACCTTTTACAGAATAAAACACTTTTTGTCGTGAATATTGCTAAAACCCACCCACTTTATTAAGGTATGATGTAGAAAAAGCTTGAAGTGTGTTAATTTAAAATTTGCAAACGCATCGATATCGATTTACCGAAATGAGCACAATATTTCAAATGTTTTTTGAAGATTTTTTGGGTGTCATAAAAAGGTTGCGTGCGCACCAAAAATGACCATGCACGCGGGTCTGAGAAACAGAGGTTCTTTTTTTATGGCCTTATCATATTTTTATACTAATAACCAATGGCCCAGACTTAGCTGAATAGTAAAAAGGCTAGATGGCCTAGGACTTAGAGGAAAATCTAATCTCTCAATTACTTCGAAAAGAATAGCTCCTACAGGAGAATAGGAGAAGACATAGGAATTACATATGTCCTTCTCTTATAAAAAGAAAAGAGAATGACATGACACCAACAATGTAATTGAGAATTACATAATTTCTCCATTTAATGCCAGCATAACCCCTTATGGTAATTCGGTGAAGGAAACCAATTATAAAGCTAGTCCAGAGAAAGAGACGCTTTATACTCATTTAAATGTGTTCGAGGATTGTATAGGAACGCTCGTTTGACACGTGACATATACAAATGCTTCACAGTGAGCTACACTTTAAAAACAGTACATAAATGAGACATAGTTATTACTTCACACCGAATTACACATTAAAATCACCCAGCACCAATGCTGGACTACTGTCTCTAGAGGAGGTATTCCCTTGCTTTTCACTATAAAGCCAGATAACATAAGGGAAAAACCATCCAACCCCCTCGCCTTGTTCTGAAGGACAATTCCTCAAAACGGAGAAGGCAGCGGAACAACGTCAGTGCTCGAGCAGACTGCCTAAAACATCTTCTAGATGTAAGATTAATGGATGACATTCTGAGCAACAGAAAGAGGACCTAAGGATCTAAGGTCACCGGAGATAGACTCTAAATTTCTAAGGTAAAACTTGGTAAATGAAGTGGGCTGTGTCCAGTAGGCAGCCTTCATAAGATCAGTAATGGCTATACTTTTAGAATAAGCCCAAGAAGCAGACAGTGCTCTAACCTCATGCGCTGTAATCTTGTTGACAGAACGGTTGATCCGAAGATAGACAAGCGATAGAATGAACAGATATATCCTTTCTGTTAGGAATCAGGGAAAGAAAGAATCTTTTTCTTCCCTTTCTAATAAAACTCGATCGATGTTTATAAATGCGCATTGCTGTAACTGGACACAGCAAAGGTCTACGGTTATCCGAGGACCTTAAGGATAACAGGCTCCGGCTGCTTATCCAGAGTCTGATTCTTAGCCAAGAATCCCACTTCCGTAGTGAGGGTAACAGAATTACCCACACTACTGTAATGGGAATCATCAACAGATAATGCATGAAGCTCACGCACTCTTCTGGCAGACGCAAAGGCTAAGAGAAAATCTATTTTACAGGTTAAGAATCTGAACTCTACATTGTCTAATGGCTCAAACAGAGCTTCTTGAAACTTCAACAGAACCCAAGCCAAATTCCATTTAGGAATTAATCTGAGGGTTCTAGGTTTATTAATAGAGAAATTTCTAACTAGCTTGGATAAAGAAGAATCTGATCCAATAGCCAAGTTATCATGATGAGCATAAGTGTCTGATAACATAGACTTATAGCCCTTAATTGTACCGGCCTGCAGGTTTAATACGTTAAACAAGTAGACCAGGAAATTGGCAATGAGAGCCCACTCAGATGGTAACAGGCGACCTTTTCGAGAGAGCGAGTCTGCTAGTACGTTCAGACGACCCGGTATATGACAGACTGAGAGATGAGTGTGGTGACTAAGAGCGAATAGGAGAATCTTCTACGTTAATTTGCATAACGAAATCGAATAAGTGCCTCCCTGGTTCCCGAGATAAGCCAGTACCATCGAGTTGTCCAACAGAATCTGAACATGGACGTTCGTTATTTGAACAATCCAATGTTGTAGTGCTGGCCAGATAGACATCATCTCCTTGATTTTTATGTGCTTCTCTAGGAACCGAGGGTCCCAAAGACCCTGACACTTCAAGGCTGCGGGACTTAGGGATGCACCCCGGCCCATCTGACTCACATCCGTCATAATCGTGAAGACCGGATCCGACAGCTGAAGCGGAACTCCCTGAGTTAACCACTGGAGATCCACCCAAATCTGAACCATTTGTTTTAATAGGTCCATTAAAACAATCTGGGTTTTGAGCAAATGCGTCTTCACACTCCAGTTATGAGTAAAGAAAATCTGGAGGGGACACGTGTGCAAATGGCCCATCGGAATAAGATCTGCAGCAACTCCACACAGCCCCATCAGTCACATAAACTCCCTCGCAGTGACTGCTAGAGAGTTTAGACAAAAGCCAGCATAACAACTGACTAATTTTCCTCTGGGTAACGGCAGACGAAACAGATTGTTGTGAGTCTCAAGGCTCATTCCCAAGTGAATGAAGGACTTGGATGGAGCTAGATCTGACTTTTTCTCATTTACTATGAAACAGAGACGTTGGAACAACTGAAGCTGACTATGTACATCGTTCTGAAGAATAATACTGTCGCTGTATCTCTGAAGAATGTCGTCCAAGTAAGCTGATGTTACCACAGCCGAATGAGCTCGGAAGTATTACATTACCGAGTTCATTATTTGAGTGAAAGCCCAAGGAGCCAGGTTCAGACTGAAGCACATCGCTCTGAACTGATGAACCTCTCCTTGCACAGCAAAATGCAGGTACTTTCTGAATGCCGGATGTACCAGGACATGAAAGTATGCGTCCTTTAGATCCATGCTTGCCGCATAGTCATCCACTCAAATGATCCATTTACCGACCGAATGGTTTCCAAATAGAACTTTGGAGCAATAATCAACTTGTTTATCCAGCTCAAGTCTTTTACTGGTCGAAAACGAGCTGTCTGGCTTCAGTACGAGAAGCAGGTGACTGTAAAAACCTGGAGAATTTTGATTCTCAACAACCTCTATTGCTTTTTTTGACAGGAAAGACTGTACCTCTGCAAGGAGAGACTCCCTTTTGGAAGAATTCGCCGGAAGATTTGTCCAACGCAGACTTCTTGCAATTGGGGGCTTTGCTTGGAATGATAGCCATAGGCCGGCCAAGACTACATTTCTCACCCACTGATCTTCCGTAATTTCATTCCAGTTTTTTGCGAAGTTTGATAACCTTCCGCCAACTGGAAAGCAACAGAAATCTAGACCATCATCTGTACGACTTGTGAGGCTTGCGGGAGGAGAAAGTATGTCTTCCCCACGAAGAACCTCGTCCCATCGACCTAAGGGCCTCTGACTTATAGTCTTGATAAGACTTACGCCCCTTTCCCGAGTCGCTATATTGACGACCTCTGGAGTAACCGTAAGAGGGTTTGGAAGACCTGCGCAAGGAGCTCCCTTTCGATGATTGGGAACTGGAACGACCTCGCCTACTCTGGACAGCTGATGCATGTTGTTGAGACGCTGATCTCAGTAGCAGTGTGCTGGAAGCTTTTTTGGTAGCTTGTTCATAGTCTAAGGAAAGCTTGTCGTCAAACAGTGTGTGTCCGGAGACCGGAGCGACTCGGAGAGAGCTTTTCACCGTCATCGATAACTGATGATGACACTGAAAGGGTAGAGTGGTACGTGGCATACATGACTGCCCCGGAAAGAACTCTTAGCGAGGAACTAACATCCTCAAATTCCTTTCCATTTAGACGATGCGCCAGACCCCTGGTGACATGATCTGCGTAGAGCATAGCGTCCAGAATTGCTCTATTAGATGAAATAGAAGATTCCATCACATCCAAGTGTAAATTGAAGGATGCAGGCAAGGATATATCCTAATCCCCAGCCTGCTCATCCAGTCACAGAGGAGCTCTCTGAACATCTTCTCCAATGGTATACTGATTGAAGATGCTGATAAGAAACTGCCTTTTTTATTCGAACTTGCCAGGTTGAATATGGCGTTGTTAATGTGGCCAAAGGCCTCAGACACCTGCCAAGATTGTACCGAGAAGGAAAGAACATCATCTTTCCTTCGCACTACCTCTCTGTCTAGAGACGACAGCGGTTTCTACCTAGCAGATGCAGCTTGCTGATCAGGTGGAATAAGGTCAGGTGTTGATGAATGAAATTCATCGCTACCATATGTTGTTCCAATTTATTTATTTATTTATTGGTGTTTAAGGTCACATATTTCTACACAATGGCTAACCATGACCGTGACAGTTTTACAGGTGGAGGAAGCCGGAGTACCCGGAGAGAACCACCGAGCAACGGCGAGCAACTGTCGGCTCCCCAACATACCAACTCCACACAAGCAGGGTTAGCATTGGTTGAAGACAGGTGCACCATCGACGTGCAGTACGCCTTAGTACACAGCATCACCGTGCCCCCACGTGGGCAATGGGGGTGAAGTGTCTTGCCCAAGGACACAACGTGGTTGCCGCAGGTGGGATTCGAACCGAGGACCTCTCGGCTTGCAGCCTGCATCTCTACCAACTGAGCCACCATGCCCCTGTTGTTCCAAAAGGGAAGGGTAATCCTCCTCCTTTTCCCTTTCACCATCTGACTGATTCAGCCTAGAATTTCGGTAAACAGCATCTGAATGTACAGATGACCGGACTGACCCAGCACTGTCTGACAGCTCACCACAGGAGTCTGCAGAAGGCTGCACTTGCACTTACTGGGAAGCTGCGCAATTTGCGATGGCAAGTCCGTTACAGAAGCTTGAGGAGCAGAAGTCCTGTTTTTTCTTCGCTTGCTGCTCCTGCGTCGGAGATCCGGACATAGATCTCTTCTCCGAACGTCCCAATGAATGAAGCCTCGGATCACTAGCTACCGGATGGTCCGACTTCATGGGCGAAGACTGGGTACGTCTTCAGGGGGATGACTGGATATCCGAAGTCGGGTAGCTAGTGTGCAGTCGTGTTCTGAAACTGGAAGAAGCTGTAACTGTAGCTGCAGTTTAGACAAAGCATCCCGAGTGTGGACGGTAGCTCCGACTCAGGCAAGCTTCTCAAAACAACATTTGGCCCCAAATGTTGCTGGGTTAAAGAAGTCTTTCCCGCTATCAGACCTCGCCAGGCTTCCCGGAGAGAAACTTGAAGGCTTCTTCCCTTTTGTCGTCGTCACTGGGTGAGCTTTAGTTTTTGAGGTGCTCGCTCTACCCAATTCTACACTTCCTTCGACCACAACAGACTTACCCACCGTAGGGTTGGCTGCTTCACTGGTCGAACTGGCTGCTGAAATAAGAGGCCTTATTCCTTGTTTAATATTAAGAAGCACCTTAGCAGCCAGTTCTGTTTGCTCATCAGAGCACGACGACAGTAGCACACTTTGGATGGGTGTTGCAATTCCATCACCATATTCTTGTTCCTCTGAAAAAGAAACTGAAAAACTCGAATTATCCTGTGGTGACAGCCCCCGCATCGGAACTTCACCATCGATGATGTACCATGACACCCATCTCCAAATCTGTCATCCCAAATGCACACAAGTAGGACAAGAATCTGTAGGAGTGCATCGACTACAGGCAATACAACAAGCATGTAAATCCGAGGAAGACTTCCTCGCCTTGCATTTAGAGCAGTAAGCTTTCATAATTAATTACAATCCAAAACAGTCGATAGCACTCCTACAAATTCAACATCAAAAATACATGATAAGGATACATGAAAATAGCAATCAAATTAATTTCGAAACAATTATAAAAAAAAATTTCAAATTTTATTTTTTTGGAGTGCCTAAGTTCCCAAAAGCAACATCATGCACCCAAGGGCATCCCAATAGAGTCTAAGTGTGGACAAACGTCAATTTATTTTGAGCTACACTACCGGAATCATAATGAAAGTATCCTTGCATACTTCTAAAGTATTATAATGCTAATTGTTACATATTAAGAGCATTGTCAAATGTAAACAACGTCAATAGAAAATGAAAGTGTCAATGACACTGTACCTCAACTTGTTTAAGACATGTACATGTAAAGTGTGTGTCACAGCAATGACAAACAATGCTGGGAATCACTGACAGAAGTAACTGTTGTCAACGTAAACAGGCACTGAAAAACATGGCCCGAAATCAGGAACCAATTTAAAACACTATCCGATGTAAAACAGAATCTTCAACAGAAGAAGCTGCAATACATCGGATGGTAGATGCATGACCAAAACGCCTAAACACCCCTAGGGCGAGGACGTAATCATGGGGATAACAGAATAAACATTCTGTAACTATGCTAAAACCCCCAAGAAATTTCAATAAATAATTTCAAAAATTATACCAAAAGCATGGGAGATTAGCAAGGGGGGTATCAAGGAAAGGGAGAGAGGAAACACTTAACAAACAGTGGAGATTTCATAGCAAGAATGAAAACATCAGGCCCATGCCCCGAAATTAGGGAACATGAAATAATTTTACATAAAAGTTAAAAAATTTATAGCAATTTATATATTTTTTATACTTACCAATGACCTAGACTTAGCTGGTGCTAACTTCTTATTTTGCCCCCCAATCCCCAAAATTTGCATCAAAAACCGAAATTTCAATGTCCTATGTGGTCCTCCATACCTTATATCCACTGCGCATGCACAGTGTCAAGGAGGTCTCGAAATTGGCTCCAAAAGTCATTCTTACAACCAGTGCCTGGTAAGCGTTATGTAATCAGCAGGGAGGTATGAGTTCCCAACTCATGAGAGGGCCATCCCCGTCTGGGTCATTGGTAAGTATAAAAAAATATATAAATTACTATAAATTTTTTAACATTTTTATACTGTACCAATGACCCAGACTTAGCTGAATAGAAAAAAGGCTGGAGGGCCTAGGACATAAAGGAAATTCCAATAGACTCAATTACATGAAAACAGAATTATCCCCTCAAGGAGAAGAGGAGAACAGGTTTTACATGTATCTTTCTTGTTTGTATCAAAAAAGAAAGACACAATACCATTCCGTAATTGAGCACAATAATCATCAATGATCTCTATTAACATCCAGTATAATCCCTTATACTAATCTTATTAAAGGAAAGCCAATAATTAAAGATAGTCCAGATAATGAGACTCTTTATATTCATTAAAAAGTGTCCGAGGATTGTATATTAGCGCTCGTATGATCCATGACATATACAAATGTTTCACACCGAGCTATACTTTAAAAATATTATATGAATTAGCTTTACACTTTAAAACCATCCCGGCACCGACTCGGAATTACGGACTCCAGAGGAGGTATTCCCTTGCTTTTCACTATAAAGCAGGTGATATAAGGGAACACCATCCCCCCCCCCCCTTCCCCTTGCCCTGGGTCAAATACCCCAGAGCGAAGAGGGCAGCATGACAGATATGCTGCCGGAACAGATACTTCATGCGCCAAAATCTTAAGCACAGACTGCTGAGTTGAAGATAATTTTTCATAAGCAGTACGGATAGTTAATTGAATCCACCTTGCAATAGAATGGACCGTAATGTCCCTACTATTTGACAGCAGAGACAGAAAGAGACGTTTACGTCCCTTTCTGTTCAACTCAGATCTACGTTTGTAAAAACGTATAGCTCTAACAGGACAGATTAAAGGCCTATGCCCGTCTGAAGACGGAAAAGCCTTAATAACAATAGGTTCCGGATACTTATAGGAGCCTGATTTTAGCCAAAAATCCAACCTTAGTAGTCAAGGTAGTAGTATTACCTACACTACGAAAGTGAGAATCATCAACAGATAGTGCCTAAAGCTCACTAACTCTTCTAGCCGAAGAGAAGGCTAAGAGAAAGCTGTCTTATAACATAAGAATTTGAAGTCCACTGTATCAAGAGGCTCACATGACGCCTCTTTAAGCTTAAGAAGAACCCAAGCTAAATTCCACTTAGGAGTTAATCTAAGGGTTCTAAATCTATTTATCGAGAAGTTTTTTTCCCTAACTTAGATAAAGAGACATTAGGTCCAATCTGTAAACTATCATGATGTGCATAGGTATCAACAGAATGATCCCTACCTCACCGTGAGAAAACCTTCCACTTAGCAGTATAACTTAGCAAAGAGGAGGTCCTCCTACAGTTAGAAATTGCATCCACTGCTCGTCCAGTAAATTGCTTGCCATGCAAGAAGGACCGCACAACGAAAATACGTGAAGGCTGAGACCTTGCGGGTTGTGATGCAGTGTGTGCGATTTCCCCTGCGAAAGAAGATCCTCTCATTTAGGAAGCTTCCGCAGCATGTCCCACAGCAGTCACCTGAGTAGATTTATCCATGGTCTCTGGGATGACAGAGATGCTACCAACAGAATTTGCAGTGAGATTGCTTTATCTTGAGCAATATCTGCAGAATCAATGGCGCTGGAGGATATGCATATCCTATCATTCCATCCCAAGAGATCGAGAGAGCATCTACTACAAATACTCGAGGATCTGGACACGGCGACACATACGTCTGCAACTGATAGTTGAGATGCGTCGCAAATGAGTCTACCATTGGACGATCCCATTGGTAGCAAATCTGATTGAAAACTTGTTGTTGAGAGTCCATTCTGACGACAACATACGACCTATCCGAGAAAGGGTGTCCGCTAGAACGTTCAGACGACCCGGAATATGACAGACCGATAGAAGAACTTGATGCTCTAGGACAAACAGACAGATCCTTTCCATTAAATTGAATAACGGAATGGAATGAGGGCCTCCCTGGTTCCAAATATACGCTACTACTGTCGAATTGTCGGACAGAATTTGAACATGCAAATTCTGAAGAATGTTCATTCATTGATGTAGCGCAAGCCATATTGACATCATTTCTTGATGTTTATGTACTTGTTAGGAACTGCGGATCCTACAGACCCTGGCACCCTGAATCTGTTGGGCTCAGAGTTGCACCCCAACCTGTTTGACTCGCATCCGTCATTATCGTTAAACTCGGATCTGGCAGTTGCAGTGGTACTCCTTGAGTTAACCACTGAATATCTACCCAAGTCTGAATCTCTTGTTTCACTTGATTCGACAAGACGATGTTCGATTCGAGCGAATGAGTCTTCACACTCCAATTCTGAGATAAAATATCTGTGGAGTGGACGAGTGTGTATCCGTTCCATCGGAATAATATTCGCAGCGGGTCTGCACAAACCTGTCAGACTCATGAATTCTCTCGCTGTTACTACATCTGAGTGAAGGCAAAAGCGAGCGTAACAACTGACTAATATCGCTCTGATTAATGGCAGACGAATGAGATTGTTGTGCGTCTCTATGCTCATTCCCACATGGGTGAATGATTAGGACGGCACTAGATGCGACTTCTTTTCATTTACTAAGAAACCAAGACGTCAGAGCAATTGAAGCAGACTCTGAACATCGTTCTGAAGCGTTAACTTGCTGCCGTAACCCTGAAGAATGTCGTCCAAATTCTTCTTTTGGTAAGGTGATCTGCGTGAGATAATGCGTCTAAATTCTATTAGACGATATTGTCGTCTCCAGTATACTGGAGTAAATAGACATGGACGCCGGCAATGACAATTCCAGGTCTTCAGCCTAGTCGTCCAAATGCAGAGGAACTCTCGGCACGCCTTGTCCTGCCATTTCAAAATTATGCCTTGCATTGATGAAAGGCAGCTGAATAGCGCTAGGCGATAAGAAACCTAATTTGCCAGTCTTAGAGGCTAGATTGAATATAGCGTCATTCAAAAGTTCAAATGTCCATGACATTTCTGGACTGGGTCGGAAACTCAGGGACGGCGTCCCTAATCCGGCCGAAAAAGTCTGTGTCCAGTGACGCTTTCAGTTTCTTATCAGGTAACGCAGCATTTTTGTCCAGAGAAACAACTTCTAAAAGGTGATGCCAGATGAAATCTACGGCCACCTTAAGTTGTTCGGAAAGGAAAAATTTCAGCTGTGGTGATTCCCTTTTACCATCTGCCTGAACCACATAATAATTTCGGTCGTCCCTTACTGACTCTGCAGGGGAACAAGCTGACCCAGCTTGCTCAGATAGTTCTTTACTGAAAAAGTTTCTGATAGCTGCTGCGATGAATTGAGCTATCTGCGATAGCAAGTCCATAATGGAGGCCTGTGGAGCCGCGGTCTTACGTAATTAGCCGCTGGAAGCTCCAGGGACGTTAATTCCTGCATTTATATAATATGCGAATGTCCCAACTGGAAAGGCCTTGTGTCCTTGGCTAGCGGATGGCGTGACCTGGTCGACGTGGAACCATCACCTCCTGGTCCTGCGAGGATTGCGGAAGGAGAAAACACATCCTCCACGACCCGCACCTTGCCCAGTCGACCTAAGGGCGTCTGACCCCATATCTCAGGCCAACATTACGACCCCTATGTGAGTCGCTACTCAGACGGTCTCCGTAGTAAGACGTAGAGGCTTTGATTCTCTATAGGAACTTCATTTGGACGTATTCGCCCCCAAAGAACCTGCCTTACTCCTCCCTGCTGAGTCCGACTTTTTTAAAGCGGAATAATGCAGAGAATCCGGAGCTTTCTTAGTAATCTAATATAGATTGTAGAAAGCTTAACGTCGAAGTTTTTTCACCTTACTATCCACTCTTGTGGATGCAGTCAGGGCAGCATCACGTCTGACTAACTCCATATTGCCACTGGAAAGGCGGAGTTATACGTAGAATATGCTATAGCCCTCGAAAGAACTCTTAAGGAAGACTGAAGATCCTGGAATTTTTTTGCTTCGAGACGTAGTGATAACGCTCTGGTAAGGTGATCTGCGAGAGATAATGCATCTAAATTGTCGTCTCCAGTATACTGGAGTAAATGGACATGGACGCCGGCAATGACCGTTCCAGGTCTTCAGCCTAGTCATCCAAACGCAGAGAAACTCTCGGCGTGCCTTGTCCTGCCGTTTCAAATTTATGTCTAGCATTGATGAAAGGCAGCTGTATAGCGCTTAGGCGATAAGAAACCGGATTTGCCAGTCTTAGATGCTAGCTTGAATATAGCGTCATTCAAAAGTTCAAATGTCCATGACATTTCTGGACTGGGTCGGAAACTCAGGGAAGGTGTCCCTAATCCGGCCGAAAAAGTCTGTGTCCAGTGACGCTTAGTTTCTTATCAGGTAATGCAGCAGTTTTGTCCAGAGAAACGACTTCTAAAAGGTGATGCCGGATGAAATCTACGGCACCTTAAGTTGTTCGGAAAGGGAAAATTTCAGCAGTGCTGATTCCCTTTTACCATCCGCCTGGATCACATAATAATCTCGGTCGTCCCTACTGACTCTGCAAGGGAGCGAACCGACCCAGCTTGCTCAGATAGTTCTTTATTGAAAAAGTTTCTGACAGCTGCTGGGATGCTGCGATGAATTGAGCTATCTGCGATAGCAAGTCCATCATGAAGGCCTGTGGAGACGCAGTCTTACGTAGTTAGCCGCTGGAAGCTCCAGAGACGTTCATTCCTGCATTTATATAATATGCGAACGTCCCAACTGGAAAGGCCCCGTGTCCTTGGCTAGCGGATGGCGTGACCTGGTCGACGTGGATTCCCTGGTCGGTGAAGCAGGCTGGATATCTGTGGTCACATAGCCAAGGTGCGGTCGTGTGTGCTGACGTGAGGATGAGGAAGCCAATAGACCAGTCGTGTCGGACTGTCTATGCGACGGATCGTCCCGAACAGGAGGAGTGGACGTATGCTCCGACTAACGAATGAACATAAACAACATCGCGGCCCAGATGTTGTTGTAAGAGAGAGGGGGGGCCTCTCTCGCTCGCGGTCAGGATAGACCTGGACGAGTTAGCTACCGGACTGACAGGCTTCCTCCGTACAATCCTCGGATCGGTCGTCGCTGGGTGTGCATGTTCAATGTTTATAGTGCTCGCATCACCCAAACTGCTTCCCTGGACCGCAACGGATGAACCCGGCTGTCGAACCATTCGATGAATGGTCGCTACACCGGGCGAGCTAGCAGACAACAACGCCGTCGATCTTACTAGGGACCTCTTAGGCAATTGTTGTATTTCATGAGCACTTTTGCCACTAGCTCTTCGTTAGACTGCAACGACGGAGATACACTTGTTGGAGACATCACGGAAACATCACCCTGTTCTTGTTCTTCTGAAAAAGAGACTGATAAACTAGAGTGACCTTGCGGAGAGAGGACTGGCACAGACCCCTCACCGCTAACAATATAACGTGACACACGTCTCCAACTTTGTCATTCCAATTGGCACACACTGAGCAAGAATTAGTGTGAGTACATTGACTACAAGAAACACAATGAACATGAGAATCAGAGGAAGATTTCCTCGCATTACAATTTGAACAATATTCTTTCATCATGAAAAAATATAAACAGTCATATAACTCGCACTAACCCTTGAAACAAAGATACATAATATAATATAATCCATTATAACATTTCGAAAAAATAATTAAAAAAAAAAATAAAATTTGAAAAATTTTCAGAAGAGCCCAAGTTCCTAATGGGAACAATGAGCCCAAATGGATCCCAAAAAAGCCTAAGTGTGGACAAAATATTTTAAAACATTTTTAAAAATTAATGCAACACTTACGGACAATATTAATGTATATGGCTATGAGCAGAACTAATAGAAGACAAGTAATCACTATCAGAAGTAACTGTTGTCAACATAAACAAAAGTGTACAAAAACCGAAAACATGACTCTAGGCATTGTAACCATGGCCCAAAATCAGTCACCAATTTAAACACTATCTGATGTAAAACAGAGGCTTCCAGAGAAGAAACTGCAGTACATCGGATGGTAGATGCAGATCACAACACCTAATCACACAAAGGTGAGGACGTAAACATGAGGAAAAAACAGAATAATCATTCTGTTACCAAGCCAAAACTCCCAAGAAATTTTAGTAAAAAAAATTCCAAAATGATGCCAAAAGCATGGGAGAATAGCAAGGGGGGTATTAAGGAAAGGGAGAGAGAAAACACTGAACAAACAATGGTAAGTTCATAGCCAGAATGACAACATAAGGCGCATGCCCCAAAATTAGGGAACATGAAATAATTTCGTAAAAAAATTATAAGTTACAGCACCTGAACACATTCTGCCACTGTTTCTACCTCTCATCCTTTATTTCATCCTTAGATCCACCATTTCTTTCATAATTATGTGTCTGGCATCATTTAAACTGAGATTTACAAGCACAAATATCAGTGACATGTTTCTGATTTTAGGGCCAAACAAAGAAAGACTTTTGGAGCCAATTTCGAGACCTCCTTGACACTGTGCATGCGCAGTGGATATAACGTATGGTGAACCACATAGGACATTGAAATTTCGGTTTTTGATGCAAATTTTGGGGGTTGGGGGGCAAAATTTGTGTTTGGCCCTATAATTTAAGGAGATAGCACCAGCTAAGTCTGGGTCACTGGTACAGTATAAAAATATTATAAGTTACAGCCCTGAACACATCCTTCTACTGTTTATTCCTCTCATCCTCTTATTTCATCCTTGGATCCACCAATTCCTTCATGATTTTGTGTCTGGCATCATTTTAACTGAGATTATAAGCACAGATATCAGTGAGATGTATTTGATAGAAGGGCCAAACAAAGAATGAGGATTTGGCGCCAATTTCGGTACTTCCTTGACACTGCGCATGCGCAGTGGACAAAAGTGTGGAGGACCATATAGGACATTGAATTTTTTGATTTGGATGCAAATTTTGGGGATTGGGGGGGGGGGGGGCAAAATTTGTGTTTGGCCCTGAATAATTTAGAGTTAGCACCAGCTAAGTCTGGGTCATTGGTACAGTATAAAAATACCCGTATTATATGTGATGTATCCCTTGGTACTAAACATTCACACAAAAAATTATTCAAATCAGTGCTTTCATATGGAAGTTCTGCGCTAAAATCTGATTGCACCTAATTTTGTACAAAATGGCTGCCGGTGGCCATCTTGAATTTCAGACCGGACCCCAAAACACTCGTTCTTGTCCCACGGTGATAACAAAGGTACCCAAGAAGTTCCGTAAAGATCGGTTCATAAATACGGCCTCTAGCCCGAGCCGTATTGGCATTTGCAGTTACAGTGCTGAAAGTAACACTAAATAAATCAAAGTTAGTCCAATTTGCATAATTTACGCACGAGAAAAACCCCGTATTATATGTGATGTGTCCCATGGTACTAAACATTCATACAAAAAATACAAGTAGGTCGACGTTACCGCAGACGAATGAGCTCGGAAATATGCCATTACCGAGTTCATTATTCGAGTGAATGCCCAGAATGCTAGATTGAGTTCAAAGCACATCGCTCGGAACTGATAAACGATCCCTAGGACGGCGAACCGTAGGTACTTTCTGAATGCCGGATTTACCATGACATGAAAGTACGGGTCCTTTAGATCTATTCTTGATGCATAATCATCCACTCGAATGCTCGCCCTTACTGATCGAATGGTCTCCATATAGAACTTTGGAGCCATGATCAGTTTGTTTATCCAGCTCAAATCTATAACTGGACGGAACAAGCCATCTGGTTTCGTTACCAAGAACAGGCGACTGTAAAAACCCAGGAATTTCTGGTTTTCCACGACCTCTATTGCATTCTTCTCCAAAAGAGATTGCACCTCTGATAGAAGGGAACCTCTCTTTTGAAGATTTGAGTCCAGCGCGGACTTCGTGTTAACGGAGGTTTTTCTCGGAAAGATAGCCTTAGGCCTTCCGAGATAACCCCTCTTACCCATTGATTGTCTGTAGTTGTCAACCAACTGGTCAAAAACTTTGTCAGCCTTCCACCCACTGGACCGCAATAGAGGTCCTGACCATCACCTCCTGGACCTGTGAGGCTTACAGGAAGAGAAACTACGTCCTCCCCATGCAATGCCTCGACCTGCCGACCTTGGAACATCTGACCGGTTATCACGGCCAGAACCACATCTCCAACCTGAGTCGCTACTCTGATGGTCTCTAGAGTAAGAGCGTGAGGATTTCTTATATCTTTTAGAGGAGCTTCCCTTGGACGAACTTGAAGTAGAAGCTCCTGCTTTACTCTTTTCTGCCGAGTCAGGTTTTTTAGAAACCGACTTTAGAAGCAGAGTTTCCAAAGCTTTCTTAGTAAAATGATCATAGATTAACAAAAGCTTATCATCAAATAGGTCACTGGAAACCGGAGCGACACTAAGAGAGTTTTTCACCTTAGAATCCACCATAGTGGATGAAGCCAGGGCTGCGTCCCGGTTTACCAACTCTAAATTAGCCACTGATAGGGCAGAGTTGTACGTGGAATAAGCTATAACCCTGGAAAGAACTCTTAAAGAGGTACGTACGTCCTCGAATTCTTTCCCACAGAGATGTTGTGCTAACGCTCTAGTAAGGTGATCTGTGTATGACAGGATGTCTATGTTCGCTCTATTAGAAGAAATCATAGTCTCCATAGTACTAGAGTATTAAACGACGCAGGAAGAGACAAATCCAAGTCCTCAGCCTGATCGTCAAAACACAGAGGAACTCTCGAGTTCCCGGACCTGCCATTGTAAATTTATTTCTACTATTGATAAACAGCAGATCCAGAGCACGTGAAGATAAGAAACTGTATTTCCTCGAGCCTGTGGCTAAATTGAATATAGCATCATTATGCAAGTCAAACGTCCGAGAGGCATTGCTGGACTGTACCAGGTAATCAGGAACATCCTCCTTAACCCAGCCAAAAAAGTCAGAATCCAATGACGTTATCAGTCTCTTATCTTTGGTCGCAGCAATCTGATCCGATGGAACAACGTTTGGAAGGTTTTGACGGATAAACTCTATCGCCACCTTATGTTGTTCCCGAAAGGGAAAAATCCAGATCCGTAATTTCCCTTTCACCATCTGACTGGATCAGATGAGAATCTCGGTCGTCCCTGTCTGACCGTGCAGAGGAACGAACCGACCCAGCTTCATCCGACAGTTCCTGATCAGGAACTGTTGTAGGATATTCCTGAGGTTGCTGCGATAAGCTGCGCAATTTGCGACAGCAAGTCCGTCACAGAGGCCTGTGGAGCTGCAGATTTCTGATGTTTAGCTGCTGGTAGCTCCTGGGAGGGCATGTCCGGCATAATCCTCTTATGCGAGCGTCCCGACTGATGAGGCCTCGTGTCCCTGGCTATTGGATGGAGTGACCATGACATCGAATCCTTCGACGGCAATGCAGGCTGAATCTCTGTGGTCACATAGCCAAGCTGCGGTCGTGTGTGCTGATGTAAAGAAGAAGCCGATAGACTAGCCAACCCCGGTAGTCTATATGACTGAGCGTCGCAAAGAGGAGGTGCGGATGTATGCTCCGACTGACGGACGTTATGAACAACAACTTCCGGCCCCAGATGTTGCTGTAAGAGAGAGAGAGGGATCACTCTCGCTCATGGTCCGGGAGGACCTGGACGAGCTGACCGCCGAACTGACTGGCTTCCTCTGTTCCGTTGTTGCAGGGTGTGCATGATCCAAGATTATAGTGCTCGCAACACCTTTCCTCGACTGCTACGGACATACCTCCTATATTCTGCGTGATAGATCAACCGGTTGAGCTAGCTGGCGACAAGGACGTAAATCCCATATTATGAGATCTAGGCCCTTGTCTATTGAGCACTTTTGCCACTAGCTCTTCATTAATTTGCGACGACAGCTGCACAAGTCTTGACGATATCACGGAAACATCACCATGTCCTTGTTCCTCTGAAAAAGAAACTGAAAAACTAGAGTGACCTTGTGGTGAGAGTACAGGCATCGATCTCTCACCACTAACTACGTACCGTGACACACGTCTCCAGCATTTGTCATCCAAATTGGCACAAACAGAACAAGAGTTAGTGCGAGTACAATGACTACAGCAAACACAATGATCATGGGAATCTGAGGAAGCCTTCCTCGATTAACAATTTGAACAATATTCTTTCATTTTATCAGAAATATTCAAGCCGTAGTACTCGCACTAACCCTCATAATAATACAAAGATACATAATTTTACAATCCATTAAACAAAATTTCGAAAAATAATTCCTAAAAAAAGAAAATTTTCGAAAAATTTTGACATGAGCCCAAGTTCCCAAAGGGAATGATGAGCCCAAATGGATCCAAAAAAAGCCTAAGTGTGGACAAAAATTTTTCTTTAGACTACAAAATTAATGTTACACTTCCGGAGTATAATAATGTATCTAATTACATACCTGACATTACAAAAGACAAGGAATTACTGATAGAAAGTAACCGTTGTCAATGTAAACAAAAATCTATAAAAAATGGAAACAAGACTCCAGGCACCAATACAACACGGCCCAAAGTCCGTAACAGATTCTTAAATACTATCCGATGCAAGGCAGAATCTTCATCAGAAGAAACTGTGATACATCAGATGGTAGATGCAAGACCAAATATGCCTAAACACCCCAAGGGTGAGGACGTAACCATGGGGACATACAGAATAAACATTCTGTTACCAAGTTAAACTCCCAAGAAATTTTCAATAAAAAAAATTCAAAAAAGGTTCAAAAAGCATGGGAGCTTAACTAGGAGGGGTTTCAAGGAAGGAGGGAGAGGAAACATTTAACAAACAGTAGAATATTCATAGCAAGAATGAAAACATCAAGACCATGCCCCAAAATTAGGGAACATGAAATGATTTTTAATAAAAATTATAAGTTACAGCCCTGAACACATCCAACCACTGTTTCTTCCTCTCATCCTCTTAATGCAACCTTGGATCCACCATTTTCACCATTACTTTGTGTCTGGCATCATATAAACTGAGATTTACAAGCACAGAAGCCAGAGAGATGTTCCTGACAGAAGGGCCAAACAAAGAATGAGGCTGGGCGCCTATTTCGGTACTTCCTTGACACTGCGCATGTGCAGTAGGTGAAAGTATGGAGGACCATATAGGACATCAGTTTTGTGTTTTTGGATGCAAATTTTGGGGATTTGGGGGGCAAAAATTTGTGTTTGGCCCTAATATTTTAGAGTTAGCACCAGCTAAGTCTGGGCCATTCGTTACAGTATAAAAATATGCTTGGATCTCTCAAAAGATGTTGGTACCCCTCCTACCTTATCTAGATACCTAGCTATGTGCCTAATGGAAACTGGATGTACTAATGGGAACACATCCCTGAGCTTGCTACAATGACAGTTGTTTGTGATGGAATAGAAGCCTCCAGTATTCTCTTACCTTGTAATGTCATCACACACTTCTCTTTTAGCCATACTTTTGCTGTTTTATCCCAAGAGCCGGATAAAATAGTCCCAAACTTCCCTGAGGCTACTGCACAAACTGGAAGCAAATATTTCAAGTTTAAAAATGAAAAATATTGATGATGCTTAGTGATTGGACAAAAGGGAATCACATTATCAATCAACAAAATTTAATCAAGTAGAGACATGCCAAGGGGATGAAAATTTTTTTGTTCACTTACATAAGCTATGTTTCATAAATTTTCACCACCACTTTTTCAACCACCTACACTCACCTAACGAATAATAGTGACATCACAATTGAATTTAGGAGAAAAATGTTCACCGTCAGTACTGTTCTGACCCGGGAATAAGCTTCCTGGGTAAAAGAGGGCAAAAGTATATGGGTGGGCTTATTTTCGAGAGGTCAAATCTGCAGGAGAATTTAGATGCAAAGTTAACACAAAGTTAGGTGACTCTGTCAATTCCATAACAAAGATGCATTAATTCTTCACCTAACAAATTGGCTGCATGCACCTGCATAATTTAGAAAATGAACAGTTGAAAACAAAAGTGGAAAACAATTTTAGCAAAACCATATCATGTCCCCTCATTGGAACGATCTCATCAAGCTCATTCCAATGAGGAGGTTACATATTATTGTTTTTATGAAATTTTTTGAAACATTTGAAAACGAAATAATTAAAAACAACAAATTTTGTTATCATAAGTGTTGGATGAGGGATTCTTTTTTGTTGTAGTAACTTACATATACCAGCATGGCTGTCATTGATGTTGTCATTACAAGGTCAGGGACTGGGCTTACTTTCAAAGAGAGGACACTGAAACTGAAAAATAAAAAGTTGGTTGGTGAGTTTATTTTTGATTATGGGCTTATACCCAGGACTGTACGATATTATCTGGTGAAAAGACCAGTGAAAATACCATCACCATTATTGATTTCAACAGAAAGGCAAGCAATCACGATTAGTAGGCTAGGGACTTTATCAGACTTTAGACAACATCAAGAATGTATTCTCAAACTGCTCTTGTTATTTATTTGAGAACTCTCCCAGAACCCTGATCTACTTTATGATGATGGACAACATACTATTTTTTTATGTTGGTGATGGAGTGCAGTGATGGAAACTCTCAAGAGTCCTTTCCAGTAGTGTATTACATCACAGCACTTCACTGGCTCAATGGAAAAATTTCTTGTAACACACTACAGTATCCATGTTGCTGAACTCAGCCTTTGCTTTAACACTGGCAGATGGCAGTGCCGTGGCTCAGTGGTTATGGCACTGAACTTCAAACTGAAAGGTTGGCAGTTCGATCCCTGCATGGGTAACTGCATGATGTTCTTAGGCAAGGCACTTCATCCCAATTGCCCACATGGTGGCACGGTGGTGCTGTGTACTCGACCAATGGTGCACTTGTCTTCAACCAATGCTAACCCTGCTTGTGTGGAGTTAGTACATTGGAGAGTGTGGCAGTTGCACGCCACTGCTCGGTGGTTCTCTCCAGGTACTCCAGCTTACTCCACCCATAAAGTGTCCAACACGAAGTGACCCTGACTGTCAAAAGTTTTGTGAAATCCCAATAAATAAATAACACTGGTAGACAGACATATTATTATATATTATTATTATTATATATTTCAGGACAATATTCGTATTATTTTACTCTACTCTAACTTCAGTAATCAGTAAATGGGTTACCCCAAAAAGGGTTGCCTGAAAAAGATGAGGTAATGTTTTTCAGGTTGCCTTAACCATTTATCCAATGCACAGGATAACAAAATATATTATTTTAAATACTATTTTTTCAAATTTTTACAAAAAGTTCAACAAAACCATATCAGGAGGGAGAGGGGGGTTGGGGACGGACCTCATGTGGTGTCAAAGTCACATGACCTAGTTATGTCACGTGGGGTTGTCATTGTAGCCTACATGAGCGGAAGTGTTGTGACATCATTACCATAGTTGTGTTAATATGCATGTGCAGAACATGTTTTTAGGGTGACATGTGTTTCCGTCGCCAATTTTGTTAGCTGGCTTCTAAGGCGACACATGGCCACTATGTAACCCAAAACCCTCTAATATGTTGGGGGAGGGGGGTTTGAAGGTTGTGTTTTATTCAAGGAGAGTACATCTAATTACTACAAAAACCCAACAATTCCAGAATTGTCATTATAACAGTAGCACATGTAAGACACTCTAATAGAATTAGGTGTGTGGGGGGGGGGGGGGGGGGGGGGGGTGCAGGCTGTGCTTGATTCAAGGGGAGAATAATATTTAATCACCTAGATGAACCCAACAACCACTGAAAATCGCCCAAAACAGCCAAAAATCGCCGAAACAACCTTTATTTAACAGGGCTTCTACCAGAATGCTCTTTACAAGAGAAGCACATAGTGCTATAGGCTCCTAAAGGGTGCATTCCCTAAAGGGAGCATCCCACTTATGGAATCTCACTTACAGAATCTTTTTTACAGAATCCCACTAAGAGAATCCTTTTCAGAAGGTTATAGAATCCTTTTTTTCTAAATGAAGATATGAGCTATGATAGATAATACCTTATTACAATTAAATTTATTGGTGTTTAAGGTCAACATTATACAATGAAAATCGGGTGATGAAGGGCTGTGGTTGTTGGAAAGTGGAGCTGAAAGTGGGGGTGTCATAGTGAATGGGTGGGCAATACCCGGTGAGGATATGAGGGACGATAGATAATACTTTACTAAGGGATTTTCTTGTGATCCTCATGGTCTCATATTCTCAAGTACATTGATGACAATATGAAGGATTTGAGGTTAGATCACTGATATCTTCATGGCCTTCATGTACAATGTACATCTACAGGGAAAGCAGATGATAAAGAATAGGATTACAACATCGCTATTGCACTATGTGCCTCAGTTATAAAGAGGATTCTGGGAGAATCTGAGCCACATAAAGTCTGTTTCTGTGATTTAGGGTTGTTTCGGGTGATTTTAGGTAGTTGTTGGGTTGTTTTTGTTAATTATCCATACTCTTGTACAATAGACCACCCCCCACAGTCCTATAGTACTGTGTGCTAATGTTATAAAGAGGATTCTGGGAGAATCTTGAATCAAATAGAGGCTGTTTCAGTGACTATTGCCAGTTTTTGGTAATTTTTGGTAATTGTTGGGTCCAAGTGGGTTACTAAATATACTTCCCTTGAATTGAACACAACCTTCAAACAAATCTCGACCTATCACTGGGTTTTTGTGGCCTATAGCACTAGATGCTACACTTATGAGAATTCTGGAGTTTTGGGGAAACTGTCAGGTTTTCGTGGTAAGTAGATGTATTCCCCCCTTTAATCGAACGCAACCTTTGAGCACATTACCATCCTGAAGGTTTTCAAAATCTACCGGCTGGTCTGTAATCCATGGATAAACATAAAATTTTCTGCCTTGTTTTGTCAGACTTGAGCTCTGCCTTCTACACCAGAGTCCATAAAATTTTAAATGAAAGATTGGAACAAAGAATAGGCCATACAGGCTATGCACATGACATGTCTGCATCATATCTATCAGGCCACACATAAAGCATTGTCATTGCCAGCAAATCATCAGAATAAGTGACACTTTGGTTTGCCATCCCCCAAGGGTCAGTGCTAAGTCCATTATTCTACACTATTTATGGTCTCCCTTTTGATGAAACTATCCAGATCCATGGCCTTGATTTTTATGCTTATTACACTCAGCTGTATATTAGTTTCACTCAAGACACAGAATAATGCATGTGATAAAATTTCCAAATTGTCCCTATCTTTGGGAAACCAAATATGAACCAGGGATTTGATTTGAATAAACTTGAATCTAACCACCAAGGATGCTGTATACCAAATATCAAAAGATTCTGGCTAGTGAGTCTGAAGAAAAAGAATTCTGAATTTTCTGAAGAATATTCCTCATAATCCACCAAGTTAAAATTTGGGTGCCCACTTGGATCTCAAATGTAAACCCAGGGACTATCACGTGATATGAACAAGCTCGAGTTTGACCCCCCCCCCCCCCATCCCACACCAGATCCTTCACCCTTGCCCCTTGCCTTCACCCTTGCCCCCCCCCCCTCCCCCCAAAAAAGATATAGAAAATCAAATATCAAAAGATTCTGATTGGTGGCTCTAAGGAAGATTTTTAAAGGATATTCCTCATATTGCACTAAGTTAAAATGTGGGCTCACACAGAGTCCAAATGTGAACCAAAGAACTTGATTTGAAAAAAATTTGATTCTGATCCCCTCAGAATGCTGATTATCAAATATTAAAAGATTCTGGCTGGTGGATGTGAAGAAGATTTTGAAAAAAAAAATTTTCATAATAATTTCTTTATTTATTTATTGGTGTTTAAGGTCACATATTTCTGCACAATGGCTAATCATGACCACTACAGTTTTACGGGTGGAGCAAGCTGGAATACCCAGATAGAACTATCGAGCAACTGTCAGCTCCCCAACATATTAACTCCACACAAGCAGGGTTAGCATTGATTGAAGACAAGTGTACCATCGACATGCTGTGCACTTTAGTACACAATATTCAAATTGCACTACAATAAGTTAAACTTAAGGGAGTCCAAACATGATACAGTCTTAATTTTGATAAATCTGAATCTGCCGTTCCTAAAGATACTGTATACCAAATATCACAGGATTCCGATTGGTGGATCTGAAGGTTTTTAAAGGATATTCCTCGAATCTGAGCTACCATTGAACCCAAATATGAATCAATGGTCTTGATTTGGACAAACTGCTGTGTACCAACTATCCAAAGATTCTGTTTCGTGGATCTAAAGAAGGTTTTCAAAGAATATTCTTCCTATTGTACTAAGTTTAGGAAGCCCAAATATCAAGCCATGGAAGTGATTTGAACAAACTTGAATCTGACTGACATAAAGATGCTGTATACCAAATATCAAAAGATTCTGCCTGGTGGATCTGAAGAAGATTTTTAAAGAACATTGCACTAAGTTAAAATTATTTAAGCTCAATATGAATTCAGGAACTTGATTTGAACAATCTGGAATCGGTCCCTCCCCCTCCAAGAATATTGTATACCAAATATCATAAGATTCTGATTGGTGGTACATGAACTGGAGATTTTTTAATTTAAAAAAAAATTTTGATAGGATCAGTAATCCAATGTCAAGTTGTGACAGCACAAAAGTGGGTTGAATCATTACCAACTTATTGTCCAGAAACCAATTGTTTACAATATACTATGTGAAGGGTCACTGTGACCTTGACCTTTGACCTAGTGATTCCAAAATAAATGGGGCTCTTTCTTGCACCAATGCCAACCTAGCCATGAAGTTTCATGAACGTGGGTGGAAGCTTTGTCAAATTATCATCTGGAAACCAATTGTTTATGATTTATTATGTTCAAGGCCACTGTGACCTTGACCTTTCACCTAGCAAGTCCAAAATAAATATGGTTCTTCCTCTCACTGGTGCCAACCTACCTATGAGGACTCATGAAAGTGGGTCGACCCATTATCAAGTTATCATCCAAAAACCAATTGTTTTGATTTACTATGTTTAGGGTCACTGTGACCTTGACCTTTGACTTAGTGAGTCCAAAATAAATAGGGTTCTTCCTCTCACGAAGGCCAACCTACATATGAAGTTTCATGAATGTGGGTTGAACCATAGTCGTTATCACCCGGAAACCAATTGTTTATGATTTACTATATTCAAGGTCAATGTGACTTTGACCTTTAACCCAGCAAGTCTAAAATAAATAGGGTTCTTTCTGTCACCGATGCCAACCTACCTCTAAAGTTTCATGAATGTGAGTCAAACCATTATCAAGTGATACTCCGGCAACCAATTGTTTACGCCCGCCCGCCCGCTATTCAGCAAACTATAAGTTGAGTTTCACTTCGTCACAACTCGACTAAAACAAGTTTTTGGGTGGGTGCTAACAGAATTATGCCCATTGTGAAGCTCCCCTGTAAGTATGGCATGTCTGTCTGATTAATTGACTAATGATTAGGAACATGCATATCAAATTTGGTTCAATTCGGTCCAGTAGTTTATGAAAACAATGGAAACAGATCGAAAGTGATCACTAATGCTCCCTTTGAGCTTTGATCAGGTGAGCTAAAAAAACATAATTGTTCATAGGCACAGATCTAATATTCAATGTTATTACCTGCTTTTCTTTATTTAACAGTAATATGGGCAGGAACCCAGACAGAAAAGTTTGACTGATTCATGACATAGACATGATTCTGTTGAAAGTTCTCTGCATTTATATAATCATACTACTGTATTAATAATCGTTTGCAAGTGGCTCAGTGGTTGCAGCATTGGACTTCAAACCAAAAGGGCCACGGTTTGATCGGTAACTGTGTTGTGTCCTTGAGCAAGGCACTTCATCTCGATTGCTCAAGTGGGGGCACAGAGGTGTTGTGTACTAAGGCATACTGCCTGTCGATGGAGCACTTGTGTTCAACCAATGCTCACCCTGCTTGTGTGGAGTTAGTACACTGAGGAGTCTGGCAGTTGCTTGTTGCTACTCGGTGGTTCTCTCTATGTATTCTGGCTTCCACCGCACATAAAACTGTCTTACACGACGTGATCCTGGCTGTTGAAAGTGTCCTTAAATCCCCCCCCCCCCCCAAAAAAAAAAAAAATTCAAAATAAAAAATTGTGTGCAACACTTAAGGCACTCTCCAAAAAATTGTAACAAATCATATCTGTGTTACTAAATATTTGTTTCTGGATGAAAATGAAGCAACTGCTAGGAAAATGTGCATTCTGAAGTGTTGAACGTTATTTAAAGAGTTCAGATTTTGTGTATGTGCTTCATATTACCACTGAAGTGAAATTATTTATTCCGAGCATATGGATTTGCCAGGTTACAATTTAACTCCTTGCTGCTGGCAGATATTCCTGTCGAGGACAGGATGTCTCTTGCCACAGAAATATATATAATTTGGGAACATTTAATCAAATTATCACCATGTAAATTCAATGGATTTTTCTCCAATGATTCCTTGAGTTAAATTTAGAAGAATTTTTCTTCAAATCTAGTCATGGCAGCTTCAAAGCAGCCATGACTATATTTGATGAAAAATATCTTGAAAGTACTCAGCATGTTAAGAGTGAAGGGAGCAAGCACTATCCCATAAACTGTAACAAGACCAAGGCATGTGTACAAATTCTGCTATCAAAACAAATTCAGCACTCAACTAGTTTATATAGCCAAAATACCTGTATGTAGCTTTAGAACAGATCCAATTAAAAAGAAATACAAATAAATTTACCATTTTCAGTGTGGCCAGACAGTTTAAATATTGGTTGCAAAGAGTCTAACACAAAGGCAAGAATTGTGGCATCATTGCTTCCAGTGAGTATTATTCCAGACGGGTGTTTTTCATCTGGTGCTAAATAACATACACATGAGACATAGTTGCTGTGGCCAGTCATCACATGACCTTCCCTGAAGCCAACATCTGATCTAGCAAAGATAAAAAAGAAATCCGTGTCTTAAAAAATATTATTCAGAGGGTGGACTGGAGTGGAGAGATTTATTGACCCATCGTACTCTCCAACTTACTAACCCGAGACCGACAGGGGCTTTTGAAAATAAGAGCCATACATGGTGCCTACTTTTGAAATCTAAAATAGATTTACTTCTTAACTGGTTGAGTAGTAGAAGCCACTATCAGAGCTTTCAAAAATATATGGGTACCAGGTCAAAAGCCAACATTTTCCTGCTCATGTTTCATATTCAGTCAAATGCATAATATTTTATTTATATAAATTTGTTCTATTACAAATTACTGTTAAGTGCCTTTGGGCACTCTCCAATAATTTGTAATAGAATAAAGTTTGAATAACAAATTCAAACCACCAAAAATAATCTAGCCCTCAACTAGTTTACCGATAAAGAACTACATGTAAATTATTGTTGATTGTCAAACTTTGTTCATGTGGTTTGCCTTGTTACTATTTATTGGAGAGTGTCTAAAGGCACTCTCCCATGAACTATATAACAAGGCAATGACATAACTTCACTTCAAAGATAATATTAAGTACATTTACATTTACAGAACATGACACCTTGAAGGTGCAGTGCCTTCACACAAGTATAAAGCCCAAATATGGGCATCAAGCACTCATCAAGTACTTTTTGAGAACGATCTTCTTCTTGTAAGCCTTTGGCTGTGTAGGACATACATTTATGCATTTAATTACTGGTACATTCTTTTTTGCAAAATTAAAGTTGTTTCTCGAATTGATTGAAAAATATTTTTATTACATCACAATAACCATTCATTTTCACAATTGTCACAGTCAAGAAGTCTTGGCTGCCCGAGTGACCAATGAAGGAAATGGGGTCTTACAGTTACATGCCAACTTGAAAGTGTATATTTAAGATTCTATATGTAAAAACCCTCCATTTTGTGAAAGATATTATACAAAACAAAGGAGTTTGATGGCAGGAGACAGACAAATTACATGATCCAACGTGTTGACCGCAGCCTTTCAGTTTCATAGGAAGTGAATCTGGAGAGGCTGGGTGAAGAGACATCCAAGAAGAGAATTCTCTCACAGTCAGTTACCACTTGAACAAAATGGAGGGAGGAGGTGAGCTCTGGCCAAGTGGGCAATATTCAATATACATTGAGAAGTAGAATTTCCTGGGTTCCATTTTATACATTTTATGTTGAAATTTCATTCAAAACATCACTAAAATGTGTATTCGGCATGGTACTGTGTCCACTAATTAACCAACACCAAACAAATTAATCAGCTTATAAATATGTGATGAGATACAGCTGTGCTGAGTACTGTCGATGTTGATATATTGGCGGGTTAGATGAGAGAAAATAGAACATTTGTCCTGTATTTTCATTATTTTATTTGGGGCCTGGTGATGTTCAAAATTAAATCTCTTCATAAAATCTATAAAATGGACCCCAGGAAATTCTACTTCTCAATTTATAGTGAATATTGCCTACTGAAGAAATATTCCAAATTTTGAGAGAAACAAGTAAAAATAGAGGACAAAATCTATTTTTAATTCCTGACTACACCTTTTCCCCATAATGGAAGACTACCGACTACACTTTTGGTTTCGAGGCAACTCACACCCAAAATTGGATGACTCGCACCCATTTTTGTCTGAACAACTTGCACCCAAGTCACTCAGACCTAACTGTGGTAATATACAAGAGATGAAAAGTTAAAAAATTTATAGTAATTTATATATTTTTTATACTTACCAATGACCCAGACATAGCTGGTGCTAACTCTTAAAATATAGGGCCAAACACAAATTTTGCCCCCCAATCCCCAAAATTTGCATCTAAAACTAAAGAAAACATGTCCTGAAAGGCCCTCCACACTTCGCCCCTACTGCGCATGCGCAGTGTCAAGGACGTTCCGAAATTGGCGCCATTTATCATTCTAATAACCAGTGTCTGGTAAGCGCTATGTACTCAGCGGGGAGGCAAGAGTTCCCAACTCCTGGGAGGGCCATCCCCGTCTGGGTCATTGGTAAGTATAAAAAATATATAAATTACTATAAATTTTTTAACATTTTTATACTGTACCAATGACCCAGACATAGCTGAATAGTAAAAAGGCTGGAGGGCCAAGGACATAGAGCAAAATGGAATATGCTCAATAAAATAAAATAGAGTCATCCCCTGTAGGGAAAAGAAGTAATAGGCCTTACATGTATCTTTCTTATTTATGATAAATTAGAAAGATACAACACCTTCCAAAAATTGAGCTTCATACATCCATGTACTCTATTAATATCCAATAATCCTTATACTAATAATTTTTAAAGTAAGCCAATAATAAAGTAAGTCTAGAGAATAGAGACTCTTATACTCCTAAAAGTGTGTGAGAATTGCATAATCATGTCCGTTGACATATGCAATATTCAAAAGCTATACTTTAAAAACTAAGACTTGAATGAATTTTATAAACTTAAACTTCTCACTAAACAACCAACCCAATAACAGCTCAGAATTACTAACTCCGGAGGAGGTATCCCCTTGTTTTCATAGTAAAAAACAGGTGACCCAAGGGAACACCCTCCCCCCCCCCCCCCCTTTTTCTTGCCCTGGGTCAAATAGCCCAGAGCGAAGAGGGCAGCCGAACGGAGACACTGCCGAAACAGACAGCCTACCTAGCTATAGTAGCAACTGTTAAGTGAATGACATTCTGAGCAGTAGATAATAGACCTAACAATAGAGGCCTCCAGAAATGGACTCGATATTTCTGAGATAAAATTCATGAATGGATGGCTGAGCGCAATGAGCAGCCTTCAAAAATCTATAATAGCAACACTATTAATGTAAGCCCAAGAAGTAGAAGAACTCTTACTTCATGAGCCGAAATCTTAAGCACAACTGCTAAGCCAATGAAATACCATAAGCAGTACGCTAGTTAATAGAATCCATTAACAATAAAACGGAGCGTAACGTCCTTCTACTAGACATCAAAGACAGAAGAAGCTTACGCCCTTGTAATAAACAGATATCTGTTTATAAATACATAAACTGTACCCGGAAAGAGTAAAGGCCTATGCCCATACGAAGACGGAAGGACCTTAAAATAATAAGTTCCGGATAATAGGAGCCTAACTCTTATGCAACAATCCAACCTAAATAGTAACGGAAGTATTGATTCCGAAACTATGAAAGTGAAAATCATCCATCGATAGTGCATGAAACTCACTGACTCTACAGTAAAAGAGAAACCAACAGAATTACTGTCTAAAAGGTCAGAATTTGAAAACTACTGTTTCCAGAGGCTCAAATGATTACTTAGCTAAATAAGAACCGAAGTTAAAATCCGTATAGGAATTTAATCTAAAGATTCTAAGTCTATTTATCAAAAAGTTACTAACTGACTTAGATAAAGAGACAAAAGACTCAATTGTAAACTATCGTAGAGTGCATAGGTATGAGGTAACATAAACCTATAACCTAAATAACAACAGGCTGCAGTAGATCTTGTGAAACAAGTATACTAAAAAATAGCAATGAGTAGTATGGAGGGATCAACCATATGAACATAATGATCCCTACACCACGACGGAAGAGCCTCCACTTTAGTCGCATAGAATAGCGAAGAAGAGGATCTCCTATAGTAAGAAATCGCGTCCAAAGCTCGTCCAGTACAGTGCTTACAATGCAAGACGGACCACACAACGGAATACATGAAGGTTGCGACCTTGCGGGTTGTGATAAAGATGACACGATTAATCCAGTGAAAAAAGATCCTCGCATAGAGGAAGATTTCACGTTAAGATCCACAGTAGACAAGAGAGTAAATTACTCATGATCTCTGTGAAGATAGAGATGCTATCAACAGAAATGTATTGTGGTTGTTTATCTTAGCAATACCTGCTAAAACAACAGCGCCGGAGGATACGCGTATCCTATCATTCCGTCCTATAGATCAATAGAGCGTTAACAGTATTAGCTCAGAGATCTGGACAAGCCAACACATACGTCTGCAATTGATTAGCAAGCTGTGTCATAAATAAAACATCATTGGGCGCTCCCATAGATAGCAAATCTGATTGAATACTTGTTTGTTGAGAGTCCATTCTGACAGCAACAAGCGACCCGTAAGAGAACGGGAGTGCGATAAAACAATCAGACGACCCAGAATATGACGGACCAAAACTGAACTTGGTGTACTATAACCAACAGACGGATTCTTTCCATTAAATTGAATAACGGAAACGAAAGAGTGCCTCCCTGGTTCCGGAGATACGCCACTACTGTCGAATTAAAGGACAGGAATTTTGGGCATGCGTTTCTGAATAATGTTCATGCAATGACATAAAGCAAGCCTAAAAAACATTATTCCGCGGAAGTTAAACTGATAGCTAAAAGACTGCGGAACCCAAAGACCCTGGCACTTCGAATCCGTAGGGATCAGTATATATCCCAATCTGTTTGACTGGCAACCGTCATAACAGCCACACTCGGGTCCGGCAACTGCGGCGGCACTCTCTGAGTCAACCACCAAATGTTTGCCCCAGTCTGAATCTCTTGTAACACTAGATAGACAAGAGAATGTATAAATCAAGCAATTCATGGATTGCCGGAAAGTTGCCGTCGAAGAGAAGCTCCTCCGAGAACGAAGCGACTCTGAGAGAGTTCTTAACCTACTATCCACGCGTGGATGTAGCTAGGGCTGCATCACGTCTAACCAACTCCAATCAGCCACTGAAGGGCGGAGTTATACGTGAACAAACTACTGCCCTCAAAAGAAATTACATTGAGAATAATATCCCGTAAATCTTTTCTTGAAGACGTAATGATAACGCCTCAGTAAGGCGGATTACGTATAATAAAGCGTCTAAGTTAAGTCTACTATACATCATGTCGTTCCCAACATTGAAATTGGAAAAGACATAAACGGCGAAAAAGAATATATGCAGTCTTTAATCACACCGTCTAGACGCATATGAACTCTCGGTATGCCCTGCTCTGCCAAAATAAACTATATGTAAAAAAGATAAAATGGCAGAAATGAGCCACGCGGACAAGAAACTAAACTATCATGCTTAGTAGCAGGCTTGTATATATATATAAATATATAGCGTCGAAAAATAAAACACATGTTGTAATGACAATATTGGACTGCGTCGGTAAGTCAGGGACAAAGTCCCTGTACCGATCGAAAAATCCGAGTCCAATGACGCTATAAGTCTCTTATCCAAGATCGCAGCAATGAAGTCCGAAAAATAATCACTGGAAGAAATGCCAGAAGATATGAAAGGCATCTTCCGATACTACTAAAGGGAAAACTCGAAATCTTTCGAATCCCTTTCGCCATCCTGTCGGACCCTATAAAGCGTTCGGTCGTCCGTAGCTTGATGCAACCGCGGACCGCACCGACCCAGCGCCGTCGGATAATTCCTGATTCGACCGAGAAACTGTCAATTGCTGGGATGCTGCAAAACAACTGTGCTAACTCGAATAGCACGTCCGTCACTGAGGCCTGAGGAGCAGCGGTCTTACGATGCATTGCCGCAGGAAGCTCCGAGATCGTTACCCCGTGCATACTTCCAATATGCGAGCGAACGGAGTGTATAGGCCTCGTGTCCCTTGGCTACCGGATGGCGCGACCTATTCGCTGTGGAATCACTGAATGCCGAAACTGATCGGATACTCGAGGTCACGTAGCCAATGTGCGGTCGTGTGCCCTGCTGTGAGGATGAGGAAGCATTAAAGACAGTCTGTCGGACTGTCAATATAACGGAGCGTCCCGAGCAACGGACATATGCTCCGAATGTAAAATATCTGAACCACAACATGCGGTCCCCTATGTTGTTGGCTTCCTCCGATCTGTCCTCAATCTGCCGTCACTGGGTGAGTACTAAAGTAATTAAAGTGCTCGCATCACCCAAATCTCCTTCCTAGACCGCAACGGACGAACCCGGCAGCCGAACCATTCGATGAATGTACGCTACACCGGGTGAGCTAACGAATGTCACTCCGTAAGCGATAGACATATTCCATGAGCACTTATTGCCGCTAACTCTTCATTAACTATGACGACAGAGGCACACTTTGAAGGACATCTCCATAACTCTTCGAACAAGAAACCAGAAATGCTTGGATAGCAAGCATAAAATAATAATATATATAGCGTCGTTCAATAATTCGAAAGTTTGTGTGACATTATTGGACTATGTCGGAACTGAGGGACGATGTCCCTGAACCGAACCAAAAATTTCTAAGTCCACCGACGCTATCAGTTTCTTATCCGGCATCGCAGCATATGTTGTTCCGAAAGGGAAAGCTTGAAATCCTCCGAATCCCTTTCGGTATCCCGTCGGACCGGATGAAACTTTCGGACGTCCGTACCCGCTTCCGCGGAGCGTCCCGACCCAGCATCGTCGGATAAAATATATGCGACAAATTCAGTTGATGCTGGGATGCTGCGATAAACTGTGCTATTAAGGAAAGCACGTCCGTTCCCGAGACCTGTGCAGTAGCGGACTTACGATGCATTGCCGCTGGAAGCTCCGTGTACGTTGACTCCCGCACACTTCCTATGCGAACGTCCGGAGTCTGCAGGCCTCGAGTCCCCGGCTACCGACCCAGCGCTGTCGGATAATTCTCGATCCGACACCGTTTCTGTCGGCTGCTGGGATGCTGCGATAAGCTGTGCTATGTGCACAAGAATGTCCGGCGTCGAGACCTGCGGAGGCGCAGTCTATCGCTGCTTCGCCGAGGGCAGCTCCGCATCAGATGGCTCCCGCATACTTTTCCTATGCGAACGTCCGGAGTCCATCGGTCTCGAATCCCTGGCTGCCAGATGGTGTGACCTGGTCGCCGAAGAATCCTTGATCGGCGAAGCTGGTAATATATCGACGGTCACGCAGCCAAGGTGCGGTCGTGTGCGCTGACGAGAGGAGGAAGCCTTAGCAGTCTCAGCGGACTGCCTATACAACGGAGCGTCCCGAGCGACGGACGTATGCTCCGCTAGCGACACATTTGTACCACAACATCTGGGGCCAGATGTTGTGAACGAGAGAGGGGCCTCTCTCGCTTGCCGTCCGGATGGACCGGAACGAGCTAAGAACCGGACTAAAAGGCTTCCTCCGTTCTCCCTCCGATCCGCCGTCACTGGGTGTGCATTAAGTTAATTTTATAGTGCTCGCATCACCCCAAAATTCCTTCTAGACCGCAACAGACGAACCCGGCTGCCGAACCATTCGGTGAATGGACGCTACACCGGGCGAGCTAGCGGACGTCAAAGGCCGTCGAACCTACTAGGGTCCTCTTAGACAATTGGCGTATTACATGAGCACTTTTCCGCTGGCCCTTCATTAATTGTGACGACGGAGGCACACTGTTGGAAGACATCACAGATACATCACCCTAATCTTGATCGTCTGAAATAGAAATTGATAAAGTAGAGTGACCCTGCGGGGAAAGGACCGGAGTGTCCAAATCCCCAACAACATACCGTGACATACGCTTCCCATATTGTCATCGAAATCATACGATACAGAACAGGAGTTAATGCGAGTACACTGACCACATATAGAATGATAATAAGGTCAGAGGAAGACTTCCTCTTAAAACAATTGATCAATATCCTTTCAATGTGAAAAGAAAACAAGTCCTGGTACTCGCACTAACCCCTGGCAATCAAAATACATAATAATAATATGATCCATTAATATAGAAAAAATAATTGAAATCAAAATATTTTGAAAAAATATTTTTTCAGAACAGCCCAAGTTTCTGAAAAGTAACGTTGAGCCCCAATGGATCCCAAGCCTAAGTGTGGACAAAAATTTTAAAAATATTTTAAACAATTTATTCAACACTTACGAACAATAATAATGTATCTGGTTATGATTAAAATAACATAAAGATATTATTATTTAGAAATCCCCCCCTCACACAGAGGGCTGTTGTAAATGTAAACAATGAGTGTAAAAACACTAAAATAAGACTCCAGGCACCCAGGCCCGAAATCAGTTACCAAAAATACACCATCTGATGCAAAACAGAGACTTCCAGGGAAGAAACTGCAGAACATCAGATGGTAGATGCAGAACACAACGCCTAACCACCCGTAGGTGAAGACGTAAACATGGGGAAAGAACAGAATTCATTCTGTTATTCAGCTAAAACTCCCAAGAAATTTTAGTAATAATAATTACAGAAACTATGCCAAAAGCATGGGAGAATAGCAAGGGGGAACTTAAAGGACAGGGAGAGAGGAAAAACACTTGAAAAAACAGTGTAACTAAATAATCAGAATGACAACAAAATGGCTGCTGCCTTGAAAATAGGTAACTTAACATAATTTCATTAAAAAATTTTAAGTTACAGCCCTGATAATATTCTGTCACACATTCTTTTCCTCTCCTCCTTTTCTATCCTCCTTAGAATCACCATTTCACTAATATTTATGTGTCTGGCATCATTTAAACTGAGATTTAAAAGCACAAAGATCAGTCAGATGTTAACTGATGAAGGGCCAAACTTAGAATGATAAATGGCGCCAATTTCGGAACGTCCTTGACACTGCGCATGCGCAGTAGGGGCGAAGTGTGGAGGGCCTTTCAGGACATGTTTTCTTTAGTTTTAGATGCAAATTTTGGGGATTGGGGGGCAAAATTTGTGTTTGGCCCTATATTTTAAGAGTTAGCACCAGCTATGTCTGGGTCATTGGTACAGTATAAAAATATATATTTTCAGTCAATATTTTATTTAATATAGTAAGAAAGAACAGGTGATAATTAACATTAACAATGAGCATATAAATAACAAATACACAAATAACAATGACAACAAATTATTTACAATGAGCACACTTGTCTAATGAGATGCTCTGAGCACAATACTGCATTTCACAACCATTTCATGTGATCATCTAATAACAAAAAAATGCTGCTGAAATACGATACATGACAATAAATAAATATTTTGTATCATTCACAACGACTATAAAGCTGAAACGATTAATCGATTAACCGATGATCAACATCTTGATTGATTAAAAAAGTAATTGATCGATTAGCCATTATTTTTTAACTACTGTATTACTTGGGTTAAGAAAGGAACAAACTTGCACCAAAACAGGCAAACATTGTCACACTGACTAACATCAATTATATGAGACAGGGTAAATCATGCACGTTATGTGCTGGCATACTTGACCACTTGCATGATCATTATACTGTATCAGTAGGTGGAAATGGAAACTCTTAACCCCTTACCCAATGTGGGTAGATGATACTTGCAAAAATAAAGTCTTGAATTACTAAAAAATTTCAATTTTTGTCTCAAAAACATAGCTTATCGCCCCCATTGGAACGAGCTCAATGAGCTCGTTCCCATAAGGGGTCATAAGCTATGTTTTTGAGACAAAAATTGAAAACTTAATAAAAGGTGAATCGAGATTTTTGTATATAGTGCTGGCCGGTATCCCTTATGGTGTTAACGGGTTAATGCTGTAAATCAACAACGTTACAGCAATTATTCAGCTACCTATTTGGGCAAGTGACTAATCGGTTAACCAATGTTAATCCAGGTGATGAATCGATCAAGAAAACTGTTTCAGCTTTAAAGAACCATTCAAAAACGAGCACTCCTTCAAAGGCTTTCCCATTGTTATCTCCCTTAGTTCATATGCTATTACTACTTCTGGAAACATACTTCAAAGTGCCTGCCATGCTGCAACCTCAAAATCCAAAAGACAATTTTTTTACTTCCTTTCCACCGGAAGGAGGGACATAATTACCTTCAGTAACTAAAATTATAGAAAAAAACAACAATAATTGACAGTTTTTAAGTAGAGTTGAAATGGCAAACCGATTAATCGATTAATCCAATAATCAATGTCTTAATCGATCAAAAAAGTAATTGATCGATTAACCGTTACTTTTGAACTACAGTATTTTCTGGGTTAACAAAGGAACAAACTTGCTCCAAAACAGGCAAACATTGTCACACTGACTCACATCAATTATATGAGACAGAGTAAAGCATACAAGTTACTTTATGACATACTTGTTCACTTGCATGATCATTATACTGTATCAGTAGCTGGAACTGATCATTCTTAAGTTAACCTTTACCCAATGCGGGTAGCAGACGACACATGCAAAATAGATTCTTGAATTATTAAAAATTTTCAATTTTTGTCTCAAAAACATAGCTTATGATCCCTCATTAGAATGAGCTCAACAAGCACATTCCAATGAGGGATCATAAGCTATGTTTTTGAAACAAAAATTTAGAACATAATAAAATCTGAATAGAGATTTTGTATGAAGAGCTGGCTGATTTTGTCCTTTACATTGGGTTAATGCTACAAATCATCAATGGCATGGCAATTATTCAGCTACCTAAAAGAGCAAGTGATTAATCGGTTAACCAAGGTTTATCCATGTGATTAATTGATCAAGAAAACCCTTTAACCGTTTCAGCTCTATTTTTCAGTTATAATAAAACTGCTAGACTAACTCCTACTTAATGTTATGAAATTTTTATCGTAATCCTTTCATCATTATTTTTGCATTCGGGTATAGCCAATTTTTTAATCATTCTATTTCTAGAATAACATAGACTGTCTGTTCTTCTCAGTGAACTACTGTACTTTTAATGAGGTACCAGTAAGTATATTGTCTTTATTAAAATCTTGACTAGTCTCTTTTTTGTGTCCGGAAAGAGTAACTGCCAACGCTAGTTGGCCATGTGCAATTTCTGTAAATAATACTCCAAACCATGCCCACAATAGTAATCATCTCATTTTAACATGTGTCTGACCAAGATTAAATATGAATTACTCTTCTATTCTTTCCCTAGTAATTGTTCAGTTCAGCTCGTGTGGTCTTCTTTTAGAAAAAAGTACAGGAAATCATCTTCATTTATTTATTCTTTCATGTTTTCAATGCTAAAAGAAACTAGACGTTTGAAACTCCACTTTGTATTGCTGTGACGTCACCTCATAGTAAGTTCATTACCTCCCTTGATGTGCATTGCTCTATTTTGACAAATTTCCATAGTCTGTTAGGACAAGTACAGATCCGTACAAAAAATGAAAACAACACAGCATAGTTTTCTTTTTTTTTTACTTTTTAAAACATGTTAATTTAATCAAAATCAAAGTCGGCCAATAAAAGTTTTGTGACTCAATAATGCATGTGATAGAAAAAAGTGTGGGTTTTGCCCTTTAAAATGTGACAATGTTACCAATTTCCACCGTAAATTCCAGAGTTTGCATATCGCGATGAGAGATAATAATTTGCGTCGCTAAAAGTTAGATTTGCATCGCGAAATGCAATGTGATACCGGTTATTTTGAGCCCTGTTCTTAAGTTAACCTTTTACCCAATGCGGGTAGCAGACGACACCTGCAAAATAGATTCTTGAATTACTAAAAAAAATTCAATTTTTGACTCAAAAATAGCTTAGGATCCATCATTGGAACAAGCTCAATGAGCTCGTTCCAATGAGGGATCATAAGCTATGTTTTTGAGACAAAAATTGAAAACAAAATAAAATCTGAGTGGAGATTTTTGTATGTAGAGCCGGCCGATTTTGTCCTTTACACTGGGTAAAGGGTTAATGCTATAAATCATCAACGGTACAGCAATTATTCAGCTACTTATAAGGGCAAGTGATTAATCGGCTAACCAAGGTTTATCCATGTGATTAATCGATCAAGAAAGGCCTTTAACGATTTCAGCTCTAATATCACAGAGTAAAGTCTCTTGACAAGGTCTTACCACCCATCACACGAAGGACATGTTACAGTACTTGTGGCTGAATGCTACTAACCCCCCAATGTCCCCCATATCGAACCAAATTTATTCATTTTATTAGCTTCGGTTGTAATGAAGCCACAGCAATATTAAAAGTCAGTATCCCTCGTGTGTACACACAAAAGTTCAAACACATCATTATAAACGGCACAAACATGAATACACAATCTTACGAAATTCGACTGACAAAGCAAATCATTATCAAAACCAATCTGGCATGTGCCGAGTGTATATTTTGATAGCAAGAGCATGAACTGATGTAAGTAGGTGATCAAAGGGTTAACAAAATACATCAGTGTGTAAAAGGTAGTGATGAACCGATTATCAAAACTTGCTATGAACCGATTACCGATTATTTCTCTGCCGGTTATGCCGATTCCAATAGTTGAAATAGGACCCAGAAGAAAATCTGTTAGTGTCTGTTATACTGCAGAATTTTGTTGATAAATCACAATTACGAAAGCTTAATATCACATTAGTTCTCAGAGTATGCATGTTTAGTGCTGGGCAATATTAGCCAAAATAATATTTGCCTTTTTGGGAGTTGGGGTGGGGGAAGATCGTTATAAACGATACAATCACATGATATTGTTCTCTTGCGATGATTGTGTGTTATTCTGGTAAATAGTGTTAATACGGTTTTGCGTAATAATACAATACACTTGGCTGTATTAACCAGAAAGTTACTGAGCACACATACTTTGTGTCTTAATTGAATAATAACTCTGATGTTAATGTGTGTTGTGAAGTTGTATGGCGCATTGTTTACAGACACCCAGTAACCCACGTGACGTCAGAATATATTATTTAATGTTCAGTTGGAGAGAAACATCAAGGCAGATAACTGACTTCAAAAATGAGCATGACAAACTGCAAATGTGTTTGTGACAGCCATGCGACTTACATGTTGCGTAACAATCATCTAGCATCGAAAAAAAGAGTGCTTATTAGTTTTTCTCCAATTTTAATTTCTTATTGTATTGTGATGCTTGCGTCATGAAGTACTACAGACTAGCGGCTGAACACATTTTATTTATACATGTATCCAATGCAACGTTGTTCAGCACCATGATTGAAGACCGGTGACTTCGTTCAGCTGGGATAGTGGCGATCTCATACCGATTGCAGATAGTAAATTCCGTAATATCTCGGCTCTGCAAATCCCTAATATTCTGATATGCACTACACACGTTTTTAATGGGGAAACTTTATTGAAATGGCCAGATATCAAAGAGATTTTAATAATCAGTATTAAATATAGAATAACCGGAAACTGCCGGTTGTCATAATCGGCCGATGCCCCATTCCGATTGCCGATTCCAATTATCAGTTCATCACTAGTAAAAGATTATATTCCAATTTTTATCAGACTTATTTGTTCTTACATGATATATTAATAAATAATGATGGAAAATATATTCTTTAATTATTTAACCTAGCTGACCCCAAAGTACTGGTACTCGCCTAATATAATAATAAATACTGATAGGAAATATATTCTTTTTCTTTAATTATTTGACCAAGTGAACACACAAATTACTGGATACGAGTTGTCCAAGGTTGGGGATACTAGTTGTCCAACATTGGGTACAAGTCATTCAATGTTGGGTATGAGATGTCCAGATGAAAATGGGTATGAGATATCCAATTTTGGGTATGAGTGGACTGGTACGAGTTGTCTTGGGTACAGTTGTTCCAATACCCATTTTTTTTTAATTTGGATTTAACTGGTAGAGGGCAAGATTATTTTTACTGGTCTGAATTTGCTATTCAATATTTGTTTTATTACAAATTATTAGAGTGTGTACAGGCCTCTCCAATTAATCATAATAAAATAAATTTAAAATAACAAAATATTATATGTGTTTGACTGAATGTGAAACATAAGTAAAGAAAATGCTGGCTTTTGCTCTCGCACACTCGTTTTTAAAAGCCCTGATAGCACCTTCTAGCACTCACCCAGTGACACTTTCAACAGCCAGGGTCACCTCACATCAGACAATTTTAAGGGTAGAGGAAGCCAGAGTACACAGAGAGAACAACCGAGCACCTGTCAGACTTCCCAATGCACGAACTCCACAAAAGCAGGATTAGTATTGGTTAAAGACAAGTGCACCATCGACATGTACAATAGAGCATGGAGGTTTTTCGGTTCGTTTTTTGCCGCAAACCGAACCGATAGGTGCAAAAAAAACGGTCATGCGTTTTTCCATACTTTGACATTAAATTTCGAAATTTATAACGACCCCCTCATAATCTCGTTTTTAAAATGGCATCGAATGTCAGCAGAACAGGCAAATCCAAAAGCGATTATTTCCGTATAATTATGTCCATGTATAAGTCGCTCCCATGTATAAGTCGCACCCAATATTTTCAGCCAAAGTACCTCCCCTGTGACTACTACCTTTGTATAAGTCACACCGCAACTGTGAGAATAGCCGGTGGGGCCTACACAAGAATGACTATGGCCAGTGAGTGTGGGCTTATACTGCACAAAATTAGGTGAGTGTCGGAACACGTGAACGTTTTTTTGTTTTTTTTAAATTTTTTCATTTCAGACATATTTATCTCATATTAAATGCATGAAATAAAATAATAATCAAAATTATATAGGGTTATTTACTTTGACCATTTATTCCCCATGTGATACTCGTTGATGCCGTAAATCCATTTTATTTTGCACAGAACAACACGAGGGAGAGATCATACTCAGTACTTCGAAAGGGTATCAGGACAATTCGTACCCACGGCAACTCGTACCAGTCAAGTCGTACCCAAAATTGGACGACTTGTACCCATTTTCAGCTGGACAACTCGTACCCACAGTTGGACAACTCGTACCCATGGTTGGACAACTCGTACCCACAGTTGGTCAACATGTACCTGGTCTTTAATTGTATGGGCGAAGGCGAATATTGGCTGAAGGACTTGAGAAGATGAGTGTCTGCTTTCAATGGGTGTGCATAAAGGCAAAAATTTTCCATTTTTAGCATTTATCTCAGCAGAACAGTCTGAACAGACTTCGCCGAAAGTCAATTTCGCCGGTATGAACATTTCATCAAGACAGCAATTTGAAGGAAACAGGAAATATTTAAATTATATATTAATACAGTGGTGTAGATATGGGAGATGACCCCCCCCCCACCCCCACCCCCCCCCCCCAAAAAAAAAAATCAGGTAATCTTTGTCTCTTCGTTAAACTTCTGAGAGCTTTTCTACGTAATATTTTGTTGTACTGGTAGTCATACCCTGCATTTCACGTGTTGAGGGATGAACGCAAAATCAGATGCGATCGGGGCCACCCTACCCCACCCCTTCATTGGTTCAAGGATTAACGCAATGTCGGACGCAATCGGGGCCCATCAGAAGTCCCTTTCCTGGTCAAATTACATCTATATAGACCTGTGCCAATTTTTGTTTCGATCGGTCGAGGCACGAGAGTCAGGTGCCTAAAAAGAGAGAGAGATTCACTTTTATTCACCTTTATAGTCTAATTGCAAACCTTACAAAAATGCTAATTATCATTCAATTTTCATGATTGTCATGGAAGATAATTGTTAGAAAAACACACCTCCCAACTGGAAGATTAACTTAATTGGCGATAATAATATGCACAGATAATTTGAAGAAAATTAAACACCAATCGACTGTAAGGTAATAGATGATAGAAAATAATTCTTCATGATCTCACACCTGTCACTTCCGGGTAAGTCTAAATTAAATGACTGTCGAGTTTTCAGGTGTGTCGGTGTTCACCATTAAATTTCCGACAGAAATCAGTTGATGCGAGATGGTGGACTCATAGTGAGATATGTATTAGAGCTTTTTACTTGGATTTTTAAGCCCCCCCCCCCCCCGCCCCGCGACTTAAGTCAGGTGGCATATAGTGATTGAAGTGTGCGTGTGTCCGTCCGTGAGTGTGTGTGTCCATGTATGTGTCCGTGTGTGTGTGTCCGAGCCAATAACTCGAAAACTGTTAGGGACAGTCATCAAACTTCACACAATTATAAAGGACCATGGGAGGATGTGTCGCACACCATAGCTGGGTTCGTACCTTCAAGGTCAAGCTCACATTTCAAGAGCACACTGAAAATCATCAATATTCGTGTCTCAGCCTTAACTCAGAAACGAACCAAAGTACAAATATTAAACTTTTTACAATTTTTTTTTTGTTTGATGGAGGTCAAGGTCATAGATCAAGGTTATTGCCACGTAGGGGGGCATAGTCACTTCTGAGTGAATTTTTTGTTTTTTAACGAACGTCATTTGTGATCTTCTTGATTCAGTCTATCACTGGTCATTGTTTGCCATTTTTCTTTCGATCGGGTAAATGTGCTACGCTCCAAGTGCAAAATCCGGCTGGACTCTCAATTTACAATGAAATCCTTTCTCGCCTGACCGGAGTGACACCTCACCAGTGATGTAACTTTGCCACACGAAAAATAATCTAAAGGTGGAGAGCGGCATTATTAATTAGGAAAGGCAAGAGTTAATGCGACGAAGGCTATGGTTTTCACCCTGATAATTTGCAGAGCCTAGGCCTAGATGCAAGGCCTTTTAGTTTTTTCCAGTACTCTATTTCCCAGTATTGAAGTGCAGAAACCGGGTGTCGGGGTTGGGGGGGGGGGGGGGTGTCATTCTCCCCAGTTCTCGTACGAATACGATTGCAGACTTCCAGGAACCACTGGTGCCTGCTGTCAACAAAGTATGGTCAATGAATATATGTTTCCTTTCTGTGTATCACAGCCGTCGTTTAAACATAAAATTTGTGTATATATCATTCATATTCATGGAATATCTGACGAAGGAATTTCAAAGTAAACTGATTTCCATTACTATTATAGCACCTTAAACGGATCAAACAAAAGCAAAAACCCCGCTTCTATAGTTCTTAGGCCATTAACTGCCTTTGCCCATACAATTAAAAACCAAGTACAAGTTGACCAGCCATAGGTACGAGTTGTCCAACCTTGGGTACGAGTTGTCCAATTGAGGGTACGAGTTGTCCAGCCGAAAATGTGTACGAGTCGTCCAATTTTGGGTATGACTTGACTGGTACAAGTTGCCGTGGGTATGTGTTGTCTAGAAACCTTCGAAAGGAGGCGAGAGGTCCAGTGAGGGATCGGATCGGGGAACAGGACAGTGAACGGAGTCCCTGTATTATGGTGATGTTAAACATAACAGAAAAGTTACAAGTCCAAATTATTTATTTTACTGAAATTAAAACTGAACACAAAATAACAAAACAGGTATATAATGTAGAGCAGTGGCAGCACCAGGATTTCGATTCAGGGGGAGGGGGAGCTAAGTAAGATGTGGGGATCGAAGGTCGGGATGCCCAGATTGTGTCAGATAGCAATTTGAAGTTTAGTAGTTTTTTGGGTTTTTTTTTTTTTTTTTTTTGGGGGGGGGGGGGGGGGGGGGGGGGGCATGGGCAAATTGGCGGGGGGGGGGGGGGGGGAGGGGGCCCCCTATGGTGTTGCCACTGATGTATAGCATTTACCAAATAGAACATATACAACAAGAAAATAATCAAATGACAAACAATCTAGTGTCCCAGTACTGCCAGTTGGACATTGCACACTTTAAATAGTTCTCAGGTGACATTTCTATGGTCTTTTCTAGTAAGACGATAGTGATTTAGATTAATTGAAGGACCTGGAAATAATACCGAAAAACCGAACCAAAACTGAGGTTTTAAAAAAAATAAAACCGAAACCGAACTTGGAAAAAAAACCCCTCTATGCTCTAATGTACAATGTAGTGCACAGCCGTACCGTACACCCAGTAGAGATGGGCGGCTTTCAAATTTCAAATTTCATGTCGGCTCTGGTTTCGGTTTCATGCAAAGGTCGGGTTTTTGGTTTCCATTGTACAAACATAATAATACATTGCACTTGCATAGAAGATGAATTTGGCACCAGTCAGTGTCACAGGGGACTCCCTTTCCAGGGCAATGCACCTGTGTGTAACAGTCGAGGTAAAAAGGCCATTTACCAACCAGCCTGGTTGGTCCTGATCTCTTAGTCTCGTGGTAAACCGGTCGCTTTGTGTGCTAGAGGTCGGCGATTCGAACTCCGGCTCCCGCACTTATCTCTCCTCCTGTTACATGTGTAATATACCGGTAATCTGATTTCATGAGCACAATGTATTTGCATAAATTATCTCAAGAGTTTCAAGTTTGTGAAAAATGATTTTTGCCTTGTGTCTGTTGCAAAATTGTTCCGAATACCTGTGTTTAGGGTAACCCGACACACCCTAAAAAATTATGCCGACCATAAAAATTGTATCGAGTAAAAGTCATTCATGTGGTAGAGACAGACATGTTAACCTCCCAAAATTTTTTTCAGGGAGATTGAAGAAAATTTTCAGGGAGATGACATGATTTTCAGGGAGATTTTTTTTTTGCGCGTAGAAACCATGTGTGGATCGATCAATTTTAAATATAAATTAATACCAAATACCCCCTCCCCCCACACACACACACATAACAGGAAACAGCCCAACAACAATACATCAAAGGAACATACGTCAACGTTCTACTAACTGGTGGTGAGTGACCCAGACCTGTTAACCTCTGGAGGTGACTGTCAGTGAGATTTTGATGAGCTCCCAGCGAGACTTGGATGCTTGTCAGTGAGATTTTTGCACGTGGGCAGCACATCAATAATTTCCATGTTACCCCCCCCCCCCCCCCCCCCTCACACACACATACATTAAACATTCCACCCTAATGTGTTTTATTTGAACAATTTGTCCTTTCAAAAGCCAAACCATAGAAATATAGAGAAAAACAGAAATCAGAAATATGGATGTGGTTATGTGCCAATATCTGAGCTTGTTCCAATGACATCCATATTTCAATGGTTTTATGTACAAAATGTTTGGAGATATTTTCGACCTTTTCAGCACTATATCAGTTATGGTGCTGTGTTGAAAGTTTTGGATCCATTTGGGTAATTATGGGTACTTGCGGCGACCTGCGGTAACCTGCGACAATCTGTGGTGTTTAGGCACACCCCAGAGCCCAGTTGTTGTGGTTATTCGATCTTCCAAAGCCCAGCGCCCCACCTAACCACACCGATTACTCACTGGAAGCAGTTGGTCATTTACGAAGGGGATTTGGAATGGGGTGATCATTTTTCAGTGAAACGTGAAAATTATGCCACAGCCAGCCCAGGAAGAAACATCTCGGGGATATTTTGTTGTCCATTTATCACTCCGAATGAAAAAACGTGCAAGTGCCGTAAATTACCAACTTTTTAGAGATTTTTTTCACCAAAAACATAATTTTTTTCACAGCCTGCTTTATAAAATTGCGAATCGGAGATTTTTCCCAATATATTGAAAATTACAGCAACTCATATGTTTGAGCCGTTTGTCTCCAAAATTGGCTATAATTATCTGAAAGTGAAATCCAAAATGCACAATAAATTTGTGCGTATTTTTGCACATTTTTCGATTGGACAAGATTTTATACGTATGGAATTTATTTTTCGATTTGATTGCTACCTGTATACAAGCAGAGGTGTGCCTTTAATATAAATCAATTTCAGCAATTATCCTGCATCTCAAATTCATTTAATCTGCCTGTCAAACGTGTTGCAATAATCACAACACGGCCATTGACAGAAATGAGAATTGGTCATCAGTTCTTACGTAAGTGGTGACGTTTCACACAAACTTAATGACCTTGCCATTGAGAGTAGAGCACATGCTTTTGTATTTGTAAACAAAAGCTGGTGGATTCAGTTTTTGTCTGGTATGTCGACTTTCCGGGAGATTTTTGGTCCAAATTGACTCCTGGGCGGGAGGGCGGGACGGGATAGCTAATTCCGGGAGAATCCTGGGCATTCCGGGAGAGTTAACATGTCTGGGTAGAGAGCAAATTGTATTTTTATAATGGATTCAACTTTTTATTTTACAGGCAAGATCTACTAATGATTATTTATTGCAGGTACAGCTTTCTTGTGCGTGTCGGGTTAATGCGTCTTGGTTTTGTTAGTTGAAGGGTTATTCGCTTCATGTTCACTGTCAGACTGTCTGTCGGTTGTTGGCTTGTCTGTAGTTCTGGCGGGAAATTCTATTGTTTTGGGGAATCGTGGTTTGAAATTCAGAGTTGACAAGAGTACCTGTTACGGAAGATGTTGCTGTTTGACAATTTAAATTATTTGAACCTTAGTCTTTTCGAAATGGTAAGATCATTTAAATTATTTATATTTTGCTTATTAATTGTTGCTCTGCTTGCAGAACGATCGTTGTTAAACACCAATCATTCGGCAGTCAGATCAACAATGAATCGCTTACTTTACCTTTTTTCGTTAAAAGGGTTAGCCTCCATAATTCGATTATTTATAGGTACTCATGTCATTTTAATTATATATTTCAGGGTTTATAAATATATAGTGTACTACAACATAGGCTATTTGTGTGTTTTAATTATTAAATAAAATGGAGAGAAAGAAGATGTGATATGTAAATAAACTTGTGTATATATCATCAGAAAGGAGGTGCTATCATTTATTTCCAACATGTCTGATCAGTGAACAGCCCACATTTTATTGCGAGGAATAAGCTCAACTTCCAGGAGTACCTAAGACCCCTCTGCGATACTCATATAGATCATTGTAAAACAAAATTTCCATCCAACTTCAACTGTGCTTTTTACATTGTCTTTGGAGTTCAAGCTGTCAAAATTATGTGTAGAAATAAATAGATTTGTCATTATAAATGTGGAACAAGTGACAAGGTCCAGTTCTGCAAAGGAAATTGCATTTGATAAACAGATGAACGTTTAAAACACGATGCATAAGAAGTAATTTTGTCACCTATTTCCATGGTAAATGCCGCGCTCAAACGCAATACCAATTAGTGCAGCTGTTCAGAAAACAGGGATATCGCAACTCTGAAGTTTGAAAACAAAGATAACTTTAGGTTGTTTCTTCCTTTATTCTGAGAAACTGAACCTAAATTAAGGTCCTATATAAGTAATGAAATGAGGCGGCCTTCTTCCCCCAGATAAAAAAAAATGAATCGCCCACTCCGATAAAAACCCTCCCGCAGACCCCTGTATTGATTGTGCCTTAAAAATGTAAATATATGATACTTTATACTTTATGGGACTCAATCCCCACCCCCCCCCCCCCCACCACCACCCTTCACAAGGAACACCTCCAATTTGTCCCCTGTGGGACCGCCAGTGCTGAAACTATAACAGTCTGTTTACATTCTGTTTATATGAACTCAGCCCAGTTATGGACGGCTGAGCGGTGGTTCTGTTAGGCCTATAGGTCCAGGTTATTCCACATCCCAAACAGTAGCAGAAAAGGTCGTGATTTGGAAATAAGAAAGCAAAAAAATCATGACTTATTCGTGCAAGTTAGAATTAAATTTGTATGAGCCTAGACACATTTAATGTTATAGGCCTAGAATTCATTCTTTTTTATGTAAACTAAATCCACAATAAGAACAAGGCATTATATTATTCTGACTCTGTTTAAAACAGCAATGATTTTCGTACCATTTACAATCTCACATGGGCGTATAGGAAGATAAAAGTGGGAGGTGGGGTGGGGTACATCAGGACGTAAGCCTATCCAAAAAAGGGGGCATCAACTATGTTGATAGTGTGATGCGCGACACAATCCGTGCCGAGGTCGGGGAGAGCACTAGAAGGAGAAGGGGTGATCGCATTTCGCAATTCGAAAAAACGCATTTACGTTTTATTATTGGCATTTTGTTATTCGCATTTCGCAATTCGCATGTCGCAACCGGCTTTCCATAGTCTGGAGTCAGTTCTGGCACTTTGAGTTTGTGAAGCCGGCAAAAGTAATTCAAAAATGCATTTTCATCGCAAACACTTTTTTTATTTTAGCCTACAAAATAGGTATATTAATTCATTATTCTTTTCTCTCACTCATTTGGAACCCAGACTCTTGCTGTCACATCCCTCGATCCAGATACGAGGGAGTTAACGGGAAAACTGACGGTGGACAATGCCCTGACATCCTTCTCATGCCCGTAAATTGAAGAACGCAACTTGAACACTGTTGCCATTTTTCGAATGTGTGTACAACTGAGTGTCGTAGTGCCGGTCGTACTAAAATGAGACTACAGATAGAAATGAGACCGCAAGAGACCGCACGCAAAATACAGGGGGCAGAGTCCCCAAATGAACGCTATCTGGTTATATGGTAATAATAATAATAATAATAATAACTCTTTGGCCAGCCGCTGATTTGTCGCGGTCCTCATAAGAGAAGGCCATCATTCCCCCTGTACCCCACCCCCTCTTCCCCTCCTCTCCTCCCAGCATTCAGATATAAACTGCTTAATAGTGTCCCTCACTTCCTCTTTTTCAATTTCTTCAATAAGCATTCCTACCCTCTCCCTCGTGTCCCCCTTCAGCCATCTATCCTTTGTTTCTTCACCCCACTTCTGCATTATTCTTCCAGTAAATTTTATTCTATGAGGTATATATTGTGGGCATTCTAAGAGAAAATGTTCCAGGGTCTCCACTACTCCAGAGTGGCACATTTGGCATCCCTTTTCTCCATCTCTCCCAATTTTTCCCCGAAGCTCCAGTGATCTCGATCTCAGTTTGAACAGCAGTGACCCTCCAAAGGTGCCATCTAGGTACTTCTCAAAAGCTGGCTTTTCTTTATATTGTAACCCCTGCAGTGATCTTTTCACGCTAACCCCTGCTCGCCAGTTTCGATTGCAATCTTCTGGTGTATACCCAATATATATCAGAATGTGGGTGTCGATATTTTAACTTTAACTCTAGTAATATCACTTTTAATGTTTAGCACGATACCCGACTTGCGGTCTCGCTTTTTCTCAACTAAGGGCAAAGAGGCCGCAAGTAACCTACGGGTAGTACTGGTCGTAACTCCTAACACCAAATAAACGCTGTCTGGTCATTTGAATGTCGGCTTATTCGGATCTTGGCTCTTTCGGACCTTGGCTTATTCGGACCCTGGCTTTTTCGGACCTCCGGCTCATTCGGACCTTGGCTTTTCCGGACCTCCGGCTTTTTCGCACCCTCAATTATACATTGATAATTATGACAAGAATTTAAGAAATTTCAACTTTATTTGTGTGGGGTGAACGACTCCCCAGGGGCTAGAACCCTGGCCGAAATCTCCCTGTTGTTCTTCAGCTGGAATAACCATATACTGGTAGCCTCGCCAATTTGTAACAGGGGTGGGGTGAACGACTCCCCAGGGGCTAAAACCCTGGCCGAAATCTCCCTGCTGTTCTTCAGATTCGTGAGGATCTGGGTCAACTAGCAAACCATGGATAAAATATAACTCAACTCTGAGGTAGAATAACCATGAAGTTATGTGTTGTGGTCTGGATGAATTCACAACAAAATAGAAAAACAGTTTATACATGGTTTATTAAGAAGCCAAAAATAGTATGATATGAAATGGACATGAATATGAATGAGGAATCAAAAACCACGGGCCCACTACACTTTCAACCAAAAGGGGTTTAACTTCCACCCAACATGTGTTCAGTAAATGTGGATGGTTCCCATGAAACTCGGACCTGGAGAGAATCACTCTCAGAAATAGTGATTCTCACCAGGGCCGAGCTGAACGGGTCCCAAGATGACGGTACCCATTACGGTTAACCTTTTTTTACAGGTTACAAAGAGTCCCCGCAACTAACCTCAACAGGCAGTTGTATTGGCGCAGCTGAATTAGAGCTTTAATGCCAGGACGTGGGCGGCGAATTAGGAATTGAATGGTTTAACGCGCCGAAGGCGCGCAGGGACGGTATGGGGAAGTAGCCCCTTTCGACTCCGGCGAATTATGAGCGAGACCGCTCTTATATAGGATAATTTCGCGGGGAAAGATTTCGAATACTGGAATCTGATTGATCCCTCGCTTTCACATCGACGAATGAAACAACAGCACAATGCACTACGGCGTGAACCAATTAGGTATATCGATTCATTTTAAACATGGAAATGACTTGAAGCCAACAAAAATAGAATTACACTTCTGTTATGAGCAGACGAATTATAACAGAGTAATTTAGAACTTCTATTGTATATTATATTTCAACTGCTGTTACCAAATCCGTTACATTTGCTTATGAATCAATGAGAGTTGGAAGCGAGGGCCAATAATCTTATTTGGTTTGAGTTATACTTCATAAATGAAAAGTTTCAGGGCGCCGAAGGCGCTCAGGGACGATGTGGGATTGAAATCCCTCGCGACCCGAATAACTTTATTTGCTTATAAATCCACGAGGGTCGGAAGCGAGAGCCAATAATCTTATTTGCTTTGAGTGTGCGCACTGGCAGTAGGGTAGTGTTTCAGATCCCCGAGAACCTCGAACTAGAAGATAATTAGGAATTGTGCATAACTACAAGAATTCTGCTCTGTGTTTGCTTAGAAACGTGGGCATGTTTATGGTAAAACTGAAACCGCGGTTTGATGGTTGTTTTAGGAAAAAAAAGAAACCCAAACAGTCGCTGGTTTGGGAGCAGCCCCAACATATTATCCATAATGGTTACAAAAAGGAAAAGATCCACCAATATGTGGTTTTGGAAACTGGGAGTCACCCATCAGCATATAAGAGAGACTGGATGCTGAGCCTTGGCCATCTGGTCTGCCTACGGAGGGAACAGTTGACGGCGTGATGGGAGGGGGGAAAACACACACACACACCAAAAGCCCTTAAAAGTGCTGTTAAATCTTTAGTCATTTATTTATGACTTATTTTGTTTTTCTGTTAAGATTCGGTATTGTTTTTTTACTACACGTTGGGAGCTGCCTATCTTTTTTCTAGAAAAAATGTCTATATTTTTCTCTTGGTTAATTTTCATTATTTTCCCTTTAGTGCATATGGAAACATTGGAAAATAATTAGAAAATGCAAATTACCTTAGTTATAAATTTATGTGTCTTTCGTTTATGTTTCTTTTTCACTCTAAATTTTAATGCAAAATGATAACAATCAAAGCATGTGGTACCTGGAAATAATGTGGCTTGACAACACTGTCTGCAGTTGTCAAAACATCGAGGTGATGTGCAGTTTGTTCAGCATTTTAAACTGATCACCCGTTAAAACAGTTCACTTTAATGTTTAGTTTAGCACCTGATATGGGTAATACTTTTTGCCGGTAAAAAGGACGGTATCCGGTAAAAAGGACGGTAAGTGTATAAAAACTACGTTTTAAAATATTAAATGTACCCCTGAATGTGTGAAAAGTAATTATTTTAGGACGCTTACGCAATAATAAATATATAGATGGAAGATTAAGTATTGTTTGTTTTAATGTAGACTATTTTCAAGACAAAATAGATCATTTCGCCATCGACACTGATCGACACGCCATTTTGTGCAAGGAAAACAACGAATTCGCTGGGGTGCACGACGGGATGAATATATTATCATACTTGCTCGACGGAGGTGTAGCTAATTTTAGATGTTTCTGTTCACTACGAGGGTATTTAACAGAAAGTGTTTTTGGAGAGAAACCATTTATAATTTGAAAATAGTCTACAATAAAACAAACAATACTTAATCTTCGTTTTATATTGCGCACGCTTCATTAAATTGTCACTTCACACTTTCAGAGGTACATTTTGTACTTAAAAACAGTTTTTATACGCTTACCGTCCTTATTACCGGCAAAACGTTGTGTTCAAGATTTTTTTTTTAATAAATAATAATAATAAATGTAGTTTAAAGCCGAAAATCCTCATAGAGCTCTTGGGCTTAACACACAAAAAACGTTATATATATATCACTCTGCATTTCCTATTTACTGACTGTCTCCACGCGGATGAGTCACAATTAGCGGTCTTCATCGTAAGTTATATATCCGCTGGAACAAATGTGATTTGAGAGCTGATCGGAAACATGGGAGACTCTGGGATGCTTTCAGCCCACTCGGAAGCAGGTTCCAAAGGAATGGAGCAGCCACTGAAAAGGCCCGATCGGGGGTTCATATTTTATTTTCAGTTAGCGTTTCGCCAAACACATGCCGAGGTGATAATAAATATTAAAACCAACCATACATCAGTGGATACTAGTTCTAGATTCCTGTAAGTCCCACGTCAGTGATACCCACATGAGCCTATTAAGACTAGGGGCCCTTGTGCTCACTCCATTAATCTCTATGTGTGAGCTCACAGTGGTGGGCCCGGATGGGGGGGGGCAGAGGGGCCACAAATGCAAACCGTAACTTACTGTTTTTAACCCCACGTTTTCTCAGGAGGCACCAGAATCGATCTCAAGGGGCCAGGGCATTTTCCCCTAGGACATTTCCCACTAGGACATTATCCCCTAGGGCATTTTCCCCTAGGACATTTTCCCCTAATTATTCATCCCCAGACTTTTCCACTAGACTGATTACACCTAGATTTTTCACCCAGGACATGTTCCCATAGATTTTTTTTTAATTTCTCATGGAATAAAGTAGAAAAAATTGGAAGAATAAAAATAAAAATGTAATTAAGGTTTCATGTAATAGTTTATTCTTTTTAAAATAGATAACAAGTGTATGAGACAACGGTCTGCTGCAAAGATTAGCATGCGTTTTGTTGAATCTACACCATTTCATGAATCAGAAATCTCTCTGGATTCTCACCTCCTGTCGATAAGCATGAACAATGACTGCTGAATCAACCATAACATCTGGTAATATTTGGCCTGGTGTTCCTCTGCAATTAGCACTGAGTGCTATTTGTCTTGTGGGGCCTTCACTCTGTTTATCTGGACTTGTGTGTCATCACCAGGATGATTGTGCTCTTTCGTCCCTAACACATTTTGTACCAGTAGATCAGTGATCACAGACCCTTTACATGACTGACTTTTACGTTTTGTGCATTCCCAACGCTTTGTTGTGTTGGTTTCCCATTTCTTTGTGCATGTGTACCCTTCATAATATAGCTTAGGGCCTCCTCTAGCAGTTGATAGCGACTCAATAGCAGAAATATAATTGTGGAAAAGATGATGAAGGAAAGGTTTTAGCGCGCCGCAGGCGCGCAGGGACGGTGTGGGATTTACCAATCCCCTGCGATCCGGTTAACCTTATTTTATTTCACTTCCATCACAAGTGAAATCCTGCAGAACGATGCAGGCCGATGGATAACGGGGTCGAGTAATGCCGCAGCGCTAGAAGCAATCAGGGGTGAGCTTGGGTGGATGAGTATCAAGGACAGGATAGACCTGTTGAAGCTCGGTTATCTTAATTATTTGGTAAATCTCCCCGACAGCCGATGGTGTAAAGTAATGTTCCTGAGAATTTTCAACTCAAATATCAAAACGGGGTGGATGGTCCAAGTGAGGGAGCTAGTAGAGAACTACTCATTGGAGATCTCGGACCTGGACGTTGGGGCAAACCAGGGTAAAAAAATCGTCAGAGAAAGGGTCATGGAGGATTGTAACCGTAATTGGCGAGAGGGGGTCAAATCAAAGAGGTCTTTGGGTGGCCTGCGTGATAAAGAGAAGCCAGGTTTTGAAGAGTACCTTGATGGCACCTTTGGGGGGTCACTGTTGTTCAAGCTGAGGTCGCGATCCCTGGAGCTGAGGGGAAAAATTGGGAAAGACGGTGAAAGGGAGTGCCAGATGTGTAACTTGGACATGGTGGAGACCCTGGAACACTTTCTTCTAGAATGCCCAAAGTATCAGTCTAAAAGAATGAGATTCACTGGGAGTATAATGGGGAAGTGGGATGGGAGAATGAAGGACATGTAGTTAGGGGGAGGCTCAAAGGAGAGGGTTAATATGCTAATCGGAGAGATTGGGAAGAATGGGACAAGGGATAGCATCAAGCAGTTCGTCTCCGAGTGTTTGGAGGAGAGGAGAAGCGTGAGAATAGAGAGGCAGTTGGGAGTACAGGGGTAAACATGGCCTTCTCGTCCGAGAACCGCGACAAATCAGCGGCTGGCCAAAGTGTTATTATATTATTATTATTACATAAGCTCGTAATCAGAAATTCAGCCTATACAGGATTACATTTGGCGAGTGAGAAATTATGTCAGTCTAATCCTGGAAGTCTCTGGCCACCACAAAAAATGTCTTGTAAAAAACACACGAAACTGTCTCTTCAATTGTAAGCAAATCGTATTTCAGAGAGCATATTGTTTTTCTTTGACTAGGCGTACCATGGTTTCGCTGTTCTTATAAAAAAAAAATATCGCACGTAATTGAAGGATTTATTACCTTTACTGAAATGAACTGCCAAAAAAGGCAATTAATAAATTCGTATAGGAAAACTCATAGGCGTTCGACCTTCCCATCTTTAGCTCAGATTCAGCAGAAAGAGCTAATTACGAAATTATAAACGAAATGGCCCAATTACGTACAGCTGACGAGATAATAAGCATGATTAGAAAGTGTAAAAAACTCCCCCACCCCCTGAATTACAAATCCATCTAAAAAGTTGTGAAAGAATGCACCAGATTAGACCTTCATTCCCAGGCTTCGCGAACTACACAATGAGGGTCTCGTGGCAACTTCTCCAAATGATGGAATGTGGCATTAGGTGTCACGATTCCTAAACCGTACAACGACCCAACCGCCCTATACAACCCACGCACAAACAGCTCACTGAGTTGCATTGGGAAGACCTTTGAGCAACCCGTACGAACCGACTAAGAGATCAGTTCGAAAACACCAATTTCTGTAACAAGTGACAAAAAGATTACAGAAACCGTAAAGAGGTGGTGGAACAATGTTTATCGTCTAGTAGACTGCGTGAGAACTGTCTGCTCTCTGGGGACTATGTATTGCAAATCTCCCTTGACGTTGGAAAGGCCCTCAACTAATGGTATAGTCTACAAACTAGCGAAAATATGGATTGGACGATTCGGACCCTGGACTATCGGACCCTGACCCTTGGACGATTCGGACCCCCAGTCTTAAAAGGCTCGGACCTCGACTTGGGCAATTTGGACCTCGAGTCTTTGACGGTTCGGACCTCGACCTCGACTTCAGACGATAATGTTTTCAGTTTGTTGTTGTTTTCTTGAGTATTTATCTGTTTAAAAGCTTGCGTCAGTTTATTTAATATTCACATATTTCTGTTTGATCTTTTGTATACTGAGTCAAAAAAGAAAGTATAATAAACTTTGAGGAACAATTCTTTTAGTATTATCGACATTAATCCCAAACAAATTATTATAAATTCATATTTCGAGTCTAGCTGTGTCAATTTGCATAATTTCATGTTCTTACTGTTACCGGCGTCACGTCAGGACGTCGCATTTCAGACATGGGGTGAAATGAAAAGTTAACACATGCAGTCAAAAGCGTGTTTGTCCACTGTTTGCCTCTTGGGTGGCAAGACATCGACGGCGCATAATAATATAATAACACTTCGGCCGGTCGCTGATTTGTCGCGGTTCTCGTATGAGAAGGCCTTGGTTACCCATGTTCTACCAACTGCCTCCCTATTCCCGCGCTTCTTCTCTCCTCCCAACACTCGGAGACGAACTGCTTGATGACATCCCTTGCCTCATTCTTCCCAATCTCTTCGATTAGTATATTAACCCTCTCCTTTGAGTCGCCCCCTAACCACATGTCCTTCATTCTACCATCCCACTTCCCCATTATACTCCCCGTGAATCTTGTTCTTTTAGACTGGTATTTTGGGCATTCTATAAGAAAGTGTTCCAGGGTCTCCACCACGCCCAAGTTACACATCTGGCACTCCTTTTCACTGTTTTTCCCAATTTTTCCCCTCAGCTCCAGGGATCGCGACCTCAGCTTGAACAACAGTGACCCCCCAAAGGTGCCATCAAGGTACTCTTCAAAACTAGGCTTCTCTTTATCACGCAGGCCGCCCAAAGATCTCTTTGATTTGACCCCCTCTCGCCAATTACGGTTACAATCTTCCATGACCCTTTCTCTGACGATCTTTTTGCCCTGGTTTGCCCCAACGTCAAGGTCCGAAATCTCCAATGAGTAGTTTTCTACTAGCTCCCTCATGGACCTGATAAGTCTCTGGATGTCACCCGGTGGTATTGCGTTCCACTCCTGCCTTAAAACATTACGTAAATCGCCTAACGTCTGAAGATCATGAAGTCGTACCCGACGATGCAATTAATCCCAAAGATGCTCGATTGGCGACAACTTTGGTGAAAGTGGGGGCCAGGGAAGAAGTTTAATGCTCTGCTCCTAAAAAAAGTCATGACAGATACGCGCCAAGCGACATCGGGCATTGTCTTGCTGGAATAACTGCAATCCGACGTTAGCGTTGAACAACGGGACAACAACAGTGCTAAGAATCTCGTTCCTATATCGCTGTCCATTCAGATTACCATCGATGAAGGTCAACTGCGTTTGACGGTGCAAGGAAATTCCTGCCCAAAACGATTACACTATCCCCGCCGAAACGGTCGCATTCCCGCATGCAAGCATCAGAAAACCGTTCTCCTCGTCGGCGATACACTCTTGCCCTACCACCAACGCGCCGTAGACAAAATTGTGATTCATCACTAAAAAGAACTGTGCTCCAACTCTGCTGAGTCCAACGAACACGCTGACGTACCCATTCCATTCTGACGGTACGATGACGTTGGGTAACAGAGGTGGAGTCGTTTGTGATAGATTACGAAAGCGGTATGTGGCAGGCACTAAAACAAGTATTCCAAAAGCCAGAGATCCATGGATGTGCTTTTAACTTCGGGCAAGCACGATGGCGCAAAGTCCAACAATCAGGTCTGTAGACGGCTTACAATAGCAAAGATGACACCCACAAGTTACTGAGGAAGGTATTTGCCCTGCCGTTCCTCCAATTATTAAAATGTTAAAAATCGTGGATGTTTCAAGACCCAGTTTTTAAAAGGTTGTGCAAAACTGTATGCTCCATATTAGTTCTGTCTCTGCTGTATTATTATATTTTAATTATTACAATTATAAAAATGTTTAAAATCAAGGATGTTTCAAACGGGTACAGGTCAAAACATTCCCAGACCGAAACGTACCCAAGGAGTCAAAACGTACCCAGACCGAAACGGACCCAAACCATGAGTCAAAACGTACCTAATACCCCCTTTTCTCAAATAAAAAGAGATAAAGAAAGAAGACGTCATTGATTCAGAACATGATGTAAATGAGAGTGTTATATTAGTAAAAACAATTGCAGAATCAGTTATATTTTCTGTTGGTACAATTGATGAATGAAAGGTTTTAGCGCGCCGAAGGCGCGCAGGGACGATGTGGAATTTACAAATCCCTTGCGACCCGGTTAGCCTTATTTTATTTCACTTGGATCTTGGAACACACAGGCCGAGCTTTCCTATTGACTGAAATGGGGTGTGAATGAGTATCCACGCAGTTAGAATTCCCGGCAGTTTGCATTGGAGTGATAGATTGTCAAAGATCAATCCCTCAACGCCATTAAGACTATTAGAGAGTGGGCTCTATTCGGTTCCAGTTTGGCGATGGTAGAGGTTTGAATCCCACCATGTTGTGCGATGGCAATTTTAAGGGAAAAAGAAAAAAGAAAACCAAATAGAAACGCCGGTTTGGTAGCGGCCCCGGTATATGACGATAGCGGTTACAAAAAAAGGAGTGGAGAAAGCTCCAACAGTTTAGTTTGAAAAAACCGGGAGTCATCCATCAAGCCTTCTGGGAGATAGGATGCCGTATGTGATTTTGAGGTATCTGGTTATCCTTCGGGAATTCCAAATGACCTCCAACACCCCCCCCCCCCCCCCCCCACAATAAAAAAAAAAAAAAAAAAAAAAACCTTGAAAGGGCTGTTTGCTGGCAAGATTGTTTCAATCCTTGCCTTGGTCTGTTTGGTTTTCTGCACATCTTTGCATGAGGATTGTTTCAATCCCTCATAGTTTGTCATTCAGTTTGGTCGTGTGTCTGATGAGATAGAGGAGGTAGAAAAGATAATAGAGAGCTGGAAATTAGAGCAATTCGGTTTTTAATTTACAACTGTTCCGTCCGTGACGACCAGTGACATGTGGATGGGGAAGCCAGCATTTTTTCCCCGAGATTTATATCTCAGGGAGGGGAGACCTGGCAGCAGGTGGAGATTTTTCTCGCTGTTTGCAACTCCCACTGGTAACAGAGGCAAGCTTTCATGCGTATCGTGTCACCCGCAGCCAGTTCTAATTTAGGTCACAGAATGCCTGGCTCACCCCATCACAATGATGTAATCTTTAACCCTTTCGATAGACACGCCCCAGATTATTTAGTTTTCCTATTGAGGACGCGATGCGCATTGAGTTCTATTATTAATTCGCTGTCTTGAAGTCTATTTAGAGTTTTGCATTGAAGATCTTTCAAGCGCATTGATATAGTGTCTATTTTTGCTATCTCGTGAAGCTGTTTTATCGATGTCCACGTGGGCTTGCGCAGAGCCACGCGCAAGGCATGATTTTGGACCCGTTGTAGTTTTTCAATGTTGGTTTTATTCAGGTCACTTGTTATTATGGCCCCATACTCTAGTACTGGGCGTATATATGATTTGTAAAGATTGAGCAGAATTTCTTTATTAGCTCCCCAATTTTTACCTCTAATCATTTTCAGGAAATTGATGCGTTTAGTGGCTTTGACAGTGACTGAGTTTATGTGATTGTTTAGATTGAGACTGCTATCCAGATTGAATCCCAGAAACTTTGCCTCATTACTAGCTTCAAGTTTATGATCGTAAAGCTTAAGCTCAATATTAGGGACAGGCTTTTTCCTTTGTTTTTTATAGAATGTGATTCTTTGTGTTTTCGTGGCATTTAGCTTGATGCGCCACAGAGCGCACCAGTCTTGCAGGTCGCGGATGGTATACTGCAGGCGGTTTTGTATTATGTTTCCAGACTTACTGGCCGTCCACATTCCTTTGTCGTCTGAGAATTGAGATAGTTCAACATGGTTCTTCCCTAGTTTGTCAATGTCATTCACATATATTATAAATAGAAGCGGGCTGAGGACCGAACCCTGTGGAGTGCCCGCTTCGAGTTTTACCTCGGCTGACACTTCGCGGTTGACCCTCACTTTGATTTTTCGATCAGACAAAAATGATGATATGATCCTTAGAATTTTGGTAGGTAGCCCCATTTTAGCTAGTTTGTATCTCATGCCATTGTGCCAGACAGAGTCAAACGCTTTTTCTACGTCGAGTAATAGCGCGGTTCCTATTTCATTTTGTCTGAACGCCGTTTTCATATAATCTTCCAGTCTATAAACATGCTCGATTCCCTCTCTTTGGCTTGTGTATGCCCTTTGCCACTTATTGAAAAAGCTGATTGATTCGAGATGGCTGCGGAGTCTAGTCGTGAGAATCCGTTCGAAATTTTTTCCAATACAGCTGAGTAGGCTGATTGGGCGGTAATTAGCTGGGTTGCTCAAATCCTTGTCGGGTTTGGGTATCATGACTCTTGTAGCTACTTTCCAAGATTTTGGGAAGTATCCACTAGAGAGGCAGCAGTTTAGGAGGTTGGTGAGTCTACCGAAAAAAAGTATTGGGACATTGTTTCAGGATTTTGTATGAGACCTCGTCCCATCCTGGGGAAGAAGAAGACTTACATTTTTTAATTGTGTTAGCCACTTCTTCTTGGCTTATCGGTTCCGTGAGTTCATGGTCATCCCCGTCCTCGGGCGTTTGGCTGAAGTTGGCATCGTTAAACGTGGTCTTGTTGTCTTGAACAAATTTGTTTACTTTTTCTTTGAACTCGTCATCAAACCTATCGCCCTCATGTGGACGATGATATTTCTTAAGGAGCTCAGCAAAGGCGCTAGCCTTCGCCTTGTCATCCAGGGCCATAGTTCCATCGCTGATCTTTAGAGCCTTACTGTTGGCGTCTTTATGTTTTTGTCCAGTAAGGGTTTTAAAAGTATCCCAAAACTTTTTAGTCTCCCTGAGTCCATTTAGATTTTCCGTTGCTTTTTCCCATCTCACGCGATTGTCGTTTGCTATTGCTTTTTTAACTTCGCCGTGGAGGCGATTATACACGGCTTTAAGTTCGACCTTTTTAGTTGGAAGTTTTTCTGATTTGTATGCACGGAAGGCCTTTCTTTTTTGTTTTATTATTTGGAGTGTGGTTTCAGTTATTCTGTTGGCCCGCGGTTTAACTGTCTGTTTGGGACAAATCTCATCAAGAGTGTTGTTAATGTCTTCATGAGATTGGTACATGCTTGCTCGAGCTCGCAGATATTCATTGGGTCGTTATTGTTTATTTTAACCTGAATTATTTTTCTGAAGAGGTCCCAGTCACTTTTGGATAGATTCCTCCTCCTCATTGTGGGGTACCTTGCGGGTCCGCTGCAACCGTGTAATGTAGCATGAACAGGCAGGTGGTCACTACCTAAATCATCGTCTCCCACAAATATGTCTTGCATTTGATTAGTTAGTGATTTACTGGTTATAATTAGGTCAAGGATGTCGGATTGGTGGAGGGTGTTGTTACTAGCGTGAGTAATGTCGTGGTCGTTATTTAATACAAAAAGATCAAATTGTTCGATGATATTGAAGAGAGCGTCGCCATTGGGCTCCGTTTTATTGCATCCGAAAACCTGATGTTTGGCATTGAAATCACCTAAGAAAATACAGTGTTTGTGATTTTTCACAAAGAATTCAAAGACTTTGCTGTCAACTTTTTTTTCGGTTCATTATAATATGAGATTACGGCAACTTTTTTATGATCTAGTTCAATCTCAGCGGCAATCACCTCTGTGTTGAGATGATCGCTTGATATTGTTTTATATTTTAAGTCCTGCCTTATGAGGAGAGCGACTCCGACTTCGTTGGTACAATTATTATTAATCATTACTAATTATAGTGAACCCATGTTAGTGTGTTCTGTTATAACAACATTTATCAATCATTGTTTCACTTTTGATTTCTTTTTCTAGGAACCGACAATGTTTTCACGTGATGATTGTAACAGCTGATTATTACTGATCAGTGTAAACACAAGTTAGTGTTTTCTGTAACAGCTATTATCAATCAGTATTGAATGTTATTTCTAATGATACCATATAGTTTGCTTTATTTTGAAAACATCTAGCCATCTATAAAATATGCGTAACTACCCGATGATTTGATTAAGTTCATCATGTCAGAAAGGTCAACTCACCCGCGAGTACGACCAGAGTATCCTGCCTTTCTTGCCAACGGAACGTGAGTGCAAGACAGGAGGCTTTGTGCTGCGGTATATGCGACTGGTGGCAGCATAGAACATGCCAAAGAGGAATCGACAGGACTCTGTACCGACAAATTGTGCGTGGCGAGATTACTGATTTTCAGTGGCAATGTGGCAGTGCTGGGTGTTCAGCGCCGTCTTCGGACTCGCCCGTTCAAGAGAGTACTCAGGACAGTTTTGTGGCGCCTGCTAATAATTCAGAGACACCTGTTCACGAGAGCACGCGTTTATCATCGTCGGCAGCTACATCATCAAATAACGTATCATTCAGTATATCCAATAGAGACTGTGACAAAGTTGATCCCGTGCATGAAAACTCTATACCTGATGAAAACCCTGACGGAGTATTAGACTCTGAGGAAACACCATTAGAATTCGAAGTCGTTATTTTACCTGTTACTATGTTTATCACTACTATCTTGCTATTTGTAAATGTACTATGTACGTTTATATATATATTCAACGAATAAATGTCGTTGCATAATAAATCTTCTTTTTCTGGTGTCGATCTGCATGAAAGCTTCACTGTCATGTTTCTTCTGTTCATTGGGCAATCCAATGTGCTTATTGACCCCCACTCTGTAAATTCTACTGAACTAATTCCACATCTCTACAGTTCTTTGAATGCTTCGAAGGCTTTGTCATTATTAAAAGTAGCAACTACTTCTTTCCATAAGCTTATTATTGTCCGGTGACATTGAAAGTAACCCTGGTCCAAATTCTCTTAATTCAGATCACAATCAGAATACTCTAAAAATTGTTCATCTCAACATTCAAAGCCTCAAACCTAAACTGGATATTGTACAATGTGAATTTGCAGCAAGCGATATTGTGGCCTTGAGTGAGACATGGCTTCATAACAATGACACCCCATCCGATGTCCAACTCCATGGGTTCCATGAACCATTGCGATTCAATCGCTCTTCAAGGGGAGGTGGGGTTGCCATTTACATTAAAGAGGGTATTTCGTTTCGACACAGATCGGATCTTGATACACCGAATACTGAGTGTATATGGGCTGAAGTATTTACAAAACGGAGTAGATCGTTATTATTAGGAGTATTCTACCGTCCACCCAACAGTCCTCCAGTTACATGGGATGCCATATCAGCATCCGTCGAAAAAGCTAGAGACACGTCAGTTGCTGACTTAATTATCACGGGTGATTTCAACGACAACCAAATGGTTTCTTCAAGAAGTTGCCTTTCTGAAATAATCAATTACTTTAACCTCAGACAACTTGTGAGTGAACCAACTTGTTTTACTGAAACATCTGCTTCATTGCTAGATCTATTTGCTGTAAGTAACACAATCAACGTGAAATCATGTGAAGTCCTCGAACCAATTATTCCAGACATGACCCGCTATCACTGCCCAATTTCAATCGAAGTCGAATTTTTGAAATCAAACCCACCTTCTTTTAGGCGAAGGATATGGCTTTATTCTCAGGGTAATTATAATGCGCTGAACGAGGCTTTCTCTGACACCGACTGGAATTCTATCCTCGATACTTTATGTCTCGATACCATAGTTACAAATTTCACTGACAAAATACTCGATACTGCATCCAAACATATACCCAACAAATTTATTGCTTCCAGAATGGATCAACCGAAATGGATGCATAATGAAATAAGACTACTAATGAGACAGAGAAAACGTCTGTATCGCATTGCTAAACGTACAAATTTCCCACACGGCTGGGCCAAATATAAACTTAAAAGGAATGAGGTTGTATCGGCCATCAGGAAGGCCAAAGCCCAGCATCTTGCAAAAATCCAATCCACATTGAGAAGCAATGAAACACCAGCATCTATGTGGTGGAAGACCCTGAAAAGACTCATCAGTAGCGGTAATGCAACAGGAATTCCCACCAAGATTCATCTAAACAAAATATATTCTTCAAGTGCTGAGAAAGCTGAAGTGTTCAATTAATACTTCTGTTCTATTTCGACAGTTGACGACTCGAATGCTTTCTTACCAGATCCACCATCCCAAGTTTCCCAGCGTATTGATAGTATTACCCTACATTGCAGTGAAGTATACGCCGCAATGAAGTCGATGAAGGTGTCCAAGGCATCTGGTCCCGATCAAATAAGCCCGCGTCTTCTAAAAGAATGTAAATCCTCTCTCTGCAAACCACTCTCAATTTTATTCAACATTTTACTGAATAATTCGTACTTTCCTTCATTATGGAAAAAAGCAAATGTCTCCCCAATTCTAAAAAAACAGCCCTCAAACTCAGTCACTAATTATCGCCCGATATCGTTGATTAGCTGTGTTGGAAAATTATTTGAAAAATGTGTCTTCAAACGCCTGTGGCAGTTTTTGAGTGAAAATAATATCCTCAGTCAATTTCAGTCAGGTTTTACACCAAGTGATTCAACTGTCCTCCAACTGACTGACATTTATGACGAATTCTGTCGTGCGCTTGATGAAGGCAAAGAAGTTAGGGTGGTTTTCTGTGATGTCAGTAAGGCGTTTGATAAGGTATGGCATGCTGGTCTTATTCACAAACTGGAGAGTATTGGCGTTTCAGGTGAACTACTTCTATTTCTAAAATCGTATCTCTCGGATAGGTCGCAGCGAGTTGTAATAGCCTCTGAGTCGTCGTCATGGAGACCAATCAATGCCGGTGTACCCCAGGGGTCTATACTTGGGCCTTTACTGTTCTTGATATACATAAACGATATAACTAGCGACTTACTCAGCAGTATTCGCCTCTTTGCTGACGATACGTCATTATATCTAATCATTGAAAACCCAGAGCAAGCCGCGGTCATAATTAATAACGATTTGGCTACAATCGAGCATTGGGCCAAAACATGGTTGGTCGAGTTCAATCCCAACAAAACTGAAAGTATGTGTATATCGCGTAAAAGCAATCCTAACTCTCACCCACCCTTGTATTTAGGTGTCTCTCAAGTATCGGAAGTTTCTGACCATAAACACCTAGGACTCATACTAAATAATACATGTATATGGAACAATCACATTGACCACATTTGCTCCAAAGCCTGGTCTCGCCTAGACTTGTTGAGGAGACATAAATTTTACCTCGATCGCAGTGTCCTGGAAAAAATATATTTCGCCTTTATTAGGCCACTTCTTGAATACGCAGACACTGTCTGGGATAATTGTTCTGTGACAACTGTCGCGGAACTCGAAAAAATACAAATTGCAGCAGCAAGAATCATCACCGGAGCAACAGTTAGTGTCAGTAAATCGTTATTATATTCGGAAACCCGGTGGGAATCCTTGCAAGAAAGACGCCACAAACATAAACTAATTCAGTTCTTCAAAATGTATCATCACATGTCACCTCCATACATTTCCAACAAAGTTCCACCACTTATCTCCTTGACGAATTCATCACGCAGTCTTCGATCCAGTGAAAACCACCGATTTCCTTTTTGCCGAACGCAATTGTATCAGTCTTCTTTCATCCCCAGCGTTACGGACCAGTGGAATAAGTTGCCGTTACCTGTCCGTGAGAACTCGTCATTGATTAACTTTAAAACGTTTCTCAGTAATGGTAACCAAAGACCACCAAAGTTCTATAGTAATGCAAAATATCGCAGGGCTCAAATATACCATTGTAGGCTGCGGTTGCACTGTAGCAGTCTTAATTCCCACCTTTTCGATAATCACCTATCACCCAGTCCCTTCTGCCAGTGTGGTGAACGTGAAACTACTGATCACTTTTTCTTTCATTGTCCTTTGTTCTCAAACGCTCGTAATTATACGATTAATCTACTTCCATATGTAGCAGATACGCCCACGCTTCTATTTGGCTCAGAATTCTTGAATAACGATGAAAACTGCCTTATTTTCGAAGTTGTACATGACTTCATTTTATCAAGCAAGCGATTCCAATAGTTGAAACCCAACACTACGTTCCCACCCCCATTCCGAGTGGGAAAGTCTAACGCCTGTTGTGGAATGCCCTCTCGCGCCTTCCAACTTCTAGCGCCTTGACGTTTACTTCACCTAATTCGCTACTAAATGAACTAGAAGTTAATAAGTTGCCTACTTACGATTCTCTTGTGTGTAAATTTTACTTAGCATACATTCAACATGTACTTGGTCTGTATTAACTCAGACTTATTCCCAAGATATTGCCTGATAAATACATCATTATCATCTGTTGCATGTGCAAACTATGCGTCGGAGTCTTGTACCGGCCTCTGGGGATAGATCGCGACTGGTCCTCGACTCGTCGTGTGTTGTCAGTGGAGGTCCCATGCTCCTTTGCATCCGCATAATGGTGATAATCTCTATGTATCATGTATTCAAGCTGATTGCATCATATTAGTTCCTTTCCTCTTCTTTCGATCTATCAGTGCGTCTATTCTTTCTTCTGTTTTTCCCTTCATTTCACATTGAAGTTTAAACAATCCCACACGTCGTTGCCTGGCAGTCGAGGCGCCTTCCTCTGCTCCCTCTCTATTCTGATGTGACGCTTAACCCGCTTGATCTCCAATCGTAGCAACTAACGTAGTAAATTTACAATGAAGGGAGGATATCGGCCTTCATGCAACGACGTTTGGGCTCTTCCGTTCATCTGTACCACCTACAGGAGTAAGTTATACGTTGACAGGGAGACGACCCACATAAGCTTTAGCTTTCTGTCGAATCCCTCTAATACACAACAATATGCTTTCTTGTTTTGTGTATACTTTTTGTATCTAGTGTTGTTCATTTTTTGTTAGTCAAATGTTATTGTGAAATGTATACACATGTCAATTATTGAATAAATACTGTTTAAACTAAATCTTCTTTTTTATCAATGGGTATACAGACGAGCCCCAAATTGTCTGCCAGAAGTTGTCTGCCAGTTTTTTGGTCAATTATATATGTGGGTACGTTTTGACTCATGGTTTGGGTACGTTTCGGTTTGGGTACGTTTCGGTCTGGGTACGTTTTGACTCCTTAATTGGGTACGTTTCGGTCTGGGTACGTTTCGGTCTGGGTATGTTTTGACCCGCATCCTTTCAAACCCCACTTGTATTTTTTATCTGTTGTTATTCATTGCTGTGCTATATTGTTGTACTCTCATGTGAGAATATTAATTTAAAATAAATAATAATTTAGTTCTAACGTTCGTTGTTATTTGTATTGAATTGTATTAAAATTCACTGTTTCTCGCGGTTTCCTTGAACATTTATTTGAACACTTCTTACGTAAAAACAACTCCCCTCATATATAAGGGTCTCATGGAAAGAGTCCAACGTAATAAGATGTTAGGCTCTCCTGTCTGACTCTCGTGGATTCATAAGTAAATAAAGTTATAAACAAATAAAGTTACTCGGGTCGCAATGGATTTCAATCCCACATCGTCCCTGTGCGTCTTCGGCGCGCTGAAAGATTACTCCAACATCAATCTTGCTCGCTTACTTCATTCAAAATTAACAAAACAATAAAACATCCCAAACCTAATCAGACTCCAGCTCCAGGTAAATTCACCTGGACTAAAACTTCAAAACTAGCATTTCAGCATGCGCTTAGTAACCCAGCAATCGTTAAAGAAATAAATAAATTTCAAAATGCCTCCTTCTCTCCAGATCATATTAGCCAGGCAACTAGCAGTCTACAAAATATATTAATAAAAGCTGCGAACATATCACTGAGATTTAAACACACTAAACCAAAGAAGTATCAACGGGATAAAAATTGGTTTGATGGAGAATTGAGGGATAGGCGCAAAACACTAGAATATAAAGCAAGAGAAATGTCAGATTCACCATTCAATAGGGCGAAACATGGCAGTTATTTCAAAGCTTATCGCCAGTATAGGACTCTCCTCCGAACTAAAAAGAAAAATTATAAAATGATTCTTGTACAAAAACTTAATAACTTAACGGAAAGCAGCCCAAACGAATATTGGAAATTACTCCACAGTGAAGAAAGCAGGCAAGGGACCACGTTAGAAAGTAATATTGATATTGAATGTTGGACATAGCACTTTGAAAATCTCAATAAATTCGCAGAAAGAAATACTCAGTTAGAAACAATTTTAGAAAATCTTGAAAAAGACAATCAGAAACATCAAAGTTTCACAGAACTAGATTTTAGAATTTCAAATAAAGAAATTAAAGATAGTTTTACATCTCTTAAAGGGAACAAAGCTGTGGGCTTGGATTTTCTTTCAAACGAGATCATAAAAGCCAGTCTTCCATTTATCACTCATCTGTTCAATAAGCTTTTCAATTTAGTATATCTGAATGGCATATATCCTCCAGAATGGTTAAAAGGTTATATTGTACCAATATTTAAACAGGGAAACCCTAAAGACCCAAATTACTATAGGGGAATTACTATTAACTCTTGTATGGGAAAAGCTTTCAATAAAATACTTAACATGCAATTAACAACATATCTGGAACAAAATAATATTTAATCAAATAGTCAAGCTGGTTTTAGGAAGAACTTTAGAAAAACAGATCATATGTTTATTTTGAAAAGTCTCATAGATAAATATAGTAGAGGCAGAGGTCAGAAACTCTTCTGCTGCTTTGTGGACCTTAGGAAAGCATTTGACACTATTAATCATCATGGTCTTTTCATAAAACTTTTACAATCAAACGTTGGTGGGAAGTTCTATAATATCATTAAAAATATGTATTCCAAAGGAGATCTAACAGTGAAAATTTACGGGTCTCTCAGTTCCTGTTTTGGCTCTGAAATTGGAGTTAAACAAGGGGATACTTTGAGCCCGAAACTTTTCAACGTTTATGTGAATGACCTATGTACATATCTCTCACCGTCAGAGGGAAAAGTAAAGTTATTTGAGAAAGAAATTGACTGTCTACTATATGCAGACGATCTTATCCTCATATCGCCTACATCAAATGGGTTGCAACAAAAACTAAACTTTCTTGAGAAACACTGTAGTGATTGGTGTCTCACTGTGAATACTAATAAAACCAAAATTATTATCTTCAACAAAGATGGTCATGCACAAAAAATTATATATAAAAATCAGAATATTGAATGTGTTAAAAAATATAAATACTTAGGTCTTGTCTTTCAAGCTAGTGGTATATTCACTCAGGGTAGGCAAGACTTGTATAATAGAGCCCTTAGGGCTTCCTTTAAAATAATGAAAATAATGTGTAGTGCAAGACCATCCATAGACACAATGATGCATCTATTTGACCACACCATCAAACCAATTTTGTTATATGGAGTAGAACTTTGGGGCAGTTATAACCCTACTCGAAAATCAGTAGAGAAAGCATCCACTCATATTAATCCATTTAGCATGATCTATGCTGATAACATTGCTGATCGCTCACATATTCGCTTCTGCGGATATTTGCTTGGAGTAAATACAAAGAGCTCAAACATAGCAGTATTGTCAGAGGTTGGACGATTTCCATTATACACCCAAGTAGTAACATCTCAAATTTCATATTTGTACAGACTATATCATGATGCTCATCCTTCATTATATGATGCCTTTCGCTCAGTTCAGGAAGATCACAAAAATGGTTCTATTTCTTGGTATACCACAGTAATGTCAATATCAAAATTTTGAAAATCAAGGAAGAAACTATCATCAATCTTACACTTGAGAAAATCCTGGAAATTGTTGATAGAAAATTATATAAAGTTTATATGAATGAGTGGCACTCAATTCGAAAATCATATCTCTCAAATGCTGAAGGCAAATTAGATTCATACTTCACTTATAAAAGAGCTTTTCAAAAGGAGCCATATCTGGAACTGAATGATTCTGAATCCAGAAAAGCCATATGCCAACTCAGAATTAGTGCTCATAATCTTAGGATGGAGATGGATAGGCACATGCCAAAGTACAGGAAAACACACAGAACCAGGCGTATATGTAAACTATGTGATACTGGTAACGTAGAAAATGAATTTCATTTTCTAATAGAATGTCCCGTGTATAGCAAACCAAGAAAAGGGCTTTTTGCCCAGATAAGTCAAAGGTTTATAAATTTTTCGGCTCTGAGTAACCAGCACAAATTTATTGGGCTCATGTCTGCTGAAGACTTACCTGTACTTAACCTCCTGGGAAATTTCATAAAAGAAAATTTCAAGTATACAGAAAAAATACCCTGCCGTAAAAAGAAAGTTCAGTTAAAATTAGATTCCATAAAGCTATATAAACGATTTGCACTTTTGGGCTTCATAAATTATGTTTGTGGTCATGTTATACACAAAAACTGTGCAATTACTGAAATAGCACACTCAAGTGAAAAATGTCAAAATCCATTTATATATGCCCTCTTTTCCCTGTAATTTGTTTCTTCCATTTTCCCATTGTTCAAATTCATTTTTATGTTCACTTTTGACTTCATTGTTATCATTTACTACGTTGTTAGCAACTTGTTGCCATGTATATACATGTATACCCCATGTGTGCCATTGTGGTAAAAATAAAATTATCTTATCTTATCTATCTTATCTTACTTGCTTGTCCAACATCAAAAATGTATCCTTGTATTAAGTGCGGTTTAAAGGTTAGGCCAAGGCAGCATGCAATTTCATGCGATTTAGGTTTGCTTTGGGTTGCAATAAAGGTGTTTAAACTCATCTTAAACCGCGTCTCTCTTAGTCTCGCGAATATTCCCAGACCGAATGTTTCCAGGTCGAATGTTCCCGGAGCCGAATGTTCCCGAGGCCGAAAAGACCCGCTCCCCCGTCGTTTCACCCATTTACTATCCTATCACTCAATAAATATCCAAATGAAAATATTGTGACGGACCCGACGAATGTCTAGATCACCGAATTGCCCTTCCGTCTCACCGCGCTCCAAAGTCACTCTTTGCCCTCATGTTCTGCAATGATCTGATCTTTCTGTTCCATAAGGGTGATTAACCTCCCTCATATTTTTCTAGCGACAGGCTTGCAGCATAATAGTTTTGTTTCGGTGGCTCTTCCGATACAAGTTGAAGACACACAAGTTTCCGAAGTACCCACGGAAGAAAATCCAACACAGACCAAGTTTTTGTGCAGGAAAGTTTGTTTCTCGTCGATAAACTTGTGCTGGGAACAAAATTAATTATGGGTAAAAGAAAGAGAGAAGAAAATATCGAAGGTCTCTGAACTGCATTTATATTCCGTCTTTAAACGGATACGAATAAACGGGTTGCTGTAGACATACATCTCTTGTATTTTCGTTATAAGTCTAAATACCGGAATAGAATCAGTGGATCTCCAATTCTTTCAAACCTTACCTGGATTATCACTGTTCCAGACTCATGACCCGTTCACTCTGTCTTTTCTCAGCATCAAAAAAAAGAAATTGAAATAAAAAAACCCAAGCGCATTCTCTCAAGTGCCTGAGGCTGAAGTGGCAGAATAACGAACGTGTTGATGGTGGCCACTCATTGCCATTGCCGGCATTGGTAGAAGTAGAAACATGGAAGTTTAAATTTCTGCTGAAACTGTGTGAGTCTGTCACTGTGAGAGCACAAGTAAAATGTTCAGAAAAAAAAAAAGATTTACCCTTCACACCACCCCTCTAGTGCAATGGTTGTGCCCCCCCCCCCCCCCCCCCCCCCCCCTTGCATGTCCACCCAAAACTGGCTGAACCATTTAGAACTGACAAGAACAAGAAGGCAGAACTGATAATTACCACTAAAAGACAAAATCATCGAAAAGTCATAATTCATTTGGTTTCTTGTTCAGTGATCTGAATACAGTGATGATCCCACTAAGTGTTACTGTTAGGCATTTTTGGGTATACCGATTATAATCGGTACAATTTTCAATACCCTCACAGATATGGCACAGGCCTGGCCATTTGAAAAATCTAGAGGAGCTACTATGGCTCCCCTAAACTTGTGCCAGGAGAGCTATTCTATACTTTAGTCTGTTATTAATAAGGGAATTGAAGGTTTAAGGAGAGCGATTACAGCTCTTAAGGAGAGCAATTATGGCTCTCCTTAAATTGATTTTCCAGGAGCCATGGAGGGTGGGAGCTATTTTCCAAACCGAGAGGCTGATTTGAACCAAATTTGATATGAGGTTTTATTGGGACATAAGAGTAGTTGATTTATGCAAAAAAAAGTTTTCCTGTCGCCCCATGGGAACTGCAGGAGCTAAAAATAGAAAAAATTTAAAATGCCCATATCTCCAAAACTGCACGGCACTGAGAATTTTTATTTGGTAAGAAGCTTTCTTAGGACCAACAGAATGGAATGGTAAAAAAAATTGTTATCGGTTTTATCATAGGGTACTTTTTGGGGACTTTTGAAAAAGTGCTGAGTCAACATTTTTTAACACTGTGGGTAATGGGAAAAACATTTAAGACTACTTTTCTCCCAAACCACTGCTCCAAAAGCTTTCAAATTTCACATATAACATCTTTGGAAGATTGTTTCACATGTTTATTGAAATAATAAGGGATAATAATAATAAGGGAGTTTTATATAGCGTAAAATCACAAGCTGTGCTCTAAAACGCTGTACAACAAAATAAAAAATCGAGCTCCTGACCATCAAGCAATTTACAGAGTGAGAAAGAAGGGGGTCAAAAAGTACATATCACCAAAAGCCTCTCTAAAAAGATGAGATTTCAATTTTTTTTTGAATTGATCAAGATTTTCTGATGCCTGAACTTGATCAGGTAAAGAATTCCAAAGTGCAGGTCCAGCGAATGAGAAAGCTCTGTTATTCACAAGAGCTGACCTAGAGAAGGGCATCTGAAGCTTAATTTGTTTGAAAGAACGTAAATTTCATTCAGGTTTTTTAATTGTCAAAAGGTCTTGTAAATACTTTGGTGCCGAGCCATGAATGCATTTAAAGACAAATACCAAAATTTTGAAACTAATCCGCTGTCGTACAGGAAGCCAATGCAATTGTTTGAGTACTGGGGTTATATGATCGTAGCATCTAGAGCCTGTGATGATGCGTGCAGCTGTATTTTGAATGGTTTGCAGTTTTGAAATATATGACTGCGGCAGGCCAATTAGAAGAGAGTTGGAAAAAGCTAAGTGGGATGATATAAAGGCATGAACTACAGTTTCCAGTGACTTTGGTGTGAGATAGCGACGAAGATAGCTCACATGCCTGATTTGCATAAAGCAGCGCTTGCAGATAGAATTGACATTTTGCTCCATCGAAAGGTGAGAGTCAAATATCACCCCAATATTGTGAGCACTGTTTGATACATTTTGTATGGAATTTCCTATGGCCAGTGACTTGATTTCTAAATTGGGTGGAAACTTTGTGCGTGATATGACTAGTACTTCGGTCTTATCTTCGTTCATTTTAAGTCTGTGACAGATCATCCAGTCACGAACTTTGTCTATACATTCTTCCATCTTGGCTACTGAAACATTAATGTCAGATTCATTTGAAGGATTTAATGACAAATACAACTGAGTGTCATCAGCATATAGATGGTAGGGAACATCCATCTCCCTTAGCGATTTTCCCAATGAGGCCGTATATAGTGTGAACAGTATGGGACCAAGAACAGAGCCTTGGGGAACTCCACATGTGAGTAATTTACTATCAGAATTTGTTTCGAAATGGTCACTTGTTGTTCACGTAATGAGAGATAGGATTTGAACCAGGCAAGAACTTTACCGTCAATTCCGAGCTGTTGCATTGTGGATAAGAGAAATGAATGATCAACCGTATCGAAAGCAGCGGAAAGATCAAATAAGACCAGAATGACACATCTACGTTCACCTAACGAACATATTATGTCATTACAAACTCTTAAAAGAGCCGTTTCTGTACTATGATTTGCCTGGTAGGCCGATTGATATGGTTCTAAGAGGCAATTTGTTGAGAGGTATTTCATAAGTTGTTTGGCAACCACCTTTTCTAGAATTTTAGATATAAAGGGTAGATTGGAAACTGGACAATAATTTTTCAGGATGTCTGGATCAAGAGACGGTTTCTTGATTAGAGGTGAGACCAGTGCTCTCTTCAGCTCTGTTGGTACACAACCTTCCTGGAGCGAAGATTGAATAATGCTTGTGATGGTAGGTGATAGACAATCAACTGATGCTTTAACCAGGGATGTAGGGATTGGATCTAAATCATTCGTCTTGTTAGGACTCATCAAAATTAATTTCTTTACTTCAGGCTCATTCACTGGGCTAAACTCTGACCATGTGCAACCAATAAACAAATCATCAAAAGCTGGCTCCATATTTGGACTCTCTATGGGAGCCCAAATGTTTAAATTAGTGCAGTATGAGGAATATTCTTTTATAATCTTTTTCTTCAGATCTACCAATCAGAATCTTTTGATATTTGGTATGCAGCATCCTTAGTGGGGTGAGATTCAAGTTTGTTCAAGCCAAGTCCCTGGGTTCATATTTGGGCTCACTGTGGGAGCCCGAATGATAACTTAGTTCAAAATGAGGAATTTTCTTTAAAAATTTTCTTTTTTTTAGATCCGCTGGTCAGAATCTTTGGATATTTGGTATAAGCGTTTCTTAGGAGGGGCAGATGCAACTTGTTGAAATCAATTCCCTGGGTTGATATTTAGTCCTAACTTGTCAGGTGAGCGCCCTCAGGCCCCCTGGGGCCTCTTGTTTGTGATTAGGTCTTGATTTCATAATATTTTACTTACAAAATCTTACGTGTACCCACTGGGGTATAAGTGTTTCATAACCTGATTGTTATCTGATCAAGAGAAATACCTTTGTGATCACAATACTCTGTGTTTTGTAGGCAAAAATGAAAATTTATTTTTCAATCAAGAAATAGTTCAGCAGATATCATCTTCTAATTATGTTAGTTGAAGGTGTGTTAACTGGTTTCTAATGTACCTGCACAAGAGATGTTAGTCTGTAAAACATAATAGCAGCAACCAGCTGTGTGTGTGCCATCATGTAAATGTTTGTTGGATATCTCCCGTGGTAACCCAGGGAAGTGGAGTGCTGAGTGCTTGCTTACTTTGACAGGCAAATTCTGTTGTACTGATAAGTTAGGACCCAGTAATCAGTGCTTGGGGTGGAAACTTGTCCTACGAAGTAAGCAGTGTAGGTGCATGTACATATTAATGATTGGCTAAACCTGATGTCATACCTGTGCTGTCATCATGATAAAGCCATTTTTGCTGAAAGTGAGTCTTTACTTTTAACCCCGCTGAGTAGTTTCAAGATATTTTTCAGAAATCTAGGCAAGGCTGCTATGGAGCAGCCATGACTAGATTTCAGTGCAACACCAAAAAAAATCCATTCAATTTACAGGAGGAAAAATGTGAATAGATGTGCCCCAAATTATATTGATTTCAATGACAAGAGAAACCCTGTGCTGGGCAGGAATATCTGCCAGCAGCATGCAAAGAGTTAACCCTTTACCCAACACACAAGATATCAAAATTTGTCATTTTAATTTTTTTTAATATTTTTCAGAAAATATCAACAAAATTATAACATATGGCTCCTCATTGCAAAGAGCTTGCTAAGCTCATTTCAGAGAGGGGGCACATAATATGCGTTTTTGCTCTGAAAATTTAATAAAAAAAATTTTTTTTCAACTGCTCAATTTGTACAATTACATAGATGGATGCAGCCGATTCATTAGGTAAAAAGGTTATCTCAATAATTAAATTAAATCGTTTACTGCTGCAGTCTATGTGACATACATATGTAATGTCCAGGGAAGCCTGAAGCTTGAAACAGTTATTTCACTTCACCCCCCATTGCCCATGTGGGGACACGGTGGTATTGTGTACTAAGGCATACTGCATGTCGATGGTGCACTTGTCTTCAACCAATGCTAACCCTGCTTGTGCGGAGTTAGTATGTTGGGGAGCTGACAGTTGCTCGCCATTGCTCAGTGGTTTTCTCTGGGTACTCCAGTTTCCTCCACCCAAAAAACTGTCATGGTCATGATTAACCATTGTGCAGAAATATGTGACCTTAAACACCAATAAATAAATAAATAAATAAATAAATAAATAGAAACAGTTATTCAGCTGGTATGAAGGTGCCATGCTAGATCAATTCTTCTGGTAATCTTTTTTTGTGTGTATTTTTAGCTTCAAATTCCAAAGTGATTCCTGATGAAGTTATAGCAGACAAAATGAAGGCCTCTAAGAAGAGTGGACATTTTAAAATGGCTCTAGAAGACACACCTGAAGAAGAAACTGGTAGCAGGAACACTGGAAGGGTAAAAGAAATACATGTACATGTATCACAAGAACACAGCATGTACACTTATAGGTTTTGCAGTTCATATTAACTCTTCACCCACTGAGTATTTTTCAGATATTTTTCATCAAATCTAGTCTGTTAAGCAGCCATGACTAGATTTGATGAAAAATTCATCTAAATTTAACACAAGGAATCACTGATGAAAAAATCTATCCAATTTACAGGTGAAAATTTGATTAACCCTTTATCAAATGAACAGAATATCAAAATTTATTATTTTAATTATTGTTTTTTCAGATTTAAAAAAAAATTTCAACAAAACCATATCATGTAACCCCTCATTGGAACAAGTTCATTTCCAGGAGGAGTCACATGATATGTAGTCGGGCAGCTAGGTGCCCCCCCCCCCCCCCCCCCCCATATGGGACCCCCCAGGACTGAACGAGACTGGTTTTTTCAGGTACCTGGACATCTCAAGAGTAGATTTTCAGATGTTAACAAGAAATCAACCTGGCCGGATATGACATAATCTAAGATGTCGCCCACAGGGATGGGTCAATTTCCCGATTTTACAACATTACTAATTTTTCTTGGTTAGGTAAAAACTATCTGAGATAAGGAACAGGAATTATTAACTCATTTGTATTTCTGATACCATTCCTCATACAATAATATCAATCAAGTGAGTGAAAATTCAAGATGGGCGCCAAAATATGCCTCAGAATAGATGGAAATCAAGTTTTTCGACACTTTTTTTTTCGCAAAAAACTTATACAATCATGATAAAAAATTAGAAAACTGTAAACTTTTAGATGTTAAGTTGATCACAAATTATTCTCCGATAATATCCAGCGTGAGCATGTACCATCAAAAGCCAATGTGGAAAACAAGATGGCCACTAGTGCGACCACCCGTTTTCAATTATCCCTCTTTTGTAATGGACAAGTTTACACTATCTCAAGTTTTATGATGGTTGCGGAAAAAAATGGTTGATACAGGGCACAGGAATCAACTGTATGGTAGTTTGGACACTTTTTCTCAATTTAGTCAGTGAATATCCAAGATGGCCAGCAGAAAAATGCCTTGATATTGAAGAGAATCGACAGTAGATCATGCACACCGACCGGATGGACTTAGTGGTGGATCTAGGAAGTTTTGTCATGTCACGTGACCCAGTTACATCATGTTTAGTTGTCCTGGTAGCCCGTGTGATCGGCCATCTTGTGACGTCAGCCCCATAGTGATATGTGGTCTTAGTGTGCATATGCAACACATGTTGTTAGTGTGACACATATTTCAGTCGTCCATTTTTTTATACTGGAGGCCGCCATCTTCTTTTCAATGGCAGCACATGGTTGCTGTGTGACCCAAAACTCTACAATAGGACAGGGATATGTTTGGAGGCTGTGTTCGATTGAATAGAAGTAAATCTAATTACTGCAAACAACTCGACAATCCCTCCAAACCACCCCAAATTACCGAAATAGACCTTATTTTGTTTAGATTTCCCCATTTTGGGCTTATAATAGTAGCACGGTGTGCTATAGGACCGAGAGGCCTCCTGGAGGTAAGTTCAGTCAAATTGGAGTAGTTTGCTGGTTCGGATACTTCTTGTTTATCCAGTTCGGATTCCTTTGGAATCCTCAGTTTCCATCTGTTTTGTCTATAACTGACACTATTCTGACTATACTAGCTGCCTATCTAGTCTCAGCTGTCTCTGTTCCATCCCCTGACCTCAATCAAGTCTTATATCACCAGTCAGATTGCTTTATTTCCCATACAGAGTTATCTCCCCTGTGTACAACAAACTCCTATATGATTTCCAAGGCCAAGCAGGCAATCGAGCAATAACAAATATTGCTCGAAAGATTCAAATCTTATCCAGCAAATAAGCTATCAAGTAGTGACTGGAACAGGCATTGCTCGAATCTAATCAATCAAATAAGCCATTGCTCGAATCTAATCAATCAAATAAGCCATAGAGTATTTACTCCAACGAGTGACTCTTATCCCATCTGGATATTGGAGGATGCCTATGACATGGAGATGTAGGCTGAGGGATAACTTTGGAGGATACCTCTTAGAGGATACTTATCGAAGGATATCTAACTGAAGACAGTTATGGTTCCTAGTGTCTGTTCAGTTCCTTGCATCTAGACCTCCCCATAGCCTCCATAGCTCCAAGACCGTTACTGCTGACTTATCCAATATCACCACCGTCTGTCCTATGATTAGCTTGTACCATAATCATCCAATCCTGTAGTCCTTTTCCAGCCTTGTACCATTACTACTGACTTGTAGCACTACTGCATGCTTGCTAACTATCTCAAATTCCTCGAACGTCTACAATCCCATTGAGCAAATAAGCCATCAAGTAATTGCTTGAACGAGTGACTCCTCTTACGACTCTTATTTCGTCATCTCGGTATTGGCGGATACTTATGACATGATTATGTACTATTTGAGGGTACCTTTCGAGGACACCTTTTAGAGGATACTTATCGGAAGAAGGTAGTTATTGTTCCTAGTGTCTGTTCAGTTCCTAGTATCTACCCCCCCCCCCCCCCCCCCACCCAATCCTCCATGGCCTTCATAGCTCCTAGGCCTCTACTGCTGACTTATCCAATATTGCTATCGTCTGTCCTACGATTAGCTTCTATTGTAGTCACGCAATCCTATAGTCCTCTTCCAGCTTTGTTTCATTACTACTGACTTGTAGCACTACTGCAGGCATGTTAACTATGTCCGATTACTCGAACTCGAACGACTAGAATCCCATTGAGCAAATAGGTCATCGAGTAATTGCTCGAACGAGTGACTCCTCTTACGTCTCTTATCCTCATCTCGATATTGGAGGATACTTATGACATGGTGATGTACTATTACCTGAAGATAGTTGTAGTTCCTGGTATTTGATCGGCTTTGGTTTTTATAGCTCTTAGACCACGACTGTTGACTTACCCATATTCACCATCATCTGTCCTATCATTAGCTTCTACAGCAGTCACCCAAATACAATAGTCTTCTACCACGGAATCCCACTTTACGGAATCGGCTTGGAATCCCACTTAGAGATGACAAAATAGGTTTAGTTAGAATTTTTGTCATCAGGTGGTTCCAGTGGTGCAACTTGAAGACTTGAGTTAAAATACTGCTTTCCGACAAAAGGCTCCTAGGATATGTAACTTTGATTGTTTAAAGTGTGTTCATATACTCAGGTATGGTCTATTGATGTGCATAAAGGTTTCAGATTTTTGATTTGGCCCCATGTGTTGCCCATAGTGCTACTTTGGTCATTAGAGAATCGGTTTCTGGTGAAAGGCTCCTTTGGGTTTCAATTCGAAATGTTGAAATTGTTTTCATATGTTCGGCTAGGGTCTCAAGATGTGCACAGAGGTTTCAGATTTTTGATTTGGCTTCATGAGGCACCTGCAGCGCCACTTTTGTCGTTAGAGAATCAGTTTCCAGCAAAAGGCCACTAGGGGGTTTTAATTCAAAACGTTGAAAGTGTGTTCCTATGTTCAGGTAGGGTCTCTAGATGTGCATAAAGGTTTCAGATTTTTGATTTGACCCCATGTGGCACCCATAGCCTCACTTTTGTCATTAGAATATCGGTTACCAGCGAAAGGCTCCTAGAGGCTTTAATTGGAAACAATGAAAATATGTTTATATGTTTGGATAGGGTTTCTAGATGTGCATAACGGTTTCAGATTTTTGATTTGGCCCCATGTGGCAACCGTAGTGCCACTTTTGTCATTAGAATATTAGTGTCCGGTGAAAGGCTCGTAAGGGTTTTAATTTGAAATGTTGAAAGTGTAGGTTTTTTTTTGTTCAGGTAGGGTGTCTTGATGTGCATAACGGTTTCAGATTTTTGATCCGTCCCCATGTGGTTCCTGTGGTGCCATTTTTGTCATTAGACAATTAATTTCCAGGAAAGGTTCCTAGAATTTTTAATTCAAAACGTTGAGAAATTATGTTCATATGTTCAGGTAGGGCCTCTAGATGTGCATAAAGGTTTCAGATTTTTGATCCAGCTCCCGTAATGCCACATCACTTAGAGAATTCCTTCCATAGCATGTTTATATGTCTACAGCAGTAGAGGCCTAGGAAGGCTTGGCCAAGTGCAGAGTCAAGACATAGATAGGCAGCATGCCTGTAGTAGTGCTACAAGTCAGATGTAATGGTTCAAGGCTGCAAAGGTGGTAGAAGACTATGGTATTGGGTGACTACTGTAGAAGCTAATGATAGGACATATGATAGTGAATATAGGTAAGTCAACAGTAGTGGTCTTAGAGCTATAAAAACCATAAGCCGACCAGGTACCAGGAACTATAACTATCTTCAGGTAAGTATGCTCTAAAAGGTATCCTCAAAAGGTATCCCCCAAAGGTATCCTTCAGTACTACATCACCATGTCATAAGTATCCTCCAATACCGAGATGTGGATGGGAGTCGTAAGAGGAGTCACTCGTTCGAGCAATTACTCGACGGCTTATTTTCTCGATGGTATTCTAGTCATTCGAGCAATTTGAGATAGTTAGCAAACCTTCAGTAGTGCTTCATGTCAGTAGTAATGGTAAAAGGCTGGAAGAGGACCATGAGATTGGGTGACTACAGAAGAAGTTAATCACAGGATAGACGATGGCGATATTGGACAAGTCAGTAGTAGCGGTCTTGTAGCTATAAAGGCCATGGGGAGGTGCCTTCAAATAGTACATCCTCATGTCTTAAGTATCCGCCAATACCAAGATGAGGATATAAGAGTCGTAAGAGGAGTCACTCGTTCAAGCATTTACTAGTTGGCTTATTTGCTCGATGGGATTCTAGACATTCGAGGAATTTGAGATAGTTAGCAAGCGTGCAGTAGATTCTACAAGTCAGTAGTAATGGTACAAGGCTGGAAGAGGACTACAGGATTGGATGATTATGGTACAAGCTAATCATAGGACAGATGGTGACGATATTGGATAAATCAGCAGTAATGGTCTTGGAGTTGTGGAGGCTATGGGGAGGACTAGATGCAAGGAACTGAACAGACACTAGGAACCATAACTGTCTTCAGAGATATATCTTCTGATAAGTATCCTCTAAAAGGTATCACCAAGAGGTAGCCTCCAAAGGTATCCTTCAGTACTACATCACCATGTCATAGGTATCCTCCAATGCCCAGATGAGGATAAGAGTCGTAAAAGTAGTTACTCGTTCGAGTAAATACTCTATGTCTTATTTTCTTGATTAGTTTCGAGCCATTCGAGCAATGCCTGTTCCAGTTGCTACTCAATAGCTTATTCGCTGGATAAGATTCGAGCCATTCGAGCAATATCTCTTCCTGCTCGGTTGCCGCCTGGCCTTGGGAATCATGTAGGACTTCGTTATACACGGGAGATAACTCTGTATGGATATGCACATATTTTGGGAAATAAAGTAATCTGACTGGTGATTATAAGACTTGGTTGAGGTCAGAGGCTGGGACAGAGACAGCTGAGACTAGGTAGGCAGCTAATATAGTCAGAACAGGGTAATTTACAGACAAAACAGATAGAAACTGAGGATTCGAAAGAAATCCGAACTCGATGTCCATTACATAAGCGAGATAATTGGAAACGGGTGGTCACCCTGGTGGCCATCTTGTTCTCCACATCGGCTTTCGATGGCGCATGTTAACACTGGATATTATATTCGAATATTTTGTGATCAACTAACATCTAAAAGTTTACAGGTTTCTTATTTTTTCTCATGATTCTATAAGTTTTTTGCGATAAGTGTCGTAAAACTTGATTTTCTTCTATTTCGAGTAATTTTTCTGGTGGCCATCTTGGATATTCACTTATTTGATTGGTTTATCATACACAGAAAATATGCCCAAAATACTATACAGTTAATTCCTGTGCCCTGTATCAAACATTTTTTCCACAACCATCATACAACTTGAGATAGTGTAAACTTGTCCATTACATGGGTGGGATAACTGAAAATGGGTGGTCACACTGGTGGCCATCTTGTTTTCCACATTGGCTTTCGATGGTGCATGGTCACACTGGGTATTACCAGAGAATGATTTGTGATCAATTTAACATCTAAAAGTTTACAGGTTTCTAATTTTTTATCATGATTGTACAAGTTTTTTGCAAAAAAAGTGTTGAAAAACTCAATTTCCGTCTATTTTGAGGCATATTTTAGTTGCCATCTTGGATTTTCCCTTACTTGATTGATATTATTATACAGGGAATGGTATCAGATATACAAATGAGTTAATTCCCGTTCCTTATCTCATATAGTTTTTCCGTAATCGAGAAAAATTAGTGATGATGTAAAATCGCGAAATTGACCCACCTTCATGGGCGCCATCTTGGATTATGTCATATCCGGCCAGGATGATTTCTTGTTAACATCTGAAAATATGCTCTCAAGATGTCCAGGTACCTGAAAAAAATGGTCTCGTTCGGTCCTGGGGGGTCCCATAGGGGGGGTGTACCTAGCTGCCAGACTAATGGTTTTGTTAGGTTTCTTTTCAATTGCTCATTTTGCAAATTACATCCAGGAGCAGATGTGGCCAATTCATTAGGTAAAGGGTTAAAGGTAGAGCTGAAATGGTTAACCAATTAATCGATTAATCAGTCATCAACATCTTGATCGATCCGAAAAGTAATTGATCGATTAACTGTTACTTTTGAACTACTGTATTACATGGGTTAACAAAGGAACAAACTTGCTCCAAAACAGGCAAACATTGTCACACTGACTCACATCAATTATATGAGACAGAGTAAAGCATGCAAGTTACTTGCTGACATACTTGTTTACTTGCATGATCATCACACTGTATCAGTAGCTGAAATGGTTATTCTTAACCCTTTACCCATTGCGGGTAGCAGACGATACTTGCAAAATAAATTTATGAATTACTAAAAAATTTCAATTTTTGTCTCAAGAACATAACTTATGACCCCTCATTGGAACAAGCTCAACAAGCTCGTTCCAATGAGGGGTAATAAGCTATGTTTTTGAGACAAAAATTAAAAACAATAAATTTGAATAGAGATTTTTGTATATAGGCCTAGTCAGTTTTGTTTGTTATGTTGGGTAAAGGGTTCAAGCTGTAAATCATCAACGGTATGGCAGTTATTCAGATATCTATTTCGACAAGTGATTAATCATTAACCAAGGTTGATCCACGTGATTAATCGATCAAGAAAATCCCATAACCATTTCAGCTCTAGTTAAAGGACTAAAATGTGCCTAAGTAATACTTACTACAATTGCAAGAGTAATCCTATCCTCGGTAGGTGTATCCACCAGTACCATGCTAGGAGTTAACTCCAACTTTTATGCTAAATAGGAGGTAGTAGGGTGGCTCAGTGGTTACGGAACTGGACTTCAAACCAAAAGGTCCATCGTTTGATCCCAGCCAGGGATAACTATGTTGTGTTCTTGGGCAAGGCACTTAATCCTGATTGCCTAAGTGGGGGTATGGTGACACTAAGGCATACTGCTCATCGATGGTGCACTTGTCTTCAACCAATGCTAACCCTGCTTGTGCAGAGTTAGTAGGTTGGGGAGTCTGACTGTTACTCACCATTACCCAGTGACTTTGGCTGTTGAAAGTGTTGTTAAACCCCAATAATTAACAGTATATTTTAAAACCAGAATGCCAGAACTTACAATTGGAGCAGGATTATCTGAGCTTGACGGAACACTTTTGTGAATATACAGGTAGAGTGACATTTTGTCAACTCTACAAACAAGTATGACAGACTTCCAGTCAATATTAATTCATGAAAATTCCCCTTGTTTGTACAGTAAGGTCACCGTGGACTGGTCACTTTCCACGAGTGGGCAGTATTTTTCCACAGATGCAATAATATTCGATTCCAAACACTTATAGGAATAATCATCAAAAATTTACTTAATGAAGCACCAGGTACAACCTGGTAATTTATTAATTAAAATTTTGCTGATGATGATTTTTATTACGTGGTAAATGTATGCGTGGACATCACTGTTCACATGTGGATTGCGCTCAGTCCAGAGCGACGGTACTTTAATAAAGAAGGTGAAGAATTAAATTATCATTTTTTTCACATGTATTGTTTCCAAATTTGTTTGAATACAATGTAACTCATATTTGAACTGTCCTATCAGTACTATGAATTGTTTAACTGTTTTTATTAAAACAGTTACACTTTCACAAGAGCTGAAATAATCCTCTCCTGTTATTATTTCATGTTTGTGCAGGAAACATGGTTGTCAATCTTCCACCATTTTATAGATTATTGGAAGCTTAGTTTGCAACAAATTATCTCCCTTCATCTGGTAGTCCTTGGACTCTTGGTTGTGTTGAGAAATTCTGTATTAAAACATAAAGGAATCTCTCACAAATGTATATTCCCTGGGGCAGTTTTGTGATGGAAATATCCAAGCTCTCAAACTGCTTATGAGACCATTTAAGAAATGCACAGTATCAAATTTTGTTTATTTTAATTATATTTAAAACATTTTTCACAAAAGTTCTGCAACACCATATCATACCATGTGATCCCAATGAGGGGTGGGGGGGGGGGGGGGGGGGATCATGTGATACTTTTTTTTTAGAATTTAAAAAAAAAAAAAAACTTTCTTTTGTTTTGAACTGTTCAGTTTGTAAAATACACAGACTGATGCATCCAACTCATTAGGTAATAGATTCCTTTTTTTTTAATTTGTTTTTGACTGCACTCTTTGAGTAAATTATTTTCATGAACATACTTATATTTAGTAAAAATACAGTATAAATGTAGGTCGCATTGAAGCCCAAATATGGGGCCTTAGAAAAGTTTATGCATGATATTTCATCACACATCCAGTTAATCCTTTACCCAGTGCGGACAGTATCAAAATTTGTTAGGTCTCACAAAGTAGATCTTCTGTTTCTCATGCCATTATATGTAAAATTGCATGCGGGCGAGCGTTTTTTTTTATTTTATTTTTTATTTCAGTAATTACTTCTTTGCCATCAAAAGTTTGTGTTCTTGGTTCTAGTTTTAGGCCTCATTATCTACAGAATACCATGGGAGGTGGTGTATTTCATCCCTTGGGATAAATTCATCAATTTTTTTAACTTGGGTAAAATATCAGACATAAACCATTTAATTTGTGTTTTTTTTTAAGTTTAAATTGGTTATAAAAAGAGAGCATGCGGCAACCAAAAGGGCCATGCAGGAAGGCCTGAGAAACAGATTTTTAATTTTTTTAGGCCTTATTTTAATTGTTTTTTTTTTTTAAATGTTTCAATAAAATCTTATCATGTGACCATCTTTTTGGAACAAGTTGCACACTTATACAGTTTTGTTCAAATGTTTTGAAAAATAGTTTTTCTGTTCTGCTCAATTTGTAAATTACACGGAGAGATGAACATGTAGTCGATTCATTAGGTAAAGGGCTAATAACAGAAGTCCAGACACTATTTCTTTAAAAGCTCTCTGAGTGTTTGTTTTATTGGTGAAGCTAAAATGACAATAAAGTTTTAATTGTAGTTATCATAGTCTAATTCTGTTCTTTCTGAATATATCTCTTGATTAAAATTTCTTTTGTGCTGTTCGTCGGGGTCTTCTTATTTGTCCGGCAGCTATTGTTCATGGGAGAAGTATGATAATCCTTCACATCAAACATTTACTGACTAAAGTCTGTTTCTGATTGAGGAGCAGTTTTGTAGTTTACTAATCCGTCGAATAGGCGAGAAATTAACTCTGTTCAAGTTATTACTTCCAAAATAAGCTGTTTTGAGGTGCATTCACTATGAAGTCTGTCATTTTGGACAAATGACTAAATTATTTATTTATTTCATAAAGTTTTCAGCTGTTTGTAGTAATTTTATGAAATGATGAATAATTAAGTCATTTCACGAAATGACTGATTTCATAGTCGGACTGTAATATATTATATACATCTTACTAAACTTATGCAATATTATCTGTTACATAAAAATTTACTAAAATCTTGTTGAATGTGACACAGAGTCCAAATAGTCTAATAGTCTTATATCACCTTATCTGAAGAGTCTTTTAAAATATTCAATAGAATTGTCTATTTTTAGTCGAGTTGTGACGAAGTCAAACTCGACTTATAGTTTGATGAATGACAGGCGGGTGGGCGGGCGGGCGTAAACATTTGGTTTCCTTATAATAACTTGATAATGGTTCAGCCCATGTTCATGAAACTTCATAGGTAGGTTGGTATCGGTGAGAGGAAGAACCCTATTAATTTTGGACTTGCTTGGTCAAATGTCAAGGTCATAGTGACCTTGAACATAGTAAATTGTAAACAACTGGTTTCCAGATGATAACTTGACTACGGTTCGACCCACATTCATGAAACTTCATATGTAGGTTGGCCTTTGTGAGAGGAAGAACCCTATTTATTTTGGACTCATTAGGTCAAAGGTCAAGGTCACTGTGACCCTGAACATAGTAAATCAAAACAATTGGTTTCCGGATGATAACTTGATAATGGTTTGACCCATGTTCATGAAACTTCATAGTTAGGTTGGTATCAGTGAGAGGAAGAACCCTATTTATTTTGGACTTGCTAGGTGAAAGGTCACAGTGACCTTCAACATAGTAAATTGTAAACAATTGGTTTCCGGATGATAACTTGATAATATTTGACCCATGTTCATAAAACTTCATAGGTAGGTTGGCATCAGTGAGAGGAAGAACCCTATTTATTTTGGACTTGCTAGGTGAAAGATCAAGGTCACAGTGACCTTCAACATAGTAAATCATAAACAATTGGTTGCCGGATGATAACTTGATAATGGTTTGACCCACATTCATGAAACTTCATAGGTAGGTTGGCCTAGGTGAGTGGAAGACGCCTATTTATTTTGGACTCACTAGGTCAAAGGCCAAGGTCACAGTGACCTTGAACATAATAAATCGTAAACAGTTGGTTTCCAGATGATAATTTGACAATGGTTCCACCTACGTTTATAAAACTTCATAGGTAGGTTGGCATTAGTGCAAGAAAGAACCCTATTTTTTTCGGAATCACTTGGTCAAAGATCAAAGTCACAGTGGCCCAACACATAGTAAATTGTAAACAATTGGTTTCCTGATGATAAGTTGATAATGATTAAACCCACTTTTGTGCTGTCGCAATTCGACATTGAATCGGTGATCCTATTGGCATTTTTCTATATTTCTTCCTCCTTGGGGCAACTTTTCCTCCTCCACTGATTTGAAGTATTGTTGCTTCATGAAACGACTGTTCAGATTTGATAAAGTCAATCATTTTGAATATATTTGGATGGGAGCCTGCTATGAATAAACTTAACTTGTGGTGCAACACTTCTTCGTGATTTGTTGTCCATGGACCTACTGTTTCATGATGGTTCCATAGTTGTAAGCCATAGCTTCCTTCCACCCAAGTTTTGGTCACATAGTCTGTGAACTTCCCATTTGCAGGACTCACTGGAACGTCTTCTAATGTGTACCATAAAGCATCACTCACCATTGAAACGGGTACTAATGGAAGAGCAATAGCCCATCTGACCAATATATTTACATCCTCCTTGTCACTATATTGAACTTGCAACCCGCACTTTTGAACGTTTTTCCACAGGGCCTGTCCATAATGAAAAAAGCACCTTTTAACCGTTGTATTAGGAAAATAGTTTCGCACAGCATTCTGTGCGGCAGTCTCAAAATCTGTGAAAACAGTTGGCAGCTCCAAGAATATTTAGCCCACTACATTTATCCGACACTAAATGAAAGAGGCGTTCGTATGTTGACTGTTTCTTATCAAGAAGAAATCCAAAAACAAGGGGGCACATCTTGCCTCCACAAGAGCATAAATGGTGTAAAGTTGGTGAAACAATGTTGGACATTTATTAAAAGTTCTATCACAAAATAACGAATCTGCTGCCATGAGATGATGTAAATTTTCTTCCATTCCAAATATAAGTATCACTTTCATTTCTCCTTCATGGGCAAGTGGAAAATTGTCACCGCTTGTTGTCTTAGGATAACTTTCTGGTAATTCAATTTCAGAGCACTGACGTGGCAGACATACATAGTCTCGTTTTTCCTCTAGAACAGTAAAGTGACCCCTTTGCACTGTAAAAAGTTGAAATCTTCTTCACAACATCTGGGTGTGTTTCATCATTATACAGTCATAATATAGACCTGAAAAAATATCAAGGACAACATTTAATCATTATAATAAAAAAATTCCTACCCCCCCCCCCCCCCCACTCCCTCACACACACATACATACCCTTAGCCCCCTTACCCTACCTTCATCCCTACTCCTGACTCTATCTCACTGGAGTACCATAACATTTGTCAGTAACAAACAAAAAGTTAGTAATCATACTGTTTTAGCTTTATTAAACTGATCAATGATATGTTTATGTTACTAAAAAGAAAAAAGTTTGTCGGTGGAGTGAGCGTTAACACTAAAATAACACATGCCATCAATTCCAGTGACAAATGCGAATAGATTGTTAATTAGTCTGAAACAGACTATAGCTATGTCTCACACCTTCATAAAATGTTCCTTTCCAGACAAATGACAATTATCCTGTCCTTCTGATTTCACTTGCGCAACAAATTGTTTGTGTTGAAATGGTTAATTGATTAACCTATACTGGAATGGTACCAAGAATTTTCTTGTTGCAATTTTCAATACAGATTAACACTCACTCATGACAAATCCTTTGTGTTTATGGATTCAGACAATGGAAAATACATGTACGCAGAATGTAACTTATGCAGATCTTGCATAAAACACTGAGGCCTAATAATCAGACCCCAAGTATTTTATGCAAAATTTGCTTAAGTTGCATTTAGAGTTCTTCGTATTGTCTGAATCTACTTAAACAAAATATTTCCATCTACAGGTAGGTCCTGAGTGTATAATTACAGTTCAGCATCCTGGCGTGCATATTCTCTGTTCTCCTCTGAGGACCCCGGAAGTGAAGCTGTGCTTGTTTACTGTGGTAGACAAGCTCTGTTTTAAAGGTAAAATACGACCTGGTCACCAATGCCTGGGGTGGAAGTCCTCTAAAATGGGCAACATGGGTATAATCAATTGGCTGAACTTCACTTTATCGCTTTTTAGCTGCTGAATTTGCATATTACACGGATGGATGTGGCCGATTCGTTGGGTAAGGGTTTAATTGGTAATGGAACAGTTAAAACTAAACAGTTATAGTACTACATGTGTATGACCACAAAAGTAGTATTTTTCCCATTCAGACTGATTCAGATTCTGATTGGGTCACGGTACACTTATACACTAGTGAGACAAGATTTTAAAGATAATATGTTGTGAAATTAAATGTGAGTCCCAATAAACAAACAAAAATAGCATCACAGATTCAATGTTCTTGAATTCATTTTCCAATGAGTGAGATTCTAGTGCTGTGGTGAGAAAATGGAATGATAATTTCAACCCTATGGAGTCTCAGTCATGACTCAATCAAAATTCTGTGTCAGGTTTTGTGATGACAGTCCAGTGAAGCCCACTTAATTGTATATCTTTTAATTGAAAACCCTGGTTAATTGTATTTAACCTACAATTCTACAAACACCAAACCATTTACCATACTGTCAGTCCAAATTTCAATCATATTTTGCTGTCATAAATTAAATAGTCGAATATTTAAAACAAACACCTTGAGAAAAATAAAATAAGAGCAAATCTGATAACAAAATAGACGATATGTTTACATGTTTCAAGGGGAAAGGGATGTAACTCTATCTTTTGTCTGTTGTGTTTGTAAAAACAAAACATTTATTCGTGCGTTTGGTCCAACTGATTGCAGAGCATGAGAAACACGTCCACAAATTTGTTTCCACTATGTTTCTATTGTGTTTCAAATGGCACAAAAACATTGTCTCCGCCAACATGTATGGTATATGGAGATTTAATACCGGGATGTTTCATTTAAACACCTCTCTTGTGGCTTGGTGTTTAAAAACTGACATCCAGGTATTAAATCTCCATATACCATACATGTTGGTGGAGATAACTTATATTATGATCTGACTAAAAATTAGTCCAATATTCTTTGTTAATTGATTAATTTTCTGTCTGGCAAAGTGGGTTTTCAATTAACAGGGTTCCTCTGTACTGTAGCTGTTTACAGAATTCCTAAATAGTTTCAGTACTACAAAAGTTTACTTTGTTTTGTGCTTATGTGCTTTATTTTTTACAGGTGAGGAAAAAGTCTGCAAAAGTGAAGGAGATGGAGGAGTTTGAAATAGAAGAAAAAAAGCATTACAGGAGAGGCACATCATCAAACAAAGCCACTAAGGAAATAGTTCAGTCAAGTCCAGTCTCACCCACACCAACACCCACACCCAAAAAAGTGAAAATAAAAGAGGAACCACTAGAACTCCCCACACCGGTTCCTGTTGTGAAATATATTCCCGAGAAAAAAACAGCAAAATCAAAAATATCTGTCTCTCCCGCAACATTATCACCAGTGATGATATCACCTGTGTCCACATCACCTGTAACCTCTCCACCTGTACAGGTGTCCACCATACCACCTATTCCCCCTACAAAAATAAAACAAGAACTTTTCCATGTGAAAACTGATCCTGTATCAGATGAAACCTCAAAACTGAAGATAATATCCGTAACACCAAAAAAGAAAGGGAAAGTTGACTCACCAGTAATCCCAGGAAATCTTATGGCCAGTTTGCAAAAAACTCCAGTTTCAGGCAGTAAAAAAATGGTTACTGGCAAGACTGACATTTTACCAATTGAAGAACTCAGTGAGTGTGTGCCCAGTATGATCATTCCAAAGAAGGAACCTGTTGATGCCAGTGAAAACTCTGAAAGCAGTGTGATAAAATTACTTCTCAACTCACCAGCACAAGCTACTTCACCTGTTATTTCTGGTTCCATTCTCCCAAATTCACCCCCTAAATTGACACCACCAGCTTCTGAAACATCTAGCGGTGTAAAGAAAGCATTGAAACAAAAACTTAACAAGAAAGGAAAAGCAAAACATGATCACACAGATGGTATCAAAACATCACCAAAATCAGCAACAAAAAAGCAACTGCATAAGATGTTAACAGATGCACCAGTGTCAGTTAGCATTCCAGTTGACACACCCTTAAAAACATTGACAGAATCCTCTAGCCCAGAAGGTGGATTAAAAATGAAATTGTTGCTTGGAAATAAACCAGAGCATTCACCTGCTCAGATAGCTGTATCTCAAATGAGTATGAACTTAAGTCTGAGTCCTACTAGTCCAACATTTGATGATACTGACAAAAGTGGTAGTGACAAGAAAAAGCGAAAACTGAAAAGGTTGAAGGAAAAAGAGAAGATGATAACAACAACCATAGGAGGAAATGTTCCATCTTCTGTGTCAGCAGATGGGCCAGAGCTGAAGCCTCTCTTATTGGTAAAGAATGCATCACCACCAATGGACTATGATTCTAGTGATTATGCCTGCTCAGAACCTGATTTTGAAAGTGAAACTAAGCTTGTAATTGTCGACAAAAGTGGAGCATCCAAGAAAATAAAAAAGAAACTGGGGAAAAAAGCAGGCAGTTTTTTGAACAATGGGGCTGGTAAGTACAGTGGAGCCCTGTTAACTGAATAGTGACTTTGCCAGTGAGTATTCAATTAACAGGAGTATTCAATTAACAAGGATATATTCAGTTTAAGGTATACTTAAGATAACTGAGGATTTATTCTATTATATCTTGTTTGACAGAGCTCATTGAGCTCTGTCAAACAAGATATAATAGAGTAAATACCTGTATTTAATGTACTGATGCCAAATAGAGGTCTATAAATGGGAAATTTGGAGATTGTCAGAATAATTTCTTCACATAATTACATTTTTTTTATCCAAACTGGTTGAGGGCAATATTATTTTTGGTAGTCTAAATTTGTTCTTCAAAATTTCTGTTTTATTACAACGTTATAGAAACAAAATATTGTTTGTGTTTGACTGAATATGAAACATGAGCAAGGAAAATGTTGTCTTCTGTTCTGTGACACTCTTTTTTGTTGAAAGCCCTGATAGTGGCTTCTAGCACTCAGCCATTTAATCCTTATGGGACTGGACAAGTATCCTGAATTTCCACCAGCCCACAGCCTTTATACGTCCAGAGGTTTAGCAGTGATTTCTAGTTACATCTTGGCTCCCATTAACAGGCAGCCAAGACTGTAACCATAAACTACTGCCTACACAATAGCCAGTTTCCATCCATGCGTCAGTCTGTGCATCTGTCCCACTTTGGTTTCTTGATGATAACCTTAGTTACACTTGACTAAATCAAATGAAATTTGGTATGTAGGTGTATCAACCTACAATACAGGTTAAGTTCGAATCTTAACGCAGTTTGGCAATTTTTGCCATAATTATGCCCTTTTTTCGACTTTGAAAACTCTATTTTTTTAGTTTCAAACCAATAACTTAAGCTGTAATTGACCAAATCAAATAAAATTTGTTGTGTAGGTGTATCAGCCTAAAGTATGTGACAAGTTCAAATCGGGGTTTGGTCTGACATTTTTTTCCCGACTTTTCGAAAAATTCAATTTTTTTTTTTTTTTGGGGGGGGGGGGGGGGGGGGGGTAATGTGTGGCCAAACAGCCTTTTATTTGCCTATTGTCAGCAGAACATCCTCATGATGGCATGTTAAGGGCACCTGTTCTGAGGTTGTAAAAGTCAGAAATAGGCCTTTAAAAGTTAACAAGAGTTTACTCTGTAATCAATATGCAATTAACTGATCAGTTTGAACTGAAGGTATGTTAAATGGTTTGATGTTTTTAAATTATCTTAAATCAACCGGGTCATTCAATTAGGAGATATCCAATTAAGTAGACTTCACTGTATCATGATACAAAAACAGTCTATTTTGCGATCAGACCATCATTCAATCATGACTCACTTACACCAGTAGATTTCCTAAATAAAATACTGCGAAATCAAAACCGCATCATAAAAAACACTGACAATGGTACCTCAGGAAGGAAAGTAGACAGAGAGAGTTGATTGGATTGAGACTGGGTCACAATCTGGTCTGTCTGCATTTGTGATCCAAGTACTTGAATTATATCATCCCTTGAGTGCAACAAGGTGCCATCTGTAAGTCATTGCACTGGCACATTGTTGCCCTCAAGAGATGATATACTGTTAACTCCTTACTTAAAGGTACAGTGCTGAATTATTTTTAAAAGGCATTTTGTAACATGGATATTTTTTTCAAAGATTCTGTTGCTGCTAGCAAGGGGAGCATTGCTTCAGCAGTATTTTGTTAATAAATAATTGATTTATTACAATACAATTCATTGGATAGTGCCTCTTGGCACTCTCCAATAAATTGTAACAAAACAAGTATCTATAAACATGTATTGTTCTACTGCTGAGCAAGCATCATGCTAATGCACTTGTCAATAGAGCCATAATAGTGGCTTCTAGCACTCAACCAGTTAACATGGCAAGAGGACAACACTTGCAATATATTTTGGGTGGTTGAGAATCAAATTATAACAATTTTACCTTTTCCCTCAAAACCACAGCCATGTTTTGCAAGCAAAAAACTAAAAGAGTATGGGGATGAGGGAATTTAGCTAAATGGCTGCTTTCAGCTAATTGATGATGAAAATGCTGATATTTTATATTTTTATACTGTACCAATGACCCAGACATAGCTGGTGCTAACTCTTAAAATATAGGGCCAAACACAAATTTTGCCCCCCAATCCCCAAAATTTGCATCTAAAACTAAAGAAAACATGTCCTGAAAGGCCCTCCACACTTCGCCCCTACTGCGCATGCGCAGTGTCAAGGACGTTCCGAAATTGGCGCCATTAATCATTCTAAGTTTGGCCCTTCATCAGTTAACATCTGACTGATCTTTGTGCTTATAAATCTCAGTTTAAATGATGCCAGACACATAAATATTAGTGAAATGGTGATTCTAAGGAGGATAGAGAAGGTGGAGAGGAAAAGAATGTGTGACAGAATATTATCAGGGCTGTAACTTAAAATTTTTTAATGAAATTATGTTAAGTTACCTATTTTCAAGGCAGCAGCCATTTTGTTGTCATTCTGATTATTTAGTTACACTGTTTTTTTTAAGTGTTTTCCTCTCTCCCTGTCCTTTAAGTTCCCCCTTGCTATTCTCCCATGCTTTTGGCATAGTTTTTGTAATTGTTATTACTAAATTTTCTTGGGAGTTTTAGCTGAATAACAGAATGAATTCTGTTCTTTCCCCATGTTTACGTCTTCACCTAGGGGTGGTTAGGCATTGTGTTCTGCATCTACCATCTGATGTTCTGCAGTTTCTTCCCTGGAAGTCTCTGTTTTGCATCAGATAGTGTATTTTTGGTAACTGATTTCGGGCCTGGGTGCCTGGAGTCTTATTTTAGTGTTTTTACACTCATTGTTTACATTTTCAACAGCCCTCTGTGTGAGGGGGGGATTTCTAAAAAATAATATCTTGATGTTATTTTAATCATAACTAGATACATTATTATTGTTCGTAAGTGTTGAATAAATTGTTTAAAATATTTTTAAAATTTTTGTCCACACTTAGGCTTGGGATCCATTGGGGCTCAACGTTACTTTTCAGAAACTTGGGCTGTTCTGAAAAAATATTTTTTCAAATTATTTTGATTTCAATTATTTTTTCTATATCAATGGATCATATTATTATTATGTATTTTGATTGCCAGGGGTTAGTGCGAGTACCAGGACTTGTTTTCTTTTCACATTGAAAGGATATTGATCAATTGTTTTAAGAGGAAGTCTTCCTCTGACTTTATTATCATTCTATATGTGGTCAGTGTACTCGCATTAACTCCTGTTCTGTATCATATGATTTCGATGACAATATGGGAAGCGTATGTCACGGTATGTTGTTGGGGATTTGGACACTCCGGTCCTTTCCCCGCAGGGTCACTCTACTTTATCAATTTCTATTTCAGACGATCAAGATTAGGGTGATGTATCTGTGATGTCTTCCAACAGTGTGCCTCCGTCGTCACAATTAATGAAGGGCTAGCGGAAAAGTGCTCATGTAAATACGCCAATTGCCTAAGAGGACCCTAGTAGGTTCGACGGCCTTTGACGTCCGCTAGCTCGCCCGGTGTAGCGTCCATTCACCGAATGGTTCGGCAGCCGGGTTCGTCCGTTGCGGTCTAGAAGGAATTTTGGGGTGATGCAAGCACTATAAACTAACCTAATGCACACCCAGTGACGGCGGATCGGAGGGAGAACGCAGGAAGCCTTTTAGTCCGGTTCATAGCTCGTTCCGGTCCATCCAGACGGCAAGCGAGAGAGGCCCCTCTCTCGTTCAACAACATCTGGCCCCAGATGTTGTGGTACAAAATGTGTCATAAGCGGAGCATACGTCCGTCGCTCGGGACGCTCCGTTGTATAGGCAGTCCGCTGAGACTGCTAAGGCTTCCTCTTCTCGTCAGCGCACACGACCGCACCTTGGCTGCGTGACCGCCGATATATTACCAGCTTCGCCGATCAAGGATTCTTCGGCGACCAGGTCACACCATCCGGTAGCCAGGGACACGAGGCCTGCAGACTCTGGACGTTCGCATAGGAAGTGTGCGGGAGTCAACGTACACGGAGCTTCCGGCGGCAATGCATCGTAAGACCGCTACTGCACAGGCCTCGGGAACGGACGTGCTTTCCTTAATAGCACAGTTTATCGCAGCATCCCAGCATCAACTGAATCTGTCGCATATATTTTATCCGACGATGCTGGGTCGGGACGCTCCGCGGAAGCGGGTACGGACGTCCGAAAGTTTCATCCGGTCCGACGGGATACCGAAAGGGATTCGGAGGATTTCCAGCTTTTCCTTTCGGAACAACATATGCTGTTGTGTATGTCATCTGACTTGGTCTTCTCCAGCTTCTTTCGTCGGACCAGAATGCTGCGATGCCGGATAAGAAACTGATAGCGTCGGTGGACTTAGAAATTTTTGGTTCGGTTCAGGGACATCGTCCCTCAGTTCCGACATAGTCCAATAATGTCACACAAACTTTTGAATTATTGAACGACGCTATATATATTATTATTTTATGCTTGCTAACCAAGCATTTCTGGTTTCTTGTTCGAAGAGTTATGGAGATGTCTTTCAAAAGTGTGCCTCTGTCGTCATAGTTAATGAAGAGTTAGCGGCAATAAGTGCTCATGGAATATGTCTATCGCCTACGGAGTGACATTCGCTAGCTCACCCGGTGTAGCGTACATTCATCGAATGGTTCGGCTGCCGGGTTCGTCCGTTGCGGTCTAGGAAGGAGATTTGGGTGATGCGAGCACTTTAATTACTTTAGTACTCACCCAGTGACGGCAGATTGAGGACAGATCGGAGGAAGCCTGTTAGTCCGGTTCCTGGCTGGTCCAGGTCCGTCCGGGCTGTGAGCGAGAGAGGTCCCTCTCTCGCCCAACAACATAGGGGACCGCATGTTGTGGTTCAGATCTTTTACATTCGGAGCATATGTCCGTTGGTCGGGACGCTCCGTTATATTGACAGTCCGAGAGACTGTCTTTAATGCTTCCTCATCCTCACACCAGGGCACACGACCGCACATTGGCTACGTGACCTCGAGTATCCGATCAGTTTCGGCATTCAGTGATTCCACGGCGAATAGGTCGCGCCATCCGGTAGCCAAGGGACACGAGGCCTATACACTCCGTTCGCTCGCATATTGGTAGTATGCACGGGGTAGCGATCACGGAGCTTCCAGCGGCAATGCATCGTAAGACCGCTTCTCCTCAGGCCTCAGTGACGGACGTGCTATCCGAGTTAGCACAGTTGTTTCGCAGCATCCCAGCAATTGACAGTTTCTCGGTCGAATCAGGAATTATCCGACGGTGCTGGGTCGGTGCGGTCCGCGGTTGCATCAGGTACGGACGACCGAACGCTTTATAGGGTCCGACAGGATGGCGAAAGGGATTCGAAAGATTTCGAGTTTTCCCTTTAGTAGTATCGGAAGATGCCTTTCATATCTTTTGGCATTATCTTCCAGTGATTATTATTTCGGACTTCATTGCTGCGATCTTGGATAAGAGACTTATAGCGTCATTGGACTCGGATTTTTTGATCGGTTCGGGGACATTGTCCCTGACTTACCGACGTAGTCCAATATTGTCATTACAACATGTGTTTTATTTTTCGACGCTATATATATATATACAAGCCTGCTACTAAGCATGATAGTTTAGTTTCTTGTCCGCGTTGCTCATTTCTGCCATTTTATCATTTATACAAATAGTTTATTTTGGCAGAGCAGGGCATACCGAGAGTTCATATGCGTCTAGACGGTGTGATTAAAAACTGCATATATTCTTTTTCGCCGTTTATGTCTTTTCCAATTTCAATGTTGGGAACGACATTATGTATAGTAGACTTAACTTAGACGCTTTATTATACGTAATCCGCCTTACTGAGGCGTTATCATTACGTCTTCAAGAAAAGATTTACGGGATATTATTCTCAATGTAATTTCTTTTGAGGGCAGTAGTTTGTTCACGTATAACTCCGCCCTTCAGTGGCTGATTTTAGTTAGTTAGACGTGACGCAGCCCTAGCTACATCCACTCGCGTGGATAGTAAGGTTAAGAACTCTCTCAGAGTCGCTTCGTTCTCGGAGGAGCTTCTCTTCGACGGCAACTTTTCGGCAATCCATGAATTGCTCGATTTACACGTTCTCTTGTCTATCTAGTGTTACAAGAGATTCAGACTGGGGCAAACATTCGGTGGTTGACTCAGAGAGTGCCGCCGCAGTTGCCGGACCCGAGTGTGGCTGTTATGACGGTTGCCAGTCATACAGATTGGGATATAATACTGATCCCTACGGATTCGAAGTGCCAGGGTCTTTGGGTTCCGCAGTCTTTTAGCAATCAGTTTTCTTCCGCGGAATAATGTTTTTTAGGCTTGCTTTATGTCATTGCATGAACATTATTCAGAAACGCATGCCCAAATTCCTGTCCTTTAATTCGACAGTAGTGGCGTATCTCCGGAACCAGGGAGGCACTCTTTCGTTTCCGTTATTCAATTTAATGGAAAGAATCCGTCTGTTGGTTATAGTACACCAAGTTCAGTTTTGGTCCGTCATATTCCGGGTCGTCTGATTGTTTTATCGGACTCCCGTTCTCTTACGGGTCGCTTGTTGCTGTCAGAATGGACTCTCAACAAACAAGTATTCAATCAGATTTGCTATCTATGGGAGCACCCAATGATGATTTATTTATGACACAGCTTGCTAATCATTTGCAGACGTATGTGTTGGCTTGTCCAGATCTCTGAGCTAATATTCTTAACGCTCTATTGATCTATAGGACGGAATGATAGGATACGCGTATCCTCCGGCGCTGTTGTTTTAGCAGGTATTGCTAAGATAAACAACCACAATACATTTCTGTTGATAGCATCTCTATCTTCACAGAGATCATGAGCAATTTTCTCTCTTGTCTACTGTGGGTTTTAACGTGAAATCTTCCTCTATGTGAGGATCTTTTTCACTGGGTAAATCGTGTCATCTTTATCACAACCTGCAAGGTCGCAACCTTCATGTATTCCGTTGTGTGGTCCGTATTGCATTGTAAGCACTGTACTGGACGAGCTTTGGACGCGATTTCTTACTATAGGAGATCCTCTTCTTCGCTATTCTATGCGGCTAAAGTGGAGGCTCTTCCGTCGTGGTGTAGGGATCATTATGTTCATATTGTTGATCCCTCCATACTACTCATTGCTATTTTTTAGTATACTTGTTTCACAAGATCTACTGCAGCCTGTTATTATTTAGGTTATAGGTTTATGTTACCTCATACCTATGCACTCTACGATAGTTTACAATTGAGTCTTTTGTCTCTTTATCTAAGTCAGTTAGTAACTTTTTGATAAATAGACTTAGAATCTTTAGATTAAATTCCTATACGGATTTTAACTTCGGTTCTTATTTAGCTAAGTAATCATTTGAGCCTCTGGAAACAGTAGTTTTCAAATTCTGACCTTTTAGACAGTAATTCTGTTGGTTTCTCTTTTACTGTAGAGTCAGTGAGTTTCATGCACTATCGATGGATGATTTTCACTTTCATAGTTTCGGAATCAATACTTCCGTTACTATTTAGGTTGGATTGTTGCATAAGAGTTAGGCTCCTATTATCCGGAACCTATTATTTTAAGGTCCTTCCGTCTTCGTATGGGCATAGGCCTTTACTCTTTCCGGGTACAGTTTATGTATTTATAAACAGATTTCTGTTTATTACTATGGGCGTAAGCTTCTTCTGTCTTTGATGTCTAGTAGAAGGACGTTACGCTCCATTTTATTGTTAATGGATTCTATTAACTATCGGTACTGCTTATAGTATATCATTGACTTAGCAGTTGTGCTTAAGATTTCGGCTCATGAAGTAAGAGTTCTTCTACTTCTTGGGCTTACATTAATAGTGTCGCTATTATAGATTTTTGAAGGCCGCTCATTGCGCTCAGCCATCCACATTCATGAATTTTATCTCAGAAATATCGAGTCCATTTCTGGAGGCCTCTATTGTTAGGTCTATTATCTACTGCTCAGAATGTCATTCACTTAACAGTTGCTACTATAGCTAGGTAGGCTGTCTCTTTCGGCAGTGTCTCCGTTCGGCTGCCCTCTTCGCTCTGGGCTATTTGACCCAGGGCAAGAAAAAGGGGGGGGGGGGAGGGTGTTCCCTTGGGTCACCTGTTTTACTATGAAAACAAGGGGATACCTCCTCCGGAGTTAGTAATTCTGAGCTGTTATTGGGATGGTTGTTTAGTGAGAAGTTTAGGTTTATAAAATTCATTCAAGTCTTAGTTTTTAAAGTATAGCTTTTGAATATTGCATATGTCAACGGACATGATTATGCAATCCTCAGACACTTTTAGGAGTATAAGAGTCTCTATTCTCTAGACTTACTTTATTTATTGGCTTACTTTAAAAATTATTAGTATAAGGATTATATTGGATATTAATAGAGTACATGGATGTATGAAGCTCAATTTTGGAAGGTGTTGTATCTTTCTAATTTATCATAAATAAGAAAGATACATGTAAGGCCTATTACTTCTTTTCCCTACAGGGGATGACTCTATTTTATTTTATTGAGCGTATTCCATTTTGCTCTATGTCCTTGGCCCTCCAGCCTTTTTACTATTCAGCTATGTCTGGGTCATTGGTACAGTATAAAAATGTTAAAAAATTTATAGTAATTTATATATTTTTTATACTTACCAATGACCCAGACGGGGATGGCCCTCCCAGGAGTTGGGAACTCTTGCCTCCCCGCTGAGTACATAGCGCTTACCAGGCACTGGTTATTAGAATGATTAATGGCGCCAATTTCGGAACGTCCTTGACACTGCGCATGCGCAGTAGGGGCGAAGTGTGGAGGGCCTTTCAGGACATGTTTTCTTTAGTTTTAGATGCAAATTTTGGGGATTGGGGGGCAAAATTTGTGTTTGGCCCTATATTTTAAGAGTTAGCACCAGCTATGTCTGGGTCATTGGTAAGTATAAAAAATATATAAATTACTATAAATTTTTTAACTTTCTATAACTTTGCAGACCATTTTAATATAAATTTATAGAAATAAAATGTCAGCCAATTAATAACTTAAAAATATGCCTTTTATTTAAAAAAAAATATTTAATTTTTAGAAATTTGTTGTTGAAATATGAGAATGAAATTTGAATGGCAATTTTTGTGAATTGTGCTAGCAAGCTTGCAAATAATATTTGTTTTGGTGTCTGTCATAGTCACAGGTACCAACAGCTTTGTGTCTGCCATTGTAAAGTTGGTACCTGTCACAGGGACCTACTGTATGATGTACCATTAATGTGACATGCCTTACATGTTTTTATTTCTGTGGACATGTAGGTTATTAAACATCATATTCGATTGGGAAGGACCCAGTCACTAATGCTGGTAAAATAGGACCCAGTCTCTAATGCTTGTGGTGGAAGTCCTCTAAAATGGGCAGCACGGGTATAAACAATTGACTAAACTTGACTTTTCCTTTTGGTCATGATTAGCCGGTATGCAGAAATATGTGACTTTAAACACCAGTAAAATAAATAAATAAATTGCTGCTAACTAAATAAAAGTTGTTAACTATGAGAATATTCCATAGATGGCTACAGTATAGATGCCATGGAGTGATCGTAATCCATGCCTGGGCAGTGATGTCCACGCATGCATTTACCAGGTAATAAAATTTATCATCATTGATGATTATTCCTATAATTAGTGTTTGGAATTTAATATTAGTGCATCCGAGGAAATATTGCTCACCCATGGAAAGTGACCAGTCCCCAGTGATCATAGTGTACAAAAATAATTACTCTACATTACACAGGGTTCAATGTGATCCTTCAAAACCTTGAAATCCTTGATTTGAAAAGTTTGTTTTCAAGGCCTTGAAAGTATTTCAGCTTTGTGCATAACCCTGGAAAGGACTTCACAATGTCAAAGATAATATGAAGCACATTAACATAATATGAAATCTTTAAATTGGGGCACCTGCACTTCTGAATAAAGCCCAAATATGGGCTTCCAGCACTCGTACCAGTTAATCAGATTTCCAACTCAAACCTATACACATATAGTTTGGAATTATCTAAAAAAAATGTAAAAGGTCCTTGAAAATGGCATGAAAGGATCCTTGAATTAACCTTGTCCTTAAAACAATGAATTCTGTTGCACATTAATTATACCCTTACAGTGTATAATATTTCCGAGCTTCTTTTTTAGAATCAACAGCAATGTCAAAAAAGCCAATCGAAAGAGTTGCAAAAGCAGTTACTGCCAAAGCAAAAATGCAGAAGCAAAAGAAAGCAATGGATTTGAAAGCAGAAGATGTAAGCAAACTCACTTGATAGATTTTTTTATATACTCCAAAGAAAGTTATTTGATTGTCGTTCAGTTACATATAGGCAACTTTATTTAGTTTTAAATACAAAAATTGCCATTTACTTGTTCTTTTTTCTTCCATATCATGTCCCCCCCCCCCCTCCCCCCACCCCCCACACACACACACACTGGAATGAATTTCATTCTGTGTCGAAATAGGATGTAACATTTGACTGCCGTGTCTCAGTTATGAGTCTAGTCTACTTGCTCTGGGCAGGCCTTGAAATTTGTCCTGATTTCTGAGAATCACTTTTGATTCTGAGGAACTCCTGTGAGAATCAATTTCTGTTCTTTTAGAATTTGAGAGTCCTGTTATACCATTGTCCATGTGCAGGCCTGCTGTTTTCAAAATTTTGTGTAACCCATTTATCGTTCACCTGATCCACCTGATCTGAGCTTTGGTAACTTATAGTTCGTTCCCCTATACCTGATTCAGGTAATCTGTTAGGTAACCTGAATATATAGGTATCGCAACTATGCCAATAGATGAACTGTGGTATCATAGCAAAGCTGTTACTGCTATGGACAATATCCTGATGAACAGAGATGAATCCTTAGGAACAATAGTGAGGCTATGTTCCAGCAATTCAGATACAAATTAGTTGCAATTATAGCCTAATCTTAGCATGGGCTAGCATGCTGCAAAAGAGAATGGGCATCCATAATCACTATTTGTGGCAGAGACATGAATTAATGCCATTTCCTGATTTTGTACTAATGTTACATCTTAAGATGATCAGCAGTTTAAAATGATAATGCCAATTTTGATTGTAATACTGTGCACTACAAGACAAGTCGAGGCCCGAAAGAACTACATTAAACTGAACATTTTTCACAGTGTTAAACTTTGTTGACTGGTGTAGCAGAAAAATTACCTGTCGCGCACACTTGGGCGGTAAATGTGACTCTCTCTTAGAGCCACGTTTACCGGCCAAGTGCGTGCGACTGGTAATTTTAATGTGACCTGAGTCAATGAAGTGCAACCTTCACTTTTCCAGTATGAATTGGCAATTGCTGCAAGTACGTTCAGTTGTCAGCTTTACATGTCATTTAACTTGTATATCCCATAAAGGGGTGTCTAGAGAGATTGAGAATACACATTGTGGGTTTTTCTCAACTTTATTGAATGGTATCATTGACATCATTTTACATTAACAATTGAACAATAGCAGAAGATAATAAAATACGGTTAATGAATCATCACAAAATCCTTGGCAACAATCGGCTGAACCGATGTTCCAAGAGCCGTTGCCATTGTCATCCAATTGCCCACAATCGGCCGATTGTGGTGGCCGGTTCCGATCATCAGTTGAACACTAAATTTCATGTGATCCGACAATCTGGTGCAACCTATTTTTCGTTTGCCTGTTTTTCATTTTAGGTAACTTTCATGCAAGCTAAACAGCCATTCACCTCAAATTGACAAGCCTGGTGTGAGTACAACCACTCCATATTCCATAATAAAAAATAAATCTCATATTTATATACTTAGTAGAGGTCCCTCCGGCCCTAGTCCCAATTTTTATAATTTTTCTGTCTTACATGTAAAGCGTACAGGCTTTTGGTTGTCTTGTTGATGGGAACTTACAGTACCGCTGCACTTGTTTGTACTGAAGTCCTTGCAGCCTGTATAAGCAGCCAAGACTTCAATAGACATGACTGCTAAGTCAAAAGTGTTACCTAATTATGTTGCAGCAAAAAGTAGGGAAGAATGTTTCAGGCCATGAAACCTTTACCCAATGCAGATGATATCAAAAATATTATTTTCTCAAATTTTTCAAATGAGGGGGTCACATAGTATGGTTTTGTTGAATTTTTGTAAAAAAAAAAAAAATTCTACTGCTGAATGTGTTTATTACTTGGGCATATGCAGCCGATTTGTTAGATAGAGGGTTAAAGACACTTTTAGAATCTATGGCGGTAATCATATTTACATTTTGCGAGAACCAAAGTTGATTCTCATTGTTTTTCTTGAAAGAGTCATTTGCAAGATTAGCGAGAATCGTTTCTCATTCTCTCATAAATTTTAAAATATAATTGAAAATTTGTCGTGAGACGACTCGAGAGGTACACCTCGTGTTTGATGGCTCTCAAAGGCAGTGTCCGGTTTGGATCCGTTGAGTTGTAACCTGAACGGTTTTGTTCAATCGTGAACTCGTCAGAGGTTTATATTATTTGTTTTTTGTTTTTTGTTGAGTCTACCCCTGTTTATATACCTTTTGTGGGCGGTGTTTTTGGCAGTTTGGTGCTTGGCTTGGTGGTTTGGTGGGTGGTTGTTTGGACGTGATTCGGCGGTTTCCCATTGTTTGGTGGGCGGTTTGAGAGAGAGATGGGATTGGCGGTTTGGAATAGTTTCTGGGTGGTTTCCCATTGTTGGTTGGCGGTTGGGGGGGGGGAGGAATGGAGTAGGTGGTTGTCTCCTTTGTGGTTGGTTTGACCCCAGATTGTGGGGGGGGGGGGGGTGTTGTAGTACCTCCCTGACGAGGGGGGTGGGGGTTGGAGGGGCGGTTTGGTGGGGTTGTTGGTGTCCAAACGGGGGTATGTGGATTTGTGGTAAATGGTTGTGGACTGAGAGTGGATAAAAAGTTGTCAGACATAGATGGAAAACAATTTATTGGTTCTTTTGTTGTTGGTCGGTAGATTGCCATTGCGTTAGGCTCTGAGCTGCAAATCTGACCACTCTATCGGTGGCATATAGGGTGGAAATGTCTAAGTTCTGGTGGTGTGTTGCCCCGATGGCTGGCTGTTCTTGGGTGAGGTGAGCCAATGTCGAGGTTAATGAAATAACTATTCATTGGGTGTGGGTTTGTGATTACTGGTGACATGGAGTCTCTGCGTGATGGCTGTGATGTAGTTGGGGAATCAGTTGTGTTCCATCTGAGGTGGTGTCTAAAGGAGTCTGGCATATGGATTGTGTTCTAGGCTTCTTTGATTATGTCTATCGTTGTGGTTGGTGTTGGCTTGTGTTCTGTGTTTTCTAATTCAGAAAAATCAATGGCTTTTACGCTGGGTGGCGCTTCCATTCTGATGCTGTGAGGAATTTGCCGTGAGAGGTTGTCGCCCTTGGTGGCCAGCTCAAACAGGAATTTGTCGATTGGTAATGGGATTTGTCTGTTTGTGAACCGCAATTCCTGAAGCCCAAACTTGGGGTGGTCTCTGTTTGTGTGGAGCGGTCTTTTGATGGTGCAGTTGGCGATTTGATTGTTCCTGATTTATGTTGTCTTGCCAGATGTTTTTTTTAGATATTCCAGGCGTTTGAATACAGAGTGGCATATGGGACATTCCTTTCGTCCCGATTGCTGATTTGTGACTCTCTTGTGTCTTTGAAGCCCTTGAGCTTGTTGGTAGCTGGCTGAGCAGATTTTGAATTGAAAAACCATGTTGAAAATTGTTGAACGTCCCTTACCTCTCTCGCATAGGACATAGGGAGCATCGTCCTAATTGTGACGTCAGTGTGGCGTACACAAATCTCAGGCCTTTGTCATGAGCTTTTGACGTTAGAACAGAAGGCGAAAGAAGGTTAACAAAGAAGAAAATATTTAAAAATCCTTTCTGTTTAGGCCGAATGGGGTTAGCGTGCGTAGCTTGTATATCCATTGGATTTCTTCTGTTTTTCTCCTGGCCTCAGAATGATCACTTTCAGAGTCTGAGCAGAGCACATAGATGATGCGAAATTGGACATCGGGGATCAAGTGGTTAGTGTCGTTGAAGTGTATAGCGACAGGTGTCTGTCGGCTGTGTTTTATGTCGGCGAGATGTTCACGTAGGCGTATGCCGAACTGTCTTTTTGTTTCGCCTACATATTGTTTTTTGTAGTGGCGGCAGTTAATTGGATAAATGCAGTTGCAGGTCATGCAGTTAACATGGTATGGTCCTTTATAACATCTCTTTGTGGTGGAACTGGGGCACCAAGGGTGTTTGGGTAGTTTGGTGCAGATGGTGCAAAATTCCCGGACGCAGGGGGTATATGGATTGCGTATGATGAAGCCACTGTTTTGGATTGGTTTGGGCAGTTTCGCTCTAGTGAGTGTGTTGGCAAGTGACTGATTCCGTCGTCTTGCAAGCAATGGTATGTCGCTGAATATGGCACGGCCTGCTGCTGTGCTCTGTAGGATGGGCCATAGTTTGGTGACGAACTTGAAGATTTCTATGCTTTCCGGGTGGTGGTTCACTAAAAAAGGTGTGATGCTCTGCTGGGTCAAATCACCCTACTATATTGTCCCAGATCAGGTCACCTCATGTTTTGAGCAAGTTGACCTTCATTTAGACACAGAGAATAAATATTTGTTTCTCTTCATTTTCCCCAAATATATTGAAACATATCTTTTTCCCTATTTGTGTCTAACATACATACTGTAATAAATCGCTTTGACTGGTTGAGTGCTAGAAGCCACTATCAGGTCTTTCATAAAAATGAGGGTACCAGTACAAAAGCCGACATTTTTCTTGCTTGTATTCCATAATGTAGTCAAATGCAAATAATGTTTTGTTTATATGAATTTGTTCAATTACAAATTATTGGAGAGTTCCTATAGGCACTCTTCAATAATTTATAATAAAACAAATTTTGATGAACAAATTCAGACCACCAAAAATAATCTTATTGCTTTTTTATATGGGGGTTGTCCTTTTATAAGGCAAATACAGTGCTCTATTTCAAGTTTGTTATATCATCAAAAAACTTAAAATGAAAATCTTCTCCCAAGCACACAAGCCACCAGTCTAACTCCATAAGGAATTTAATGCTATCATGGCCTGGAACAAGTCTAGTCCTTAAATGGTCCTTCACCTATGCGCAAATGAAATCATCTGTAATATTTCAAATGGTCGGAAAAAACAAACCTATTAAAAGTTTGTTTTTCTGATCAACTGAAATATTCCAGTGAATTAAATTGAAAAAATACTATAAAAATTCATTTTCTTTGAATGAACGTACATGTAAATGTTTCCCATTGCAACCTTGATTTGACCGAATCTTTGATAACTTTTATCATTATGCCATAGCTGTAGTTTTATGATTATGCCACATAGTTCCACTCCACTATTCGTGTTAATATCTTGATGATTTCAAGACAAATTAAATACATATTGATTGGAATATCTCTTTTAACTGGTGCCCCCCAAAATATCTGCATGTTTTTGTGGGTAAATAGACGTGAAATTAAACAAATAGTAGTCTGCATGCAAACTCCACGAAAAATGGATGGACAAATAAACAATAACAGCATTGAATTCCAAACAGAATTAGACTGCTGGCCTGATAGTGAATTTGAAAACAAATTGCCTGAGAATCAGTTATTTTTGTGTGAGTCTCCTAATCTCGGTATTGTAGAAAGTTATATCATTACACGTCGGCTTTATGAAATCCCCATCTACAGCCTCACTAAACCTTGTAAAAAATGAAAATCCATTCTGCACACATGTGCCGAACAGAAATCATTGACAATACTATTTGTGGATGATCACATCATCTGTCAAAACGTAACATAACCCCCGCCTACTTGGAATTTCAGTTTGCCCTACAATCACAGAAGCCATGCAGTTTAAATGAAGCAATTGCATTCTAATAAGCTGTCATCATTATTATCTGTATAATGATAGCAAATTGAATAGAACTAGCTCAAATATGCATGTACTACGATAGTACAAACTTATGTACACCACATGTTTGGCCTATTTATAAATCTGCCCACGGGAATTCCCTCAAAATCACACGTGTTTGTAAACATAAGCAGATGATTGATCACCCAAAACTGAACTGATTTCAAAATAACTTGTTCATAACTATCAATGAATTGCTGAGTATCCAACTAATTGTTTTTATAGATGTGAAGGCATGTAATAAACACAGAATGACATGCGCATGTGAATGGGTTAATCGATATGGCACTCGTGCCTTATTGATTAATCCATTCACACATGCATGTCATTCTGTGTATTGGTTAAAGGACAACTTATTGTAATGCACGCTCTTTTTTGATTTTAGGTAATGAAAAAGAAAAGAGCTACAGCATATACTCTATGGTGTAACAGTAATCGAAATCGAGTTGTGGAAGAAAACAGTGGTATTGGTAGGTGTCAACAGTGAACTGCTTTTTTTTTTGTTTTGTATGACAGTGGAGCCCACTTAATTGGATATCTCTTAATTGTCTATACCTGTTAATTGAATATTTTCCAACACAAAACCATTTACCATACCTGCAGTACAAATTTGACCTGTTAATTGAATATAGGTCATAGAGTAAACTCCTGTTAATTGAATAAAAAATCTTGTAACCTGTCGAGAAATTACCCTGAATCGCCCCAGTTTTCATTTATTAATAGGCCTATTTGGCCTCAGTACATCCAATGCAGGCATTTAATCTATTATATCTTGTTTGACAGAGCTCATATCGCAGCATCCCAGCAGCCGACAGAAACGGTGTCGGATCGAGAATTATCCGACGGCGCTGGGTCGGTACGCTCCGCCGAAGCATCGGGGACGGACGACCGGGAACATCGGGAGGTCCGACCGGATGGTGAAAGGGATACGGATGAATTGGAGCTATCCCTTTCGGAACAACATAAAGCTGCCGTGGACTTCATCCGGCACTTTCTCCCTCAAGTTGTTCCGTCGGGCCAGACTGCTGCGCTTCCGGACAAGAGAATTATAGCGTCATTGGACTCTGAATTTTTTGAGCGGTTCAGGGACATCGCTCCCGAGTTTCCGTCGCAGTCCAATAATGTTGCAAGAACATTTGAATTATTGAACGACGCTATATTTAAACTTGCTTCCAGGACGGGGAAAGCAGGTTTCTTGTCCGCTAATACTCTTAACCTGCCTTTCATTAATGCAAGGAATAAATTCGATACGGCAGGACAGGGTATACCGAGAGTTCCTCTGCGTATAGACGACGAGGCGGAAGACTTAGAGCTATCATTACCGTCGTCAGCTTCTATTCCAACCGCGGTGTTGGAAACAGCTATTGCGTCTAACAGAGCCAATTTAGATGCCTTATCTTACGCAGATCACCTTACTAAGGCGTTATCACTGCGCCTTCAAGGGGAAGAGTTTCAGGATATACAATTCTCTTTAAGACTTCTTTCAAGGGCAGTAGCTTATTCCACGTGTAACTCCGCCCTTTCAGTGGCAAATCTGGAGTTGGTTAGACGTGACGCAGCCCTAGCTACATCCACACTAGTGGATTCTAAGGTGAAGAACTCTCTTAGAGTCGCTTCGGTCTCAGGAGAACTTCTCTTTGACGGCAAGCTTTCCGCTATTTATGATAAAATTAAAAAGAAAGCTAATGATTCTGTGTTGTTCAGATCGGCTCCTAAAAAGTCGGATACAGCAGACACGAATAAGACAGGCACTTCTGGGTCTAATGCGCCCAAGAGAGGTTCCTATAGAGGTTCCGGTGCGTCCTCGTGGTCTTATTCGAGAGACCGTCAGGATAGCGACTCTCGTTCGGGACGTCCTTCAGGCCGGGACAATCGGTCGGACGCCCCGAGGTCGACGAGGCGAGGTGCGGGTCGTGGAAGACGTGGTTTCTCCTACTGCAGGCCTCGCAGGTCCAGGAGGTGATGGCTTAAACCTCTATCGCGTTCCGGTTGGCGGAAGGTTGTCGAGTTTTTCACAAGAGTGGGCGTCGATTACGGACGACCCTTGGGTGAGAGGAGTGACTTCGGAAGGTCTAAAGATATCCTTCAAACGAAAGCCTCCATTAACTCGAAGTCCAAAGTGGACTCATCTTCCGTCAAATCCACAGAAAAGAGACGCTCTGTTATCAGAGGTGCAGTCTCTTTTAATGAAGAACGTGGTAGAGGTCGTAGAAAACCAGGAATCTCTGGGATTCTACAGCCATCTGTTTCTGGTTCCGAAACCAGACGGCTCGTTCCGTCCAGTCATAGATTTGAGCTGGATAAACAAGCTGATCGTCGCTTCGAAGTTTTATATGGAGACGATTCGATCGGTCAGAGCGAGTATTCGGGTGAACGATTATGCAACGAGCATAGCTCTCAAAGATGCGTACTTTCACGTCATGGTACATCCGACATTCCGAAAGTATCTACGCTTCGCAGTCCTAGGAGTGGTGTATCAGTTCCGGGCCATGTGCTTCGGATTGAATCTAGCACCCTGGGCTTTCACTCGGGTAATGAACTCGGTAATGATCTACTTCCGAGCTCATTCGTCTGCGGTAACGTCGGCCTACCTGGATGACATTCTTCAGAGGTACGGCAACGAGTTAACGCTTCAGAACGATGTTCAGAATCTTCTTCTATTGCTCCGACGTCTCGGTTTTATAGTAAACGAGGAGAAGTCGGATCTGGTGCCGTCCAAGTCATTCACTCATCTGGGAATGAGCTTCGAGACGCACAACAATCTCGTTCGTCTGCCGTTAACCAGAGCGAAATTAGTCAGTTGTTACGCTCGCTATTGTCTGCACGCAGACAAAGTCACGGCGAGAGAATTTATGAGACTGATAGGTCTGTGCGGAGCCGCCGCGGATCTCATTCCGTTGGGGCGGCTACGCACACGTCCTCTTCAAATTTTCCTGACTCAGAATTGGAGTGTGAAAATTCATTCGCTCGATGTAGACGTTCTCTTGTCAGATCAAGTGAAACAAGAGATTCAGACTTGGGCAAACATTCAGTGGTTAACTCAAGGAGTTCCGCTGCAGTTGCCGGATCCGAGTTTTACCGTTATGACGGATGCCAGTCAAACAGGTTGGGGTGCATCATTAATCCCAACGGATTCGAGATGCCAGGGTCTTTGGGATCCGCAATTCCTGTGCAAGCACATAAACATCAAGGAAATGATGTCAATTTGGCTTGCGTTACGTCACTGGATGGACATTATTCACGATGCTCATGTCCAAATCCTATCCGACAATACGACAGTAGTGGCGTATATACGGAATCAGGGAGGCACTCATTCAGTTCCGTTGTTCAATCTAACGGAAAGAATCCTTCTGTTTGCGTTAGAACATCACGTTCTTCTTTCGGTCCGTCACATACCGGGTCGTCTGAATGTGCTAGCAGACTCCCTTTCACGAAAGGGTCGCTTGTTGCCGTCGGAGTGGACTCTCAACAAACAAGTATTCAATCAGATTTGCTACCAATGGGAACGGCCAATGATAGACTTATTTGCGACACATCTCAACAATCAGTTGCAGACGTATGTGTCTCCGTGTCCGGATCCCAGAGCATTTGCAGTAGACGCTCTGTCGATCCCTTGGGACGGAATGATAGGATATGCGTATCCTCCAGCGCCGTTAATTCAACAAGTATTGCTAAAGATAAAACAATGTCAATGCAAGATTCTGTTGGTAGCATCTCTGTCGCCACAGAGACCGTGGATAAATCTACTCAGGTGTCTGTTGTGGGACCTACCGCGGAAGCTTCCTCCACGAGAGGATCTTCTTTCGCAGGGGAAATCGCGCCAACTCCATCACAACCCGCAAGGTCTCAACCTTCACGTTTTTCCGTTGTGCGGTCCTTCTTGCATGGCAAGCACTTTACAGGACGAGCAGTGGACGCGATTTCTAACTGTAGGAGGACCTCCTCTTCGCTAAACTATGCGGCTAAGTGGAAGGTTTTTCGTCGTTGGTGTAGGGATCATTCTGTAGATATATTTGATCCCTCTATACCAGACATTGCAAACTTTCTAGTATACTTGTTTGACGAAATCAAACTGCAGCCTGTTACTATAAAGGGTTATAGATCTATGTTATCTGATACCTATGCACATCATGATAGTTTACAAATTGGATCTAATGTCTCTTTATCGAAGTTGGTTAGAAACTTTTCGATAAATAGACCCAGAACTCTTAGATTAATTCCTAAGTGGAATTTAGCTTGGGTTCTCCTTAAATTGAAGGAAAAGCCATTTGAACCTCTTGGGACGGTAGATTTCAAATTCTTATCTTATAAGACAGCTTTTCTCTTAGCTTTCTCTTCTGCCAGAAGAGTCAGTGAGCTTCATGCACTATCGGTGGATGATTCTCATTATCGTAGTGTTGGGAACACCATCACCTTCACTACTAATGTGGGTTTTTTAGCTAAGAATCAGGCTCCTAATAAATATCCGGAACCTATTGTTATTAAGGCTCTTCCGTCCTCAGACGGGCGTAGGCCTTTACTCTGTCCTGTTAGAGCACTACGTATCTATAAACAGAGATCTCAGTTTATCAGAAAGGGACGAAAACGTTTCTTTCTGTCTTTGATGCCTAATAGAAAGGACATTTCAGTCCATTCTATTGCTAGATGGATTCAGTTAACTATCCGTACTGCTTATGAAGATTTATCTTCTTCTCAGCAGTCTGTGCTTAAGATTTCTGCTCATGAAGTAAGAGCTCTTTCTACTTCCTGGGCTTATGCTAATAGTGTTGCTATTACAGATTTAATGAAGGCTGCTTATTGGTCTCAGCCATCCACATTTACGAATTTTTATCTCAGAAATATTGAGTCCATTTCTGGAGACCTGCATTGTTTAGGTCCGTTATCTGTTGCTCAGAATGTCGTCCACTAAACAGTTGCAACTATAGTTATGCAGGCTTTCTGTTCCGGCAGTGACTCCGTCCGGCTGCCCTCTTCGATCTGGGCTATTTGACCCAGGGCAAGGGGAAGGGGGGGGGGGGGGGGGGGGGCGGGTGTTCCCTTAGGTCACCTGCTTTATAGTGAAAAGCAAGGGAATGCCTCCTCCAAGTCAGTATTTCTGAGTCGCTTCCGGGATGGTTTTAAAGTGTAATATTAATGTTTAAATTCATTCATGTCTTATTTTTAAAGTGTAGCTCGGTGTGAAGCATTTGTATATGTCAAGTGTCAAACGGGCTTTAATATACAATACTCAGACACTTTTAAATGATTATAAAGAGTCTCAATTCTCTGGACTACTTTATTTATTGGCTTGCTTTAAAAATAATTAGTATAAGGGTTATACTGGATGTTAATAGAGAACATGAATGTTATTGTGCTCAATTATTAAGGGTAGTGTATCTTTCTAATTTAATATTAAATAAGAAAGATACATGTAAAGCCTAATACTCCTTTTCTCCTTAAGGGGTTACCTCTTTACTATATAGTTGAGCTTATTGGATTTTCCTCTATGTCCTAGGCCCTCCAGCCTGTTTACTATTCAGCTAAGTCTGGGTCATTGGTACAGTATAAAAATGTTAAAAAATTTATAGTAATTTATATATTTTTTATACTTACCAATGACCCAGACGGGGATGGCCCTCCCTGGAGTTGGGAACTCTTGCCTCCCCGCTGAGTACATAGCGCTGACCAGGCACTGCCAGTAAGAATGATAATTGGCGCCAATTTCGGGACGACTGCGTCACTGCGCATGCGCAGTGGAGGCGTACTATGGAGGTCCTTTAGGACATGATTTCTTTTTGTTTTGGATGCAAATTTTGGGGATTGGGGGGCAAAATTTGTGTTTGGCCCTGGTTTTGTTGGAGTTAGCACCAGCTAAGTCTGGGTCATTGGTAAGTATAAAAAATATATAAATTACTATAAATTTTTTAACTTTCGTCAGATCACCGAAGTTAAGCAACGTTGAGCCCGGTTAGTCCTCGGATGGGTGACCGTCTGAGCGATTGATTCAGACTCCTGCGCTGTGTCCTTGGGCAAGGCACTTAACCCCCATTGTCCACAATGGGGCGCGATGACGCTGTGTACTAAGGCATACTGCATGTCAATGGTGTGCATGTCTTCAACCAATCTAACCCTGTCTGTTCTGCAGTGCGGAGTTACAATGTTGTGGAGCTGGCAGCTGCTTGTCATTGCTTGGTGGTTCTCTCCGGGTACTCAGGCTTTCTCCACCCATAAAACTGTCACGGTCATGATTAGCCATTGTGCTTAAGTATGTGACCTTAAACACCAATAAATAAATAAATATAAATAATTAGTCTTAACTATGGAGGGCCCAAATGGGTGGTTGCTCCAACTTGCAGTTATTTTTGGCTGCCTATACAGACAGGAAAGACTTCAAGTTTGTAGACATAATGTGATGAAAATTATAAATTTTAAGTAATTTGTATATTTGTTATACTTACCAATGGCCCAGACTAGCTGGTGCTAACTCAAAAAATAATCCAGGGCCAAACACAAATTCCCCCCCCCCCCAACCCCCAAAATTTGAAAACCGAAAAAATAATGTCCTATCTGGTCCTCCATACTTTTCAGATCTGCGCATGTGCAGTATCCAGGAAGACACTAAAATTGGTGCCAACCATCATTCTTTCTATAATTGCCTGTTAAATGTTGTAAACAGCGGGGAGGTATGAGTGCCCACTCATGGGAGGGCCATACCCATCTGGGCCATTGATAAGTATAAAAAATATACAAATTACTGTACTTAAAATTTATAATATTTTTATACAACTAGCTGAATCGTAAAAAGGCTGGAGGGCCTAGGACATAAAGGAAAATCCAATCTCTCAGTCACTTCAGTAAAGGATATCTCTTACAGGAGAATAGGAGAAGATAGGAATTATATATGTCTTTCTCTTTTACGAGAAATGAGAAAGACATAACACCAACAATGTAACTGAGTATTACATAATATATAATTCTCCATTTAATGCCAGCATAACCTGTTATGCTAATTATACCCCATGCAACGAAGTTGCTGGGGTATAATGTTTTTTACTGTCCGTCCGTCAGTCCGTCAGTCCTACTTGTTTTCCGGACTTTTTTTCTACACGCTTCCAGATATTGAGCTGATTTTTGGTATGTGAGTCTAACATGGTGGCCTACAGATCAAGTTTGTATTTTTTTCCGCTCCACTGATTTTTACCGAAATTACGGCCCTTGGACTCTGAAAAATTCATCAAAATTACAGTATTTTTATACTGTACCAATGACCCAGACATAGCTGGTGCTAACTCTTAAAATATAGGGCCAAACACAAATTTTGCCCCCCAATCCCCAAAATTTGCATCTAAAACTAAAGAAAACATGTCCTGAAAGGCCCTCCACACTTCGCCCCTACTGCGCATGCGCAGTGTCAAGGACGTTCCGAAATTGGCGCCATTTATCATTCTAAGTTTGGCCCTTCATCAGTTAACATCTGACTGATCTTTGTGCTTTTAAATCTCAGTTTAAATGATGCCAGACACATAAATATTAGTGAAATGGTGATTCTAAGGAGGATAGAAAAGGAGGAGAGGAAAAGAATGTGTGACAGAATATTATCAGGGCTGTAACTTAAAATTTTTTAATGAAATTATGTTAAGTTACCTATTTTCAAGGCAGCAGCCATTTTGTTGTCATTCTGATTATTTAGTTACACTGTTTTTTCAAGTGTTTTTCCTCTCTCCCTGTCCTTTAAGTTCCCCCTTGCTATTCTCCCATGCTTTGGCATAGTTTCTGTAATTATTATTACTAAAATTTCTTGGGAGTTTTAGCTGAATAACAGAATGAATTCTGTTCTTTCCCCATGTTTACGTCTTCACCTACGGGTGGTTAGGCGTTGTGTTCTGCATCTACCATCTGATGTTCTGCAGTTTCTTCCCTGGAAGTCTCTGTTTTGCATCAGATGGTGTATTTTTGGTAACTGATTTCGGGCCTGGGTGCCTGGAGTCTTATTTTAGTGTTTTTACACTCATTGTTTACATTTACAACAGCCCTCTGTGTGAGGGGGGGATTTCTAAATAATAATATCTTTATGTTATTTTAATCATAACTAGATACATTATTATTGTTCGTAAGTGTTGAATAAATTGTTTAAAATATTTTTTAAATTTTTGTCCACACTTAGGCTTGGGATCCATTGGGGCTCAACGTTACTTTTCAGAAACTTGGGCTGTTCTGAAAAAATATTTTTTCAAAATATTTTGATTTCAATTATTTTTTCTATATTAATGGATCATATTATTATTATGTATTTTGATTGCCAGGGGTTAGTGCGAGTACCAGGACTTGTTTTCTTTTCACATTGAAAGGATATTGATCAATTGTTTTAAGAGGAAGTCTTCCTCTGACCTTATTATCATTCTATATGTGGTCAGTGTACTCGCATTAACTCCTGTTCTGTATCGTATGATTTCGATGACAATATGGGAAGCGTATGTCACGGTATGTTGTTGGGGATTTGGACACTCCGGTCCTTTCCCCGCAGGGTCACTCTACTTTATCAATTTCTATTTCAGACGATCAAGATTAGGGTGATGTATCTGTGATGTCTTCCAACAGTGTGCCTCCGTCGTCACAATTAATGAAGGGCTAGCGGAAAAGTGCTCATGTAATACGCCAATTGCCTAAGAGGACCCTAGTAGGTTCGACGGCCTTTGACGTCCGCTAGCTCGCCCGGTGTAGCGTCCATTCACCGAATGGTTCGGCAGCCGGGTTCGTCCGTTGCGGTCTAGAAGGAATTTTGGGGTGATGCGAGCACTATAAAATTAACTTAATGCACACCCAGTGACGGCGGATCGGAGGGAGAACGGAGGAAGCCTTTTAGTCCGGTTCATAGCTCATTCCGGTCCATCCGGACGGCAAGCGAGAGAGGCCCTTCTCTCGTTCAACAACATCTGGCCCCAGATGTTGTGGTACAAATGTGTCGTTAGCGGAGCATACGTCCGTCGCTCGGGACGCTCCGTTGTATAGGCAGTCCGCTGAGACTGCTAAGGCTTCCTCTTCTCGTCAGCGCACACGACCGCACCTTGGCTGCGTGACCGCCGATATATTACCAGCTTCGCCGATCAAGGATTCTTCGGCGACCAGGTCACACCATCCGGCAGCCAGGGATTCGAGACCGATGGACTCCGGACGTTCGCATAGGAAAAGTATGCGGGAGCCATCTGATGCGGAGCTGCCCTCGGCGAAGCAGCGATAGACTGCGCCTCCGCAGGTCTCGACGCCGGACATTCTTGTGCACATAGCACAGCTTATCGCAGCATCCCAGCAGCCGACAGAAACGGTGTCGGATCGAGAATTATCCGACAGCGCTGGGTCGGTAGCCGGGGACTCGAGGCCTGCAGACTCCGGACGTTCGCATAGGAAGTGTGCGGGAGTCAACGTACACGGAGCTTCCAGCGGCAATGCATCGTAAGTCCGCTACTGCACAGGCCTCGGGAACGGATGTGCTTTCCTTAATAGCACAGTTTATCGCAGCATCCCAGCATCAACTGAATCTGTCGCATATATTTTATCCGACGATGCTGGGTCGGGACGCTCCGCGGAAGCGGGTACGGACGTCCGAAAGTTTCATCCGGTCCGACGGGATACCGAAAGGGATTCGGTGGATTTCAAGCTTTCCCTTTCGGAACAACATATGCTGCGATGCCGGATAAGAAACTGATAGCGTCGGTGGACTTAGAAATTTTTTGGTTCGGTTCAGGGACATCGTCCCTCAGTTCCGACATAGTCCAATATTGTCACACAAACTTTCGAATTATTGAACGACGCTATATATATTATTATTTTATGCTTGCTATCCAAGCATTTCTGGTTTCTTGTTCGAAGAGTTATGGAGATGTCTTTCAAAAGTGTGCCTCTGTCGTCATAGTTAATGAGGAGTTAGCGGCAATAAGTGCTCATGGAATATGTCTATCGCTTACGGAGTGACATTCGCTAGCTCACCCGGTGTAGCGTACATTCATCGAATGGTTCGGCTGCCGGGTTCGTCCGTTGCGGTCTAGGAAGGAGATTTGGGTGATGCGAGCACTTTAATTACTTTAGTACTCACCCAGTGACGGCAGATTGAGGACAGATCGGAGGAAGCCAACAACATAGGGGACCGCATGTTGTGGTTCAGATATTTTACATTCGGAGCATATGTCCGTTGCTCGGGACGCTCCGTTATATTGACAGTCCGAGAGACTGTCTTTAATGCTTCCTCATCCTCACAGCAGGGCACACGACCGCACATTGGCTACGTGACCTCGAGTATCCGATCAGTTTCGGCATTCAGTGATTCCACAGCGAATAGGTCGCGCCATCCGGTAGCCAAGGGACACGAGGCCTATACACTCCGTTCGCTCGCATATTGGAAGTATGCACGGGATAACGATCTCGGAGCTTCCTGCGGCAATGCATCGTAAGACCGCTGCTCCTCAGGCCTCAGTGACGGACGTGCTATCCGAGTTAGCACAGTTGTTTCGCAGCATCCCAGCAATTGACGGTTTCTCGGTCGAATCAGGAATTATCCGACGGCGCTGGGTCGGTGCGGTCCGCGGTTGCATCAAGCTACGGACGACCGAACGCTTTATAGGGTCCGACAGGATGGCGAAAGGGATTCGAAAGATTTCGAGTTTTCCCTTTAGTAGTATCGGAAGATGCCTTTCATATCTTCTGGCATTTCTTCCAGTGATTATTTTTCGGACTTCATTGCTGCGATCTTGGATAAGAGACTTATAGCGTCATTGGACTCGGATTTTTCGATCGGTACAGGGACTTTGTCCCTGACTTACCGAAGCAGTCCAATATTGTCATTACAACATGTGTTTTATTTTTCGACGCTATATATTTATATATATATACAAGCCTGCTACTAAGCATGATAGTTTAGTTTCTTGTCCGCGTGGCTCATTTCTGCCATTTTATCTTTTTTACATATAGTTTATTTTGGCAGAGCAGGGCATACCGAGAGTTCATATGCGTCTAGACGGTGTGATTAAAGACTGCATATATTCTTTTTCGCCGTTTATGTCTTTTCCAATTTCAATGTTGGGAACGACATTATGTATAGTAGACTTAACTTAGACGCTTTATTATACGTAATCCGCCTTACTGAGGCGTTATCATTACGTCTTCAAGAAAAGATTTACGGGATATTATTCTCAATGTAATTTCTTTTGAGGGCAGTAGTTTGTTCACGTATAACTCCGCCCTTCAGTGGCTGATTGGAGTTGGTTAGACGTGATGCAGCCCTAGCTACATCCACGCGTGGATAGTAGGTTAAGAACTCTCTCAGAGTCGCTTCGTTCTCGGAGGAGCTTTTCTTCGACGGCAACTTTCCGGCAATCCATGAATTGCTTGATTTATACATTCTCTTGTCTATCTAGTGTTACAAGAGATTCAGACTGGGGCAAACATTCGGTGGTTGACTCAGAGAGTGCCGCCGCAGTTGCCGGACCCGTGTGTGGCTGTTATGACGGTTGCCAGTCAAACAGATTGGGATATATACTGATCCCTACGGATTCGAAGTGCCAGGGTCTTTGGGTTCCGCAGTCTTTTAGCTATCAGTTTAACTTCCGCGGAATAATGTTTTTTAGGCTTGCTTTATGTCATTGCATGAACATTATTCAGAAACGCATGCCCAAATTCCTGTCCTTTAATTCGACAGTAGTGGCGTATCTCCGGAACCAGGGAGGCACTCTTTCGTTTCCGTTATTCAATTTAATGGAAAGAATCCGTCTGTTGGTTATAGTACACCAAGTTCAGTTTTGATCCGTCATATTCTGGGTCGTCTGATTGTTTTATCGCACTCCCGTTCTCTTACGGGTCGCTTGTTGCTGTCAGAATGGACTCTCAACAAACAAGTATTCAATCAGATTTGCTATCTATGGGAGCGCCCAATGATGTTTTATTTATGACACAGCTTGCTAATCATTTGCAGACGTATGTGTTGGCTTGTCCAGATCTCTGAGCTAATACTGTTAACGCTCTATTGATCTATAGGACGTAATGATAGGATACGCGTATCCTCCGGCGCTGTTGTTTTAGCAGGTATTGCTAAGATAAACAACCACAATACATTTCTGTTGATAGCATCTCTATCTTCACAGAGATCATGAGTAATTTACTCTCTTGTCTACTGTGGATCTTAACGTGAAATCTTCCTCTATGTGAGGATCTTTTTTCACTGGGTAAATCGTGTCATCTTTATCACAACCAGCAAGGTCGCAACCTTCATGTATTCCGTTGTGTGGTCCGTATTGCGTTGTAAGCACTGTACTGGACGAGCTTTGGACGCGATTTCTTACTATAGGAGATCCTCTTCTTCGCTATTCTATGCGACTTAAGTGGAGGCTCTTCCGTCGTGGTGTAGGGATCATTATGTTCATATGGTTGATCCCTCCATACTACTCATTGCTATTTTTTAGTATACTTGTTTCACAAGATCTACTGCAGCCTGTTGTTATTTAGGTTATAGGTTTATGTTACCTCATACCTATGCACTCTACGATAGTTTACAATTGAGTCTTTTGTCTCTTTATCTAAGTCAGTTAGTAACTTTTTGATAAATAGACTTAGAATCTTTAGATTAAATTCCTATACGGATTTTAACTTCAGGTTCTTATTTAGCTAAGTAATCATTTGAGCCTCTGGAAACAGTAGTTTTCAAATTCTGACCTTTTAGACAGTAATTCTGTTGATTTCTCTTTTACTGTAGAGGCAGTGAGTTTCATGCACTATCGATGGATGATTTTCACTTTCATAGTTTCGGAATCAATACTTCCGTTACTATTTAGGTTGGATTGTTGCATAAGAGTTAGGCTCCTATTATCCGGAACCTATTATTTTAAGGTCCTTCCGTCTTCGTATGGGCTTAGGCCTTTACTCTTTCCGGGTACAGTTTATGTATTTATAAACAGATATCTGTTTATTACAAGGGCGTAAGCTTCTTCTGTCTTTGATGTCTAGGAGAAGGACGTTACGCTCCATTTTATTGTTAATGGATTCTATTAACTAGCGTACTGCTTATGGTATATCATTGGCTTAGCAGTTGTGCTTAAGATTTCGGCTCATGAAGTAAGAGTTCTTCTACTTCTTGGGCTTACATTAATAGTGTTGCTATTATAGATTTTTGAAGGCTGCTCATTGCGCTCAGCCATCCATTCATGAATTTTATCTCAGAAATATCGAGTCCATTTCTGGAGGCCTCTATTGTTAGGTCTATTATCTACTGCTCAGAATGTCATTCACTTAACAGTTGCTACTATAGCTAGGTAGGCTGTCTGTTTCGGCAGTGTCTCCGTTCGGCTGCCCTCTTCGCTCTGGGCTATTTGACCCAGGGCAAGAAAAAGGGGGGGGGGGGAGGGTGTTCCCTTGGGTCACCTGTTTTTACTATGAAAACAAGGGGATACCTCCTCCGGAGTTAGTAATTCTGAGCTGTTATTGGGATGGTTGTTTAGTGAGAAGTTTAAGTTATAAAATTCATTCAAGTCTTAGTTTTTAAAGTATAGCTTTTGAATATTGCATATGTCAACGGACATGATTATGCAATTCTCACACACTTTTAGGAGTATAAGAGTCTCTATTCTCTAGACTTACTTTATTATTGGCTTACTTTAAAAATTATTAGTATAAGGATTATTGGATATTAATAGAGTACATGGATGTATGAAGCTCAATTTTTGGAAGGTGTTGTATCTTTCTAATTTATCATAAATAAGAAAGATACATGTAAGGCCTATTACTTCTTTTCCCTACAGGGGATGACTCTATTTTATTTTATTGAGCGTATTCCATTTTGCTCTATGTCCTTGGCCCTCCAGCCTTTTTACTATTCAGCTATGTCTGGGTCATTGGTACAGTATAAAAATGTTAAAAAATTTATAGTAATTTATATATTTTTTATACTTACCAATGACCCAGACGGGGATGGCCCTCCCAGGAGTTGGGAACTCTTGCCTCCCCGCTGAGTACATAGCGCTTACCAGGCACTGGTTATTAGAATGATAAATGGCGCCAATTTCGGAACGTCCTTGACACTGCGCATGCGCAGTAGGGGCGAAGTGTGGAGGGCCTTTCAGGACATGTTTTCTTTAGTTTTAGATGCAAATTTTGGGGATTGGGGGGCAAAATTTGTGTTTGGCCCTATATTTTAAGAGTTAGCACCAGCTATGTCTGGGTCATTGGTAAGTATAAAAAATATATAAATTACTATAAATTTTTTAACTTTCCGGACTTTTTTTCTACACGCTTCCAGATATTGAGCTGATTTTTGGTATGTTAGTCTAACATGGTGGTCTACAGATCAAGTTTGCATTTTGTTCCGCTCCATTGATTTTTACCGAAATTACGGCCCTTGAACTTTGAAAAGTTCATCAAAATTACAGTTTTGCAGACTTTTTTCCTACACGCTTCCAGATATTGAGATGATTTTTGATATGTTAGTCTAACATGGTGGCCTACAGAACAAGTTTGGGTTTTGTTCCACTCCACTGATTTTTACCAAAATTACGACCCTTGGACTCTGAAAAATGCATTAAAATTACAGTTTTCCGGACTTTTTTTCTACACGCTTCCAGATATTGAGCTGATGTTTGGTATGTTAGTCTGACATGGTGGCCTACAGATCAAGTTTGCATTTTGTTCCGCTCCACTGATTTTTACCGAAATTACGGCCTTTGAACTTTGAAAAGTTCATCAAAATTACAGTTTTCCGGACTTTTTTCCTACACGCTTCCAGATATTGAGCTGATTTTTGATATGTTAGTCTAACATGGTGGCCTACAGAACAAGTTTGTGTTTTGTTCCGCTCCACTGATTTTTACCAAAATTACGGCCCCCATAGACTTTGAAAAGTTCATCAAAATTAGAGTTTTCCGGGCTTTTTCTCTGCTTGAATTCTTTCAATACCGTTGAAACTACAGAACACTGTTTTCTGCAGTATTCCTAGAATCTATGTTTATTTTTAAAAAATGATTAGAGCTTGAAATATCGGGGCGCGTGGGGTATGTGAGCGTGCTCACTAAGGTTCTATATTTCCGTGAAGGAAAGCCAATATATAAAGATAGTCCAGAGAATGAGACTCTTTATACTCATTTCAAAGTGTCCGAGGATTGTATATTAACGGCCATTTGTTTGACATGTGACATATACAAATGCTTCACAGTGAGCTACACTTTAAAAACAGTACATAAATGAGACATAGTTATTGCTTCACACAGAAGTATACATTAAAACCATTCCAGCACCGACTCCGGACTACTGACACCGGAGGAGGTCTTCCCTTGCTTTTCATTATAAAGCCAGATGATCATAAGGGAAAAAAACATCCCCCCCCATCCCCACTTCCCCTTGTTCTGAGGAACATGTCTTCAGAATGAAGAGGGCAGCGGAACAGCATCACTGCTGGAACGGGCTGCCTAAATAACTATAGATGTAACCATTAAAGGCCGACATTTTGAGCAACAGAAAGAGGACCTAAAGATATAAGGTCACCGGAGATGGACTCTAAATTTCTCAGGTAAAACGTGGTAAATGTAGAAGGCTGCGTCCAGTACGCAGCCTTCATGGGATCAGTAATGGCTATACTGTTCGAATAAGCCCAAGAAGTGGACAGCACTCTAACCTTGTGCGCTGATATCTTATTGACAGAACGTTGATCCAAAGATAGATTTTCATAGGCAATGCGTATTGCCAACTGAATCCATCTTGCGACTGAATGAACAGAAATATCTTTCCTGTTAGGAATCAATGAAAGAAAGAAACGTTTTCTTCCTTTTCTAATAAAATCTGATCAACGTTTATATATGTGCATAGCCCTGACTCAACACAGCAAAGGTCTACGGTTGTCCGAGGACGACAGAGCCTTAATGATAATAGGTTCAGGCCACTTGTCTGGAGTCGGATTCTTAGCCAGAAATCGCACTTCTGTAGTCAGGGTAATGGTATTACCCACACTACGGTAGTGAGATTCATCAACAGATAAACCATGAAGTTCACTTACTCTTCTAGTAGATGCAAAGGCTAAGAGAAATGCCGTTTTATAGGTCAAGAATTTGAACTCTACAACGTCGAACGGCTCAAACGTGGCTTCCTTGAGCTTCAACAGAACCCAAGCCAAATTCCACTTAGGAATTAATCTGAGGGTTCTAGGTCTATTAATAGAGAAATTTTTAACCAACTTGGACAATGAAGCATTAGATCCAATAGCCAAGTTATCATTATGAGCGTAAGTGTCTGATAACATAGACCTATAGCCCTTAATAGTGACGGGCTGCAGTTTGAGATCGTCAAACAAGTAGACCAGGACATTGGCAATATTTGGTATGGACGGATCATAAACGTCTATCGACTGATCCTGACACCAACAGAAGAAAACCCTCCACTTCGCTGTTTAGTGTACCTCCTGCAGTTTGAAATTGCGTCCACTACTTGTCCTGTAAACCTCTCCGTGCAAGAAGGACTGCACAACAGAAATATGTGAAGGTAGAGACCTTTCGGGTTGTGATGCAGTGTTGCGTGACTTCCCCTGATAAAGAAGGTCCTCTCGTGGAGGAAGCTTCTGGGGAAAGTCCCATAACAGACACCTGAGAAGATTGATCCAAGGTTTCTGTGACGACAGAGGTGCTACTAGCAGGATTTTGCAATGAGACTGTTTGATCTTTAACAGAATCTGCTGAAGCAATGGAGTTGGACGCCATGCATATCCTATTGTTCCATCCCATAAGATTGACAGAGTGTCTACTGCGTACGCTCGATGGTCTGGACATGGCGACACGAACGTTGGTAACTGATTATTCAGGTGCGTCGCAAACAGATCTATCATGGGGCGATCCTACTTGTAGCAAATCTGCCTGAATACTCGCTTGTTGAGCATCCACTCCAATGGCAACAGGCAACCTTTCCGAGAGTGAGTCTGCTAGTATGTTCAGACGACCCGGTATATGACGGGCAGAAAGATGAACATGATGATTCGTGACGTGTAGGAGAATCTTCTCCGTTAGTTCTCATAATGGAATTGAATGAGTGCCGCCCTGGTTTCTGATGTACGCTACTACTGTTGAGTTGTCCAGCAAAATCTGAACATGGACATCCGCTATTATGTGAATCCAATGTTGTAGCGCTAGCCATCATCTCTTTGGTGTTTACATGCTTCTCTTGGAACTGAGGGTCCCAAAGACCCTGACATTTCAAGTCTGTCGGAAATAGGGCAACCCCCCCCCCCCCCCCCCCAAACCATCTGACACACATCCGCCATAATCGTGAAAGCCGGATCCGGCAGTTGCAGCAGAACTCCCTGAGTTAACCATGGAATATCTGCACAAATCTGAACCCTTAGTTTTACTAGGTTTGTTAAAACAATACTGGTTTCGAGCAAATGCATCTTCACACTCCAGTTCTGAGTAAAGAATATCTTGAGGGGACACATGTGCAGATGGCCCATTGGAATAAGATCCACAGCCGCTCTTCACAACCTCATCAGTTGCATGAATTCCCTCGCTGTTAATGCATCTGAGTGTAGACAAAAGCGAACATAACAACTGACTAATTTCGCTCTGAGTGAGTGAGTAAATGACTTGGATGGAGCTAGATCCGACTTTTTCTCGTTTATGATGAAACTGAGACATCGGAGTAATAGAAGCAGACTCTGAACATCGTTCTGAAGAATAATTCTTTTGCCGTGTCTTTGTAGAATGTCATCCAAGTAAGCCGATGTTACTGCAGCTCAGAAGTATGACATTACCGAGTTCATTATTCGAGTGAATGCCAAGGGAGCCAGGTTCAGACCAAAGCACATTGCTCTGAATTGATACACCTTCCCTTGTACGGCGAACCGCAGGTACTTTCTGAATGCCAAATGTACCCGAACATGAAAGTACGCATCCTTTAGATCTATGCTTGCTGCATAGTCGTTCATTCGAATGCTCGCCCTTACCGACCGAATGGTCTCCATATAGAATTTTGGAGCCACGATCAGCTTGTTTATCCAGCTCAAGTCTATTACCAGTCGGAACGAGCCATCTGGCATCGGTACGAGGAGCAGGCGACTTTAAAAACCCTGAGAATCCCGATTCTCAACGACCTCTATTGCTTCCTTTAATAAGAGAGCCTGTACCTCCGCTAGGAGAGACTCTCTTTTGCAAGGATCCGATGGAAGATTTGTCCAACGTGGACATCTTGTTAGTGGGGGTTTTGCATCGGAATGATAGACGTGGGCCGTCCGAGACTATACTTCTCACCCACTGATCTTCCGTGACTGTTATCCAGTTTCTCACGAAGTTTGATAACCTTCCGCCAACTGGCAAGCAATAGAGGTCTTGACCATCACCTATATGACCTTCAAGGCTTACGGGAGGAGAAACTATGTCCTCCCCGTGAAGAACCTCATCCAGTTGGCCTTGGGGCGTCTGACCGATAGTCCCGATCAGACCTATGCCCCTTTCCCGAGTCGCTATACTGACGACCTCCAGACTAATTGTAAGAGGGTTTCTTGTACCCTCATGAGGAGTTCCCCCTTGACGATTTTGATCTGAAATGCCCTCCTTTACTTTTGTCTGCTGAAGCGGGTTGTTGAGACGCCAACTTCAAAAGCAGAGCACTACGCACTTTCTTAGTAGCCTGTTCATAGACTAACTCAAGCTTGTCGTCGAAAATAGTATGTCCGGAGACCGGAGTGACTCAGAGGGAGCTTTTCACCTTGTCATCTATCAGTGATGACGATGCAAGGGCAGCATCACGTCTAATTAACTCCAGATTAGCCACTGTTAGGGCAGAGTTATACATGGTATACATAATTGCCCTGAAAGAACTCTAAGAGAGGTACGAACATCCTCAAATTCCTTTCCGTTGAGACATTGCGTCTTGTCGTCGCAACATTCTGATTCGTTGGAACAAAGTCAGGGTAGTATTGATGGATGAAATTCATTGCAACCATGTGCTTTTCCAAAAGGGAAGGGTAATCCTCTTCCTTATCCCTTTCACCATCCGAGAGAATCAGTTGTGAATCTTGGTCCATTGCATCTGTGTGAACAGACGACTGGATCGACCCAGCACTGTTCGACAGCTCAGGTTCTGAGGGAGGCTGCACCTGCACTTGCTGGGATGCTGTGATCAGCTGCGCAATCTGCGACAGCAAGTCTGTCACCGAGGCCTGAGGAGCAGCAGTCTTCTGTTTCTTAGCCGCTTGCTGCTCCTGGGACGGTGTGTCAGAGATGGCTCTCTTCTACCAACATCCCGTTGATCCAGGCCTCGTCTCCCTAGCTACCGGATGGTCTGACTTCACGGGCGAGGAGTGGTCCCTTCTTCACACAGCAGGCTGGATATCCAAAGTCGGGCAGCTAGGATGCAGTCGTGTGTGCTTTGTATTCGAAGCGGAAGAAGCTGTGACTGTAGCCGACTGGATCGACCTGAGGCCGGCTGCATTCTATACGGAGCATCCCGAACGGCAGGTGTGGACGTATGATCTGGCCCGCGCAAGTTCTTCACCACAACATCTGGCCCCAGATGTTGTTGGGATAGAGAGGGACCTCTCCCACTCGCGGTCCTTTCAGACCTCGCTGAGCTTCCCAAAACATTTGCTGGCTTCTTCCCTAGTTCCATCGTCGCTGGGTGAGCTTGTTTAGATTTTAAGGTGCTCGCTCTACCCACTACACTTCAACTGCAATGGACATACCCAGCGTCACGGTACCCACAGGCGGAGTAACCGCTTCACCGGTCGAGCTAGCTGCTGGCAAGGCATTAAAACCACCGGCTAGTGGCTTTATCCCCTGCCTAATATTCAGGAGCACCTTAGCAGCTAGCTCTGTTTGCTCATCAGAAAGCGATGACAGTAGCACACTTTTGGTAGGTGTCACATAACCATCACCATGTTCTTGTTTCTCTGAAAAAGAAACTGAGAAACTTGAATGACTCTGCGGCGAGAGGACCGGCATTGGCCTCTCACTGCTAACAACACACCGTGACACCCTTATCCAACGTTTCGTTTGTCATCCCAATCAACACATGTAGGACAAGAATTCGTGGGAGTACATCGACTACAAGCAAGGCAACAAGCATGTAAATCTGAGGAAGACTTCCTCGCCTTGCATTTTGAGCAATAAGCTTTCATGATTAATCAAAGTCGATTGAACTCCCACCAACTCCACAATAAATATATGATAAAGATCCATAATAAGCAACATTCAATATACAAATCGAAAAATTAATTTCAAAAATAGTTTTCAAAAACATTTTGACAAAAGCCCAAGTTCCCAAAGGGAACATGAAGAGTCTAAGGGTATCCTGATAGAGCCTAAGTGTGGACAAAATTCCAAAAATTATTGCCACACTACCAGAATATTATAGCATGTATCTTACAACAATCCTACAGTAATAATAAATTGAAACTACATATATTTATAGGACATTGCCAATGTAAACAACGTCAATGAAAAAAACGGGAACAAGACCTCGGGCACTGAATAAATAAGGCCCGAAGTCAGTAACAGATTTTAAAGCTACCCGATGTAAAGCAAGATCTTCAGATGAATACATCGGATAGAAGATGCATGACCCAAATGCCCCAACACCCCTAGAGGGAGGATGTAACCATGGGGATATACAGAATAAACATTCTGTAATACACGTTAAACTCCCAAGAAATTTAATAAAAAATTTCAATAAAAATAAGCCAAAAGGTTTGGGAGTTTAACAGGAGGTCTTCAAGGAAGGATAGGGAAGGAACACTTAACAAACAGTGGATAAATTATTAGCAAGAATGATGACATCAGGCCGATGTCCAGAACTTGGGAGACATGAAATAATTTTGATAAAAATTATAAAGTTACAGCCCAGAACATTCCAAACCAACGTTGTTCACTTCCATCATCCAATTATGTCCTTGGATCCACCAATTTTACCATTGATTTGTCTCTGGCATCCTCAAAAATGAGATTTAAAAGCACAGATGTCAGTTCATTGTTGCTGACTTCAGGGCCAAACAAAGTATGGTGGTTTGCGGCAATTTTGGTGTCTTCCTGGATACTGCGCATGCGCAGATCTGAAAAGTATGGAGGACTGTATAGGACATTATTTTTTCGGTTTTGCATGCAAATTTTGGAGATTGGGGGCAAAATTTGTGTTTGGCCCTGGATTATTAGCTCAACTTTGACGAAGTCAAATTTGAGCTATTGTCATGGCCCGTCGTCCGTCTGTCCATCCGTCCGTCTGTCCGTCTGTCCGTACGTCAACAATTGGCTATGGCTCGGGCTAGAGGTCGTATTTATGAACCGATCTTTACGAAACTTCTTGTGTACCTTTGTTATGACCCTGGGACGGGAACGAGTGTTTTTAGGTGTGGTCCGAAATTCAAGATGGCTGCCAGCGGCCATTTTGTACCGATGATGCAAAAATCAGTTTTTTGTACAGAACTTCTGTATGAAAGTTCTGATTTGAATAAAGTTTTGTATAAATGTTTAGTACCATGGGATACATCACATATAATACGGGTTTTTTTCTCGTGCGTAAATTATGTAAATTAGACTGACTTTGATTTATTTAGTGTTACTTTCAGAGCTGTAAGTGCCAAGCTGCTATGGCTAGGGCTAGAGGCCGTATTTATGAACCGATCTTTACGAAACTTCTTGGGTACCTTTGTTATGACTGTGGGACGAGAACGAGTGTTTTTGGGCGCAGTCCGAAATTCAAGATGGCTGCCAGCTGCCATTTTGTACCGACGATGCAGAAATCTGTTTTTTGTACAGAACTTCCATATGAAAGCTCTGATTTGAATAATTTTTTGTATGAATGTTTAGTACCATGGGATACATCACATATAATACGGGTTTTTTTCTCGTGCGTAAATTATGCAAATTAGACTAACTTTGATGTTTTTTGGTGTTACTTTCAGCACTGTGAGTGCAAATGCCAATACGGCTCGGGCTAGAGGCCGTATTTATGAACCAATCTTTACGAAACTTTTTGGGTACCTTTGTTATCACCGTGGGACGAGAACGAGTGTTTTGGGGTCCGGTCCGAAATTCAAGATGGCCGATGGCAGCCATTTTGTACGAAATTTGGTGCAATTAGATTTTTGCACAGAACTTCCTTATGAAAGCGCTGATTTGAATAATTTTTTGTGTGAATGTTTAGTACCATGGGATACATCACATATAATATGGGTTTTTTTCTCGTGCAGGAATTATGCAAATTAGATGAACTTTGATTTTTTCAGTGCTGCTTACACACAGTAAGTACACATGTCAATACGGCTCGGGCTAGAGTCTGTATTTATGAACCGATCTTCACGAAACGTCTTGGGTACCTTTGTTATCACCTTGGGACGAGAACGAGTGTTTCTGGGTGCGGTCCAAAATTTAAGATGGCTGCCAGTGGCCATTTTGTATAGAAATTAGGTCTAATCAGTTTTTTGTACACAACTTCTATACGGCTCAGGCTAGATGCCGTATTTATGAACCGATCATTACGAAACTTCTTGGGTACCTTTGTTATTACCGTGGGGTGAGAATGAGTGTTTTTGGGTGTGGTCCGAAATTCAAGATGGCCACCAGCAGCCATTTTGTACCAAAATTAGTGCAATCAGTCTTTTGTACAGAACTTCTGTAGGAAAGTTCTGATTTTAATAAATTTTTGTATGAATGTTTAGTAACATGGAATACATCACATATAGTACGGGTTTTTTTCTCGTGCAGAAATTATGCAAATTAGATGAACTTTGATTTATTCAGTGCTACTTATACTCTGTAAGTGCACATGTCAATACGGCTCGGGCTAGAGGCTGTATTTATGAACCGATCTTCACAAAACTTCTTGGGTACCTTTGTTATCACCTTGGGACGAGAACGATTGTTTCTGGGTGCGGTCCAAAATTCAAGATGGCTGCCAGTGGCCATTTTGTACCGAAATTAGGTCCAATCAGTTTTTTGTCACAACTTCTACACAGCTCATATTTGTGAACTGATCTTCACAAAACTTCTTGGGTACCTTTGTTTTCACCTTGGGACAGGAATGAGTGTGTTTTGGGGTGCCTTTGTTGTCACTGTGCTATGAGAACAAATATTTTGGGGTTCAGTCAGACCCACTCTGGGACTCAAAGATTTTTTTCTAGTTTAGCATCTGACTGTCACCCACCTTTACAATACTTTACGTATACATTTGTTACAGGCAACGGTCAGTATTTATGTACAGACCGTTACAATACTTTATATGTACCTTTGTTATCAGGTCATTACCTAGATGTTTGTCATTGCTGTGTCACATACTATACATGTACATGTCTTTGTCTTGACAAGTTGAGCTACAGTGTCATTGACACTTTCATTTTTTGAGTTAGCACCAGCTAGTCTGGGCCATTGGTTGTTGTTTAAAAATAGGAAATTCTGGAAAATCATCTAGCCCTGAATATATGGGTATCGCATTTTTGACAGGTTAAAAATGTCACACAGTACCAAAGAATTGAGCAAGCACCCTGTATATAATGACAACTGCAATTCTAACAACTGGAAATCTATTGTGAAATTCTTGTAATGTTGAGAGATATTCTGATTGATTCATTGGACTTTGGTTGATTTATATTTTTACCAAAATATGAGAAATTTATTCCACTAGAATTTGAAATTGCACATTGTATGCTAAAGCTGTCTGTAAGTACTCATTCACTTATGAAACTTGCTGAAGCAGTGTGACCCTCGATGTCAAAATGTTTTATATGAACAGCCAAAGAAGCAAGATGCAGCCCATCAGAATATGTTTTCATCACTTGTGCGAATTAATAAATATAAAATGCAAGTATACCAATGTTCTTACATCTTTTTTTGGTTCTAGAGACGAAAAATAGGGCCCTATGAAACTCAGATTTCAGGTCTTTTGAATCTTAAGTCTAATCAGGCTGACGGATTCAAATTGAGTTAAATTTCAGATTGAATTATGCAGCTTGTTTAAGTAATGAAACATGTGAAAATACCTTCTTATAATCATGGCATATGGTTAATCTGCATTTTCTCAAGTATTGTATTTTCAGTTATTGGACAGAAACCATGCAGAAGAGAGTTCTGTGTCAACTTGTTTTTTGTCTTGACAAGCGAATAAAAAATAAGCACTATCACAGAAACAGAATTAATATCGTTTCTAAAATGGAACCATCATGAACTCTTCTTCTGTCCTCAGTTCTCCTACCTGAGGATAGAAGAAGAGTTCAAAGAAGAGATAGTTGATAAGATTTTGAGAACAACTTGATGATTTGAAAAATTTCTGAATCACTTCAACAGGAATTTGTATGAAATGGATTTCAGATTGAACCAGATTCACCATTACAAAACTCCTCAGTGAAAATATTCAAATTTTAACTGATTCTGCTCTGGTACATTCTCATCTGTTCATTTTGAAAACTGGACATACAGGCAAGGCAGAAAGAACTTTTTAACTATGAGTTTGGCCTATATATTTTTTTTATATGAATCATAAAGCTTTATTTGTGTTATTCTTAAAATTTCTTGAAGCTTAATTATTCTTTTCACAGACTTTGCAGAAATTAGTCGAAGACTAGCAGAAATGTGGCACATGATACCACCAAAAGAAAAGATGGTGAGATTTTCCTGTAATATTTTCAGTGGTGGTTCTGTAAATACTCATCGTTATAGTAAATACTTTATCCATGGATAGAAAGTATTTCTGAAAAAATGAGCCTAGAGCCTTTAAGAAAAAAACCCTATGTTTTCAACCCTTTATCTAACATGAAAAGCAGAAGTCACTTGTAAAAAAAATGATTGAATAACTATTTTTTTGCATCAAAAACATAGCTTATGACCCCTCATTGAAATGAGCTCAGTGAACACATTCCAATGAAGGGTCATAAGCTATGTTATGAGGCAAAAAATGAAAAAAATAACGAAAATTGAATGGCAGTTTTTGTGAATAGCACTGGCCGGTTTTGGCCGTTTCGTATGGTAAAGGGTTAAGACTTTTTACTGGAAAATGTTTGATATGGAAGTTTGTTTTCTTTATATATATATAAATATTCTGGTCTAAGTTCTCTTCAATTGTTTCACTGTTTTTAAAAATAAAAATAAATTCACATAGATAGATAATTTGTGAAACACAGTATGCCATGGCTTTTATTAAATGGAAAGCTACATATTTGCTGTTTAGTATTGTGATTACAAAAGAGGTTTCTTTCTCAATGAAATTGCGATCTAGTCATGATTAGTAGATCAAGATTCCTATATAAAATATTGCTAATTCAAGACTCTATCAAGAAGAACAAACAAAAATAACATTTGCGATTCAAAGTTCTCTCATTTCTCTTTTGATGCATGTGATTCTATAGTGTTAAGGGGAGAAAAATGGACAGAGAATTTTGACCGAAACTGGTCAGAATTATTTGTCTCCTGTATTTCTTCTCTAAAATAATGGTGCATAACAAAATAACATCTATATTGGCATAATCTCAACAGAATTTTAATGAATTTTAATGTCTTTCATTTTATTAGAAAGGTTCAAACTTTTCTTCAAGGAAAGCCCTTATTACTTAACTGGTTGAGCGCTAGATTATTTTTGGTAGTCTGAATTTACTCACCAGATTTCTTTTATTACAAATTATTGGAGAGTTCCCACAGGCACTCTCCATTAATTTGAAATAAAACATTTATATAAACAAAAAATTTATTTGCATTGGACTGAATATTGAACATGCCCGTAAAAATGTTGGCTTTTGCTATGGTACTCTCATTTTTTTTAACCCTTTACCTAACGTAATGGCCCAAACCGGCCAGTGCTATTCACAAAAATGGCCAATTAATTTTCATTATTTTTTTCATTTTTTGTCTCAAAAACATAGGTTATGACCACTCTTTGGAACGAGCTCGATGAGCTCGTTCCAAAAAGGGGTCATAACCTATGTTTTTGAGACAAAAAATGAAAAAAATTAGTTTTTCAAGAATTTTGTTTGCAAGTGTCGTCTGCTTTTCGTGTTAGGTAGCCCGATAGTGGTTTGTAGCACCCAAACAGTTAATAATTTGTGGGGCAGAGTACCACTCCCTTTACCTCAAATATCTCATTGCATTGTTTCAGATGTGTGTTCTATTTTGGAGATTGGGTGGGACGGCAAGGAGCAAATTAGGTAAAACATTGCTGGATGTTTTAGGATATAAAAATCTGGACAGTTTGATTGACACATATCTGTCTGTTTTTGGCTATTGTTTTAACATGTTCAGTGTGGGGATCCACAATATTTAGATTTAAATACAGTGGTGCCCACTTAATTGGACATCTCTCAGATGAATAACACTGTTAATTGAGTATAACTTCTCAACACAAGTCCATTTGCCTTACTTCCACCACAAATCTGACCTGTTAATTGTTACAGATTAAATTCCTGTTAACTGAATATTAAGTCTTGTAATATGTCAAGAAATTACCATGATCATCACTGAATTCCCCTTGTTTATAGACCAATTTGGCCATGGTATAATGGGTTCAGGCATTTAATCTATAATATCTTGTTTGACAGAGTGCCATGACATAATATGTATCCTGGAGGTCCATTGAAAGTGTTTGTGCCAATAACGATATTTCACAGACTTTTGAATTACATGTATTAACTGTTGGGAAATCTACCCTCTTGGTGTTTCAGTGGTAATCCCCTGAAAAAGCATAAAAAGTAAGAGCAAAGTTTCAATCAGTGAAGCAGAAATCCATTGGCTGCAACATTGCTTGTGCCTCAAATATATTTTAGCTGTGACAAGCCGCTCTCTATTGAGCAATGTCAGTCTATCTGTCGGTCGGATGGTCTGTGACTAACAAGTTTTTGTGTGACCTATGAGTTTTTAACCCCAATAACTTTTAAAATATGCAGTGGAAGGGCATCATGTTTGGATTGCAAGTGTGTCTTATTGATGTCTAGCCCACTGTTCAATGCAAGTATAATTCAATGTATTTTGTTTGAGTTACTGCCCTTGATGGACTTGGAATTTGTTTCATTTTACCATCCATTGCAGCTTAGGTGTGAACCCACAATTTTTCACAGACTTTTGAGAATTATTTTGTGGGTGGGTATTCCACTCCATGGTTGTTTCATTGGTAATCTATTTTCCACTTGCTGTAGGTTGTTCAGTTTTCTAACATTTAACATTTTCAAATTATTTGTGTTCAAGGCATGGAAGACAAAAGCCAAAAGAATGACTGTGAGAATGAAACGTGGGATCTCCATGATCAAGACAGGAAAAGCACAGTCCACACATTTAGGTGCGAAAGGCAAAAACTCAGAGGGTGGCAGCTCCTTGCCTGGATCCACTCCACAGAGTAAACAAACAGCTCATCAAAGGGCACAACGAATATCAGGATCTGAAGACCTCAGTCTAAGTCCTATCAAGGTACATTTGACCAATTAGTATCTGTATAAATCGATGGTGTATTACTGTTAATTGAAAACATTTGCAATTAACTGTTTCAAACTAGTACAGGTAAATGTTTGCCCAGAGCTGTAGAATTAATTTTTTTCTGATCCTCCCCGCAATGCATAATGGATTCATCCAGTTGTTGATGCCATTATTATTATTTGATGATCTCTTTCATGACCTCGGCATTAAAAGTGTCAACAAGCATATTTAATTTACAAGGGCTTGATAAGTTTCTCTCTGTATTCTACTGGTAAATTGAGAATATAATCCAGTATATCTTGTTTGATGGAGCTTATCTAACTCTGTCAGAAAACACATGATAAAGTTACTAGGGGAAAAGCAGTCAGAGGTCTCATTCTGACTTTCATCAGAGGCCCCAGCATACAGGCATGAGGATTTGCTTTAGAAAATAGACAAATCGCACAGGCAGTTGTTTTGGCTTTTAACAACCTCCACATGCTGGCAACCGTTGACTAGAAATTACAGATTTAGCCACTAAAGTTTACAAGAAGTTAAAATTCTGGAAAATAAGGCTCACAAGTAGTAAATCTGATTGCCTGCTAACAGAAGATTTGCCCAGCTTTTTTTTAAACTTCAACCCTTCACCTAATATATACACCTGGAACTTAATTAAGCACACCCTGTTTTTTTCGAAGTGGTGTTAATAGAAACTGTCATTACTTTCATGCTATCTTTCAGATGGCCAAAAGTGATTGTTTGTGGAAAGAATGGTCTATTGACAAATGAAAGACAACATGATGATAAAAATATGCAGTATTTTAATGACGCTAATTACACATGGAAAAATGTTCTCTCAACAAGTATGTTGCTGGAACAGTCCATGATGAAACAATGCCAGTTTGTAACTTGAAGGCATCATATTCTAGGGATTTTTATGTGTACCCATACTATGTATGGTGACCATCCGTCATTTGTCCGTCTGTCCATCCATCTGTCTGTCCGTCCGTCCGTCTGTCCGTCCGGCGTCCGTATCCATTTCTTTGGCATTCGATAACTTGAAAAATATTGCTTGGATTGTCAAGTTACTTTATATTTGTGTTGAGGTTACTGATGTGCCGAGCTGTATAGTTTTTGGTGTAAATCGGATAATTTGATCCTGAGATATTAACCCCTTATCCTTCAAATTGAAAATTCCTCCAATCTCTTTGGCATTCGATAACTTGAAAAATATTCCTTGGATTGTCAAGTTCCTTTATATTTGTGTTGAGGTTACTGATGTGCCAAGCTGTATAGTTTTTGGTGTAAATCTGATAATTTAATCCTGAGATATTAACCCTTTATCCTTCAAATTGAAAATTCCTACAATCCCTTTGGCATTTGATAACTTGAAAAATATTGCTTGGATTGTCAAGTTACTTTATAGTTGTGTTCAGGTTACTGATGTGCTGAGCTGTGTAGTTTTTGGTGTTAATCTGATAATTTGATCCTGAGATATTAACCCTTTATCCTTCAAATTGAAAATTCCTCCAATCCCTTTGGCAGGAGATAACTCAAAAAATATCAATCCGATTGTCGTGTTACTTTATATGTTTATTCAGGTTACTGATGTGCTGTGCTGTATAGTTTTTTATGTAAATCTGATAATTTGATCCGGAGATATTAACACTTTATCCATCAAATTAGACACTCCTCCAATCCATTTCTATATGTACCCATACCTTGTATGGTGTACATAATGTTGGCATCCTTGGTGGCCCTCCGTCATACAGCTTTCTACTATTTGCGCGTATGGGTACACATCTGACGATTTCATCGACCTATTTTGGTGTAAATCTGTTATTTTAATCCTGAGATATTAACCCTTTATCCTTCAAATTGAAAATTCCTCCAATCCCTTTGGCATTTGATAACTTGAAAAATATTGCTTGGATTGTCAAGTTACTTTATAATTGTGTTCAGGTTACTGATGTGCTGAGCTGTATAGTTTTTGGTGTTAATCTGATAATTTGATCCGGAGATATTAACCCTTTATTCTTCAAATTGAAAATTCCTCCAATCCCTTTGGCATGAGATAACTCAAAACATATCAATCCGATTGTCATGTTACTTTATATATTTATTCAGGTTACTGATGTGCTTTGCTGTATAGTTTTTTATTTAAATCTGATAATTTGAGCCGGAGATATTAACCCATTATCCATCAAATTAGACACTCCTCCAATCCATTTCTATATGCACCCATACCTTGTATGGTGTACATAATGTCGGCATCTGTGGTGGCCCTCTGTCATACAGCTTTCTACTAGTTGCGCATATGGGTACACATCTGACGATTTCATCGGCCTATTTTTTAAATAAAATTATTTAGATTGTTAGGATTTGTCTTATTACAATTTATGGGAAAGTGCCTGCAGGCACTCTCCTATAAATTGTAACAAGGCAAAGACATCTTGAACAAATTTTCACGTCCAAAAATAATTCAGTACTCTACCAGTTAAAGAACACATTGCTGGAAGTGTCATTTAACAGAATGGCCATATCCAGCCAGGACTATTCACAAAAATTCCCATTCAGATTTCATTATCTTCAAAATTTTTGCCTCCAACATAATTTATGACCTGTAATTGGAACAAGATCATTGAGATCACTCCATTGAGGGTTCATAAGCTGTTTGTATAATATAAATAAAAATACTTAATTAAAGCCAAATAAAGTTTTCAAAAAAAGGTTTTTGCAAGTGTCGTCTGATCGTCATATTTGGTAAAGAGTTTATTTAAGATTAGACAAAGTTCAGTGTCTTTACTATTTATTTAGGGGGCGCGGTGGCTCAGTTGGTAGAGATGCAGGCTGCAAGCCAAGAGGTCCTCGGTTTGAATCCCTCCTGCGGCAACCGCGTTGTGTCCTCGGGCAAGACACTTCACCCCCATTGCCCACGTGGGGGCACGGTGACGCTGTGTACTAAGGCGTACTGCACGTCAATTATGCACCTGTCTTCAACCAATGCTAACCCTACTTGTGTGGAGTTAATATGTTGGGGAGCTGACAGTTGCTCACCGTTGCTCGGTGGTTCTCTCCGGGTACTCCGGCTTCCTCCACCCGTAAAACTGTCGTGGTCATGATTAGCCATTGAGCAGAAATATGTGACCTTAAACACCAATAAATAAATACTATTTATTTTTTTATATGAGCTTCAGATACTTAGCCAATATATCTGGAAATATATTGAGATATACAGTATTTTTTGTAGGGCTTTGGAATAGAGCCAGTTGATGTTGCAGCCCATCTGAAATTACTAGGAGAATCACTCAGTATTATTGGAATGCGATTACAAGAACACAAGGTTAGTTGTTCTGTTTCATTCTTAACTGTTTTAGTGCTAAGGACAATTGGATTAAATAGGATAGCAGTAGCTGTGTCGGTGACTGTCGGGACTAGAATGCAGGAAAGTGAATAAATACTCTCCTCATTTTGATTTTGTGAGAGAGAAAAATTCAGGAGAGGAATTTAACCACTTACCTAACATGACTCCCCAAACTAACGAGCACTATATGTGAAAATGGCCACACAAATTTTGGGTTTTTTTTTATTTTTGCTCCAAAAACATAGCTTATGACTCCCTCATTGGAATGAGCTCATTGGTCTCATTCCAATGAGCTTGAGCTGGCATAGGCTATGTTCTAAGCAAAAAATGAAAGAGTTTAGTGATGTAAGAAAATGTTTTGCAAGTATTGTTGCCTAGTGGTGTTAGGTAATGGGTGATTGAAATGTAAAATGTAACTTGATTCACAGGCCTAATTCTATAATGAAGGTGAGTGATTAATTATCCCTTAGTGAAACGTTTATGAGAGTGATGGCGAGTGAGAATAATCACTCTCCTTTCCCTGCTGTGTGGTGGCAGGCCATTTGCAATTTTTTTTTAATTTTGAGAGGTAAACTGAAGATGGAGTGAATATTTACAGAACAGTAACTTATTGATTTGTTTTTTCTTCTTTCATCTTAATCAATAAAATCAACTTGAATGCAAACAACAAAACACATAAACGAAATACAAACTAGGAATGAAAAGAATTATTAAATTTCTCTGCACATGCAAAAAAATTTAATTTTTATGACGAATATAAGATCTTTTGAAAAATACATGATGCTGGTAAGTGATAGAGTGAAACTCAGTTACCTGAATAGCCACTTAGCCAGACAGAAGTATTCAATTAACAGGAGCACACAATTAACAGGAATTGGGTCATTTTTAGCTCAACTTTGACGTAAGTCAAATTTGAGCTTATGCCATGGCCATTCGTCCGTCAACAATTCAATATGGCTCGGGCTAGAGGCCGTATTTATGAACCGATCTTTACTAAACTTTTTGGGTACCTTTGTTATACCCCCCGCAAACAAAGTTTGGGGGGGGGGGGGGGTATATAGGAATCACCCTGTCTGTCCATCCGTCCGTCCATCCGTCTGTCCATCCTTATAAGCGCATCTCCTCCTAAACCGTTTGAAGAATTTTCATGAAACTTTACACAATAGAAGAACTCCATATGAAGATGTGCATGAAGCAATATAATTCTGTTCTGACATTTCCAAGGGGAGATAATCTAACTTATACATTTGGGGGGTATTACTTTGTGAGCTTGCTCACAGTACCTCTAGTTATCACTGTGGGATGAGAAAGAGTGTTTTTGGGTCCGGTCCAAAATTCAAGTCGGCCGCTGGCAGCCATTTTGTACAAAATTACATGCAATCAGATTTTTGCTAGAACTTCCATATGAAAGCGCTGATTTGAATAATTTTTTGTGTGAATGTTTAGTACCATGGGATACATCACATATAATACGTTTTTTTTCTCATGCGTAAATTTTGCAAATTAGCCTAACTTTGATTTATTTAGTGTTACTTTCAGCACTGTAAGTGCAAATGCCAATACGGCTCAGGCTAGAGGCTGTATTTATGAACCGATCTTTACGAAACTTCTTGGGTACCTTTGTTATCACCGTGGGACGAGAACGAGTGTTTTTGGGTGTGGTCCGAAATTCAAGATGGCCACTGGCAGCCATTTTGTACAAAATTAGGTGCAATCAGATTTTTGTGCAGAACTTCCATATGAAAGCGCTGATTTGAATAATTTTTTGTGTGAATGTTTAGTACCATGGGATACATCACATATAATACAGGGTTTTTTCTTGTGCATAAATTATGCCAATTAGACTAACTTTGATCTATTTTGTGTTACTTTCAGCACTGTAACTGCAAATGCCAATACGGCTCGGGCTAGAGGTCGTATTTATGAACCGATCTTCACGAAACTTCTTGAGTACCATTGTTATCACCGTGGGACGAGAACGAGTGTTTTGGGGTGCAGTCCAAAATTCAATATGGCCGCCAGCAGCCATTTTGTACCAAAATTAGTGCAATCAGTTTTTTGTACAGAACGTCTGTATGAAAGTTCTGATTTGAATAAATTTTTGTTTGAATGTTTAGTAACATGGAATACATCACATATAATACAGATTTTTTTCTTGTGCAGAAATTATGCAAATTAGGTGAACTTTGATTTATTCAGTGCTACTTATACACTGTAAGTGCACATGTCAATACGGCTAGGGCTGGAGGCTGTATTTATGAACCGATCTTCACGAAACTTGTTGAGTACCTTTGTTATCACCGTGGGACAAGAACGAGTGTTTTTGGGTGCAGTCCAAAATTCAAGATGGCCGCCAGCAGCCATTTTGTACCAAAATTAGTGCAATCAGTTTTTTGTACAGAACTTCTGTATGAAAGTTCTGATTTAAATAAATTTTTGTATGAACGTTTAGTAACATGGAATGCATCACATATAATACAGGTTTTTTTCTCATGCAGAAATTATGCAAATTAGATGAACTTTGATTTATTCAGTGCTACTTATACAGTGTAAGTGCACGTGTCAATACGGCTCGGTCTGGAGGCTGTATTTATGAACCGATCTTCGCAAAATGTTTTGGGTACCTTTGTTATCACCTTGGGACAAGAACGAGTGTTTCTGAGTGCGGCCCAAAATTCAAGATGGCTGCCAGTGGCCATTTTGTACTGAAATTAGGTCCAATCAGTGTTTTGTACACAACTTTTATACGACTCGGGCTAGAGGCCGTATTTATGAACCGATCTTTATGAAACTTCTTGGGTACCTCTGTTATCACCGTGGGACGAGAACGAGTGTTTTTGGGTGCGGTCCAAAATTTAAGATGGCCGCCAGCAGCCATTTTGTACCAAAATTAGTGCAATCAGTTTTTTTTGTACAGAACTTCTGTATGAAAGTTCTGATTTAAATAAATTTTTGTAGGAATGTTTAGTAACATGGAATACATCACATATAATACAGGTTTTTTCTCATGCAGACATTATGCAAATTAGATGAACTTTGATTTGTTCAGTGCTACTTATACACAGTAAGTGCACATGTCAATACGGCTTGGGCTAGAGTTTGTATTTATGAACCTATCTTCACGAAACGTGTTGGGTACCTTTGTTATCACCTTGGGACAGGAACAAGTGTTTTTGGGTGCCTTTGTTATCACTGTGCTATGAGGGGGCGCGGTGGCATTGCGGTAACCAGTTCTCATCAGATCAACGAAGTTGAGCAACATCGAGCCCGGTTAGTCCTCGGATGGGTGACCGTCTGAGCGATTGATTCAGACTCCCGCATTGTGTCCTTGGGCAAGGCACTTAACCCCGATTGTCCACATGGGGGCATGATGATGCCGTGTACTAAGGCTTACTGCACGTCGATGGTGTGCATGTCTTCAAACAATCTAACCCTGCCTGTGCTGCAGTGCGGAGTTACGATGTTGGGGAGCTGGCTGCTGTTCGTTGTTGCTCGGTGGTTCTCTCTGGGTACTCCGGCTTCCTCCACCCATAAACCTGTCATGGTCATGATTAGCCATTGTGCATAAGTATGTGACATTAAACACCAATAAATAAATAAATCACTGTGCTATGAAAACAAATATTTTTGGGTTCAGTCAGACCCACTCTGGGACTCATAGATTTCTTTTCTAGTTTAGCATCTAACTGTCACCCCACCTTTACAATACTTTACCTATATATTTGTTACAGACTACGGTCAGCATTTATGTACAGACTGTTACAATACTTTACATGTACCTTTGTTATCAGGTCATTACCTAGATGTTTGTCATTGCTGTGTCACATACTATACATGTACATGTCTTAAACAAGTTGAGCTACAGTGTCATTGACACTTTCATTCTATCATCCTATTATAAAGTGATCATTTATTCTATTATATCTTGTTTGAGAAAGGTTTTTGAGCTCTGTTAAGCAAGATATAATAGAGTCAATGCCTTTGTTAGATATATTGTAGCAAACAATGTCTATAAAAGTAGGAAACTCAGTGGATTTCAGAATAATTCTTTGACAGATTGCAGTTTTTTTTTATTCAATCAACAGTAGTTTACTCTGTAACCTATATGCAGTTGTAATTCATCAGTTAAATTCGACCTCTTTGTTCTTTCTGAACCCATAATTTGATTGGTTGAGAGCTGGTAGGCTCCATGCTCTAATCTCAGGTGAATTCAATCTTACCATGCTCTAATTGCTGGAAGTGGGTCAACTAGAACAAGTCGGTATCCCTGCTTCACATAAGCAACAGTGCTAAACTGCTCCTATCACAGATCGAACTCACCCCAGAATTGTTTCTATGGCAATGGTTGTTAGCATTCGTGCTTTGAAGTTCACCTTGTAAATTCGATCTTGGCAAATAGAGATTGAAAATGACATTTGTTTGATTGTTTTTCTTAAAAAAAAAACAGATTTGAAGAATTTTTTCACTTCTAACGATGACAGGAATTACATTGGAGATAAACAATTCTTGTTTCATTGGATATTCAGGAATTTGACCTTTGGGGCTTGTTAACAATTGGTTTTCCATAATCAGATTCCTGAATATGGGGGCATGATGATGCCGTGTACTAAGGCTTACTGCACTTCGATGGTGCGCATGTCTTCAAACAATCTAACACTGCCTGTGCTGCAGTGCGGAGTTACGATGTTGGGGAGCTGGCTGCTGTTCGTTGTTGCTCGGTGGTTCTCTCTGGGTACTCCGGCTTCCTCCACCCATAAACCTGTCATGGTCATGATTAGCCATTGTGCATAAGTATGTGACATTAAACACCAATAAATAAATAAATCACTGTGCTATGAAAACAAATATTTTTGGGTTCAGTCAGACCCACTCTGGGACTCATAGATTTCTTTTCTAGTTTAGCATCTAACTGTCACCCCACCTTTACAATACTTTACCTATATATTTGTTACAGACTACGGTCAGCATTTATGTACAGACTGTTACAATACTTTACATGTACCTTTGTTATCAGGTCATTACCTAGATGTTTGTCATTGCTGTGTCACATACTATACATGTACATGTCTTAAACAAGTTGAGCTACAGTGTCATTGACACTTTCATTCTATCATCCTATTATAAAGTGATCATTTATTCTATTATATCTTGTTTGAGAAAGGTTTTTGAGCTCTGTTAAGCAAGATATAATAGAGTGAATGTCTTTGTTAGATATATTGTAGCAAACAATGTCTATAAAAGTGGGAAATTCAGTGGATTTCAGAGTAATTCTTTGACAGATTGCAGTTTTTTTTATTCAATCAACAGTAGTTTACTCTGTAACCTATATGCAGTTGTAATTCATCAGTTAAATTCGACCTCTTTGTTCTTTCTGAACCGGTAATTTGATTGGCTGAGAGCTGGTAGGCTCCATGCTCTGATCTCAGGTGAATTCAATCTTACCATGCTCTAATTGCTGGAATTGGGTCAACTAGAACAAGTCGGTATCCCTGCTTCACATAAGCAACAGTGCTAAACTGCTCCTATCACAGATCGAACCCACCCCAGAATTGTTTCTATGGCAATGGTTGTTAGCATCCGTGCTTTGAAGTTCACCTTGTAAATTCGATCTTGGCAAATAGAGATTGAAAATGACATTTGTTTGATTGTTTTTCTTAAAAAAAAAACTGATTTGAAGAATTTTTTCACTTCTAACGATGACAGGAATTACATTGGAGATAAACGACTCTTGTTTCATTGGATATTCAGGAATTTGACCTTCGGGGCTTGTTAACAATTGGTTTTCCATAATCAGATTCCTGAATATCTAACTCAACAAGAGACGTTTATCTCCTAATGAACAGGTCAAATTTGTACTGAAGTTGTGGCAAATGGTTTGGTATTTGTAAGTTATACACAATTTACAGGGTTATTCAATTGAAAGATATATATTTAAGTGGGCTCCACTGAACTGGCCTTCAGTTCATGGTAATGCAAAGCAGGTTTCAGTGATGCTTCATAACTATGTTGCCAGTCCTGTCAACCCTTTTTAGCTCATCTTGACAAAGTCAAGCTGAGCTAATCTCATCGCTTCCCGTCCGTCGTCCGTCGTCGCTTCCCGTCCGTCGTCCGTCAACACCATATTTTGGTCTTCTCCTCCAAAGCCACTGGGCCAATTCAAGTAAAAGTTTGTGTGAGTGATGGTCCCAAAGGGGCATTTCATTTTTGTTCAACTCAGCATGCCCAGCCCCATAGGGAGGGAGTGGGGGAAAATGCTCCAAAATATTTTAAAAATCTTCTTCTCAAGAACCAGTGTGTACAATGACTTGATATTTGCTATGGAGCTTCCATATGAGGTGTAGAATCAAATTTGTTCAAACAAAGTTCGTGAAGTAATATTTGGCTTTGTAATAGGAGGGGTAAGATTTTTGGCCCCGCCCAAAATTTCTATTTTCTGAACCGATGGTCTGGTATGAACCAGATTTGGTTTGTGGTAGTATTGGGTTATAAGTACTTGACCCATGCAAAAAAAAATATTCCCGCATCCCCCATGGGAACCCTGGGAGCTAAAAATATAAATATTTTCAAACGCCCATATTTCCCAAACCCCACGGAACAGAGAACTTTTATTTGGTATGAAGTATCCTTATGACTAGTAGAATGGAATGGTAAAAAAAAAATTGCCATCGGTTATGTTAGGGTGTTCTGTGATGGGCATCGAAAAAATGCTGAGTTAGCATATTTGCAAAAATTTTAAAAAATCTTTTCTCCAGAACCAATCATCAGAATATTTTGATATTTGGTATACAGCATTCATAGGGGGGGGGGGGGCAGATAAAAGTTTGTTGAAATAAAGCTCATTGGTTCATATTTGGGCTCTCATGGGAGCCCGAAGTTTTAACATAGGGTAATATGGGGAATATTCTTTAAAAATCTTCTTCTTCAGAACCACCAGTCAGAATCTTTCAATATTTGGTATACATCATTGTTATGAGGGTCAGATTCTAGATTGTTCAAACCAAGTCCCTAGGTTAATATTTGGGCTTCCTATGGAAGCCCAAATTTGATCTTTGTTCAATATGGAGGGTAATTTAAAAAAATCTTCTTCTTCAGATCCATCAGTCAGAATGCTTTGATATTTGGTATGCAACATCTCTATGGGGGTCAGATTCAAGTTTGTTCAAATCAGATCCCTAGGTATATATTTGGGCTCACTATGGTAGCCCAAATTTTTACTTAGTGCAATATGAGAAAATTTTTTTAAAAATCTTCTTCTTCAGATCCACCAGTCGGAATGCTTTTATATTTGGTATACAACATCTCTAGGGGGGTCAGATTCCAGGTTGTTCAATTCGAGTGCCTAGGTTAATATTTGGGCTCCATATGGGAACATAAAATTTAACTTAGTACAATATGAGGGAATTTCTATAAAAATCTTCTTCTTCAGATTCACTTGTCAGAATGCTTTCATATTTGGTATACAACATCTCTAGGGGTGTCAAGATTCAAATTTGTTCAAATCGGATCCATAGGTCAATATTTGGGCCCGCTATGGTAGCCCAAATTTGAACTTAGTGCAATTCGAAGAAATTTCTTTACAATTTCTCTTCTTCAGATCCAACAGTCAGAATGCTTTCATATTCGGTACACAACATCTCTAGGGAAGTCAGATTTAACTGTGTTCAAATCAAGAGCCTGGGTTAATATTTGGGCTTTCTATGGGAGCCGGAATTGGCCATTTTGCTGAAAAATTAAAAATTTTGTATTCAGTACCTTCTAGAGGTACTAAGATTGATCCACATAGGTTGTATCAATGGGCTTCATAGGGAAGCTCTACATTTTACTTATGATCAACTGAAGAAAAGGCATGATACCCAGATTATTTTTGTCACTCCTGATGGACTCAAGGATTGACAGGATTGACAGTGTAGCCTATGGAGATGGCTTGCTTAATGTAGACTCATTCTTGGACTCTGTTTAAATTGTGTTCTGTACAAGATGAGCGCTTCAGGCCCCGTGGGGCCTCTTGTTTAATACACAGATTTCTCTCGATTGAAAACAGAAAGCACTCACATAATATGTACAAACATCACAAAATGTTAGAACTGTAGAAATGTAAGTATTTCTGATGCATACTGTATATACGCAGTATTCTTTATTTGTTTTCATTATCATCTGTTTGCAAGGATTTCTGAGAAAGGTTTAAAAATGTTGTTTTATTGTGTTAACCATTGCAGGGTTTAATGGCCGTCCAAGGAAGCTTTTCAGTGTTGTTGGATTCAATGCTCTGTGCATTAGGACCACTCATGTGCTTGACAACTCAAGTGCCAGAAGCAGATGGATGTCCAGAAGAAGTACATGCCAGCACATTGGATAGTATTGCCTATGTTATGCCAGGCCTCTGATAAGATTTAGTGGTGTAACCTTCTACCCAACCCAAATCAGCACATCACACTTGGAAAAATTTCAAAATGACTGAAACTTTCATTTTTTTTTCTATAGATTATGAGGCCGAAAAAAAAACAGAAAGAGAACATGAATTTTTCATGGCAAAGAAATAATTACAAAAATAAAAATATGCCCATCCACATGCAATTTTATAAAAAATGGCCCGTCAAACAGAAGATCTGCTTTATGGAGCCTAACCTATTTTTTTAGACAAAAAAAAATAAAAATAAATAATAAAATTTGAAGGGCGATTTTTATGAATAGTGCTGGCTTGTTTTGGCTATTTTGTTGAGTAAAGGGTTAAAATGAACCTGTATTTTATGGAGTTCCATGACTATGTCTTATTTATCCTACTCCAGTATAAGAAATGTTATGTTGAGAAAGTATGAAGTGCTGTTAAAAGCTAATTGGTGCATTTGCATTTATTTTAGCTCCCTGCTCACCATTGTCAAACATTGTGTGTGATTTTACAGCTATTTCTCAACATTGAGTGGATGGATTTCAATTAAATTAGGTATGAGGGATCCTTGTGACGGTGTGCGGTGGCTCAATGGTAGACTGTTGGACTTGTGTGCTTGAGGTCCCGAGTTCGATCCCTGTCTGGAAGACAAGTGTTGTGTCCTTGGGCAAGACACTTTATCCCGGTTGCCAACATGGGGGCATGATGATGCCGTGTACTAAGGTGTACTGCATGCGATGGTGCACATGTCTTGAGCTGCTATAACCCTGCTTAACCGGAGCTTGAACAGAGTTAGAATGTCAAGGAGCTGACAGTTGCTCATCGATGCTCGGTGGTTCTCTCCAGGTACTCCAGCTTCCTCCACCCGTAAAACTGACACGGTCACAATTAGCCATTGTACACACTGGTAAGTATCTGACCTTAACCACCAATAAATAAATAAATAATCCTTGTGACAAGCCGCTCCTGCACATATTATAAAAATGTTGCCCACATCTTCTTCATCAGAGTTACAGCCCTTACTTTGTAAATTTTTCATGATTTTTTGGTCTTTGGTTTTAATTCATTTATGCTTTATCAGTTCAGCGCTGCAACGGGGATATAATTGCCTTCAGCAATGGTTCTTATTACCCAGGTGAAATTCTTCCATATTGTGGGCAGAAAAGAGAAAACAGATGATTTCAACCAGTTTACAAATCAGTTGATATTTTGTGTTTGCTTTTATAATGACAGTACTGTTCTAAAAATGAAGTGCTTTTAGGTAACATTGCATTGTAACCAGTTGCTTTTGAAACCACAAGGTCATCTTCAATGATATGCAATTTGCTTGCATATGATTGGTCACCAAGCCTGGAAATGAGCAGACTGTCATCTGCAGAATGAGGTCCCCAGAGGTGGAATTTGGTGATGCTACCCTGCTGTGCAGGGTAGCACCACTAAATTTACCCTCTGTGAACCTCAATCTGAATCAGAATCTCAAAACTAAACAGAAAGAGGTACCCAGAGGATAAATTGGCCCATTATATGGGATAGCATCATCAAATTCACCCTCTGAGGATCTCATTCTGCAAATGTCATACTGATTGTTTTCAGGCCTGCTTAGAATTGGTCCCGGAGTCATGAGAACTGGTTTTGATTCTCATGAACTCCTGGTGTGAGAATCAATTTTCAGTTCTTAAACAATTTAGAATTTGAAAGTGCTGTTATACCCTTGGAAGTGCAACCAGTCAATATTCCAGAGTAAAAAAACCCTCAGATTTTTATATTTTCAACCCTTGGGGGACTACTTCCAATCTTGGTAAGTTGTTTTGTCTTACATGTACATGTAATACACATGTTCCAACATGCAGGCTTTTGGTGTTCTTGCTAATGGAAGTTACATGACCATTTAAACTAAAAAATAAAAAAGTGGTGTCTACATGTCAGTAGACACCACTTTTTTATTTTTTAGTTTAAATGGTAGTCCTCTTGGATTTTTGCTTGTCCATTCAAAAACTTAAAAATCAAAGGACTAGTGGATCCCATTTTCCTAGTTCTTGTAGCAAATTTAAGGGGTGCGAGGTATATTTTGCCTTGCAAAATGATTGAATTACAATTAGCGACTGAATATAGATACCACTGCCCAGTGGTGCTCATGTTGATGGATGCTGAAGTTTTTCATATATTACCTTAGGATACCTTTACCTTAGGATCTTCTTATGGACACAGGCTTGCAGCCCCAATGTCAATATCTACATTCTCTTTGGTGGAAGTGTGTCTATCTGGTTTACATATTCTGCCTTAAAGTCATCTTTAATATGTGTCTGACCAGTATTTATCTAATTTAACTTCAAATTCAAAAACTGTTTCACTTTCCATTGTAGCTTCCAGGATGTTATTTCAAATGTCCCCGGACATGTTCCAAAAGATCTTTTCGATGTGTGTTTTTGTCTGCTCTTTTTTTTTTTTTTTATCTTTAGTCGATGACCTCTAGTTCTTGTGTCTATATTGAATTTAATGAGTCCTTCAGTTACTTCTTCGTCATATATTCCCCATGGGATTATCAAAAGTTCAGTCATATCCTCTCTTAGTCTTCTATATTTCAATTTTCTTTGCCTACATTCATATTTATTATCCTTCAGGTTGAAAATTAACTTAGTGGCTCTTTTTTGCAACTTCTCCACTTCTTCAGTGTCTTTTAGTTTATTTGGATTCCATATGCAAGCAGCATATTCTAGATTTGGTCTCACTAGGGCTTGGTACAGTGATTTAAAGTTGATCTCATCAAGGTAAGTAAATGTTCTTCTTATAACTCCCATCATTTGGCTGGCTTTCCTTGTTTGAGCTTGTATATGCATCTCATTGTTTACTCGGTCATCGATCATTACCCCTATGTTCTTTTCTCCATCTGATTTGCCCAGTTTTACTCTATCCTGTTGTTGTCGAGCAGATAGTAAATCCTCTTTTTGTTTCTGTTTTCCTTTTGGTTTGAAACGGTCATGTATTTGCATTTCTGAGGATGAAACTTCAGCAGCCAGGTATTGGCAATCTCTTCATCCCTATCTGTTGTTATTTCTCTATATAATTTTGTATCATTGGCAAATAGATAAACTTGCAAATCCACACTGTCTGTCTGGTATATCATTTATGTAGAATACAAATAGTATTGGCCCAAGCACATCCCTGAGGGATGCCACTGGTGACTGCTTCCCACCATGAGCTGCTGTCGTTTACAATTACTCTTTGTTTTCTGTCATCCAGGAGGCTTTTTATCCATTTTTATGTTTTCTGTAATCTCATAGCTTTTTAGTTTACCAATTAGACTTTTATGGGGCACTTTATCGAATGCCTTCATAAAATCCATATATATGACATCCATTGCTCCTCCATCATCAAGTATTGTTGCCCAGTCATTCATCACCTTAATGTGTTGTAGTACAGTAGATCTTCCACCTATAAACCCAAATTGTTTCTTGCTAAATAGCTTGTTGCTTTTCATGTGTTTTATGATTTCTTCTCTGATTAGCTTCTCGAGGAGTTTGCAAAGCATCCTTGTGAGGCTGACGGGTCTGTAATTTCCTGGGGTGGATTTGTCACCCTTCTTAAATAGCGCTGTGATATTAGCAATTTTCCATTGTTCCTGACCTGCCTTTTGTGATGCATTAAATATTATTCTTAATGGGTGCTAGAAGTCTCCTCACGACATTCATTTAAGATTTGGGGATGTACCTCATCAGGTCCTTGTGATTTCTGTGGGTTTATTACCTTCAAGATTTTCCCGATTACTTTTCAGTGAAGCTTGCATCCTCTAGTTCTTGATCTACTGATAATTTTGGTAATGATGGTTTTTCGTTGTCTGTTTCCTTTGTAAAGACGCTGGTGAAAAATTCAATCAATTTGTTTGCCTTCTCATCTGTCTTATATATTCTGACATATATTGTGCAGAAATGTATGAAGATTCAGCGATAGTTTTGGTGGAACTATGGTTGAATGTCCTTTCATTTCTGCACGACTCATCATTCAGTTATACCACTCTATTTTTAAAATCTGAAACTGGATCTCGAAAATGCAATACTGTAGAAGCCAGCCATAAAGTTGCTGCTTAAATAGTGCCATTAGACCAATGAGAGGCATTAAATAAGTTACAGAACTTCTTTGATTGTCCTTGTAAAATAATAAGCTTGAAATAAGCATTTGTGTAGTTTTGATGCTGAATTCTTAACCCTGTGAACTCTGGTGAATATCTTCCATGCCAGTTCAATAAAAACAATTAGAAGAGTTCATATTCATTATTTGGGGTAGACCAATCAATATTTTCAACGTGCAGCCTCTGGGCTACACGTTGAAATTATTGATTGGTGTACCTCACATGTTTACCGAACAGCCATCCTATTTAATAACGTTATGGCGTATCATGTTCCTGGCTGGAAAAGCGGCCGCTATGGTTCAAAGGGTTAAAGGCCTGGATATTTCATACAGTTGTCCTATATTTTGACTCTACCTCCAGTGGCTTTGCAGTTGTTTGTTGGGATACAATTGCCAAGGTACTTGGAATGTAGCTTGCAAGTTCACCCAGAGATGACATGTTAAGGTACCTACTCTATTTATGAAAAAATAGCCAGAGTTGGAACTGGCCTTTTGAGGGTTAACCCTTAAATCCTCATTCGGCCACAAACTGCCTCTTTTATGTGTCTCTGAAAAAAGGACTTTCCAGATGTATTCTTGCTTGAGAACCTCACCAGTAGGATGCATTTATCTTGACAGTGTGTTTACATCATTGTTACATGGTTTTGTTTTAACGTTTTCTTGCCACAATATAGCCTTAGCTTCTGATGTGGCATTAAGCACCAATAAACAAACAAACAACATCATTGTTGGCTCGCAGCCAACAATAATGTAGAAACACTGTTACATCATCTGAGAATGTGTAAATGTATAACCAGTAGTTATTAATGTAAAATTAATATGAGGACATAAGGGTTAAGCTAGATGAATTTCTGTTACAGAACATAGAAAGTGGAATTGTAGCTGTGCCTCTGCCAAATGCAAAAAGTTGTTCTGGAAAAAAACATAATACAAGCAAAACTGCAGCCAATGGACCTTGTGTAGTTTTGCAGTTGTTTTTAGGAAAGTTTTGGCTGCCTATATAGGCAGCCAACACTTTCCCAGAAACAACTGCCAATGTACTTGGAAAGTAGCTTGTAAATGTTCCCAGAGGTGACATTCTGAGGCACCTGCTCTATTGCTGTGGAAAGTCGCAACTAAGCTTTTAAGGGTTGAGCTAGATGAATTTCTGTTACAGAATGGAGAGAGTGAATTCATAGTGTTGTCTCTGCCCAAGCAAAAAAGTCATTCTGAGAAATAACAAAATACAAGCAAAATTGCAGCCAATGGACTTTGGTGCCGGGCCAGGGCCCATTGCCTGAAATTTTGTTTGTGCTTATTATACCATGCCACAAGATTTGAAAGTTTTTGCTAGGATTCTGGTGGTTTCTTCCCTGTAGGTGGTCTGTTAGTATTTATTCACTCTCCACATAGTGTTGATTTTATGCAGTTTTTTGTTAGTGGAAATTTCATGTTTGTTAACTGTTATTAAATCTGACATTATCATCATCATCATCATCAGTCATCATCATGATCATTGTCACATTATCATCATCATCATCATCATCATCATTGTCACATTATCCCCATGAGTATATTGCATATAAATAATGCATTCTGACTTTATGTATAATGTAAATTTATTTGCTTAATAAACTCAGCTCATTTCACCGGTCATTATTTCTTATGTTTCACCTTGTTATTATACCCCACTTTTTTTCAAAAAGTGGGGTTTACTGGATTGAGCCGGTCTGTGCATCCATCCGTACCTATGTCCATCCGAACTCAGATGTCTGTTTGCATTATAACTTCAACATTACTGCTCAGATTTCGATGAAATTTCATAGAGATGTTCACTATCATGAGACCTTGAAGCAGCATTATCCATTTTGCTGTTGAAATATTTTTTCGGTGAGTTATGGCCCTTTGAATATACAAAAATAGGCTATTTTTTTCTGTTCGTTTCGTATCTCAGGTTTGGGTCATTGGATCTCAATGAAATCTGGTTTGAAAATTGTTTATGGGAAAGGCTTTCAAATGAGTCTCTAATAATATTTTTTACTTTTCACTTTTTAAACTTATCCCCCTTTTAACTTTGAAAAATCGCTGTTTGTCTCGTAAAATAGCCATTTTTTTGTCTGTTTGCCTCATATTTCAGGTTGGGGTTATCAGATTTTACTGAAAATTGGAATTAATATTGTTTACGGAAATGGCTTTCAAATGAGTAATGTCCCTGCAGTAAAACAAAGAAAATACATGCAAATCACCTCCCCACATGTGGCATAATGTCTTTGTTTTATAAGGTTTGGCTTATCAGATTTCAATGAAATTTGGAATGAAGATTGTTTATGGGAAAGGCTTTTAAGTGAGTCAGGTCCCTGCAGTAAAACAAAGAAAATGCATGCAAATCACCTCCCCACATGTGGCATTATGTCTTTGTTCTACATCTCTTATGTGAATGGTCCAATCATCACTAGACTTCAGTAACAGGTGTTCTGACCTTCACAATTACCTTGTTGTAAAACAAAGACAGTAATTTTGCTGTTTGTCTTGTAAAATAGTCAATTTTTCGTCTGTTCACCTCATATCTCTGGTTTGGGGTTTGCAGCTCTCAATGAAATTTGGAATGAAGATTGTTTAGGGAATAGCTTTCATGGATCATTTCTTCTCTTGTCATTGTTTAGTGGTATGCTCCGTGGGGGTATGCCCAGGGCATGACCCCCCCCCCCCCCCCCCCTCTTGTTATTTTCGTGTACAAATAAAACAACTGTGTTTCAAATTCTGTTCCGCATTAAATGTTGAGAATTTAGGTTTTCTTCATTAAACCTCTGCCCAGTGATGTAGGGTTCCTGGCATGAAATAAAAATGCTAATGAAGCATGTAATCATAAACATATAGTTTTATATCCAAGAGTTTGTGAAGGTGTAGTCCTATCTTCGACCCTCAGGTCATTACCCCCCTCCTCCCACTTCCCTTCAAGGAAGATAATATTGGAGGATGAAAAAATGACCGGAGGGTACTAGTTAGGAATAGTGAAGGCAGGCCTAGAAAATTCTTGAATTTGACAATTGTGTTGCCTTGAAGATTGCTGAAATATGTCGTGAAACAGCCCTGAATCTGCAGGAACCCTGTGATGTCTAAATACCCAAATTTCATGTTGAAGTATAAATATTTCAATGTTCTAATTTTTCCCTCAATTCAACTAGGAATTTAACCATTTCATTCTTGATTGACCGGGCATAGTCATCTCTCTTAAACAAGATAGAACTCCTTAAATTCATAGTTGCTTTATGGGAAAACGTTGCAAGTAGAAATTTCGTATGTTCTGCATCGACGTGCAGAGGCAAGCTCTCAGGCCACAAGTCTAATTCTGTTTGGAATTGTGAAGCTGTTTGTTCACCCAATGAATTTTGCAAGCAGATTACTGTTGACACAATGTAATGCCTTTACTTACAAAGACATACAGATATATTTGTCATGCTACTGTTATAGATATTCCAATCAAGCAATATTTAATTTCCCTTGATAACATCAAGTTATTAACACAATTAGTGGAACTACAAGTGTAATCATAAAATTATAACTGTGATGAGTTTTCTTAATGGTAATGTTGCCAGAGATTCGATTAAGAAACATTTCTTGCATCGACTCAAAGAAAATGAATGTTTATTCTATTTTTTAGATTCAGTTGGAATATTTCTTTTGGTCAGAAAAGCAAATCATGGGTTCGCTTTTTTGACCAATTGATATATTCCAGCCGATTGCATCAAAAACGTGGCTTATGACTCCTCATTGGAACAAGCTCTTTGAGGTCATTTCACATTTCATTGGAGGACATAATCTGCTACGTATTTGCATGTTTGTGGACAAGAAGTCATGCAAAGAGTTTAATGACATGCTGTTGTTGTCCACCAAACCATATACAATTTTGCTACGGATTTCAAAAATAGCATGTGCTACCCGAGAATGTCAAATTGAATGGGTGACCAAAAATTTTTTGTGTGTTATGTTGTGCTAGAGAGCCTGGGTTATTGAGAAAACACGCTAGTTTTTGTCTTCCGACATTTTAAAAAATGCCAAGGTTAACTGAAAATCAGAGGTTACGTGCCATTGGTATGCATGAGGCAGGGATACATCCAGATGAGCTCGCTGCTGAGTTCGGAGTCACTGTGGCTACTATTTATTGTCTCATTGGAAGGTATAGAACCACTGGATCTACTGCCAACCGACCGCATTCAGGTCGACCAAGAGTCATGACCCCTGTACAAGACCGACACATCAGGACATCTCACTTGCGGGATCGCTTCCTTCCGGCGACGAGGACAGCAGCAATTACTCCTGGTAGAACTAACAGTAGAATCAGTGCACAAACTGTCCGCAACAGACTCGCTGAACACAGCATCTGAAGTAGGCATTCATACCACGACCAATCCTTACCCAACGTCATCGTACCGTCGGAATGGAATGGTTATGTCGGCATGTTCGCTGGACTCAGCAGCATAAGAGCATAGTTCTTTTTAGTGATGAATCACGATTTTGTCTACGGCCGCTGATGGTAGGGCAAGAGTGTATTGCCAACGAGGAGAACGGTTTTCTGATGCTTGCATGCGGTAATGCGACCATTTTGGCAGGGGTAGTGTAATGGTTTGGGCAGAAATTTCCTTGCGCCAACGAACACAGTTGATCTTCATCAGTGGTAATCTGAATGGACAGCGATATAGGGGCAAAATTGTTAACGTTGTTGTTGCCCCGTTGTTCAACACTAACGTCGGATTGCAGTTATTCCAGCAAGACAATACCTGATGTCATGAGCACCTATCTGGCCCCCACTTTCACCAGATTTGTTGCCAATCGAGCATCTTTGGGATCAATTGAACCATCGTGTACGACTTTATGATCTTCAGACGTTAGGCGATTTACGTAATGTTCTAAGGCAGGAGTGGAACGCAATACCACAGGGTGACATCCAGAGACTTATCAGGTCCATGCGCAGTCGATGTCTTGCCATCCAAGAGGCAAACAGTGGACATACACACTATTGACTGCATCTGTGAACTTTTCATTTCACCCCATGTCTGAATTGCGACTTCCTGACGTGATACTGGCAACCGTAATAACATGTAATTATGCAAATTCATACAGCTAGACTCGAAATATGAATTTGCAATAATTTGTTTGGGATTAAAGTCAATAATACTAAAGAAATTGCTCCTCGAAGTTTATTATACTTTCTTTTTTGACTCAGTATATATACCCTCTCACTGGAACAAGCTTGATGAGCTTGTTCCAATGAGGGGGTCACATGATATGGTTTTATTGACACATGATTTATTTATTCATTTGTGGTTTATTGACAGTTAGGGTCACCTCATGTCAGTCAGTTTTATGAGCGGAGGAAGCCAGAGTACCTGGAGAGAATAACCGAGCAGCAGCGGACAGCTGTCAGACTCCCCACAAATGAGGTTAGCATTGCTTGAAGACAAGTGCACCATCGACGTGCAGTACTCCTTAATAATCCCTAATAATACACAGTGCCAATGTGCCTCCATGTGGTCAATTAGGATTTAGTGTCTTGCCCACGGACACAGAGCAGTTACCCCTAGCAGGGACCGAACCATGGACCTTTCAGTTTGAAGTCCAATGCCATAACCACCGAACCATCATGCTTCCTAGCAACACTTAATTTGAAACAGCAACTCAGATTTTACAACTCTCCATACTCACTATTATCTGGATCATCAGTGCCAATCCAATGCTCAGGGATGTAAGTTTTCCATTTTTTTTGCCGGGTTTCCATTTTTTGCATTCATATGAGCAAATAATTTTTTCCACCTTTATTAATTTTGTGTGAAACTGGAGGGATCCTGTCCATGTAAGCAACATAATTGAAAATAGAATATGTTTTCATTTGGAATTCACTTAAAAAGAAATTTCCACAATCCAGTATAAATCCTTGAATCCTGTATCCTATGTAATATGTAACCAACTAACCCTGTGCATGTTTACAGCCTTGATCATCAGTCAGGGTATTTTGTGGAATGCACATGGTTATTCCCTCTTTTCTCTCTGGTTATAAATAAGATCATCTCTATTATGTGATTAGCGGGAACCCTATCCATTACACAGCCTAAATGAGTCTACATTTTCATGCAGTGTGTGATATGGCAGTTACCATAATGAAATTTCTTTATAACCAGAAAGTGTGACTAACCCTGTGCATTGCACAGGTTTAGTCACACGATTTGGTTATAAAGAATTTTCATTACTGACTGAGTAACCAGCTTGTGTGTAAATCTCATCAACATAAACTCTTTACCCAATGTTACTGCCCAAACTAGCCAGTACTATTCTCAAAAAGTGTATAAACTCAGCTTATAAATGCACATTGGAATGGATTGAGCCAAGGTTTTTATTAGTGACTAGCGGGTGAATACCCGGCGTTGCACGGGAGAAGATGGTTATATCAATACACCCTCAGATATGATCGGCTCAGCCGTTTTCGAAATAGGTCAAGGTCACCAATTTCAAGGTCAAAGTCACCCCACACAGGCACCCTGATAAAGTCAAAATGATCAATGGGTCAATATACCCGCACATATGAAATTTTGGCCTGATCGGCCCATCCGTTTTTGAAATAAAAGGTCAAGGTCATCAATTTCAAGGTCACCCTGCACGGCACCCATCCCATGTTACCCGCAGGGACAAATTACCCCCATGTACAAAATTTGAGGTGGATCCGTTGAGAAACGGAGGAGTTCACCCAGAACAAAGATAGAGAGATTGATACAGACATTCGCATTTATATATTAAGAAGTTTTCCAAAATCAAAAACATATTCTTTTTATAAAGGACGAAGGCGCCCGAATTGAGACGGAGGTGAAGCTGACGTCGAAACTCGTGAGTTCTTTATACTAATTTCACACTTTTTTTAACGTAGGAAGTAGTTAACGAGATGAGACTTCACGAGAATGCATTGCAAATAAAAACAGACATATCAATGTTGACGTCGCGTGACTTCCCTAGCAACCAGAGCACGCCCTTAGCAACGGGCTAACTACAAGGCCGATTTGGACCAAATTCGGTATACGGACCCAAAATGTATTGCAAATGAAAACAGACAGATCTATGATGATGTCACGTGACTTCCCTAGCAACCAGAGTGCCCCCTTAGCAACAGGCTAACTACAGGACCGATTTTGACCAAATTCGGCATACAGACCCAAAATGCATTGCAAATGAAAACAGACAGATCAATGTTGATGTCACGTGACTTCCTTAGCAATTAAAGCACCCCCTTAGCAACGGGCTAACTACTGGGCCGATTTTGACCAAATTCGGAATACGAACCCGAAATGCATTGCAAATGAAAACAGATAGATCAAAGTTTACGTCTCGTGACTTCCCTAGCAACCAGAGCACCCCCTTAGCAATGGGCTAACTACTGGGCCGATTTTGACCAAATTCGGTATACGGACCCAAAATGCATTGCAAATGAAAACAGACAGATCAATGTTGACATCACGTGACATCCCTAGCAACCAGAGCGCCCCCTTAGCAACGGGATAACTACTGGGCCGATTTTGACCAAATTCGGTATACGGACCCAAAATGCATTGCAAATAAAAACAGACAGGTCAATGTTGACATCACTTGAGTTCCCTAGCAACCAGAGCTCCCCCTTAGCAATGGGCTAACTTCTGGGCCGATTTTGACCAAATTCGATATACGGACCCAAAATGCATTGCAAATGAAAACAGACAGGTCAGTGTTGGTGTCACATGACTTCCCTTGCAATGAGAGTGCCCCTTAGCAACGGGCTAACTACTGGGCCGATTTTGACCAAATTTGGTATATGGACCCAAAATGCATTGCAAATAAAAATAGGCAAGTCAATGTTGACGTCACATCTTTTTTCCTCAGAATTTTCCTCAACATGATGTTTTACATGAAACTACATTTGTGATACTCAGTCTTATTATTTTAAAGATGGTCTTTTCAGTAAAACTGCATTGGCATTTTATCATCATCCTTTTTTGCACAGCACTGCTGTATTTTCTTGTTTCAGTTAATAATTTATTTATAGTGATTCTCATTCTGAAATATGACAAACCCGAAGCATTTAGAACTGGGCAAAATTTTCAATTTTTATATTTTTGTATATCTGCTCTCTGGTGCGGGCCGTATTATGGTGAGGCCGTATCCATCTGTCTGTTAACTTTTGCTTGTCCGTGCAATAACTTCCAAATGAAATGCACCATGGATCATTTTTTTTTTTTTGTGGTGGATAAGAGGTGAGTAGAGGAAGGTTCCTTTTGATAATCCGTTTTATGCCATATACATAAAAACTGCCATGACAGCCATCTTGGATATTTTTTTATTTTTGCTTGTGCACGCAATAACTTGAAATTGAAATGCATCATGGATCCTATTTTTTGTGGTGGATTATTGGTGATGAGTGGAAGGTTCCTTTCGTTGATCATTTTTCTGACCATATCCAATATGGCACATGTGGCAATCATCTTGTTTTTTGTGATTTTTGCTTGTCTATGCAAGAACTTTAAAAAAATAATGACCAGTGGATCCTGTAAGATTGTCCTGGATGATCACAAGAGGTGTTTTCATGCCATGAGAAAAGCCCCCCCCCCCCCCCCCCCCCCCAATCTGTTGTTTTTCTTAATGCATGTGTCAGAATATCGCTCACCTCAAATGATAGCAACATTGTCGTCCATCTGGCCTGAAAAGCGTGAACCAAGATTCATCAGTGAATAACACACGTCTCCAGTGGGCCAAGTCAAACTGATTTGGTGCATGTGCCCGCAGCCATTACAATAGACATTGACGTTGCCTGGGCGTAAGGTGCAGACCAACGTTGGGACATCATGGCCTTAAATTGAACTCCTGCAGCCGATTCATAACTGTTCTTGGACACATTCAGCGACCAGGAGTGCCTACAACCTGACTCTGCATCTCCGTCGCCATCTGAAATCGGTTACGGAGGTGTGAGAGACATATGCCTCAATCTTGACGTGGCAGCATAACGTGCAGACGTACGCTCCTGGGATGGTCAGCTAAACTTCCTGTGGCTCTGAGATGCCCAACTAAATGAGCTATCTTTAAATCATGTACCCCAAACTGCTGGGCACGACGAGACATTGCGATTGGCCCTGCATAATTAGAACAATAGCCCTACCCAGATACCCCTATCAACTTCGGACATTCGTGGTATTTTGCTTTTCAATCGAGTTGGAATGAAATGTGCAATCGATGTGTACTGTTCAAAACTTTGATTTGATATGGTTTTCAAGCCCATAACCTGTGAGAGTGCCCAGGATATACCTAGAAAAAAATATTGAAAGCATGCAGCGTTGCACATGGTCATGGTTGACCAAATTTTAAACAAATACTCTTCAGACAGAACACTGAGGTAGCTATGTGTCAAATTTTACTACATTTGGTCTACGGATCAATAAATTATATTACCTAAACTGAACTTACATTTCTTTTTTTCCGTCGGTATATATAACCAACAGTTGTGAACAAATCCTGTTGCACCTGGCTAAAGAATTCCACCTTCAACTGGTTTGGTCTGTTTCTACTTGTTCAACCACCTCTGAAACCCAGGGGCATCAAGAAGATGGCTGATTGAAGGGGGGGGGGGGGGGTATAAAACTCATCTGTCCCCGACTTTGATGGTGCAAGTCCTGACTGACTAATATTCCAACAAAATCATCAAGGCATGGCTTCCAGGACTGAAAATAAGCAGTCTGACATTTGCAGAATAAGGTCCCCAGAGGGTGAATTTGATGGTGCTATCCCATACAGTGGGCCAATTTATCCTCTGGGTACCTCTTTCTGTTCAGTTTTGAGATCCCGATTCAGATTGAGGTTCACAGATGGTAAATTTAGTGATGCAACCCTGCTGTGCAGGGTAATATCACTAAACTCACCCTTCTGGGACCTCATTTTGCAGAGGGCAGTCTGCTTATTTTCTGGCTTGATGGCTTCAAATGTTATAGTTGGAATATTAGTCAGTCTGAATTATAGTTAACAAACTCCAGACTTCTTGGAAATTTATTAGTCAATACTTCATCCCGATTGCCCATGTGAGGGTGGGGACGGTCGCTCTGTGTACTAAGGTGTACTGCATAGCAATGGTGCATTTGTCTCCAACCAATGCTAACCCTGTTTAGACATAGTTAATATGTTGGGGAGTCTGTCAGTTTCTTGCCATTGCTGGGTGATTCTTTCCAGGTACTCTGGCTTCCTCCATGCATAAAACTGTCCCACATGAGTTGACCCTGGTTGTTGAAAGTGTCATTAAGGCTCAATATAAATAAATACATATTAGAGAATAAATAAAATATAAATGTAGTTGTTGTGATGCAACTTCCTAGTTAATTAACACATAACACATACTGTACCAACTAGTACTCCTAATTGGTCATTCCAGGCCCCCAGTAAGCAGAATAACACATAACACATACTGTACCAGCTAATACTCCTAATTGGTCATTCCAGGCCCCAGTAGGCAGAATAACACATACTGTACCAACTAGTACTCCTAATTGGTCATTCCAGACCCCCAGTAGGCAGAATTGAGTACTACAGACCTACATCTGTAGAGACTGCTGGAAAAGGAGAGTGATTACTCTCACTCACCATCACTCTCCTAAATGTTTCACTTGGGGAACAATTAATCACTTGCATAACTAAAATCTTTCATTTTTTTGCTTAGAACATAGTCTACGCCACCTCATTGGAATGAGCACAATATTTTTGGAGCAAAAATAAAAAAATATCAAAATTTGTGCAGACATTTTCGTGTATAGTGCTCGGCAGTTTTGGGAGTCATGTTAAGTAAAGGGGTAAATTCACTCTCCTGAATTTTTCACTCTCGCAAAATCAAATGAGAGCATTTATTCACTTTTCTGCATTCTCTTGCCGAAGGTCACTGCATCTGATTGACTGACTGTGTGTGTAACACAGATCCAAGTATAAAATGTAGTCTTCTAAGAAAGTTGGAAGATGTTTGAAGTGGAAGAAATAGACTAAACCATGACCAAACACAGGCATGCACATTAAAAAAAAGAGAGATTAGCAGATATGCAGCCATTTGCTTGTATATATGGCTATAATGTGTGGCATGCCATGCTGTGTCCTTGGGCAAGATGCTGATTGTCCACGTGGGTGCACATTGGCACTGTGAACTTGATATACTTCACCTCTATGGTGCACTTCCACTTGCCTTTAATCACTGCTGACTGCTTGTGCTGATTCGTATGTTGGGGAGTCTGATACTTGCTTGCCTCTGCTTGGTGGTTATCCTCACGTACTCCAGCTTCCTCCACCCTTAAAACTATCCAACAAGATGTGACCCTGGTGGTTTAGCTTTATTAAACCCAGACAAACAAAGAAACAAACAATTCATGGTGTCATGAAGGGTTGCTGCAAGTTGTGTCAAAGATATACATATACGATACTTATCAGTGCCTCTTCCTCACACACACTTTTTAAGCCTTTACCCAATATAATTGCCAAAACCGGCCAGCGCTATTCACAAAAATTGCCAATTAATTTTCATTATTTCTTCATTTTTTTGTCTCAAAAACGTAGGTTATGACCCTTCTTTGGAACGAGCTCACCGAGATCATTCCAAAGAGGGGGCATAACCTAGTTTTTGAGAAAAAAATTAGTTATTCAAAAATTTTGTTTACAAGTGTCGTCTGCTTTTCATGTTAGGTAAAGGTTTAATACATTGCATTGCAGTACCCTCTCATCAAAACCTGAGAATCAGTGAAATTGAATTTCTACGGATCCATTTTTCAACTTTTCGTCTACCTGATTGAACCACAGTAGATTAAGTGTGTTTTATAACTTGTACCTCTCCACTAATTTTGAGCTTTCACCACCTCTGCATTCACATGCATACTGTATAGCCCCTTTTGCACGAACAAAATGCAGACAGCATGGTTCTTCATACAAGCAGTGAAGGGGCATTATTCAAAGATGTACAAAATACATAATAGACATTTATTACTTTCCAAAGTGTGATTTACTGGGATTTCCGGGTTTGAGTTTGATTATAAACGATAACTTCACAAGTGAATTATGCAATCAACAATTGGGTCGTGTATCCGTGCATGCAAATGAAGACACTTTGTCATGAGTGTAATGGGGACTGCATTGTTTTTTGTTTTTTTAACCCTTTACCTAACATGAAAAGCAGACGACACTTGCAAAAAATATTCTTGAATAAATATTATTTTCATTTTTTGTCTCAAAAACATAGGTTGTGACCCCCCATTGGAATGAGCTTGACGAGCTCGCTCCAATGAGGGGTCATAACCTATGTTTTAAAGACAGAAAATGAAAAAATAATGAAAATAACTTGGCAATTTTTGAGAATAGCGCTGGCTGGTTTTGGCCATTACGTTAGGTAAAGGGTTAAATAATATAATTATCATTAATAATGAAAAGTAATAAACAGAGTAATCACTTGACTGGACTGGTTACGTGAAATAATTCATTCGAGTCGAGGGTCTATATTGTTAAATGGTGTTCATATTACAGTACAAGGGGAGTAGATTGTAACTAAATCACCCTTGGAGTGGAGTTATCACTCAGAGTATCACTTTGACATTCTGTACATATGGACAAAAAACACAAGCAATGTTTCAGCCAGTGGTCCATTAGCTGGAACTTTGCTTGTGCTTGTTATGCTTTGAAATTTTCAGTTGTTGCTTGGGTGTAATCTCCACTCTGTGGGTGATTCAGTGATAATACACTCTAAATGTACTGTAGGTGTCGCAGCAGTCCCTGTCGTAATACATACAGATTATCATGATAATGTGCATGTCCAGTGATTTGTATCAGATTCGAGGTGGTGTCCAAAATGGGATCTTAACGAGCCGGCTTTGCCGGCGAGTTGTGATCCCATCCTGGGCACCACCGAGAATCTGATGCAAATCACAGGACATGCACATTATAATAATAATTCATTAATGTAACAATTCTGTCACATAAACAGATTAAATCTTAAATTATTAATACAGTTTTGGGACATAATAATGTTGGGCGAGAAAAGGTTTAAAAAAAACCCCATATTTTATGGAACAGTATTGTGCTCTTTAAAAAGGAATGAGTAATGCGGTCACCGCAAATTTTCAGAATTGCGTTGTAAAATTATTCACTCTCAGTGTCACTTCCTATGATGATATGCTTCAATTTACAAGTGTGCAATATTTAATTGTGCAGTTTCTATTTATTGTGGGGGGGTGGGGGGGTGGGAGGGGGTCATTTGCTATTAATAGTTCTGTCGCTAATTCTAAGGAATTCTGTTTTTGCGATCAGCTGAGTCGATCACCGAAATGCATATAGAATGTATTCATGTGCCTGTTATGCTAGCCCATTGTGTTTCCGGAAACGAGTCATCTATATGATACGGAATCAGAATGAGTCGTCTATATGATACGGAATCGGAACACATTATGTGATATGTGCCATTTCTCATGGTTTTCAAGCCAAAATGAATTTGATTGTTAGATAAATAATTGGAACACGATCGAGGCTTGATAGAAGTTTCTCAATCAACACATAGTGGTGATGACAAATTTATCTTACCATCTCAGAAACCCACTTGGCGGTAATGATCAATGTATCTTACAATATTCCTTCCTTTCTTGACTTTTGTTCGCTTGTATTTTGACAACCATTAAGTGTCTGTGGATTGATTTTTTATGAATGAAGATCATGATGACGTCAATGTTATTATGTTCATGAGCTGTGCATGGCGTAATCCCCATTCAGTGTTCCACTTGTACTAGAACTGCCAAAGTTTATGGTAGTGTTTTCCTCATGGGAACCCCGGGAAGTGAAATAGTGCTTTTTTACTCTGGTAAACAAGCTCTGTTTTACTGGTAAAATTGGACTCAGTCACCAATTCTTGGGGTGGAAGTCCTCCAAAATGGACAACATGGATATAAACGATTGACTGAGCTTGATTTTATCTCCATGTTGTGGTCACGATTAGTCGTTGTGCAGAAGTATGTGACCTGACCCCTAGAACTCTGGTAGACCACAAATTTAACCAATTATATTTTGTTTGACAGAGCTTACTGTGCTCTTTCAAACAAGGTACATTTGGTTAAATATCAAACTGTATCATGGGAAATATTTGCTGTTGAACACTAAAAAATAAATAATAAATATGCTAGTGTTTTGGCTGTGTGTTTCTTTGTTTTATTTTTCAGCTTTAACTCATGGTAGGTCACATGATATGGTTGAGTTGAAAGTTTTTGAAAATTAACTTTTTTCAGTTGCTCAGTTTTGTATATTAGGCAGTGGATACAGCCAATTCGTTAGGTAAAGGGTTAATTGAATAATTTTCTCTGGCAAAGTGTTTATTCATTTAATTAACAGGATTCCACTGTCACATTAAAAGTTAAAAAGGATTTACCGGCAATAAATTGTGAAATTTCACAGCAATGTTTCAGTATTTACCAAATGTGATTTCCATATGTATGGTGTTTCAAAGTTAGAAATGAAAATATATGTATAAGGTAGGTCTAGAATTCCTGAAAAAATTTTTTAAATGTTGGTAAACTAATTTTGCCAGTTTTGTGCATGCTAGTTTTTCAAAATGTGTCCGACATAACAAACAAAAGCCCCACTAAACAATATTTGTTATCTCGTCAACATCCTGGGTACATGGAAATTTAATACCTGGATGTCAGTTTTAAACCCTGCAGACTAACAGCTGAAGGGTTTAAAAAGATATATCCAGGTATTAAATCTCCATGTACCCTGTATGTTGCCCAAAATAATGACCTTGTACCACAGAAATAATGCTGAGATATATGCATGTTTCACAAAATATATGATTTAGTATCCCAAATGTAGCCTCAAATGATAAGCTGAAGTTCTACACTGAGCCTCAAATTTGGAAGCAGAAGCATTATAATTTGTAATCTATCGATTGATGTGAACGGGAACAATGCATACATGTTCCAGATAACAAGAAGACAAATAGGCTGATGAATTATAGTTGATTTTGTCATCCTTGGGGGATGAACTTTTTTTCTGAAGAATTTATTCATATTAACCGTCCAGAAACCAGTTTACAGAACAGTCGCTGTGGAATGGTCAAAATCTACATGTGGGCAATGTTGCCCACGAATGCTTTTCCCAAACAATAATCATTAGTTTTCAGCAAATATTCAGTGAAAGAAGCATTGTATCAGACCCGGTGCTTCTTTCACTGAACATTTGACGCTGATTCCATTAATTTATGTAGGAAATTCACAGTTAACGCATGCATTGAAATATTGCACACGCGAGGATTTTTTCCTTTCCGCTATGACCATGCTGAAATTCAACACACACTGAAATGATTCCATTAAAAAGACAAATAAAAACAAACACAATCACAGGCTTAAAAATGGACTTAAGTCTATTTTTGAATCTTGGCCACATTTTCTGAGAAGTGTTTTTGTGGTTGTTTCTCATGCAACAAATGGGTAACTACAGTGCAAACTCTTATTACTTTTTAGTTTTAGAATTGCCAGCATCAGTGCTATGTGTTTCAGCCACCTTCACCAATCTGAAGATGCAATGTATAATATGCTTGTCAAGCTATTATCCTGTGAGAACCTCAGAAAGTGCAGCAGTACTTGTCTGCTGTGTTGCAGTCATGCTATAGCCATAGATGCTGAAAGTGACCATAAACACCAAGAAATAAATAAATTGTCATGCTTTTGAATTGTGGCAGTGAAAGCTTATTTTGAGGTAAAAAATTAATATTTTAAATCTTTGCAAAGTTTATCTACTGGTAGTGTTTATTTGTTTGTTTATTGGGGTTTAACAACACTTTCAACTTTTTTTTTAATTTGAGACCCCTTATTGGAACAAGCTCATTTTGAGGTAAAATATTTTAATTTTCAGACTTTCAACAATTTTTTTTTCAAAGTTTATCTGCTGGTGGTGTTTATTTGTTTCTTTATTGTGGTTTAATGACACTTTTGACAGCCAGAGTCACATCATGTCAGACAGTTTCACAGCTGAAGGAAGCTGGAGTACCTTTAGAGAAACACCGAGCAGATGCAAGCAACTGTCATACTCCCCAATGTACCACATACCTTCCACATTTCCAGAATGTTATTATGTTCATGAGCTGTGCATGGCGTAATCCCCATTCAGTGTTCCACTTGTACTAGAACTGCCAAAGTTTATGGTAGTGTTTTCCCCATGGGAACCCCGGGAAGTGAGATAGTGCTTTTTTACTCTGGTAAACAAGCTCTGTTTTACTGGTAAAATTGGACTCAGTCACCAATTCTTGGGGTGGAAGTCCTCTAAAATGGACAACATGGATATAAACGATTGACTGAGCTTAATTTTGTCTCCATGTTGTGGTCACGATCAGTCATTGTGCAGAAGTATGTGACCTGACCCCTAGAACTCTGGTAGACCACAAATTTAACCAATTATATTTTGTTTGACAGAGCTTACTGTGCTCTTTCAAACAAGGTACATTTGGTTAAATATCAAACTGTATCATGGGAAATATTTGCTGTTGAACACTAAAAAATAAATAATAAATATGCTAGTGTTTTGGCTGTGTGTTTCTTTGTTTTATTTTTCAGCTTTAACTCATGGTAGGTCACATGATATGGTTGAGTTGAAAGTTTTTGAAAATTAACTTTTTTCAGTAGCTCAGTTTTGTATATTAGGCAGTGGATACAGCCAATTCGTTAGGTAAAGGATTAATTGAATAATTTTCTCTGGCAAAGTGTTTATTCATTTAATTAACAGGATTCCACTGTCACATTAAAAGTTAAAAAGGATTTACCGGCAATAAATTGTGAAATTTCACAGCAATGTTTCAGTATTTACCAAATGTGATTTCCACATGTATGCGTTTTTAAGTCAGAAATGAAAATACTTGCATAAGGTCTAGAATTCCTGACAAAAATTTTTAAATGTTGGTAAACTAATTTTGCCAGTTTTGTGCATGCTAATTTTCAAAATGTGTCCAACATAACTAACAAAGCCCCACTAAACAGTATTTGTTATCTCGTCAACATCCTGGATGTCAAGCAGATGCAAGCAACTGTCATACTCCCCAATGTACCACATACCTTCCATTTTCTAGGATTTCCAACAGAAATTTCTTTCACCATGAATAATAATTATCAGGTAAAAAACATTAATTCTAAACCCGCTGAAGATTTTCAAGACATTTTTCAGTAAATCTGGTCATGGCTATTGTAAAGTGACCATGATAACATTTGATAAAAAATTTGTCTGAATTTAACTCATGAAATCATTGGTTCAATCCATTCAGTTGACAGCGGGGAAAATGTGATTAAGTCTTAACCAGCTGAGTATTTTCAAGATATTTTTCATCAAATCTAGTCATGGCTGCTTCACAGCAGCTATGACTAGATTTGATGAAAAATTCATCTAAATTTAACTCAAGAGATCTTTGGTGAAAAAATTCATTCATTTTTCAGAGATAAAATTTGATTAAATATGCCCGTATTATACTTATTTCAGTGGCAAGAGAAATCCTCTCCTGGGTGGGAATATCCACCAGCAGCATGCAAGCAGTTAATTGTGCCCAAATTATACCGATTTCAGTGACAATAGAAATCCTCTCTTGGACAGGAATATTTGCCAGCAGCATGCAAGCAGTTAAGTTCAAAAACAAATAATTTTTCAGAAAATTAGCAGAATCAAAAACACAATGAGAAATGCCAATCAGTGTGTATTGGAAAATGTTTCATGTGTGTTTTTCATTCATTTGCAAACAATGATTGAATGTGGAGGACAAAAAATACATTGATTTCATTAAAAAGAGTTGATAAAGTCTATTACTTGTTGAAACAAATTATTTTTTCTCCCTGTTCTAAAGTAAGAATGATACAGCAAGTGTTATCAACATAATTGTGTACTGTCAAAATCATGCAGTGAACAGAACAGTTGCTCTGTAAATATTTCACATTCAGTGTTATTTGTCCTTCTCTGGAAGAAAAAGGGAATTATCTTTAGTTACCTTGGAGTTGTGTTCAAATTGTGTAGGTGAAAGAACAATGAAAGGAGCTACTGCTTTCAAGATTTAGTTTTAACCCTTTACCTAATGAATCAGCTGCATCCGACCGCGTTATTTACAAACTGAGTAATTGAAAAAAATAAATTTTCAAAAAATTTCAAAACTATATCATGCCACATGATATGGTTTTGTTAAAAAAGTTTGAAGAATTTGAAAAAATCATATTTAAAATTATAAATTTTGATATCGTCTGCTTTAGGTAAAGGGTTATGTGTGTCTCTAAAATAGGACGGAGGTGGCTTTATAATAGAGATGGATGAGCAATACACCAAAACACCGAACAGATACCGATATCATGGGGATACAGAAAAAAGAAACAGAACCAATCATTGAATACCGAAATCATCTGTATTTTAAAATTTTCCTTCATTTGCTATTCATAACACCTTGTTGAGGCTGGATAGCAAGTAAAGTTTTCATTTGCATAAAAAGAAATGACTGATTTTCTTTTTAGTTTTGTTAACCCCTAAGGGCCTGGGCAATTGCACTGAATTCCCTCTAGACTACAACCTGTAAGCGTCCAGTTGCTTAGCAGTGATTTCTTGTCAAGTCTTGGCTGCTGTAACAGGCAGCCAAGACTTGACTAAAAATGACTGATCAGGTGATTTGTCTATTGGAAGCAGGACCTTCTAGTGACCACATGTTAAGGGCACATGCTCTGAGATATCAAAAGCCTGGGCCCTTAAAGGTTAAGGCGTGTTTGGAACAAGTCATAAAGTTACTGTTGATATGATTTGTGTTGCCAAAAGAATGCCAATGTTGAGCTCATTGGCAGTGGCATTTGTGGCACTCTGGCAGAATGATACAAGGAAAACTTGTTCTGTATTTTCATGGTGTGAATTCCCCTTTGGTACAAGAAGAAAATCTCCGTCAAGTCAGATACCAAATACCGAACCAATTCTGTGGTATATTCCCCTAAAAATACCAAAACTGATACTGAACTTAAAATTCCAATTACCACCCATGTCTACTTTATAGGTTAAAAAAATCTCTACGATACGATAACCCAAACTGAAGGTCACTAATACGCCCACCATGGGCTTTCCACAATGCAGCTCTGAACGTGGATCTCCAAAATTTGGGAATAATTTTTATGCTCATTTGGTTGTGGGCATGTCTGAAGTTTCAGCAAAATCAGGTCAAAAATGTAGGAGGGATTGCACACCCCAAAATTGTATGTAGAAATCACTATTGAATCTAAGGTTAAGGGGAGATAACTTGGCCACACTTGTCACAACTTGAATATTCAGAAATATGTGGATGTCCACTTGCAAGTCACCAAGTGTAAATGAAAGTGTCAATGACACTGCAGCTCAGCCTGTCCAAGAAGGGACTGAACTAAATAGAAAACTCCAGTAATGCCAAGTCATTCAAACAAGTTTCTACAGAAATGACATCATGACATCTGAAAAAGATCGAGTGAGGGATGTGACCTGTAGGGTGAACTAATCGAATTGTTGACAATTTATATGCCAAATCCAAGATGCTGGTGGTGGCCATGTTTTTCAATGAAATTCAGAAAAAATTGTAGACATTACACCAAAGCTACATATGAAGTTAGAAAAAAATCAGGTGAGAGATGTGACCTGTAGGGTATGCTAATGGAATTGTTGACAATTTATATGCCAAATCTAAGATGGCTACTGGCGGTCATGTTTTTCAAGGAAATTTAGAAAAATTCAATAGCTCCCATCTAGGCATTGCCCCAAAGCCACGTATGAAATTTGGAACTGATCGGATGAGAGATGCAGCGTGTAGGGTGTGCCATGTAATTGTTGACAATTTATGTGCCATATAATAGATTGCTGCTGGTGGCCATGTTTTTCAACGAAATTCAGAAAAATTTGATAGCCCCCATCTAGACATCACATCACAGCTACAAATGAAATATGAAAAAGATTGAGTGAGAGATGTGGCCTGTAGGGTGTGCCAATGGATCGTTGACAATTTATATGCCAAATCTAAGATGGCCACTGGCGGCCATGTTTTTCAACAGGATCTAGAAAAATTCAGTAGCTCCTATCTAGACATTGACCCAAAGCCACATTTGGAATTTGGAAATGATCAGGTGAGAGATGGGTGTGCCAATGGAATTGTTGACAATTTATATGCCAAATCCAAGATGGCTGCTGGTGGCCATATTTTTCAACAAAATTCAGAGATATTTTATAGCTTCCATCTAGACATCACATATGAAATTTGAAAAAGATCGGGTGAGAGATGTGGCCTGTAGGGTGTGCAAATGGGTTTTGTAACAATTTTTATGCCAAATCTAAGATGGTCACTGGTGGCCACGTTTTTCAACAAATTTCAGAAAAATTCAATAGCACCCATCTAGACGCTGCCCCAAAGTAACGTACAACATTTTGAACTGGTCGGGTGAGAGCTGTGGCCTGTACTACCCTGTAGGGTGTGCTAAATGAATTGTAGAAGGACAGAGGAATGGACGGATGTACAAACAAATGGATGGATGTATGAATGGGCAGAGAATGGATCGTAACCCATCCCAATAGCTCATACTTGACATTGTCAAGTTGAGCTAAAAATGAATTAAAACTGAATCATCTATGCATTGCAAAAAGAAAGAAGTTCATACAGTAAGCTTAAGCTTAACCCTTTCAAACCGGTGTGCTTCAATTTTTCTCAAAGAAAAAATTGGTAGTGAACGAGCATGACGATATAAAGAGCAAAAAATCTGATGCAAGGTTCGGTAATAATTTAATCCAACAGCTCAACAGAACCTCCCAACAAACCAGGATGGTTTTGTTCATTTCGCTGCTGACAGTATTGACTGAAATGATATCTTCCAGGGCGCCAGAATTGAGGTGAGAGGGTTAAGGTGAGATACATTAGAAGTATGCATATCACAGATTAAAAATTGTGGAATATGCACATGTCTTCTAGTTAGTGGTCATGTTGAGAAAGTTTCATAGAAGTCGATTTAGAAATATAGGAGTTGTTTTGTTCACAAGAATGTCGTGCAAAAATCTGTACCAAATCTTCCAAGTTCAAGGGGACATAACTTGGTTAAAAATAATTGCAGGTTGGAAACAGGTGCATGTTCACTTTTTGTTGTCAATAATGTTGGAAAAGTTTAATCAAAATTGATTCATAACAGTAGAAAGAGTTGTACACACAATAGTGCTGAAGCCCTGACCCCCCAAGCCCCCCCCCCCCCCATTCCCACACACCCACCCACTGCCACATAATCCTGAATTTTACAATATGAATGGGATATTAGCCAGTGAAATTACAGATGACATACCACACTTAACATCCTTTCGAATCTCAAAACTCAAAATGTCTCAAAAAAACACCATTTGGGGAATATTTTTCCAAATTTATCTGGGGGAGGCCCAGATCTGGGCCTCCCCAGATGATTTTTTTAAAAAGATACTCTGTCCCCCTAGCCCCACCAATGTGAGAGGGACATCACCTTCATACATTTCCCCAACTCAAGACTTCTTTATATGTCCAGAATGTAAATACCTGCCACACCCCCCTCAACCCAAAGATCCATGTGCCTCCCAGAAGATAAATATCAGGCTACGTGACTGACAGACAAGCAGTGAACATGGCTATTTGGATGGACAGACGAATGGTCAGGTTTATGGCAATATGGCAGAAGAAAAGAATCCACAAAAATATGCAGTTCTGAAGAACCCATTTATCTGCAAATCAATAAAATTAGTATGTAATTAACCACTTTAAAGTAAAAGGGATGCGGTGGCTCAGTAGGTAGAGGTGCAGGCTGCAAGCTGAGAGGTCCATGGTTTGAATCCCACCTGCAGCAACCGTGTTGTGTCCTTGGACAAGACACTTCACCTCCATTGCCCACATGGGCTCACGGTGGCATTGTGTACTAAGGCGTAATGCACGTCAATAGTGCACTTGTTTTCAACCAATGCTAACCCTGCTTAGTATGTTGGGGAGCCTGACAGCTGCTCGCCATTTTTGGTTGTTCTCTCTGGGTACTCCGGCTTCCTCCACCTCTAAAACTGTCCGACAAGAGGTACCCTGGCTGTCAAAAGAGTCGTTAAACCCCAATAAACAAATAAATAAATAAATAAATAAATAAATAAATAAATAAATAAATAAATAAATAAATAAATAAATTAAAAATGTGACAGCGAAGCATCTGTGGAACCAATTGCAAGACAGTGGAAGTAGGCGGCAGGTTGACCTGATGCTCATTTCCAAAAAATGTATTAGAAGTACAGTGGAGCCCACATAATTGGAAATCTCTTCAACTGAATAACCCTGTTAACTGAATATAATTTCCAACACCAAACCATTTACCATACCTTCAGTGCAAATTTACCCTGTTAACTAACAGAGTGCTAAATTACTTTTCAATGGCCATTTACAATGTATTTAAAAAAAAACATATCACACTACTAGCAAAAGGATCCTTCGTCTAGCAAGATGTTGCGCATAAATAATTGTTTTGTTTTAAATTATTTGGCACTCTTCAATAAATTGTAACAATACACTTTTATATTAATATTTTTCTTCCATTGCTGAGCCAACAACTAATTCATGCAAACATTGTAAAGCTACAGTAGAGTCCTGATAGTGACTTCTAGCACTCAACCAGTTAACTGCATAAAGGTTATAGAGTAAACTCTTGTTAGTTGAATAAAACATTTGGTAAAATGTTGAGAAATTACCCTGACACTGACCAAATTCTCCTTGTTTATAGACTTGTTGGGCCTCAGTACATCCAATACAGGCATTTAATCTATAAGATATAATAGAACAAAAGGCCCAAAGGGGCCTTAACCGCACACCTGACAAAGTAGTTCAAAGAAGTATTTTGGGTCACATTCAGCTAGTCATGGTTCATTAACACTACAGAGGAATGAAGACATGAAATTATTCACAAGAGGCCCCAGGGGGCCTGAGGACGCTCACCTGACATGGTAGTCTAAAGATCAAACCAAAGATCAAAGATTTTTAAAAGAATATTCCTCATACTGAACTAATTTAAACATTTGGGCTCCCATAGAGAGCCCAAATATTGACCCAGGGAACTGATTTCAATAAACATGTGAAACAATCTTCAAAAGATGCTATATGTAAAATATGAAAGCTTTTGGAGCAGTGGTTTGGAAGCAAACGATTCTTTAATTTTTTCCCATTGTCCACAGTGTTAAAAAATGCTGACTCAGCATTTTTTCAAAAGTCCCAAAAAAATACCTTATGATAAAACCGGTGGCAATTTTTTTTTACCATTCCTTTCTGTTGGTCCCAAGGAAGCCTCAGACCAAATAAAAATTCTCAGTGCCATGCAGTTTTGGAGATATGTACGTTTTCGTGTTTTTCTATTTTTGGCTCCTGAAGTTCCCACAGGGCTACAGGAAAAATTGTTTTGGCATAAATCAAGTACTAATAACCCAATAATACCTCATAATAAATTTGGTTCAAATTGGCCTCTCAGTTCAGAAAATAGAAATTCTGGACGGGGCAAAAATTCTTGCCCTTCCCAGAACAAAGGCACAAATGGAAGCTGCATACCAAATATCAAGTCTCCGCTACGGCTGGTTCATGAGAAGAAGATTTTAAAAAATTTTGTGCATTTTGGCCCCACCCCCTTCCTCAATATGAGCAGAAAGCCAATTTGAAGAAAAACCCAAATGCCCCTATATAACTGCTACTCATGTGAATTTTCATTGAACTGCAGCCAGTGGCTGGGGAGAAAATGACCCAAACACCACCTTCACGACGTACAACGGACGACGGACAAAAAGTGATCAGAAAAGCTCACCCTGACTTTCACTGCAAACTTCCAACTGTTAACTGAATAGTTTCCAATGGCAAAGTGGCTATTCAAGTGGCTATTCAATTAACAGGGTGCCACCATATCTTGATTGCTAGAGTTTTCTAAGCTCTGCAAATCAAGACCTTTTTTGAAATTATTGAATGCACTGATTTATTGCCATGATTTCTAAGAGTTTACAACTGACATATTAATTGGGGCAGATGTTCGAATCTCACCTGCGGTAGCCGCGTTGTGTCCTTGGGCAAGACACTTCACTTCATCCTCATTTCCCACGTACAGCACTCGTCTTCAACCAATGCTAACCCGGCTTGTGTGGAGTTAGTATGTTGGGGAGCTGACAGTTGCTCGGAGTTCTCTCTGGATACTTCGGCTTCCTCCACCCATAAAACTGTTGTGGTCATGATTAGCCATTGTACAGAAATATGTGACCTTAAACACCAATGAATAAATAAATTGGGGCAAATGATTTTTTTATCACCTGTGTTGCGTCCATAATGGATGCATGGGGATGGTTAACTGTCCACAAAAAGATGGGCCTACCCAATTGCAGGTTCCTGTGATACTGCCTATCTCAAATATGCCAAACTGTAGTTATATGGCCAAAATTGAAGTCTAAACTACTAGAAACTTTTGTGATGGAGATCATTACTGGGACCCCATAAATGATTCTAGACCGAAGCGTTCTTCAGTCAGAGCTTGGAAACTGTTTTCAGGCTGGTAGTGCACCCTCAGACCTTGACCTTTAGAGTTCATTCTGGTCTTCAGAACAGTGTATCTGCGAAAGTTTCTTGATACTAGGCCAAGCAATGTCGAGTTAAAGTCTGGACACCATTTTTTGGTTAGGACAGGCACTCTGAGACCTTGATCTTTGGACCTCACAAAGTTTATCCCTTTCTCCTTGACAATGACCCTCTGAAATTTCAGGAAACTAAGCCCAAGCACTGTCAAACTAGATGGAAAGTAATGGAAGCCATCATTGTGGGCCCTGCTTTTAAAACAGTTTGCAATTCGAACATTATGCAGTACAGTAAAACCTTCTAGCTGTCTTTAGAGGCCGGTGATACGATGGACTGGATAGTTGTTTGGGTTTCCAGAGTCCAGGGTATTTATATCATTATTATTTTATTATATAAAAGAGATATTTATAATAAAAAGTCCTGATTTCCAGTCAAATATCCAACAATAGCAGTCTGTATGATGGATGAGGAGCTGTAATCGCAGTGAAAATGTGAAATTTCCAAATTCAAGGACAATCACTCTTCGATAAACGAAAGAATTGGAATGAAATTAAAACTCGATGTGGAGGTCCCCATCAGAAAGCTACATACAAAACATTACTTCCATATTTCCATCCACAACTGAAAAACATGTGGAAAACCTGCTGTAACTATCAATTTCCAAGTTCAACGGCAATAACTCTGTAACTGCGTGAAAAACTGAGTGAAGGGACCTAAAACAGAACTCCATCTGTAATTTGCTACAGGGATGGTAGATACCAATGAAAGTGTCAATTACACTGTAGCTCAACTTGTCAAGACATGTACATGTATAGTATGTGACACAGCAATGGCAAACATATAGGTAATGACCTGATAACAAAGGTACATATAAAGTATTGTAATGGTCTGTACATAAATACTGACCATAGCCTGTAACAAATGTATAGGTAAAGTATTGTAAAGGTGGGTGACAGTCAGATGCTAAACTAGAAAAGAAATCTTTGAGTCCCAGAGTGGGTCTGACTGAACCCCAAAATATTTGTTTTCATAGCACAGTGATAACAAAGGCACCCCAAAACACACTCATTCCTGTCCCAAGGTGAAAACAAAAGAAGTTTCGTGAAGATCAGTTCATAAATATAAGCTGTATAGAAGTTGTGACAAAAAACTGATTGGACCTAATTTCGGTATAAAATGGCCACAGGCAGCCATCTTTAATTTTGGACTGCACTCAGAAACACTCATTCTCGTCCCAAGGTGATAACAAAGGTACCCAAGAAGTTTCGTGAAGATCGGTTGATAAATACAGCCTCTAGCCCAAGCCGTATTGACATGTGCATTTACAGTGTATAAGTAGCACTAAATAAATCAAAATTATCTAATTTGCATAATTTCTGCACGAGAAAAAACCCTGTACTGTATGTGATGTATTCCATTTTACTAAACATTCATACAAAACTTTATTCAAATCAGAACTTTCATACAGAAGTTCTGTACAAAAGACTGATTGCACTAATTTTGGTACAAAATGGCTGCTGGTGGCCATCTTGAATTTCGGACCACACCCCAAAACACTCGTTCTCATCCCACGGTGATAACAAAGATACCGAAGAAGTTTTGTAAAGATCGGTTCATAAATACGGCCTCTAGCCTGAGCTGTATAAAAGTTGTGTACAAAAAACTGATTAGACCTAATTTTGGTACAAAATGGCCACTGGCAGCCATCTTGAATTTTGGACCACACTCAGAAACACTCGTTCTCATCCCAAGGTGATAACAGAGGTACCCAAGAAGTTTCGTGAAGATCGGTTGATAAATACAGCCTCTAGCCCGAGCCGTATTGACATGTGTACTTACTGTATGTATGTATATTTATTTAATGATGTTTTAAGGTCACATATTTATGCACAATGGCTACTTACTGTATGTAAGTAGCACTGAGAAAATCAAAGTTCATCTAATTTGCATAATTTCTGCACGAGAAAAAAACCTGTATTATATGTGATGTATCCCATGGTACTAAACATTCACACAAATTTTTTTTTTCAAATCAGAGCTTTCATATGGAAGTTCTGTGCAAAAATCTGATTGCACCTAATTTTGTACAAAATGGCTGCCATTGGCCATCTTGAATTTCGGACCGCACCCAAAAACACTCGTTCTCGTCCCACGGTGATACCAAAGGTACCCAAGAAGTTTCGTAAAGATTGGCTTATAGATACGGCCTCTAGCTCGAGCCGTATTGGCATTTGCACTTACAGTGCTGAAAGTAACACTAAATACATCAAAGTTAATCTAATCTGTATAATTTACGTACGAGAAAAAAACCAGTATTATATGTGATGTATCCTATGGTTATAAACATTCATACAAAAAATTATTCAAATTAGCGCTTTCGTATGGAAGTTCTGCGCAAAAATCTGATTGTACCTAAGTCTGCACAAAATTGCTGCCATTGGCCAACTTGAATTTTGGACCGCATCCAAAAACACTCGTTCTCGTCCCACGGTGATACCAAAGGTACCCAAGAAGTTTCGTAAAGATTGGCTTATAGATACGGCCTCTAGCTCGAGCCGTATTGGCATTTGCACTTACAGTGCTGAAAGTAACACTAAATACATCAAAGTTAATCTAATCTGTATAATTTACGTACGAGAAAAAAACCAGTATTATATGTGATGTATCCCATGGTTATAAACATTCATACAAAAAATTATTCAAATTAGCGCTTTCGTATGGAAGTTCTGCACAAAAATCTGATTGCACCTAAGTCTGTACAAAATGGCCGCCAGTGGCCAACTTGAATTTCGGATTGGACCCAAAAACACTCGTTCTCATCCCACGGTCATAACAAAGGTACCCAAGAAGTTTCGTAAAGATCGGTTCATAAATACGGCCTCTAGCCCGAGCCGTATTGAATTGTTGACAGACAGACGGATGACTGGCCATGGCATAAGCTCAAATTTGGCTTCGCCAAAGTTGAGCTAAAAATCATTCATGTATCGCTAACATTAGTAAAGGAAAGTGTGGAAAGTCTGTTATAACTGTCAGATTTTCAAGTTCAAGGTCAATAACTCTGTAATAAACCATATGAATAGAATGGAACTGAAACTTGATCTGTCATTGCTCATCAGGAAGCTACATACAATATATCATTTCAATATTTCCATCCAGCTAAAACATGTGGAAAACCAGTTACAATTGTCAAATTCCGAAGTTCAAGGGCAATAACTCTGTAGTAAACCAATTGGACAAAATGGAATTGAAACTTGATCTGTAAGTACTCACCAAGAAGCTACATACAAAAAATCATTTCAATATTTCTATCAATAGCTGAAAAGAGCGCAGAAAACATGGGGCAGATGAACGGACGAATGGATGAACAAACAAACTAATGGAAAGAGAGGCTGATCACTAAAGGGCATCCAATTAGAGTCTGGAAACCAAACTGGAACATCTGTGACTTATTGAGACTATGTTTTTTCAAAATAAACTCTACTGCAAAATTATATGTCATACACACCCAAATAAAATTGATTGCATTTGGTCTTTAGTCTAATGAATGGCATTGGCTTAACCCTTTACCCAACATAACGACCAAAACCAGCCAGCGCTATTCATAAAAATTACCATTCAATTTTCATTATTTTTTTCATTTTTTGTCTCAAAACCATAGCTTATGATGCCTTATTGGAACGAGCTTGTTGAGCTCATTCCAATGAGGGACCGTATGCTATGGTTTTGATGCAAAAATTTAACAAAATGAGTAATTCAAGAATTATATTTGCAAGTGTCGTCTGCTTTTCGTGTTAGGTAATGGGTTAAACTTTCCCTGTTAATTTAGCTCTGCGATAAGAGAGTGAAAAATATTTTTAACAAAATTACCTGTGATGCTAAATTTGTATCAATGGTTGGGCCATTATACATAAAATCTTAAACACGAAACATGCTTAACTGGCACTGAAATAAATTTTGTGAGGGCGTAAACATTTGTTCACGTGTCTTTGCCTTGAAACAATTTATTACCTTAAGGAGTGGCTACAGGCCCTCCATAATACAATGCAACAAGGCATATCCATACAGACCAAAAGAAAACTTACTTCAAAGGTAATCAAATGGAGCCAACTTAACTCTCTACTGCTGGTGGTTATTCCTGCTCAGCACAAGGTTTCTCTTGTAACCAAAATAAGTATAATTTGGGCACATGTGATAAAATGTTCACCCAGTAAATTCAGTTTATTTTTTCACCAAGGATTCCTTATTTTACATTTGGGTTAATTTTTGGATTAATTTTTCATCAAATCTAGTCATGGCTGCTGCAGTGTGGAGTTTGTATATTGAGGAGTCTGACAGTTGCTCGCCGTTTATCTCTGGGTACTCCGGATTCCTCCGACCGTAAAACTGTCTGACACGAGGTGACTCTGGCTGTCAAAAGTGTCATTAAACCCCTATAAAATAAAATAAATAACTACAGAGTGGATTCTACAGTATCTCAGAGGGGGTCACAGCCTATGTTTTTGAGACAAAAAATGAAGAAAATTAGTTATTCAAAAATTTTGTTGTAAATGTCGACTGCTTTTCATGTGAGGTAAAGGGTTAATGCAATAAACCTGTTAACTGAATATAACTAAGAAATTATTTACTATACATTTATTTCATACTTTACCTGCCAATGGAATTATTTATTTATTGGTGTTTGAGGTCACTTTCTGCATCTATGGCTCCATCATGACTGCCACACAGTATGAAGTTAAGTTTAGCCAACCATTCATCATACCTACAATCCCCACTTTAGAGCACTTTCACCCTTGGCATTGTAACCAGATCCACATTAACTGGTTGGGTCCAGAAGCCATCATGCTGCTGTTGAAAAGTGCTGAAAGCTGTATGCATTGGCCTGATGTTTGCTCAGCTATAGAACAAAAATATATGTATTTGTTCTGTTTTCATTTATTGGAGAGTACCAGTAGATACTCTCCAATAGTCTATAACAAATCAATTTTTATGAATAAAATCTAGCTAAAGTAAGGGTCCTCATGCTGGTAGCTGATAGCTAAACTAAGGGTCCTCATGCTGGTAGCAATAAAATCATTGAAAACAAGAAGAATGTTACTATGGCACTTGTCTCCCTCCAACCAATGCGAACCCTGCTTGTGTAGAGTTAGTACGTTGGGGAGTCTGCCAGTTTCTCACCACTGCTCGGTGGTCCTCTCTGGTCCTCTCTGGGTACTCTGGCGACCTCCACCCATAAAACTGTCTGACACAAGGTGACCCTGGCTGTCGAGAGTGTTGTTAAACCCCAGTAAAAAAGAGAACAAGAGTACCGTGAGGTGTGGCTAAATACACCTGTTAGCCATTTTGAATTGTAGCAACTTTGGTTGAGATCAATTGATCCAAACTGGAGTGATTGGTAGGAAACCATAAATGTTAATTGATGGTTGAATTCAAAGTCGAAAAAGGGCTTCACTCATGTAAAATGAATTGCACAGAACCTATATTCGAACTTGGCCTATATTACTAGCTGGGTATACACATATCAACTTTGGTTGAGATCAAGTAATCCAAACTGGAGTTATCAGTCGAAAACCAAAAATGTTAACAGACGGTCAGTTGGACAGACAGACTGATTACATAATACAACCATTTTTCAAACAGGTGTATAAAAAACCCAGTAAAGCAGATCAGTAAACAAGTTCTGTTCCATTTGCAGTGATAATGTTAGTATAAAGCAGCATATCAAAATATATTGAAATTTTATGTTTACTTTTCAAGTAATCACATAAACATTACAAATTAAAGTAATTTGGAACCAACAAAGGGCGGTAACTCCTTCAGTTTTCAAGAAGTCATCATAATTTTTAAATTTGCCCAATACATTATTTAACTGGTACAGTGCTAAGTTATTTATGGTCGTCAGAATTTGTTCACATGTCTTTGCCTTGTTACAATTTATGGGAGAGTGCCAAAGGGCACTCTCCCATAAATTGTAACAAGGAAAATCCACACAGACTAAATAATTTCACTTTTAAGATAATATGAAGCATGCTCACAAAATATGAAGCTTTTATGTTACAGTACCTGCCCTTTACAATAAAGCCCAAATATGGGCTTCCAGCACTCTACCAGTTAACACAAAGCAGGATATCAAAATTTATTGAAAGTTGATGTTGTCTGTTCAAGCTATTGCATAAAAAATGAAATTTTTAGAAAATTTCTACAAAGGGCAACAATGAAAAAAAGAGCATCACAAAGTGTTTCATGTGAAACTACAGATAGCATATGCTGCTCGCCAGAGTGGGGGCATTTCTCTAAGATAATTAATTTGTGAAAAAACGTGTTTTCAATGAAAAATGTGTGAGATAGTCAATATCTAAAAAAACAAGATGTCATAAATGTCCATCATTTTGAACACACAAAACAAACACACATGTAGACTAGCTCTGTTGACTGGTTGAGGGCTAGATTATTTTTTTGGTTGTCCGAATTTGTTTTACTACAAATTACTGGAGTGTGCCCTCAGACACTCTCCAATAATTTGTAAAAAAACAAATTTATATAAACAAAATACTATTTGCATTTGAATGTATATTAAACATGAGCAAGGAAAATGTTGGATTTTGTCCTGAGTTCATTTTTTGGAAAGCCCTGATTGTGGCTTCTTGCACTCAACCAGTTAAACTCCACCAATTCAAGATGGGCAACATAGTGTGTCAGTGACACTGTACCTTAACTTGACTGTTCTTCAATAGTGCACATGTCTTCAACCATTGTAACCCTGCTTCTTGAACAGAGTTAGAATGTTGAGAACTGACAGTTGCTCATCGATGCTCGGTGGTTCTCCCCGGGTACTCTGGCTTCCTCCACCCGTAAAACTGTCATGGTCATGATTAGCCATTGTGCATAAGTATGTGACCTTAAACACCAATAAATAAATAAATATAGTATGCTATGTTCTCAATAAAAATAATTTGAGGTGTAGACTGTACTAAAGAAGTGAGGCGTGGGTTAATATGTCCTTCACAGTTAATGTTTGTCAACCAATGTTACCAAGTTACAGTGAAATTATTCCAAAACAAGTCATCTTAGCAAGTTACAATGAAATCCCTTCATAAATACGGCCTGTAGACTGTCCTAATGGTATTCGGCCTTCGCACCTGTGTAGCCATCACGGCTGACCGATCGCAACCAAAAGGGGATGTCCTCATCTAGACATTATCTGGAGTAATCCTACCAAGTTACAATGAAATCCCTTCATAAATACAACCTGTAGACTGTGCTAAAGGTTCTCAGGCCCCTGTAGCCGTCACAGTTGACCAATCCCGACCAAATGGGGAAGTTCTCATCTGGACATTTTCGGAGTCATCCTGTCAAGTTACAATGAAATCCCTTCATATTAAATATGACCTGTAGACTGTGCTAAAAGTTTTGGGGTTTCGGGCTTGGGCCGCCATCACGGTTGACAGATCATGATCAAAAGGGGACATTCTAATTTAGACATTATACAGAGCCAGCCTACCAATTTACAATGAAATCCCTTCATAAATATGACCTGTAGACTGTGCTAAAGGTTTTTGGGTTTTGGGCTCGGGCAGCCATAACAGTTGACCGATCATGACCAAAAGAGGACGTTCTCATCTAGACATGACCTCAAAGCTGCATATGAAATTTCGTGACAATCTGACAAGAACTAAGGGGTGTAGCCTGTGCTAAAGGAAAATGTGAACAGACTCACAGAAAATGCGTGATGGCAAAAGCTTATCTTGACTTTGTCAAGTTAAGCTAAAAATTATTCAATTTTTTTAAAAGTATAACAAGGGGCATAACCAGTGGTACTGGAAACAAATGTCCCCATTGCCCTACTGCCATGGGGGCATGCAGGGGCAGCTACTTTCTGAGTCGTGGCAGCATCAGCGACAGTTTATGCCCATCAAAGACCTTGTTGTACATGTATGCTCAGCACACCTACTATGATATTCTTTTTAGCAGAGTGAATGATGTGGCTATTATACTTGTTGGAAGATGTTCCGATGTCATTCTCGACAACAAACTTCTCAAGACTGGCAAATTTCATTATACTTCTGAATATATTAAACTCAAATACAGGTGTTTATTTTCCTTCTGATCACGATTCTGCATTTTGTCACTTATGCCTCATGCTAAAACAGCTGGCATTTGATACACTCCGATTCCTGCCAGCGGAAGACAAGCCATATATACCATCAGGAACTTTTCTGGTAGGGTCCCATGCTTGGGATCCCCAAGGTAACACCCATTGAAATCCTCTTGTTGTGATCCCCTACCCATGATGTCGAAGAAATGATCCAGAAAAGAGGATTTTGTGTCTTTCCAGGCTTGAAAATCAAGCGTTTCCAACACAGAATGCAAAGTTAGTGTTACATAAACTTCACACCACTGAAATCCTCTCCTTATAATACACAATTTGGAGAGTTCACAAATGCCTTAGATGCAAGGACTAGGTGTCTTTTTGGTCCTGAAAATCAAATTTTTCTCATATGGGGCTGAAAACATGGTCATCCCTGTGGGTTTTGCATCATTGAAATCTTCACATAATAACACACTACCGGTACTCTACTCAGGTGTCGACAAGTGACTCATATGCTAGAATTTAGTTTCAATTCTGGTTTTTCAAAATAAAACATTTTTATACCATCTCCGGATATGGCAAATGAGCAACAAAGTGTATAATACCAGTATAAAGTGAAAAAAAAAATGGATTTACTTCATACAACAAAATATGAAACTTATTCTTTTTACAATTTTCTAAACAACTAATTTTATTTTCAAAACCTACAGGAAGCCGAAATTACAATAAAACTGACTATTGATGCACAATACCAAATGGTGACTTGAAATTAGTGAAATTTCGAACAATTTATCAAATGCCCTTTTATATATAGGAAATGCTGTTTTGTACTTAAGAAGTGCCTTTTTGTCTGAACTGCCCCCACCACCTAACATTTGCTCCAGCACCCTTGGGCATACATGTAACTATGGTAAGTAACTATGGACAAAACCCACAATATGTGTATATCCTTTCCCCCATACTGGTCTATTGCTATACCATATTATGTTTGAAACCCAACAACCAGTGCTGAGTAATAATGGAAAATGTTAACAAGGGACTGTAGTAAGTATACATGGACAAAACCTGTTTGATCTATAATGCAAAAAGTTCAGTTTTCTAGTTCTAACAATGCAGGCCTGGCATTCTGAAAAAATGTTGGAGGGCAAAAAATCGCTCTCCTCAATCAGCTTAGGAGAGCAATTAGCTTTACACAGCATTTTCTTTGAATAAATCACATTATTTTTTATTCAATCAACAGGAATGACCAGCTACCACCGGAATGCAGTGGCTTTTATATTTCATATATGTGTTAAATGCATCAAAATAAGATGACATTATCCCTTGGCTGGACATTTTTCAGATATTGTCCAACATTGAAAGGAAGCTTCATCCAGACACCAACAAAGCATAATTAAAAAATAATGAGTGTCAATGACACTGTAGCTTGACTTGAGTGTGTGTTGTGTTTCATGAAAAGGATTGTGTTCCAGTGTTTATGAAAGGATTATGAAATAAGACAAGAATTGTGATAACTGAGAATTTGTTAATTTCTGTTCCCTGTAGGCTGTTTTCAATATGAATAATTTGAGTGTAGACTGTACTAAAATATTAAGACCTGGGTTGATGTGGCCCTAACTGTTAACGTAGGTCAACAAAAGTTATTGAGTTACAGTAAAATCATTCCAAAACCAGTCATCCTGCCAAGTTACAATGAAATCCCTTCATAAATATAACTTGTAAACTTTGCTAAAGGAATCTAGTTCACGTGACAGTTCGGCGGTCACGTTTGACCAATTATGACCAAAATAAGAGAGTCTCATCTAGATCTCATACCAAGTTATCCTACCAAATTACAATGAAATCCCTTCATAAAAACAACCTGTAAGCAGTGCTAAAGGCATCTAGGTCAAGTGACCAGGTGACGGTAACGGCTGACTGATTGTGACCAAAATATGACAGTCTCATCTAGACAGCATACCAAGTTATCCTTTCAAGTTACAATGAAATTGCTTCAAAAATATGAACTGTAAACTGTGCTAAACAAATCTAGGTCACGTGCCTGTGCGGGTGTCACGGTTGGCCGATCATGGCAAAAATAGGAACATTCTCATCTAGACATTATGCAGAGTCATCCTGCCAAGTAACAATAAAATCCCTTCATAAATACGACCTGTAGACTGTGCTAAAGGTTTTCAGACTTTAGGCCTGCGTGGCAGTCACGGTTGACTGATCGCGACCAAAAGGGAGTGTTCCCATCAAGACATTTTACAGAGTCATCCTACCAAGTTACAATGAAATCCCTTCATAAATACAACCTGTAGAATGTGCTAAATATTTTCGGGCTCTCGTAGCCATCAAGGTTCCACACCAGAGTTTTCCAGGCATTTCCTAAAATGACATGCCATACACTCTCTTCAAATGCAAATATTCTGTAACTTAGTTATCTAACCCATAACATGTATTACATTTTCCAAATTCACTAAAAACATATAACGCTATCTGACTAAGTAGAAATAAATAATCTGAATGTGGGCGATATAATTTATTGTCAAAGGCAAGACTTCAACCTGCAAAATTGCTTGAAAAATGCTGATACCAGTCATTTTTAGGCACCCAGCAGTCTCAAAAACAAAATTTTTCCACTATCACCACACACCTGACCCTGGAGCATATAACCCCCATTTTTAAAATGTGGGAAAAAATTCCATGTTTCCATCTCATTTTTTAGTTACATGCATGGTAACAAACCCATGTAAAAATTACATTTAAAAAAAATAGCTGATTTTTCGAACCTCTGTTTCCCATAATTCATCTGGTAATTTAGACTCCAACTTTAGGATCAAAACTTCAGATTCTCTTGTCCACCAAATAGCCTAATGTAATCATATATCTGATACTAAAAATATATCTCCAATTTACATGGTATTAGTTTCAACATATGCCCTATGATTAGAATTTGTGCAATAGTACGAAACTGCAGAGTGGAACCTAAAGGGGACGTTCTCATCTAGACATTATATGTAGTCATCCTACCAAGTTACAATGAAATCCTTTCACAAATACAACCTGTAGACTGTGCTAAAGGCTTTTGGGTTTAGGGCTCTTGCAGCCATCGCGACCAAAAGGGGACGTTCTCATCTAGACATTATATGAAGTCACTCTACTAAGTTACAATGAAATCCCTACTTAAAATATGATGACCTATAGACTGCGCTAAAGGTTTTCGGGCTCTCGCAGCTGTCACAATTGACCAATTGCGACCAAAAGGGGACGTTGTCATCAAGACATTATACAGAGTCACCCTGCCAAGTTACAGTGGAATCCCTTCATAAATATGACCTGTATACTGTTCTAAATGTTTTCTGGCTCTTGCTGCCATCACAGTTGACCGATCACGACCAAAAGAGGACGTTCTCATCAAGACATAACCTCAGACAAAGGACAGATAGACATGGTGAAAACATAATGCCTGTGAGAGGGTTGGGGCATAATAATATAATAGTAATAATAATATAAATAGTAACAAAACAGGTTTTCAAAATAATATTTAATTTCTGAATTTCAAAAACTTTATAACAAAATACTTGAACTGATCATCAATAATGTGCATGAAAAATGTAAAACGTGTTCAATCATTTACAATAAATATAACAGTTAATATGAAAATATTAAACAAATAAATAATTCAATATAACAACAATTTAGAAAGAAACACCAAAATATATATGTACAGAAGAATTTATTCTGCGACAAATCACAAAAACAAATTTTTGTAAGCTGATGATGAGAGTACTAAAATGACTACTCTTCTGACCTTTTAGTTAACATATCTACCAATTAAACCTCTGCACACTGACATTAAAATACTGAAATTTCAATCATCTAATCTTCACCATCATGCAAGTAGGAAATATAAATTTTATAGTAAATTTCCTTTCTTATTATACCTACTGCAATTGTTTACTACAGGCTTGCACTACAGTGGAAGAACCTAACTCTGATAAAATACTCTCTATTCTAATCTTTCCCCAAGAGATTTTGGAAGACAAGTGGTGTAAAAACACCACAAAAAAATAAGCCAAAACTGGGTAGAGCGCCATCGGCGCACACCCAGTATGGGACGCTCTTCCATAGTACAAATCCACTACTTCCGTAAACCAATGCGCAGTGCGTCATAAATTCATCATTCTTTTGATTCCGACAACACAGGAGTTATGTGATCAGCGGGGAGGAAGGATTCTTACCCGAATAAGAAGACGGGAGGGCCTCCATGTAAACAATTCCAGTAGGTATAATAAGAAAGGAAATTTACTATAAAATTTATATTTCTTATCAACCTACCTTGCAATTGTTTACTACAGGCTGAATAGACAATAGGATGGAGGGAATCACATAACCAACCCACACATAACTCAATAGCACAGGAACCGTGAACAGAGGAAGAGATCCCTAGGCCTATCAAACCATAGCATCACAAACATTAGTAAAAGACAATGAAAGATGAGGCGTATGGTGAATTGCGACACACAGTTAGAAAGGGCAGTAACAGCACAGAGCTGGAACTGACCCTGAAAAAGGCTGAATGGCTGGGATAGACAACAGCCTAAGCCGAAGTAAGAGGGCCCCTAGGACAAAGGTTCTCTGTCGGCTCCTGCAACTGTCGCAGATAAAAGGAGAATGTAGTATTTCTCCAGTAGGCTACCAGTATAACATCCGTCATCCGACAACACGACAGAGTTATTAAAAGAGGAAGACAATGCACGCACCTCGTGGCAGAAAAAACAATTGGTAATACAATCACCAGTAGCTAGACGAGCGGAAGCTGCACAAATAGCAAGACAAAACCATCGAGAAAAGGATGCAGGTGAGATCTGGCATGTGAGAAAATGCATATCCATCCAGGATGAAGGCGCTAACGCCTCCCACCCCCAAGCAGAGCAGCGTCCAAGAAAGTGATCATCTTGGAGTAAACTGCAAAGTCCTAGGCCTTTTCAAGGAAAAGAGCTGAACAAGCTTGGAGAGGCAAGGATGAGTGTCGAAACAATGCGGTACCACATATGAAAAAGGTCTCCGAAGCATGGACTTGTACCCATTGCTGGAGACCCCCAGAAACAAACATATACCAGAAACTCCGCAAGCGGTGTGATCGAAGGAGTGACAGAAGTTACAAAGTGATCGCACACCATCGAGAGGCTCAACCAGTGGAGTGAGTGCCTCCTTGAAGAAGAAAAGCAACTCCACTGCTTGTCTTGAAAAACCACTACGGAGGAGACAGGACCCGATAAAAGACATGTGCGAAGGCACAATGAAGTCTGGTCAACTTGAAACCTCCTCGGGTGACTTTGGCAAAGAAAGTCACGACGTAGAGGGAGACATGCCGGAACCGCCGCCAACAGAGAGCGGAGCAGATTGATCCACACCCACCGAGGTGACAGGGGTGTGATCGAAAGGATTCGACGACTGCAGGTTCATATCTGGGCGAGAACCTGAGGCCGAATCGGAACCGGCAGGAAGGCGTAGCCAACAAGACCGTCCCAAAGGAGGGCCAGAGCGTCCATGGCGAAAGCCAGAGTATCTGGACATGGGGAAACGAAAGTGTCCACCTGATGGTTCCAACGAGTCGCAAAGAGATCGATGGAACACCGCCATGTGGAACATCCACTCGGTGGAAAAGAACCTGCCCCGTCGGAACAGGGAGTCGGCTAGGACGTTCAGACGACCGGAAATGTGACGAATAACCACCCCGGCGTTGACATCCTGAGCGAGCAGTAGAAGATCCCAAGCCAATTCGTACATTGGAACCGAGTGCATGCCGCCCTGGTTCCGAATGTAAGCAACCACTGTCGAATGGTCGAACAACAGAAGGACCTGACGATTCGACAGGTGCGGGATCCACTGCCTGAAACTCAGAAGAAGAGCAAGAAGCTCCTTCTGGTTGATGTGTAGAGATGCCCGATCCTGGTCCCACATCTTGTGAAGAGAAAGACCTAGAGGATCCAACGTCGCACCCCATCCGAGATCGCTGACATCTGCCGTCAGAAAGCGATCGGACGTGGGTACGTCCAACGGGACACCCTGCGTGATCCACTGAACAGTTGTCCAGTGGAGAAGGTGAGGATAAGAGATTCTGGAACTGAAGCACCAGATCCAGAGAATCGACATTCGGCCTCCAACGACTGAGCAGAAAGTGTTGGAGAGGTCCGACATGCAGCCGACCTAGTGGAATGAGATCCGTCACCAAATCGCAGAGACCGAGCAGCCGGAGAATACCCCGTGCTGTCGCGGATGTGGACTGGGAACAGAGTCAGAGCAAAAGCTGAGAGAATCACAGCCCTGGCCTGGGGAACCGCCACCGTATTGAACTGAGTGCGGAAGGCCATCCCCAGTTGACAAAACGACTGAGAAGGGACCAGATCCGACTTCTCCTCGTTGACTCTGAATCCTATCGACGTGAGCAAGCTCAACAGAGTGTTGACATCCAACTCCAGTAAGGCAGCATCGGAATGCCTCTGGAGGGTATCGACTAGATATGCCGAAGTAGTCACCCTGGACTGTGTGCGATGGAAGGCTATCACAGGCGACATCAGTCGGGTGAAGACCCAAGGAGCCAGGTTGAGGCCGAAAGGCATGGCCTTCAACTGGTAAACTCGCCCCAGAAAAGCGAACCTGAGATACTTCGCGTCACCTGATGAATCGGAATGTGAAAGTAAGCGTCTCGCAGGTCGATGCTGGAAATGAAAACTCCCTGGTGAATGGAACAGCGGACCGACCTGAAAGTCTCCATGCTGAACATGGGAGCAATGATAGACTGATTCGGGATTCTCAGATCGATAACCGGTCGGAGTCGGCCACCCTTTTTCAGCACTAAGAACAGTGGGGAAAAAAAACCCACTGACTGAATGTTCTTGACGACCTTGATCACCCCCTTGGCCAGGAGATTGTCTATCGCCGTGGACAAAAGCTACTGACGTAAAACGTCTGAAGGAACTGTGGTTGGAAGAGGCACTCTGGACAGAGTGGGGTGCCTTCGGAAGGATATTCGCTGCCCGGACCGAACAACATCTAACACCCAAGGATCGGATGTGATGGCGGCCCAACGGTCTGCGAACTCTGCTATCCTTCCTCCAACCTGGATGAATCGAGGTGAGGACCTTCAGTTCGAGCCCCGAAGAGGAAAAACCACCTCCTCTACTGAATGAAGAATCCTGAGACTTCCCTCTAGCCTGCCGGAGCTTACCCTTACCCCATGAGTAAGAAGTAGAAGCGGTGGCAGAAGGATCAGCCCTTTGCTTCGCAGAGGAAGCAGAAGGGTGCTTGTTAGGCTTTGAATGGTCCCTGCCTCCCCTAGAAGGCTGATCAAGCTGACGAAGCAGCAGCTGATCTTTGGAATGACATAGGATGTCATCCCAGACAGTCGACACGAAACCCATGGAACAGTAGCGGACCTGCCAAAGAAGCAGATCGAAGAGCAGCGCGCTGCCCCCAGGAAGGGATCGGCCTGTGTCCAACACAGAGTCCCTTTGAATGAGTTCCAAAATAGCCGTGTCACAGACATGCGTGTGAGTAAGATGCATGAGCGCCTTGGACAGCACACGCAAAGGAGTATGTACATCGTCAAACCTATCTGGAGGCAGATACGACGTGATCGGAGAGAGAAAGCATACCCAGCATTTCTCTCGATAAGCCGAACATGGACTCCAGAGTTGTCATAGGAATGACGGCCGACTTGGGCTTGGAATTGGAGTCCTGATTCAAAACCGTCAAAGTCTGGCAGACTGACGGATTGGCAAAATCGTAGAAACGATAATGCACTGGAGGCAAAAAGGTGTCAACCCTGGTGAAGAATGGAGCCTTCATAGCCTTGGGACTCAGCTTAGAGTCCAATGCTGAAAATGCTTCAACCACCTGTACTGACTGGCACGGTCGAAGACGCCCAGAAGCAGGTTGCTCCACAGGCTGTAGGTGTGCGACCGATGATTGCGGCCTGGCTGACACTGTCGGATGGTTTGATGGTTTGAGATCTGGAAGGAACCCAAATACAAAGTCAAGAGCTGCCCCCAAGTCAGAAGACTGCTGGCTCTCGACATCAAGGAAGACACATAGCCCATTGTGGGCAAACCAGCAGACACCTCCCATGGTGTAGGCACCAGGGGGATCAGAAAGTGGCCTGTTTCCAATCCCAGGAGGCGGCGCCTGGAAACCACTCGCTGCCTCGCTGGAAGTAACGGGAAGGCTCTTGGACAGAATCTGAGTGAGTAAGTAGAGGGCCTCCCTAAGCTCACTGCCCGTGTCTACACACCTGACCCTCTTAACCAGCGAAGGGTCACGATCCTCCAATACACCCGAAGTGGGGCGACGGGCGGCAGCCGAAACATCTGAGGACAGACGTGTATAGGGGTATGACACACCCCGAGGATCAACATAGCGGGAACTCGGGAGAGTTTCCGCGGACCTCTGCGGGGCAGAAGGTCCAGGCTGCACAGAAGGTGTTGGTCCCGCAAAACTGGCCATGTGACCAGAACGAGTGGACGGAAAACGCCAATGACAAAACTGTGGTACTCGACGGCGCAGAGACCAGAGTAGAGGGTTCGGCCGGCAGCCACTTCCAACTTCGCCGAGTTGAAGTCGGGGAAGGCTGAGGCCCATACCCCCAAGTCTACACTCCCAGACACTGCAGCAGACCACTGCAGGTATAAAACTACTGTGCTCAACGTCTGAGAGGACACAGTAGGGGGTTCAGTCGGCAGCCACTTCCGACTTCGCCGAGTTGAAGTCTCTTGGGAAAGATTAAAATAGAGAGTATTTTGTCCGAGTCAGGTTCTTCCACTGTAGTGCAAGCCTGTAATAAACAATTGCAAGGTAGGTTGATAAGAAATTAGTAACCAATTCAATCATGTTTGACAGAGCTCATTGTCAAACAAGACAGAAGTTAGGTTAAACTCCTAGTTGCATTATGGGTATATCTGGTGCTTGAAATTTTGATATTTTTACATCAATGTGGAAAGGGTTAAATTAAATATTGTACATAAAAAATGCCATTTTTTATTCACTAGTTTTGACTACTCACTGGAACAAGCTCTTTAACCCTTTGAACCCTCATTTCCTGGAATGGTATGACCTTTGTATACAGTTAGTGTGAAATGGGTCAGTCCAATATCAATATTCAGAGACAAAATAATAACGGCTGCAGACTGCAGTTATTGTTTGATCATCAATGCCCTGTGTATAGACCTCCCATAATAAGACAAAAATGGGCCGAAATTATGCCTTAGCCCGAAAATTTGGTCTTACGAGTTCTAAGGGTTAACTCCTTTCATGGTGCTGGTGGATATTCCCACCCAAGTCACGATTTCTCTTGTCACTGAAATAAGTATAAGTTGGAAACATTTGATCAAATTTCCCCCTGTAAATTGAATTGATTTTTTCACCAATGATTTCCTGAGATAAATTTGGCTGTACGGCAGCCATGACAAGATTTAATGAAAAATATGTTGAAAACACTGAGCGGGTTAAAAGTTAATTCTTTCCAATAAGCTGTGTTTCTGAAGAAAAAAGAAAAAGATTTTAGTGATTCAAGAAAAATATCTGAAAGTGTCATCTTCTTAGTTGAGTTAGATAAAGGATTTCTCCAAGATGAACGAAGGCAGATGTCAAGAACCCAGAAAATTCATAAGTGGACGCAAACCATCATATTCTCATGTGTCAATACATCAAGTTTTTGTTATCTCTAAATTTGGTGTTTTTTTTAATGATGCCCCAATACATATACTTTATTTCTTTCAGTCACTTAACCCTTTAGCTAACATGAAAAGCTGACAACACTTGCAACCAAAATTTTTGAATAACTATTTTTTTTTCATTTTTTGTCTCAAAAACATAGGTTGTGGCCCTCATTGGATCTATCAGCTCGTTCCAAAGAGGGGTCATAGCCTATGTTTTTGAGACAAAAAATGAAAATTAATTTGCGACTTTTGTGAATAGCACTGGCCGGTTTTGGACGTTACGTTGGGTAAAGGGTTAAGACATAATACTTAATGGCAAGTACCAATGATAAACAGTGGGGAAACAAGAAAAACACAACAATGCTTGTGTATCTGTATTGTGTCTAAGATCTCCATGCCAGTCCTAAGTTATGGTTTGACTCTCTGAACTAGGGTGTAACCAGTGAGCCACATTGGGGTCTTACGGTGACTAATATGCCTGTTGTTCACACCAATGGAGAGGCATTATACAAATGTTAAGTATGAAACAACCTCAGAAATATTGAAAAGTATTGCAACATCTGATTTTTTGAAGGGGAGGAGAATGGGGGGGGGGGGGGGGGGAAGGGGCTTGCTATTCAGGTCTTGTTAAAATTTTAAATGCTGAAAATAACTTTATAGTAGTTTATAGTATGGAATTAAGAACCAAATGTTCCTGAAAGTCGAACACAATATTCCAAACACTTTTTTTCGTAAGGCCAGGCCACATGCATTATTGACGTTAGTCTTTGATGCTCTGACATCAGCTTCAAAGGAACTGGTTAAAGTCACACATGTGTGACCAATTTTAAGACAGACCGCAATATTTGTCAGAAATGTCAAAATTGTGAGTTGAAATTCTGTTGGACGGAATTGGCTACACCCTGAGTGTGACATCTCTGAAAACTGACAAATCCAGTAAAATTCCTCACCTGATGCAATCAAGACGCATATATTAAGTCCTTCAGTTCTCTAAAATGAAATCTTCACTTTCATAAAGTAACACTAACTACGGAAGGAGAAATCTTAGAAATGTGAGAGACAGTATTTATGGAGTTGCTAGAAGAATATCAAGGAAAAGAAAGTACAGATTGTTAGTCTCCAGATACTAGTTTACTCTTCCAACCCCCGTATTTGAGAATCCGAACTGAATCCCTGTCAAATGATAACCAACTTGCAGCCATGCATTCAGCAGGAGTCAATACTATAAAACTTTTACAGTTGTATTTTCTAGAATTTTATTACATGCCCATGCAGTCTCTCTTATGCAATAAGGCGTGCAATACGGCTGTGCAATACGGAATTCCGTATTGCACACCAACCTGTTCCAACCGGGACTTTTTTTATGCAATGCGACTGCATAAAGTGCATGGTGTTTACCACCGTTGATAGAAAAGAAAATTAGGTCAGTAGGTGCTTGGGTCATGTAATAAATACAAAACCACATGTATGTTTCAATGAGTCGTTTTGTATTCAATTCATCAGATGTGCGTAGAAAGAAAACGTCTTGACCTTCGGTCTCGACGTTTTCTTCATACGCACATCTGACTCATTGAATACAAAACGACTCATTGAAACATACATGTAGTTTTGTCTATGTATTTTCCACCTGTTAATATAGCTGACTAAAATGAATCATTAGCATTTTAAAAGATATGGCAATTTGCCAACTGGCAAATTGCCACATCTTTGAAAATGCTAATGGTTCATTTCAACCCACTTCACCCTTTACCTAACATGAAAAGCAGATGACACTTGCAAACAAAATTCTTGAATAACTAATTTTTTTCATTTTTTTGTCTTGTTCCAAAGCAGGAACATAACCTATGTTTTTGAGACAAAAAATGAAAAAAATAATGAAAATTAACTGGCATTTTTGTGAATAGTGCTAGCCAGTTTTGCCGTTATGTTGGGTAAAGGGTTAAAGTCATAACTAGAAAATACAATTTAAGAAAATACAATTGTAAAAGTTTTATAGTATTGGCCCCTAGTAAGCACACACCTTTGTAATGTATTGTATTCCATCGCAGCATATCATTTACATGTGACAAGCCAGCAGTAAACACTGCTGTATCTGCATCACCACTATTCTGTCTTCTGAGTATGGTTATTGAGAAAGAATATTGGGTCCATATGGATTGCCTTCAAGCTCCCACTGCACATTTATCATATTTGTATTTGGTCTGCACTTGACTGACGAATTAACTGGTAAAATAAGACATTATTTTTCAAAGGTGATTTGTAACATGATTACTTTTTTGCCAACTGCAAGGGGAGCAAGAGTTTAGCAAGATGTTCTTCATAAAAGGTGACAAAACAATTTTATATCAACATACTTTTTCAACTTTGAGCAAACAATAAGTTAACATGTAGTGTAAAGCCAATATAGTGGCTTACCTCACTTTACAATAGAGCCACGATAGTGGCTTCTAGCTGAAGGAGATGTATTTGTGGATCGAAATGCATGAGAGCTAGTTCGTAGCTACTAGCCAGATAAATTATTAAAAAAAACAAAGAACCTTGCCATCGGATGCAAAAGAAACAAGAATTTCTATTCTTCCTAGCAAGCTTTTTCATGATGGAGAAATAATTGTGATAGCACAACAGCCAGTCGATCTTAGACTGTTGATTCAGTAAATTTGGTTTATTGAAATTCATAGAGACCAAACTTATTATAAATATAAAATACAATCCAGATTTTCTATTTTGATTCCCCTTTATGTTATTTTAATGTCTTGTAAAGAAAAAAAATACTCATATGATTCATACTTGGACCATCTAATTTTTTCTCTCAAAAACATGGGTTATGACCCCTCATTGGAACGAGCTGGATGAGCTTGTTCCAATGAGGGGTCATAACCTATGGTTTGGGGACAAAAAATGAAAAAATAATGAAAATTAATCGGCGATTTTTGTGAACAGTGCTGGCCGGTTTTGGCCGTTACGTTGGGTAAAGGGTTAACATCCCAGGCATTGGTTACAAGGTCATATTATACGATGGAACCCAGTTAATTAAATACCCACTTTGCCAGCAAAAACTAGAGGTACTGTGAGCAAGCTCACAAAGTGATACCTCCCCGCGCCTGAAATGTATAAGTTAGATTATCTCCCCTTGGAAATATCAGAACGGAATTATATTGCTTCATGCACATCTTCATATGGAGTTCTTCCATTGTGTAAAGTTTCATGAAAATTCTTCAAATGGTTTAGGAGGAGTTGCGCTTATAAGGATGGACAGACGGACAGACAGGTTGATTCCTATATACCCCTCCCCCCCCCCCTCAAACTTTGTTTGCGGGGGGTATAAATATACAATTAACAGAAATATTAAATTAACAGGGATTTGATCACATTCCTGTATTCTAGAGATAAACTGAGCATTTATTCTATCATATCTTGTTTGACAGATCTCATGGTGTATTGTTCACATTTTTCGTAAATTGTATTATTTGGCCTATTTCCATGAACATATTTTAACCTTTTGCAAAGAACACATGATATCAAAATTTGTTATTTAATTTTCTCCCTCAATTCTTCAAATAATTTCAGCAAAACCATATCCATATAATTTGACTCCTGATTGGAATGAGCTCCACAAGCTCATTTCCATGTGTGGTCAAATGATATGGTGTAGCCAAATTGTTTTCTGCTACACAATTTGTATATTATGGGGCGGAAGTAACTGATTTCTTAGGTAAAGTTCATCACTCACTAAGTGAAACAGAGGCATGCTTTAAGCATTTGTCTGCTCACAAAAAAGAGAAATTGCAGGTGCAATGGCATGCAAGAGCAACAGCCAGGCCTGGCATTTTCAGGAGAGTGATTTATTCGCTCGCCTACTGCTCGCCATCAAAAAATTAAGGAGGGCAAAAACTAGCCCTTCAGGCCTTAGAAAAAAATGATTACCATAACAGCCTATTCCTGAAACCCACATCTTTTCAGACCTCTATGTTAGTGGTCTCTGTAAGATGGCGACACTGCCTCCTCCCACACCTACGGGCCTTGTCAAGACCCAGAGGTGTGGGAGGTGCAGTGTAGCAGACTCACAGAGAGTACATTGTTAGCAGCACCAAGTAAAATGTACAAAACAGAATTCATTAATAGTAAAACTTCATTTTGCCACATTTAGCTTTTCTAAGTTTGAGGAGAGCTAATTGCTCCCCTAGGCCATGCGAGGGGAGCGATTTTGAGCCCTCCTGCATTTTTAAGAATGCCAGGCCTGGACAGCTCACCTGAAAATCAAAAGACTGCAGAAGTGAGGTGAATCTCTACCTTCAGCATGTAATGCAGTGATGGGAATGTTGACACTTGAATTCAAGCAACAACTGTTCTTTTCAACATACAACTTTTGTATTGCTGAATAAAAAATACATAAAATTCTGCTTCATATTCTCTTGGGAATAAAAATTATTTAAGTCTGCATGGATTTGCCTTGTTACCATTTATGGGAGAGTGTCTATAGACATGGGAACAAATTTCAAAGATAAAAATTAGTTTAGTATTCTACCAATTAACTGGTAGCATGCTGGAAGCCCATCTTTGGGCTTTATTCCGAAGTGTCAGATTAAAGACTACATATTCAGTGGATGTGATATTATTTTCACAGCAGAATTATTCAATCTGTATAGATTTGCCTTGTTACAATTTATGGGAGAGTGCCTAGAGGCACTCTCCCATAAACTGTAACCCAACAAAGACATGAACAAATTTTGACAACAAAAAATAATTTAGCATTTCACCAGTTAATGAATGAAGGAATATGAGATAGGCAACAAGCATACAAACAATGGAATATAAAATTATAAAGGACTATCAGTATTAATTTAACCATACAACTTTTAAGCAGGCTGTTCAATTAACTCCTTTCAAAATTGAACTCCATAATTAATTTTTTAATGTTCAATGTTACTTTCAGCAGTTGTGTCTGTGTCATAGGTATGAAGTCAAGTTTTGACAATCATTTCTACCTATGCTGCCCACTTCTGAGGACTTCCACCCAAGGTGTTGGAAACAGGTCCTATTTTACAAGTAGAGAAGAACATGTTTACCCCAACAAACAGGGGTGAAACAGTTGGCTCATTTTCGTAACCAATAATATCCGGTTATCTGTGGCCATTATTTCACAGAATATGGGATCAAAACTATTGGAATTGGAAAGCAGTATTCTCAAACTATTCCGTAGTGTGTATACAAACGAATATTGTCGAGCACTCGACAACGTTCGTTTGTACACTACACACTACGGAATAGTTTCTGCGATTACTCATTCCTCACGGAAACTGTTGATCATTAACAAAGTCTTGAATGCCAAAGTCGATTATTTCTCAATATACTCAATGCGGCTTCAAGATGTAATCTATCACAAAGGAGAAGTGGCTGATTTACTATGTTTTAAACGTGGAATGACGATCGCCATCGATATTTCAGATAACCGGTTGATGGTTTTTCTAATCGGTTAGATAGCTAACTGGTTTCAAACCGATTATCCAGTTAACCATTTTAGTACTACACTGTTGCACTTTCCACTGGATGAGCCATCGAATGCTACTGTTTACTTTATGCAGAAATTTATGCCACAAGTTAAACAACTTATGTTATAACTTATTATCAGCACACACACACAAAGAAAAATATATTTGTCCATTTGTTATCATAGTATATAAAAAATTACAATAAAATGATAGAGTTAAACAATCAACAACATCAAACTGATTGAAAAATTATGTGTAGACAATTTGTTTTTGAGCAAATAAGCTTTCGTCAACCTTGCCAAGTAAAAACTTTCATAGTCAAACAAATTCTATTCTTACTATAATGGTTGAACTAGAAATGAATCAACTTGTCATTTCCTGAACAACAAATAACTAATCTTTGATTAGTATGTCAAATAAATTACCCTCTTTATACCTGCAACAAACAACAAGAAAACGTTTTTTTACCTCATCAACTCTTTACAAAAGAAATTGCCCAGTGCAGGAATGAAGCCAGCAATCACAATGAAACGAGGTGTCATAAGCCACATTTTGTTAGTGAAAAGTTTCTAATTATTTAGGGAAAAGTGTTAATTGCACATTCCATCTACACTGCATATAAGATAAAGGCTGAATCTTATTTGGACTCCGCAAACAAGAAAAAAAAGACACAAAACAAGGGGAGTCATATGGCCGAAGGCATTCAATCAAGTACCGGTAGTAAATGAGATTTAACGGGGCACGATGGCTCAGTGGTTACAGCATTGGACTTCAAACCAAAAGGTCTATGGTTTGATCACCATCGGGGGTAACTGCGTTGTGTCCTTGGCAAGGCACTAAATTCCACTTGGCCATTTGTGGGTGCTGTCACACTTTATACTAAGCTGCACTGCACATCGACGGTGCACTTGTCTTCAACAAATGCTAACCTGGCTTGGGCGGAGTTAGAATGTTTGGATGGCTGACAGTTGTTCACTGCTGCTCAGTGGTTCTCTCTGGGGTACTCAAGCTTCTTTCACCCATAAAACTGCCCGACACAAGGTGAACAGGCTGTGGAAAGTGTCATTAAATCCCAATAAAAAATTTCACACCGCCCACCTCTCTCTCCCTTCACCCGATTTGAATACATATTGTGTTGACTTATGGTCCCATGAGGGACTGCATAACACCTCTCTGTCCTCAAGGTTTTGTTTTGTGCAATGATGTACATGTGACACATTATGGTGAAGTTGTTTGTCAAGTACACAACTATTCATCCTAAAAGTTGTGAGAAGATTTTATCATGTGCTTCTTCCATTACCAACAATGTGAAAATGCTGGCTCTGTGCTACCACCAAATATGCCCCCTCTCCTAATATTTTTGCTGCTTCCCCTCCTACCAAAAAAAAACCCATTGGCCCAATGCAACTTTCACATAACATACAGCACCTCAAAGTGAAATGGTAAATTGGTCTCCAATATAGGGCTACACATGCCACAAATGCATCATATTTGCTCTTAGAGAATTGAAGTTTGTCAAACTGCCTTGGGTAAGGGGGCTAGTCCTAACTAGGACCCTCTGGCCACTTTTCCCACCTGAAGGGAAGTGGGAGGAGAGGGTAATGACTGGCGGCTTCTAGTTGGGACAAGGAGGCCTCCAAACACCCCCTCCACAATGGAGATCCAAAGTTGTTTTGGGTCCTCAACTACCCCCCTTCTATTATAGAATCCTGGCTATGCACCTGAATATCAGGCTTTGGAACATGATTTATTGATTGCTTGATTGGTGTCACATATTTTTTCTGTACAATGGTTAACCGTGACCACAACATGGATATAAAGTCAAGTTCACACAATCATTCATACCCATACTGCCCATTTTAGAGGACTTCTACCCCAGGTATTGGTGACCGGGTCCTTTTTTACCAGTAAAACAGAGTTTGTTTACTACAGTAAGCAAGTACTGCTTCACTTTACAGGGTTCCCATGAGGGTGGAATTTGATTTAAACAAACTTGTAATTTGTTATGTTAATGATGCAATAAGCAGGAATGTGCTCATGCTGGATGGAGCCATGAGACTATCAAACTGACAACCTTGGACTTGGGACAATTTCAAAGATCCTTGTTTTTGGTGATTGCAAAAAAAAACTAGGTGGTGTTGAACTGTTCCTCAAGAAAGTAATTACTTGTTTGATAATGCACTTCTCTGATAATTCCTATCTGTTACCCTCTGTAGCAGTTAACATCTCTGATGTCCAGACAGATGTAATCAACTGCAGAAAATCAGCAATGTGTCATCAAAGATGTCTGAAAACTGCATTTCAATAGGGAAAAAGAGCTCTGTCAAACAAGATATAATAGATTAAATGCCTTTATTGAATGAACAGAGACCAAATAGGTCTATAAACAAGGGGAAATTGACGAATGTCAGGGTAATTTCTCAACACTATACAAGATTTTTTCTCCAATTAACAGGGGTATACTATATAACCTATGTGCAATTAATAGGTCAAATTTGTACTAAAGGTTTGGTAAATGGTTTTGCATTTGGAAATTATATTCAATTAACAGGGTTTTCCAAATAAAAGATATACAATTAAATGGACTCCACAATACCGTGTTTATGGTGGACAGATCCACTGTACCGTGTTTATGGTGGACAAATAACAATAGACAACAGCATATTGGTGGTAAGGCCCCACCACGTAGATTTTCTGTTTCTCGGGCCATTTTTTATAAAAATGCATGCAGGTGGGTGGTTTTTTATTTTATTTTTTTTAATTATTTCTTTACCATCAAAAGTTCATATTCTCAATTTGTTTTATGTTTTAGGCCTCATAATCAACAGAAAGGCATGGGTGGTGGTGTATTTTGTCCTTTGAGTGCAAGAAGGCTTTGCAATGCTAAATAAAGCATTGCAAAGCCTTGTTGCACTAAATTTATCAGTTTTATTAACTTGGGTAAAATATCAGACATAAACCATTTAATATTTATTTTTTTAAGTTTGCATTGGTTTTAAAAAGAGAGCATGCAGCAGCCAAAATAACCACGTGGGAGGGCCTGAGAAACAGATTAATTTTCTTAGTCGTAACAACTTGTAGCTAATCTTAAATTTCACTCAAGTAAGTCAAGAAACTTGACTTGAACACAAAAATCGAGTTTTGAATTTAACAACAAAAATCCTGTGTATTAAATGCACGACAGTAATTAATCGTCAACCAACACAAATAGAAGACAACACTTGCAAAAAAAATTTCTTGAATAACTGAAAAATTATCCTTTTTTACTGCAAAAGCATCGATTATGATGAGTGCAATGTGGTTGTTAGCTATGTTTTTGAGGCAAGTATTGAAAAATAATAAAACTGGAATGGTGATTTTTGTGAATAGCACTGGCTGGTGATGGTCAGTATGTAGGCAAAGGGTTAATTAGAAACTTGCTACACGGGTTACTAAATAAAACAAAAAACGTTCATTACAAATTCTTCTTCCAACACAAAATTGTTAACCTTCGAGGGATTTGTAAACATAACAATACAACTGAATTCAATACAAGCAAAGCGAAAAACATCATTACTGGTCAAAGTCGATTTTATTGATAAAAAAAATCTCACATTACACTTTCTGAGAGGTATGTAAACGCGGGTTCATCAATAAAAGTTTTATGAACCCTTCCCTACATCATCTAATTTTTTCAATTTATCAGTTTGTAAATGACATGGGCAGTTAATCCTTCACCTAACAAATTGGTTGCATCTGCCGACATAATTTACAAATTGAGCAGATGAAACAAATTGATTTTGAAAAAATTTCAACAAAACCATATTGTGTGACCCCTCACTGGAGGAACGAGAAGCTCAAGCTCATTCCTAAGAGGGATCACATATGGTTTTATTGAAATTGTTAAAAAAAAAATATTTGAAAAAAAAAATAATTAAAATAACATATTTTGATATCCTGTGCATTGGGTAAAGGGTTAAACTCTTCACTACTAATATCACAGTCAAAATTCCTCACAAGGAATTATTTTCTTGTTAACCCTTATTTTGGTTTAACCCTTAAGGCCTATTTCCGACTTTCACAACCTCAGAACAGGTGCCCTTAACATATCATCATGAGGAGGTCCTGTTGACAACAGACAAATAAAAGGCCACCCAGCCACACGTCCCCGAAAAAAACGTTCAATTCAATATATTTGAAAAAAATTGAATCTTTCAGTCAAAAAAGGGATATAACTGGCAAAAATGTTGGATCAAACCCCGATTTGAACTTGATCTGTATTTTATGTAGAGACATATACATGCCAACTTTTATTTGATTTGGCCAACTATAACTAAAGTTATCATCGGGAAACCCCCCCAAAAAATGAATTTTTGAAAGTCAAAAAAGGGTCATAACTCTTGTACAGATTGTCAGACCACACCCCGATTTGAAATGGACCTGTATTTTATGTTGATAGACCTACATACCAAATTTCATTTGATTTGGCCTACTATAACTAAAGTTATCACTGGAAACCAATGTGGGACGTACATCCAGACAGATGGGTGGATGTATGGACAGACACCGGCTATTTTAATAGTCCCCCAAAATTATTTCGGGGACAATTAGGTAGGCAGTGCTTTCTAAGCAAGTCTTGGCTGCCTACTAGACTTGACCAGAAATCACAGCTAAGCCACTGGACGTACAGAGGCAGTGGGCTTGTGGGAATTCAGCACACTTGTCCAGGCCCTTAAGGGTTAAACCTTTACAGGTAAGTCCAGGGGACAACACTTGAAAAAAAATAATCTTTTTGGGGGATTCAAAAACAAAAGTTATAACCTTCCTCAGGAATGAGCTGAAAAGGCTCATTCCAATGAGGTCATAAGTCAGGTTTGGGAGGCATAAAATTTAAAATATAATGAATTATGATTGGCAGTTTTTTGAAAGAGTGCTTGTCCAATATATGGTTGTAACCTATTTGAGAGTGTTAAAGAACAAATTTTCATTCATGTGAGAAACAAAATGTATCTGTATTCATTTAGAATATTCATGAAACTTGTCTGGAATTCTCCATGACTTGTTTCATAAATATTAAAATTTTTTAGTAAATTTTGTTTCTTAACATACCTACCACAATTGATTACAATTGGCTGTAACATAAGTGCAAGCCGTACTTCGGAACTAACTCGTTGGAAAAGTACTAGAGTGCAAAAGCATGAAAAAGATCGAAAAAAGGGTCGAGCGAGACTAGCGCTCGAAATTACAGGTACTCTCTCTGCACACCTCTTGCATTTACCGAGCACATGCGCAACAACCGTGACGTCAATTCCGTATTTCCGCCAACGAGAAGTTTGTGATTTAGCGGGGAGGCATCGATATCAAAGATATCCCCAAGGAGGGTGGGCCTCTGGTAAACAATTGTGGTAGGTATGTTAAGAAACAAAATTTACTAAAAAATTTTAATTTCTTTTCAACCTACTCACAATTGTTTACAATTGGCTGAATAAACAATAGGAGGAGGTGAATCACATAACCAATACCAACAAGAGTAGCAGAACGAAAGCAAGGATGGCAGAGAACAAAAACTAAAACCTGTAATGAAGATAGAGAGAAGGCACCTGAAAAGAACAAGGCTGAGCGAAGCGCAACCTCGACAAAAACAAGTTTAACGAGGGTGCACAACAGCCTGAGCAGCAACGAGAGGGCCTAAAGAATAAAGGTCCTCAGATTGCTGCTGAAGGTGGCGGAGATAAAAGGAGGAGAAGGTAGAAGCATTCCTCCAGTAAGCCGCGTTCATAACATCCCGGAGCGAAACAGAATTGGAGAATGCCCAGGATGTAGAAATGGCACGAACCTCATGAGCATTAAGCCGGTTCGAAACATGATCCGTCGCAGACAAGCGAGAATAAGCCAGCTTGATTGCAAGACAGATCCACCTGGAAATAGAATGGGAAGAGATAGACTGCCTCTTAGGAATGAGAGGCAGAAAGAATCTCTTCCGACCCCTCCTAATGAACTGAGTGCGAGTAATGTATGTCTTGATCGCACGAACAGGACAAAGAAGAGGCCTCTGGCCATCTACAGCGGGGAGAGCCCGAATGCAGATGGGAGGAGGTACCGAATCAGGAAGTTGATTCTTAGCCAGAAAAGAGCAATCAGTAGTGAAGGTGACACTGTTAGCCTCATTTCGGAAGAAGGCAGAATCAACAGATAGCGCATGAAGCTCACTGACTCGACGAGCAGAAGCAAACGCTAGAAGAAAAGCCGTCTTATAGGTGAGAAAACGCATGTCGGCCTCAGATAAAGGCTCGAATGGCACCCCTCCAAACAGTGCAACACCCAAGTCGCAGCAGAATCGCCCGACGGAGTGTCCTCCCAATGGACCCTTCTGGTAGAAGAACCCAAATCCTCAGATGAGACCGACGTCGAACGTCGATCGGCAGACAGAATAGGGACACGGTGAGAAGACACCAGAGGATAGTCCCGATTGTGACGGCCAGGGGCCATCACTGACCTCTGCGAAACAGAAGGTCCTGCCTGCAAATCCTAAAAATCCTCAAGAGACCGACGGCGCACGTCGATCGGTAGCTGGACCTAGGACATGGTGAGAAGACACCGTAGGATTGTCCCAAGAATGACAGGAACCTGTCATTGGCCTCTGCGCAGCAGACGGCCCCAACTGCCAATCCTCTGAGACCGACGGCAAGCATCGATTGACACCCAGACTCGGAACACAGTGAGGAATCACCGGAGGAAGGTTCCGAGAGTGACAGCTAACAGGGGCTGTCACTGACCGCTGCCGAACAGCAGGCCCTGGATGCCAACGTCCCAACACCATCCCGCTAGGCGGCACACTAGCAGGGGAAGGTGGAACAATAAACGATTCACTCGAGGGACGAGGAATCGCTGTCGAAGCGACCGGCCGGCTCAACCAACTAGGAGCAAACCTAGCCAGATGAGACGGAGCAGACAGCAAACCCGCACAGCCCCGCCGCGAGGCTGAGAACACACGGACACACCAGCAGATGCAGCCTCGGTCCCCCGAGACTGTAGACCATCCCCAGAGGATATGGAAGAGCCACCATCAGACAGAATAGGATCTGGAGTAGCAACTTCCTCAACAACAGTCGACGGTGTAGGAGGCGGATCGGAGAGGGTCACCGAGCTGATCTCGGAAAAGCTCTCAACGAAAACAGACGCCTCAATAGTGACATCAGAAGACAAAGATACCACGGTCTCCTCGTCAGATATCACTGAACTAACACCGCCGACAGTTGCAGAGGAACTCGCCACAGAAGGCAGATCCGAATCCTGTGTGACAGAGTCACCATGTGCACCAGCAGAAATGTCTGCTACGGCACGGCTACCCTTACCCCGAGAACCAGGGGTTCTAGCTCTGGAAAGAACCACCTTGTTCACAGAAGCCCAGAATTTAGAGGACCAAACCCCACAAATACCACATGATTGGGCCTGAGTGCAATTGTTGCAAGTGACACATGTGGCATGAGAGTCGTCCACATGCTTCACCTGCAAACAAGAGGTACAAGGAATAGTCTTAGGCATTATATCAAAATAATCAAGCTTCCCGCCGACGGAAAACAGCACGAAGGTCGTGTTCACACGTGGGGGAAAGACAAGATAAAGTGTGAAGAGGCAAGCAATAAAAATACAAATTAACATTAATTAATAATAACTTGGTAGCTTGATAAAAGGATACAATCCACTAGCACACTAAATATGTAGAATAAGTTGTTCACGAAGAATAAACAGCATAATTTAGCACGAGTCACAAAAATTTCCGACCATGTGCAATGGCGGAAAATAAAGGAATTGACGTCACGGTTGTTGCGCATGCGCTCGGTAAACGCAAGAGGTGTGCAGAGAGAGTACCTGTAATTTCGAGTGCTGGTCTCGCTCGACCCTTTTTTCGATCTTTTTCGTGCTTTTGCACTCTAGTACTTTTCCTACTCATTTGGAAAAGATTCTAAAAGCTTGAGTTAGTTCCGAAGTAGGGCTTGCACTCATGTTACAGCCAACTGTAAACAATTGTGAGTAGGTTGAAAAGAAATGATTTGGTACTGACTGGTTGAATGTTAGAAGCGCATATCTGGGCTTTATTCTGAAGTGCAGGTACCACAACTTAAAAGCTTCATATTCTGTGGATGTGCTTCATATTATCTTCAAAGTGAAATTATTTTATCTCTTTGGATTTAACTTGTTAAAATTTATGGGAGAGTTGTAGGCACTCTCCCATAAATTGTAACAAGGCAAAGACCCATGCACATATTTTAACGAAGAGAAAAATTTGCACTCTACCAGTTAACACTCATTTCATATTCACTATATTTATTTATTGGGGCTTAATGCACTTTGACAGCCAGGGTCACCTCGTGTCAGACAGTTTTATGGGTGGAGGAACCTGGTGTACCTGGAGAGAACCACCGAGCAGGTGTCAGACTCCCCAGTGTATTAACTCCACACAAGCAGGGTTATCATTGGTTGAAGACAAGTGCAACATTGATGTGCAGTATGCCTCAGTACACAGCACCACTGTGCCCCCACATGGGCAATCGGGATTAAGTGCCACGCCCAAGAACACAACACAGTTACCCATGGCAGGGATCAAACCATAGACCTTTCTGTTTAAAGTCCAATGCTGTAACCATGGAGTCACCATTTATTTATTTATTGGTGTTTAAGGTCACATATTTATGCACAATGGCTAATTGTGACCATGACAGTTTTATGGGTGGAGGAAGCCGGAGTACCCAGATAGAACCACTGTGCATCGACGAGCAACTGTCAGCTCCTCAACATTCTAACTCTGTTCAAGCTCCGCTCAAGCAGGGTTACAGTGGTTGAAGACATGTAGGCAACCGGGATAAAGTGCCTTGCCCAAGGACGCAATGTGGGTCGTCCTGGACGGGAATCGAACTCGAGACCTCTAGCATAGAAGTCCAACAGTTTACCATTGAGCCACCATGCTTCCACTGAGTCACCATGCTCCCTTATTCACTATATACCTGTGAGGTGGATATTTATATTTATTATGTATTATACAATGGAGAGAACGTATCTGACTATCTCTGTTTTTGCTCATGAAAAGTTTTTCGTGTGACCGACATTAATGAGCTGCCCATTGAAAATATTGATTGGTCTCCCCCACAAATTCACAGAGCAGCCATTTTCTTGATGACATTAAGCCTCATGAACCTGGCCTGTGGAAGCAGGCTTGTGGGATGTCAAATCAGTCAAAACTGTTGTTACATAAAATAACTACTCAAGAATTCTTGCAGGCAAATGAGAAAATGAAGCTATATTGTTGCAATATCTTAACAAAGACAATTTGTGAAAGACACTTGTAAAAAAAAACATCTTGAATAATCAGAAATTTTCATTTTTTGAATCAAAACACATCTTACGACTCTTCACTGGAACAAGATGAATGTCCTCATTCCAGTGAGGGTGCCAAAACCGTTGGGGCAAAATCTGAAAGTATTATGAAATTTGAAGATGATTTTTTTTTGTGACTAGCACTTGCTCTGTATGGTCATTATGTTTAGTAAGGGGTTAGAAAACAAGAGGCCCCAGGGGCCTGAGGCACTTCCCTGACAAAGTTGTTTATTTACTGGTGTTTAAGGCAACATATTTCCACACAATGGCTGATCGTGACCACAACATGGATATAAAGTCAAGTCCAGCTAATAGTTTATACCCATGTTGCCCATTTTGGAGGACCCCCCCCCCCCCCCCCCCCCCCCACCCACCCACACACACACACAAAACACTGCTTCACTTTCGGGGATTCCCACAAGAAGACATAGTTGTTCAAAGAAGGATTTTATTAACACCTATGGCTAGTTAACTGGTATAGTGCCCTATTGGCACTCTCCTGTCAGTTGCAACAAGGCAAAGATATGTGAACAAATTTTGATGACCAAAAATAATTCAGCACTCTACCAGTTAACAATACAGAGGAATTAAAGCATGTAATTATTTTTAACTCTGTTGTCCATGTCAGATGATTTTATCTAGTATTGAGATGCTACCACAGAAATAATGCCAAATTTCCAGTAATGTAAGAATACAAACCCAAATATCAACCTTGGGACTTAACTTGAACAAACTTGAATCTGACTCTCCCTCAAAGAATGGTGTGTACCAAATATCAATAGATTCAGAATGGTGGATCTGAAGGATCATATTACACTGAAATAAAATTTGAGCTACCTAAGAATGTTGCATACCACGTAACAAAAGATTATGAATGGTGATTCTGGACAAGATTTCAAAGATTATCTTTTGCACCAAGTTAAAATTCGAGCTCTCATTTATTTGAACACACTTGAAATTGACCTCCCCCATGCCAAGGATGATGTATAACAAATATCAAAATTCTGACTGCTGGTTCTGGCGAAGTTGTTAAAGAAACTCCCCAATAGGTCTAAAAAAGTTAAAAATCTGTTTCTCAGGCCCTCCCACATGGTCCTTTTGACTGCCGCATGCTCTCTTTTTATAACCAATGCAAACTGAAAAAAATAATAATTAAATGGTTTATATCTGATATTTTACCCAAGTTAATAAAATTGTTAAATTTGTCCCTTGAGTGCAATAAGCCTTTAGAATGCTTTAGCATTGTGGAGCCTTCTTGCACTCAAGGGCCAAAATACACAACCACCCACAGCTATTCTGTAGATCATGAGGCCTAAAACATTAAACAAACCAAGAATATGAACTTTTGATGGCAAAGAAATAATTACAAAAATAAAATAAAAAACTGCCCCCCCCCCCCCCCCCCCCCCCATGCAGTTTTACAAAAAATGGCCTGAGAAACAGATCTACTTTGTGGGGCCTTATGTCGATCATTGTTCTGAAAGAGTTAGTCAACTAATCCAAGTTTTAGTTCTTGTTTCTGTCTGATGTCAAGTAATGTTGGAGAAGGAAAAAATCTTCCGCCTTATTTCTTTTAAGACAAACAATAGACTTTATCAGCATTCCCCATGTTTGGTAAAATGTCACATTTGTTACCAAAACAATAAACACGTGTGGAGTGAAATAGGGAGCCAGCAATGGTGGTTAGTGTCAATTGCTTCATATGTCACTCATTTTCCTATTGTATAACTCAACTATGCAAACACCTATAGCACCGGTATTGACAATACTTTACTTATATCAATGCATTTTAAATGTTAAACTTTCAAAATGGTAGCTCGGTTTTGCTTTGCAAAGCAACAGAGATATGCAACTCGATTCAGACTGTTTAAAGTTACATTTCAATGTGTTCTTGATCTAAGGTTTTGTTTTCAACTCACATGTACCATATTATCAATAATATTACCATATTGATACTAGTTCGCTCCACAAGTTTACATGTACACCGGACCGACGGTGACAGACCGACAAGTTGACTCCTATATACCCCCCCACCCCAAACATAATATTCAAAATTATCACAACCCATTTGAATGGGCAGTTCATCCATAAATCATACTTTTTTGAAATCTGAAAATGAAATACAAAACGAATGTTTGCGTGTTTTTATTAACCAATTCGACCGCACATACCTGCCTATATGCGATTTATTTTCAACTATGACTGTTACTTTTATATCAAGCAACGGTTACTATTAGTTATCCAATCATCCTGCATCTCAAATGCATTTATTTAAATTAACTGGGAAACTCGTAACGGTTTCAAATAACAGTACACAAATTCCCAATGACGGCCATTCACAATACAAATGTTACTAAAAATAAATGCCAGGAGACTGTGTTCCATTCAACATAGCACCTGACTTTGCAGACTTTCTGAGGGTTGGTGGGAATCAAACGTGGTGCGAATCGACCATTCCCCTTTGTGATTGTTTGTTGTCAGACTGAAAGACACCTTCCTTCTTGCTGTCATTATGACTTACCTTTTACAGAATAAAACACTTTCTGACGTGAATATTGCTAAAACCCACCCACTTTATTAAGGTATGATGTAGAAAAAGCTTGAAGTGTGTTAATTTAAAATATGCGAATGCATCGATATCATTTACCGAAATGAGCACAATATCTCAAATTTTTTTAAAGATTTTTTGGTGTCATAAAAAGGTTGCATGCACACCAAAAATGACCATGCGCGCTGGCCTGAGAAACAGAGGTTCTTTTTTTATGGCCTTAGATAATATACTGTTGCAAAGCATTATATGGGGCCTTTCCTACAGACTATCATACACACAGATTACAACAATTGATCTGAACTGTCGTAATCTGTCGAGTTGACAAGAAAATTAGACTTGCTAGATCAGACAACTTGCGGCAGGGACTAAGTTCGATTTGGCTAATTTCAACTCATCAAAGTGACAGAATACATTAACCAGATCAACATTCAAAATAATTTATGTGATGACAATGGATAATTAAAAACTGAGTACAACATTTGGACAACACAGTTAGTGAAATCCTGTTAATCAGGGTGAAGATTTTCACCAATAGGGCTATTCTAGTTTGATCAGGCTAGAATAGCGCATTTGAGCAATAATTTTCCATAGGAAAGTTGAAATTTCGAACAATATCTCAAATTATGACAAATGTGTGAAAAGTCGCAACACTGGGGTATTTGGCCTATATTTCTGTGTAGGCATTAATTTTCTTTGTAGACAACAATCACATTCTCAATTGATGATCTGGTTATGACTTTCAGTCAAAATGTAAACTGACTCATATATAAAATCTAAGAATATTTTGTAAATCTTCTCATCATTTGTCTTGACAAATTAGTTCACATCAGTGTGACTGAGATTAAATATTTACATGAACATTCCATCTTGAAGTGTTTGAAAATCGAAATAGTAGATTGTAAAGGTTGTGCGAGAATGTTGGGTATTCTTTACATTGTGAAATAGTACAGTGGAACTCTATCAATCAAATATCCATTTTCCAGGGAAGATTATTCAATTAACAGGAATTTGGTATCTTTCCTGTATTTTAGAGATAAACTGATCATTTATTCTATTATAACTTGTATGACAGAGCTCATGGAGCTCTGTCAAACAAGATATAAAAGATTAAATGCCTGTATTGGATGTTCTGAGGCCAAATACATCTACAAACAAGAGGAATTTTGTGACCATCTGAGTAATTTTTTGACATATTACAAAATATTTTAGTTTTACTCAATTAACTGGAGTTTACTCTACAACCTAAACTCAATTAACAGATCAAATTTGTACTGGTTTTATTTTGAAATTATATTCAATTAACAGGGTTATTCCATTAAGAGATATGTAATTAAGTAATTAAGTTGGTCTGCACTGTATTGTGTTAATTGGTTAAGGGCTATATTTTTTTGGTGGTCTGAATTTGTTCATCAAATTTTGTTTTATTACAATTTATTGAAGAGTGGCCATAGGCACTCTTCCATAATTTGTGATGAAACAAATTTATATAAACAAAATATTATTTGACTGAATATGAAAAATGAACATGGAAAATGTTTTCCTCGGGTACAGTCATTTTTTTGAAAGCCCTGATAATGGCTTCTAGCACTCAACCAGCTTAGGATCACATTTTTGTTATCTTATCATTTATGATTCAGCACAAACAAAAGTGAGGTCCTGGTCAGATCCCTCTGATGAAGTCTGTGTCTGTATAGATCTTGTACTTACAAAAGTCTGAACTGAACAGTCTGATTCTGTCCGATAAGACTGTTTAAATTTCCAATAATCAGATATGTTTGGAACAGTCAACATATTTGGACTTGGAGTTTCAGGGCGACATTCCAAATTGCTAAGAAAAACACTGTCGGCTGAACTTTTTCTCTCTCTTGGAAGTGACACACTGTCATATCTAAAAGAACTGTTCAGATTTGGCACAGGAAACTGGAAAATCGACTGATTATTGTTTTCTATGTCATGCAAACTATTTGTGGAAGACATAAAGCTAAACGTTTCAGGAGAAAAGTAATATGATGGTGTCAAAGAAGGTGACAACTGTGACAGGAAACTCCCACGTCTACTTGCATCACCAAGTGAAAACAAAAGATCAGCTGGATCATCTAAAGCTGTCTGAAAGCTGCATGCATTACTCAAACTGTTAGGTGTTTCCAGTAAAATATCTGTCTTGTCTTGGAAAGCAGCATTTATCTCCCCATTGGAGTTAGTTACTATAATTTTAGGTGTAGTCTCCTCTTCTATTATATCCAAAATTGTTAACATGAACGTGTAGCAGTATGTATACTCCATCTGAAAAAAAGGAATGTAACATTTTAGCAGCTAACTAGATATTTTCATGATGAAGAACATCACTGGGACCCAGCAAATGAGGCTAAAAAGTCCAGAGTTAGAGCTCAGAAATTTGTTCAGGTTGAAACACTATGACCTTGACCCTTTGACCCCCTCCCACCCTCCCAAAGATTCATCTTGTCCCCCTAAGCAGGGTACCTTACCTGTGAAATTTCAGGATCCTAGGCCAAAAGATTGTTGACTTAATAGTCCCGAAACTTTTTTGTGGCTACAGCACCCCATGACCTTGACTTTTGACATCTAACTCAAAAGGGTTCAGTTTTCACCAGGCAGTGAACCTGCAGAGTTTCATGATCTCAGGCCAAAATGTTGGCATGTTAGAGTCTGGAAACTGTGTTTGGGGGTAGAGCTCCCTGGGACCTTTTGACCCCTACATCAATAGAATTCATCCCTTTCCCTTAGGCAGTATACCAGTGAAGCTTCATTATCCTAGGCCAAAGCATTGTCAAGGTAATGAGCCTGGAAACCAAATTGGAAGTACCCTTGATCTCATTCCAATGAAGGGTCACATGATATGGTTTTGTTGAAATTTTTTTTAATAATGATCTATTTTTTTTTAACTGCTCAATTTGTGGATAATGTGGAGGGATACACCTCATTTAAGTAAAGGGTTAAACAAAGTAAAGAAAAATTGAAAACTTACAGAATTGGGAAGAAGTTGTGGCCGATTCTTTTTCACTTGTCTAACACAGTTGAAAATATCAACTTCATTCTCTGCTTTCAGCTGTTCACAGCATAGTGAAAGTGTACAATACAATCCACACCGGCTGAAGCCATCTCTAAAATTTCAAAGAAAAACTAAATGCACTTGCGCAAGAACAGTAAGGCTTAGATAAAAAAAATTCTTGTTTCTCAGGCAATTCTTCCCCAATTTTATTTAGGTAGGTATTTTTTTGCTCTTTTATATTGTTAATCCTCAAAATAGTCCTGAAAATGAAGTAGAAATTTAAATCCTTATAGTACCATTAGTGGAGCCCACTTAATTGGAAATCTCTTAACCCTGATAACTAAATATAATTTCCCAACACAAAACCATTCAGCATACCTCCAGTACAAATTTGACCTGTTGAATATAGGTTATAGAGTAAACTCCTGTTAATTGAATAAAAATCTTGTAACCTGTCGAGAAATTACCCTGACTCGCCCCAGTTTTTCTTTGTTTATAGACCTATTTGGCCTCAGAACATCCAATACAAGCATTTAATCTATTTTTGCTTGTTTGACAGAGCTTATTGAGCTCTGTCAAATAAGATATACATGTAATAGAATAAATGCTAAGTTTCTCTCTTGAATACAGGAAAGTGACACAATCTCTGTTAATTGAATACTTTTTTTAATTAAAAAATTTTCATTGGCAAAGTGGCTATTCAAGTAACAGGGTTCTGCTGTATATCTTGTTTGACAGAGCTCACTGAGTTCTGTCAAATAATACAAAAGAGTATCAGTGAAAATATTTCCATGTAAAAAAAGAGTGATGAAGCAAGTTGTCAATAACAAGGGAGGTGCCTGAGAAACCAGAATTTTTTTGTTCATAGCCAATGGTTGTAGTTTTTGATAAGACCTACACCTCACACATATTTTGCAATCACGACACAGTTACAAACATCTAAATGGAGTAAAGTGGATAAACTCATTTTAAGAATATCACCATCTAGTCCATCACTTCCCACAGGTCATTGGAAAAGGAAGTTTTGAACCAACAACACACTCCATATTTTTTGAGCTTTTGCATGGCCACTTGATTTTTTATCAACAACTATGAACACCTTTAACTATACGTTGCAAAGATGAAGTCACAAGTATTCATAGTTGTTGATAAAGAGCAAGTGTCCGGCAGCCAAGCCTGGAAATAAGTAGACTGTCATCTGCAGAATGAGGTCCCCAAAGGGTGAATTTGGTGATGCTCCGGCCTGAAAATAAGCAGTCTGACATTTGCAAAATGAGGTCCCCAGAGGGTGAATTTGATGATGCTAACCCATACAGTGGGCCAATTTATCCTCTGGGTGCCTCTTTCAGTTTAGTTTTGAGACCCTGATTCAGATTGAGGTTCACAGAGGGTAAATTTAGTGATGCTACCCTGCACAGCAGGGTAGCATCACTAAATTCACCCTCTGGGGACCTCATTTTGCAGATGACAGTCTGCTTATTTTCTGGCTTGGTGATGCTACCCTGCATAGCAAGGTAGCATTACTAAATATACCCTCTGTGAACCTCAATCTGAATTAAGGCCTCAGGCCTAAACAGAAAGAGGCACCCAGAGGATAAATTGAGGGATTCCAGCCCACTGTATGGGATAGCATCACCCTCTGGGGACCTCATTGTGCAAATGACAGATTGCTTAGTTCCAGGCTTACCAGCAGTTCAAACAAGAGGCCCCGAGGGATCTGAGGCACTCACTTGAGAAAGTTGTTCTAAGAAACATCTATTTAAGATTATGCCCAATACTGCACTAAGTTAAAATTCAGGCTTCCAAAAGGTACTGCTGAAATGATTAGGGAACTTTGTAGGCAACTATTCAGCAGCAAGACACTTCACCCCCATTGCCCACATGGGGGCACGGTGACGTTGTGTACTAAGGCGTACTGCACGTCGATGGTGCACCTGTCTTCAACCAATGCTAACCCTGCTTGTGTGGACTTAGTATGTTGGGGAGCTGACAGTTGCTCACCGCTGCTCGGTGGTTCTCTCCGGGTACTCCGGCTTCCTCCACCCGTAACACTGTCGAGGTCATGATTAGCCATTGTGCAGAAATATGTGACCTTAAACACCAATAAATAAATAAATAAATAACTATTCAGCAGCTATTCGATGGCTAATCGACTAGTCAACACACATCACAACACTATAGGGGCAGGCAGCAGCTATCATTACACCCAACCTGATAATAAAGTACAGGCAATTCTCCACATCTAATTTGACACTTTATAACTCAATGTGACACTTTTCCAAACATTGGATGCATTAAGTGTTTTTTGTGGCCATGATAGTTAATGAAATGAAGGACCCATTGAATTATTTCTCAAAATATCGACACCAGGCTGTGGCAGTGGTGAGTCTAGTGACAAGATAATAATTGTGTCTGACAAGTGGATTGGACATTAAAGGTGCTGATAAAAATTTGCAGTCCTGTGAAAAGAAAGTGATTGAGTTGCTGCTCCCTCACAAGATGACAGCAATTCACTGCATGTCAATATATGGGCGGAACATCAAAGAGTAGAGAGCCATGTGATTCTGGAATCTATTGATTTAGGAAGTAATTTATGATTGAATAACATTTACGTACTGGTATCTATATTACTTTCACATGTGGGTGATGATATGTTGTGGTTGGTAGAATGGGGCGACTAGTCATCAACAATTTTGCTATCGATTAATAATGAAAATTTAGTTGATGTTCATCAATTGCCTGAACACTACCATAGGGACTAGATTTGAACAAGCTAGAATCTTTCTGACTGGTGGTTCTGGATGAGAAGATTTTTAAAGAATATTCCTCATAATGAAGTCATATATTTATTAGGGTTCAATTAGACGTAGGCGATATTGGATTTTTTAGTTCGGTGTCGGTTTCAGTAGTTTTATAGGGTATAAAATGCTATTCATTCAGTATTCGGTATGTGACTTAGAGATTTGCTGATAACACTAAAGGGGGATTCATATCCAGACAATATGGAATAAGTTGTTTTTACAACATTCTACTACAGCGCCACAAATGTCACTGTCAATGGGCTCAAAATTTGCATTTTTTTGCTAACACAAATCATATCAACAGTAATTTTTGACTTGTTCCAAACACACTATAACCTTCAAAGGCCTATTTCAGGCTTTTGTGATTTCAGAACATGTGCCTGTAACATTCGATCAACAGGCATTCCTGGTGGCAAAACACAAATCACCTGAGCAATAATTTCTAGTCAAGTCTTGACTGCCTGTTAAGGAAGCCAAGATTTAACTAGAAATCACTGCTAAGCAACTGTACATGCACAGGTTTGTAGTCTAGTGGAAAATTTAGAACAGTTGCCCAAGCTCTTAAGGATTAACAAAACTGAAAAGAAAATCAGCCACTTCTTAAACCAAAATGAACTCTTCAGCTGCAGCCCAGCATCAACAAGTAAGCAGCAAATGTAGGAAAATTTGAAAATTCATACACTTTCGGTATTCAATGATGGGTTTGGTTTATTTTTTTCGGTATCTTCATGATATCAGTATCGGTTCGGTTTTTTGGTATACTGCACATCTCTAGGTTTCATGACACATTCAATCGCCACGGTCACTTCATGTTGGACAGCTTTAGGGTGGTGGAAGGAGTACCTGGAGAGAACCACCGAGCAGCAGCATAGGGAGCCCTAATATAAACACAGGGACTTATTTGAACAAACTTACACTGACTTCCAAAGGGATGCTATATACTGAATATCAATAGACTTTGACCAGTGTGGATCTGAATAAGATTTTTAAAGACTAATCCTCATACTGGATCAAGTTAACATTCAGGCTCGCAAAGGGGAGCGGAAATACTGACCTAGGGGCATGATTTGAACAAAGTTGTCTCTCGCCCTACAATATACATATTACAAGAAAATAACCCATGGTCTATCACCATACCTAAGGACATCAAAATCCGACAACTGATGACAGACTTATAATGTAAAACGTTCAATTGACTATTTTTCCAAGTCCTACAAGGAATATAACTAGGGTATGAATATGTGGACAAAACCTGCAATTTATGGATATCATTTCCCCCATGCTGGTCTATCATCGTACCGAAGGACATCAAAATCTGACAACTGATGACAGAGTTATACTACAAAATGTTTGTATGGATGGACATATGTACAGAGACCTTGACTATATTACCCACTGAACCTCCTAAGGAGGTTGGGGGCATAACATGGTTTGGGCAACAACAGCGATAAAAAGCGGCATTGATCCATGCAAAACTCAATGTGACTGCATGCCAAAGAAAGTTAAATTTACAATGTCACTTGCATATGGACAGCTTTACAAGGGTTGTAGCTAAAAAAAACCCTAGTTTCACAGACAAAACAGGTAAATCGTAAATTGCGACAACTTCTGTGACAAAAATAGTTTGGCCTTCAATCATAGGATGTTTTCATACAAACACAATTGTGATGATTGCCATGTATGTTGATGTCAATATATGTTTGTTTTCAAACCTAATTATCTAATTTTATATTCTACAAATCAACAACAAAAATTATAATATTATGAACAAGAGTGCACGTATTGCTGAAGCAATACAATGTCCCCTCCCGGACTAATGAGCATTAATAATTATACAAATGTCATAACCTAGATGTGATCAGCATGAATTCCGTTGAAGCATTTCCAAAAAAAGTCCAGAAAACTGATATTTTGGTGCTTTTCCATATTTCCAAGGGCCATAACTAACACATGAATAATGCAATCAGCATGGAACTCAAACTTGATCTGTAAGTCATCGTTCTATAGTAGGTTACCAAGAATGAAATCATTCGGTTGAAGCATTTCCAAAAAAGTCCGGAAAACTAAAGTATGACTGACAGACTGACGGATGGACAGAGTGCAAATAAAACTTGATCTGTAAGTCATCGTTCTATAGTAGGTTACCAAAAATGAAATCATTCCATTGAAGCATTTCCAAAAAAAGTCTGGAAAACTAAAGTATGACCGACAGACTGCCTGATGGATGGATGGACAGAGTGTAAATGAAACTTGATCTGTAAGTCATCGTTCTATAGTAGGTTACCAAAAATGAAATCATTCCTTTGAAGCAATTCCAGAAAAAGTCCGGAAAGCTGATATTTTGGCGCTTTTCCATATTTCCAAGGGCCATAACTCACACAAGAATAAGGCAATCAGCATGAAACTCAAACTTGATCTGTAAGTCATCGTTCTATAGTAGGTTACCAAAAATGAAATCATTCCGTTGAAGCATTTCCCAAAAAACTCAGGAAAACTGATATTTTGGTGCTTTTCCATATTTCCAAGGGCCGTAACTCACACAAGAATAATGCAATCATCATGAAACTCAAACTTGATCTGTAAGTCATTATTGTATAGTAGTTTACCAAAAATGAAATCAATCCGTTGAATTGTTTCCAAAAAAACTCCAGAAAACTAAAGTGTGACTGACAGACTGACAGACTGACGGATGGACGGAGTGCAAACCTATAGTCCCCTCCGGCGATGCCGGTAGGGGACGAAAAAGAGACATAGTGATCCACTTCTAATAAAAATGGAATCCCTGGATATGGAAGTTGAATAGTTGCCATTCAATTGGGACATTTTCTCAGAGTAATGACAATGTCAATGCAACTTTTCATGTAAAAGAATTGAGTCTTTTCAATTTCCATTGCCTTCCAAGTTCGAGGGGAATGAGCTCATTTCTGAAGTTTTTAGATGTTTGAAAAAAATATTTTGCCCAAGTTACACAATTTGTCAAATTTGGTTACACAATATTATGTGACCAAATGAGCATGGTGTTGACGAATCTCAGCTTATTTCTTTTTCATGCTTAACCTCTGGGGAGTTAACACATCAGAGACATAATGGTAAAAGATGCTTTGTATGTGAGTCTGGTGTTCTAAGTCTTTTGTTTGAACCCAGACATTGGAATTACTGATCTATCTGTGGCTACTGCGGTTGGTTACTTATGTGATCGGTGGCTTATCAGTCCTCAAAATCACAACAATCAATTTATTATCGTCCAAAAGTGAATTATTACATTTCCTTGTACTCTATTCAATATTTTGATACATAATATGCCTTTACTTTCTTCTTTCATCAGTATTTAGGACACAGGTGAACATTTTTAAAAATTGACAAGTTTTGTTGGATTACCCCTTAAACTTAAGTTGAAATGATAAGGTTCCGCACCCTTGCAGAAGGAAGGTGGGGACAGTGACAAAATTCTGCTTTTAAGGCTTCTTGCTGGCTCAAAATGTCTGGCTTTGGCAATTTTTCATATAATTTTCTGACAAAGCCTTTCATTTAATGGTGGATTATTCCTCCCAAATAATGTTTGTTTATTTACACTTTGTCATATGGTGTTTAGCGAATTTAGAAAATATTATACATGTTGTGGGTTAGGTAACTAAGTTTGACAATCAGCATTTCAAAAAAGTGTATGGCATGTAATGTTTAGAAAACTGTGGAGCGAAACCTAACCAATGATTGAGTCGTTTTTCAAAAAGGATCTATCTAAAAATGAAACATACTTTGACATAACACAAACAGGATTCATGGGGTTTGTCTGTTGTTGCCAATTCTCTACACATCCCATTAGATGTATTAAAGATTTAGTACTTCTTGTGGAAGGTGGTGCTTTGTCCTTCTTTCCCCAGCATGTCAACTGAAACATTTTGATAACAAAACCATCATCCTGCATGTCAGCAACTGATCCATTGCCAAAACTCTGAAAGAAAATAAAGGGAAACCATGAATATCATTTAGAGTATACAAAATTTACTACCACAATTCAACAAATCTGTTCAGTTTATTGAACTGAAGTCACTCCAAACATTATGAATATATCATAATTATAATACCAGCACAAAGTCTAATTTATTCCATCATTTCTAGGTATTCTATCCTCAGACAAAAAACATTAGAACTTGCAAGAACTTATTTAAGAAATTTTTCCAGGTCTTTCCAGGACTTCCATCTAAAATTATTTTCATTATCTCTAGTGTTTGCATGTATATGGGCAGACAATTCCATTATGTAAAAACTTCCCAAGGATCAGAGTAAAGCCTAAAAACTTGTGTGAAAATCAAGAAATTCAGGAAGCAAGTCTTTCCCATAATGCAGCTTGGTATTTAGGCAATTTATGCAATTTAATCTTCTTTGACAGAGCTCGATGAGCTCTGTCAAACAGGACAGAATTGGTTAAATTTCTTGTTGTATTATGCTATTTATTATATGATCAACTATGGATTATAAAAAATGTCGCAGGAAAATAACAAGAGGGGCAACACAAAGCGTGTGACAATACCCCCAACCTGCAAAACAATTTCTAAGTCGAACGAGTGATAAAGGGCCATAACTCTGGAAAAAATGTGTGGAAGAAACTCACGCTACACAGGTATCGTTCCCCTATGATGCTCTATCACAATACCAAATATCATTCAAATCGGAGTAGCAGTGTCTGAGATACAAGGGAAAATGGTGGTATGGACAAACTGACGAATGAACAGATGGATGGACAGAGGTCTCCACTAAATACCCCTTCGACTTTTAAAGTCGGGGGCATAATAATCGAATCACCTGTAGTGAAGTTGTCAAAATTTTCAGTTTACGGTATTGAGAATATTACGAAAATCACTTCCACATACCAATGCAATTATTGTTAATAAATGAGGAAATATGTTAACTGTTATTATTATCATTATATTAAATACACCGTATGTTAAAATTTGATACATTTATGAGGTATACCAATGGAAGTATATATGAACTGTATTTTATCAAGGTGGATTATTAATGCAGAAAAGGGCAACAATCAGCTTCCATTTGAAGCCTAATCAAGGTGAATACCACCAATTTATCACTGAAAACTACTATACTTCTTCCGAAACGTGTATAATGAAAAAGACAATCTAGTGTTTGCTGTGTAGAAGCTGAAAACACCTCATTTGTGACTGCGGCAAATGTTTATTTTGTCCACAAGATAATTTCAGGTGTCCACTCATGAAAAACTCAATTTCCTGTATATATTCAGGTTGAAATTTGGATATGCTGACATCATTGTGCAAATGGTTAAGTACAGGTATTATTGCAGTGGAGGAAAATATAATTTATGCAGCAAAAAGACACGAGTAATGAAGTTCATGCATATACATTTGATTGAAATATGCAAAATAATAGTTAATTTTCAAGGACTTTCCCCAATGTCTTATTTTCAACGATTTTGAAGGGTCTGGAATTCTAGGATTTATTTATTTATTGAAGTGTAAGGTTTATTTCAGCATCTTTGGTTATATCATGACTGCAACATAGGTATGAATTCAAGGTTAACCAATTGTTTATACCTTTGCTGCCCACTATAGAGAACTTCCATCCCAGGCATTGGTTCTGGGTCCAATTTTACCAGTAAAGCTGAACTTGTTTACCATCATCAACAGGCACTGTGTCAGTCCCAGATTTCCAACGAATATGCTCTTAGTACTAAATGGTGAATTGAAATTAGAAATTAGTTTGAAGTTTACTACCGGAATCCAATATTAAACTTCAAACATTTTTAAGGACTTTCAAGGACCTGTATGAAACCTGTCACTCAAACCAATCCATTTTTTTATTGTTTTTTATTGACACTTCGACAAGGGTCACATCATGTTACATAGTTTTACGGGTGAAGAAAGCCACCGAGCACTGTAAGACTCCTGAATGTACTAACTCTGTACAAGCAGGATTAGCATTGAAGACAAGTGAACCATCAACCCGTGCACTGAGCCTTAGTACACAGCACAATGAATGCCCCCCACATGGGCAATTGGGATTAAGTGCCTTGCCCAAGGACACAATGCAGTTATCCCTGGTGTGGATCAAACAGTCAACCTTTTGGTTTGAAGTCCAATGCCATAGCAACAGAGCCACCACATTCACTAAACCAATCCATTAGAGACCAGGGTCTATTAGACAAAAACAGAACTTGTTTAACCCTTTACCTAACATAGCGGCCAAAAGCAGCCAGAAAACTGACCAAAATAAGCCTACAATACCAACCATAGCCTAAAATATCTTACAAATGTCTTGATAAAACCATACAAATATTGAAATCATCAGAATCGGCTCAACAAGCTGGTTCTAATGATATCCATATTTGTATGGTTTTACTGAAAAATAGAGACTTTTTTTTCGAAAAATGTGAAATTTATTTTTTTTAAAATATGTGTTAGGTAAAGGGTTAACCCTAAGTCATTGAATAGCTAAAACTTTTCATTTTTTGACTCAAAAACATGGCTTATGACCCATTACTGGAGGGAAAAAAATACAGCAAGAGGATCACAGATCCAGAAGTCGAGTTTTGACATTAAATTTTGAAGAAATAAGCTATTTGTATCAACAGTGACCTTGACCAACAGTGATGACTGCAGTGTTTGTGCATGAGACTCTACCCATGGCAACAAATCAAACAATGAAATTTACTTTTCTAAAGAGGTTAGCAATTTAAAATGTAAAGTCTGCAGCCTCTACATCGGCAGATTTAATATTTTCAACTGTTCACCCTTTTGATCAGACAATGGACTTTTCCCAACAGCAGCTGTATACATGGATGGATCTGACCATTCAAAATCTCCAGTAGTGAAAGAGTTAAAATGGCAGTAAAAATTCATGGTTACAAAAGTTGCAGTCTGCTTTCTTAATTGGTATAAATTAACCTCTGGTATAAGTTTGGTAAAGGTGCTTCAAATAGAACTAAAGTTATTGCCCGGAAAAAATTTGTCACAAAATATTCTATTTATAGTAACAGTGACCTTGACCTTGGAGTCCCAGACTCTGAAATCAATAGGTGTCTTCCCTTCCTATAAGGTAACCTCTGGTATAAGTTTGGTAAAGGTGCGTCAAATAGAACTAAAGCTATTGCCCGGAAACCAATTTGTCACAAAATATTCTATTGATAGTAACAGTGACCTTGACCTTGGGGCCCCAGGCTCCGAAATTGATAGGTATCTTCCCTTCCTATAGGGTAACCTGTGGTATAAGTTTGGTTAAGATACACGGAATGGAACTAAAGTTATTGCCCGGAAACCAATTTGTCACAAAATATTCTAGTTATAGTAACAGTGACCTTGACCTTGGAGTCCCAGACTCCAAAATCAATAGGTGTCTTCCCTTCCTATAGGGTAACCTTTGGTATAAGTTTGGTAAAGGTGCGTCGAATAGAACTAAAGTTATTGCCCGGAAACCAATTTGTCATAAAAATATTCTATTTATAGTAACAGTGACCTTGACCTTGGAGTCCCAGACTCCGACATCAATAGGTGTCTTCCCTTCCTATAGGGTAACCTCTGGTATAAGTTTGGTAAAGGTGTGTCAAATAGAACTAAAGTTATTGCCCGGAAACCAATTTGTCACAAAATATTCTATTTATAGTAACAGTGACCTTGACCTTGGGGTGCGAGACTCTCAAATCGATAGGTGTCTTCCTTTCCTACACGGTAACCTCTGGTATCATTTTGGTAAAGGTGCATTAAATAGAACTAAAGTTATTGCCCGGAAACCAATTGTTTACACCGCCGCCCACCACTTCATCAAACAGTAAGTCGAGTTTGACTTCGTCAAAACTCGACTAAAAATGAAAGGAAAAAATTTTTCAGGTAATGGACCCCCTGTGGTCTCATGCAGCCTGCTGGACCCGATTTGTAAATACATTAACCCTCTACCTAAGATGAATAGCAGACGACACTTGCAAAAAAAAAATTCTTGAATAACTAATTTTTTTCATTTTTTGTCTCAAAAACATAGGTTATGACCACTCGTTGAAACGTGCACAATGAGCTCATTCCAATGAGGGGTCATAACCTATGTTTTTGAGACAAAAAAAATGAAAAAATAATGAAAATTAATTGGCGATTTTTGAGAATAGTGCTGGCCAGTTTTGACCGTTACGTTGGGTAAAGGGTTAATCAAATCCACCCTCACATAAATCTGACTAAATTTGATCATGCTTAGACCCATCGCTCACAGGAAGAATACATTTAAACAACTCAATAGTAAATTCTCCCTTGTGGTCCATGTTAAATTTCAAACCCCTCTGGTACCCCCCAAAATCAAATGAGAAATCAATTAATAGTTATTTTAATTTAGCAGTCATAGTAATGCTATTAATAATTATCAAAAGGTTCTGCCTGGCGGATCTGAAGATCTTTGAAGAATATTATTCCTCATATCGCTTCAAGTTAAAAATTAGTCTCAAATAGGTAGCCTAATTATGAACCCAGGGACTTGACTTGAACAAACTTGAATCTGACCACCCTTCCCCAATCACGTTGTACACCAAATATCTAAGGATTTTGGCTAGTGGATCTGATGAAGATTTTTAAAGACTTTTCCTCATATAGGGCAATGTTAACTTTCTGGATCCCACAGGGAGCCTAAAAAATATGAAACCAGGAACTTGATTTAAACATGCTTTAATCTGATCCCCCACTTAGTTGTTGTTTGCCATTTAAATATCAAAACTTTCTGATTGGTGGTTCTGGAGAAGATTTTTCAAATTTTTGTCAACAAGAAAGAACATGACTCATCATTTTTCCATTATCTACAGTGTTAAAATAGGCATCTCCATAAAGTAACTCATGACACAACCTACTGCAATTTTTTTACCCATTTGATTCCACTGGCCTTAATAATGCTTCGTGAAAATAACAATTATCTGTTCTGTGCAGTTAATGAAATATGGGTGTTTTTCTATTGTTTTGATATTCTGGGGATATTTTTTTTTTTTTAGACGAATCAAGTATTTATGACCCAATAATACAGCATACCAAATGTGGCTCAAATCAAGTCATCAGTTCTAAAAATAGAAATTTTGGGACGAGTTCAAAAATCTTGCCCCTCCCCCAGAACTGAAAATATTGCCCCTCAAACATCCTGTGAACAAACTTCAGTGTACAACTCAAACGGAAGCCGAGTACCAAATATCAACTTGTGCCATTCATCAAATCATTTGAAGAATTTTTATTTGGGACAATTTTCCTCCACCTCCCTCCCTATGGTGATTGGCAACTTGATTTAAATGAAATCAAAATGCAATGCCATAAACAGTCCCCCCCCCCCCCCCCCCCCCCCCCCCCCCCCCCCCCCCCCCCCCAAATTCAGCGAAATCAGTTGAGAGCTTTTGGAGACGTTGTGAATACCATGCTCACTAGCAATCGACAGAGAGAGAGAGAGATCATTACAGTTCCTCTTGACAATCAGTCGGTTTAATGTTTAGTTTTGGGGGTTTAATGACATTTTCAACAGCCAGGGTCACAACATATCAAACAGTGTTATGGGTGGAGAAAGCGACAGTACCCTGAGATAACCACTGAGCAGCAGCGAGCAACTGTCAAGACTATCCAGCTTACTAACTCTGCACAATCTGAGTTGGCAGTTGAAGGCAAGTGCACCATAGTCATGCAGTACACCTTACTGCTCAGTGCCCCCAAGTGGGCAATTGGGATGAAGCGTTTTGCCCAACACAGTTACCATTGGTCAGGACCGAACCATCAACCTTTTGGTTTAAGGTCCGATGCTCTAACCAATGAGTACAGGGAATCCCACTTAATTGTATCTCTCTTAAATGAATAACCCTGTTAATTGAATACAATGAGTTCTGTCAAAACAAGGTATAATACAATAAATGGTCAATTGTTCTCTAAAATGCAGGAAAGTGACCAAATTCCTGTTAATTGAATAATTCTCACTGGCTGACTCCCTAAATTTCAGTCAGGTGAGTTAAAAATCCCAATACATTCTAGGTAAAATTAAAACACATTCACATTCTCAGAAAGTAAAATATGCAAGTCAAAATACCAGATGGACAGAAATCGAAGAATCTTCACAATTCAAAATAAAAAGGATTAATTATACGACTTGTCACAAATAGCTTCTCAAAACCAGTGTAGTCTGCCCATTAATGGAAAACAATACTCTAAACATTTCCAAATTCAAATCTGCTTCAAAATGGGGATCACATATCACAGACATGCACAGAATTTTGAGGTGACATTTTTACAAATACAAAATGAAAAACTTGAGACTTTAATGCACTAAACACTCAAGACAAACATTCCATTTGATGTCTATTTCAAAATGCTTTATACAATTTCCATTACATTAAGCTAATATTCACCAAAAAAGCAAGAGAATCTTCATTCTTGAAAGTGATTTGAAATAAAGTTGAATTTTAACCTCAATCACTGTAAGAAATTGCCAGAAGATGGATATTTCCAATTTCCAGAGTTTTGTGTTATCTGGTTAATTTATTGGGGTTTAACGACAATTTCAACAGCCAGTGTCACCTCACCCGGACAGTATTAAGGGTGGAGGAAGCCGGAGTACCTGAAAGAACCACCAAGCAATGGCAAGCAACTGTCAGACTTCCAACGTACCAACTCCACACAAGCAGGGTTAGCACTGGTTGAAAACAAGTGCAGCATCGATGTGCAGTACGGCTTAGTACACAGTGCCACTGTGCCCCCATGTGGGCAATTGGGATTAAGTGCCTAACACAAGAACACAACACAGTTACCCCTGGTAGGGATCGAACCTGTCTGGTTATTCTTTCATGTTTGAATTTCAGGTGTCACATTCAATTTTTAAATTTATTGGTATTCATGGGTCTGTTTCATCATCTTTGACCATATCATGACTGCAACACAAGTAAAAAGTCATGTTTAGCAAATTGTTTATACCTATGCTTTCCACTTTAAAGGAAGGAGTTAATTACTGGATCCTATTTTACCAGGAAAACATAACTTGTTTACAGGGTTCATTCATCTTGTCAGAAAAAAAATTCCATGACTTTCTATTCCATTTTTAATAAATATGCTTGATAGGAAATAGTGAAGTGGTCAATACCTTGAAACAGACATCCAGAACATGGAGTGCTTAACTCTTAACCTGCTAAGTATTTTCAAAACAATTTTCATCAAATCTTGTCATGGCTGCTTTATAGCAGCCATGACTAGATTTGATGAAAAATTCATGAAAAATTGTATGATTTGAGCATGTCAATTCAATACAACAACCCAAATCACCTGAGAGTTTAAATAATTTGAATTTATTTTCATTAGTGAAGATATATTTGAATACTACAAACAATAGAATTTGACAAGCTTGACATATACAAAGTGATATAACCTTTGCTAGTGTGACTGAAAAAAATGTGGATGATACTGATATGTTTATTATGATTGGTGTTAGGGAATGCAGTGGCTCAGCATTAGAATTACACCAGCAAACCAAAAGGTCAACGTTTGATCCTGACCATTGGTAATTGCATTGTGTCCTTGGACAATGCACGTAATCCTAATTGTCCATGTGAGGGCATGGTGGAGCTGTGCACTAACACAAAATGCCCGTCAATGGTGCACTTGCCTTCAACAGCTGCTAGCCCTGCTTGTGCTGAGTTAGTACACTGAGATGTCTGATGGCTGCTCAGTGGTTATCACTGCTTTCCTCCATCTGCATAACTGTCTGACATGAAGTGACCCTAACTGTTGAATGTGTGATTAACTCCCCCCCCCCCCCCCCCCAAAAAAAAAAAACAAAAAAACCCAAAAACAAACAATTATTGGTGTTTGTCATATTCAGTATCCAATTTAACTCTAAGCATGACTGCAATAATGGAATTGCTCCTCAATTGCCATTGCGTAGCCATCGGGGGATTGGAAAGGCAACTTGTCCCCCACCCACCACCACACTTTTTCTAAAAAATGTCAGCCTAACATATATTCATACCAGAAATCCATAAAAACTAGTTTATGTACATGTACTCTCATTCTCATATTTCCTGGGTCATTTTGCTCCAGTTCTGCCTCCACTTTCTGGATACTTGTGCCTTGAAAATGCATAAAACCCCCTGGACCTTCACCTATATAAAGAACACGAGCTCATAACTCAGCACGGGGTGAAATGAATTGAGACAAAAAAAATATATTTTGCACCCTCCCCACCCCCAACTTCATTTTGCCAGGCCATGCCCTGCCCAATAACTGATTACATTCTTTATATTATAATAAATTCAATAATGCAATAGACTTAGAAAAGTTTTACTTCACTTCATTCTCTCAATAAGGGTTTGGAGTCAAATGGCCAAAGGACAAACTTGATGAAACAGTGGATTCACCAATCAGAAAAGGCCTTTTTACTTTTGGAAGGCATTTACCAGAAGATAATAAAATTTACAGGGCATGCTTGAATATTCCTACTCCTCATTAACCCTTTATGTAATGAATTGGTGCAGCTAACCGCGTAATATACAAATTTAAAAGTTGAAAGAATACTATTTTTCAAAAAACTTCAACAAGACTGTGTTATTTGACCCCTCATTGGAAGCTGCTCATTAAGCTTGTTCCAATCCAATGGGGGGTGGGGTCATATGATATGGTTTTGTTAAGATGTTTTGAAACGGTTGGAAAAATAGTATTTAAAATAATAAATTGTGATCTTGTCTGCATTGAGTTATGGGTTAACTGTGCCAAGTTATTATCTGCTACTGAACAACTAAGCCAAAAATGACAAAAAGAGTAAGGGTGTAAAAGTCAGTTACCTTGCAGTAGTTATTCATGAACCCTCCTACCCCCACCACACACCATTCATATACCATCACCCATTTTGTAAAACAAAGCCCACTGGTCTCCTACTGTCTACAGGTTGTTGTTTTCAATACACTTTCCAGCAAAAAGCCAACCATTATCAAGTAATAATTAAAGTTTAACACCAAACTTGAACCTTAGCATTCCTTCTGTCAAAGGGCTTCCCACTCTTTTCTACCTCCAAAAAGATTTAATAATTCTTTTCCACAGTATTCGGTATGGCTCTGGGATTTAAGTTTCCATTAACAGAAAACAAATTAGTGTTCCCAATGATGTCAGTGCCAGTGAGTGGTAGAATATTCCACAATCCCACTAAGTCTCAACCAAAGATGAAACTTTTTAGAGCATCCAACCAGTGTAACTTCTGTCAAAGAAATCTTAGAAGTTAGCCATGCTCTTGCAAAGACTCAATATTAAAATGCCAGTTTTAGACATGAAGCTAGAAACTGATAGTGAATCCCATTTGCAAGAGAGGGGATAGCCTCTGTATACTGCGAAAGCTGGACTTACCATGTCTGCCCACTCATAACTAATGACTTACCAGATACACTGATATTTGATGTCCAAGTTCGAAATCCAGCTTCTTCCCAAAAACGAGCAACCTCAGACTTTATTAAGCAACACATCAAGGAGAGGAGAACTGCAGAAATACCTGCACCAATAGCAACGGCAACCACCTTAACTGACCAGATATCTGCCAAACTAGCAGATCACTATTAAAGTAACTACCCTCTGCCAGACACCAACATGGAAGACTTAGAAATGGAACTGTAGGGTGCATGGCTGACACCAATGGATCTTTTTAGGACCAACTACATGTATAAAAGGCATCTCTTCACATAAAGCACAAAACACCCCATGTACCCTTTATGAAAGAGCATGATACCAACTCCTATCAACATATTAATAATGCAACAAAGAAGTCTCTTCCATAGTGCCAACTCCCCATCACCTTGCCATTATACTCTTGATACGAGATTCACTGGCAGAAGTAGAAGTTGATCTCTGCCCTCAGTATATCTCTACCTCATGACTCACCCAACCACTTTAAGTCATACTAGCATGCAGTTATTGCAAAGGGATGTTTCTCTATCTTCCCTTCCACTAATTAGTAGAAATTCCTAAGCAGTGTCTTCCTCCCGCCTCCTACCCCAAAACACAATTATATCACAGCCTATTCCAAAATTATTTTGCACCTTGACAATAACGAGAGCAATGCAAAGCATAGCAAATGCCCCCGACAGTGTCATAATGCCATGGAGGCCATATTGAATTGGCTGCCAGACCAAAATCGAAAGGAAGCATGGTCTTGTTTTCAAATAAAACATGCAGCGAATACAATACAGAGGTTGAGAAAAAATTGTCTTAAGTCAAAATAGGACCATAACACTAGGAAAAATTATTGGATGGGACCCGTTCCTTGTGCATGTCCGTTCCCCCATGCTGGTCTATCAGCATACCAAAGGAGATGCAAATCTGACTAAGGGCTTTGATAAGGGCTTTGAAAATACAATACAAAATGTTTGTATGGATAGACGGACGGACAGACAAATGGATGGACGGACAGACAAATGGATGGACAGACAGATGGAGGGCTTCACTAGATACCTCCGAATCCTCCTTCGGAGATAGGGGACATAATAAAACTAGCATGAGCCAGCCTTCCTATCACTCGCATTCCATAAAACTGTTCTTAAGCTTCCATTAGCCTGACACATCAAAAACATCACTTAAACCCTCCAGCACTATCTAAACATTTCCCTTTTTGAAAAACTTGATTTGCTCTTTTCCACTCCAGCAATCAGAATTCAATCGAAATGAAATAAATATCACATTAAATATAAAATGAAAGTGTCAATGACACTGTAGCTCAACTTGTTTAAGACATGTACATGTATAGTATATGACACAGCAATGATAAACATTTAGGTAATGACCTGGTAACAAAGGTACATGTAATGCATTTTAACGGTCTGTACATAAATGCTGACTGTAGCCTGTTACAAATATATAGGTAAGGTATTTTAAAGGTGGGTGACAGTTAGGTGCTAAACCAGAAAAGAAATCTTTGAGTCCCAGAGTGGGTCTGACTGAACCCAAAAATAATTGTTCTCATAGCACAGTGATAACAAAGGCACCCAAAAACACTCGTTCCTGTCACAAGGTGATAACAAAAGTACCCCAAGAAGTTTCATGAAGATCGGTTCATAAATACAGACTCTAGCCCGAGCCGTATTGACATGTGCACTTACTGTGTATAAGTAGCACTGAACAAATCAAAGTTCATCTAATTTGCATAATTTCTGCATGAGTAAAAAACTTGTATTATATGTGATGTATTCCATGTTACTGAGCATTCCTACAAAAATTTATTCAAATCAGAACTATCATACAGAAGTTCTGTACAAAAAAATGACTGCACCAATTATGCTACAAAATGGCTGCTGGTGGCCATCTTGAATTTTGGACCGCACCCAAAAACACTCGTTCTCGTCCCACAGTGATAACAAAGGTACCCAAGAAGTTTCGTAAAGATCGGTTCATAAATACGGCCTCTAGACTGAGCCGTATAGAAGTTGGGTACAAAAAACTGATTAGACCTAATTTTGGTACAAAATGGCCACTGACAGCCATCTTGAATTTTGGACCACACCCAGAAACACGCGTTCTCGTCCCAAGGTGATAACAAATGTACCCAAGAAGTTCTGTGAAGATCGGTTCATAAATATAGCCTCTAGCCCGAGCCGTATTGACACGTGCACTTACTGTGTATAAGTTGCACTGAATAAATCAAAGTTCATCTAATTTGCATAATTTATGCTCAAGAAAAAAACCTGTATTATATATGATGTATTCCATGTTACTAAACATTCATACAAAAATTTATTCAAATCAGAACTTTCATACAGACGTTCTGTACAAACAAGAGGCCCCACGGGGCCTGAAGCGCTCATCTTGTACAGAACACAATTTAAACAGAGTCTAAGAATGAGTCTACATTAAGCAAGCCATCTCCATAGGCTACACTGTCAATCCTTGAGTCCCTCAGGAGTGATAAAAATAATCTGGGCATCATGCCTTTTCTTCAGCTGATCATAAGTAAAATGTAGAGCTCCCCTATGAAGCTCCTTGATACAACCTATGTGGATTAATCTCAGTACCTCTAGAGGGTACTGAATACAAAATTTTTAATTCTTCAGCAAAATGGCCAATTCCGGCTCCCATAGAGAGCCCAAATATTAACCCAGGCTCTTGATTTTAACACAGTTAAATCTGACTTCCCTAGAGATGTTGAGTACCGAATATGAAAGCATTCTGACTGTTGGATCTGAATAAGAGAAATTGTAAAGAAATATCTTCGAATTGCACTAAGTTCAAATTTTGGCTACCATAGCAAGCCCAAATATTAACCTATGGATTCAATTTGAACAAACTTGAATCTGACCCCCCTAGAGATGTTGTATACCAAATGTGAAAGCATTCTGACAAGCGAATCTGAAGAAGAAGATTTTTGAAGAAATTCCCTCACATTGTACTAAGTTAAATTTCGTGTTCCCATATGGAGCCCAAATATTAACCTAGGCACTCGAATTGAACAACCTGGAATGTGACATCCCCCCCCCCCCCCCCTAGAGATGTTGTATACCAAATATAAAAGCATTCCGACTGGTGGATCTGAAGAAGAATATTTTTAAAGAAATTTCCTCATATTGCACTAGGTAAAAATTTGGGCTACCATAGTGAGCCCAAATATATACCTAGGGATCTGATTTGAACAAACTTGAATCTGACCCCCATAGAGATGTTGCATACCAAATATCAAAGCATTCTGACTGATGGATCTGAAGAAGATTTTTTAAATTACCCTCCATATTGAACAAAGATAAAATATTAACCTAGGGACTTGGTTTGAACAATCAAGAATCTGACCCTCATAACAATGATGTATACCAAATATTAAAAGATTCTGACTGGTGGTTCTGAAGAAGAAGATTTTTAAAGAATATTCCCCATATTACCCTTTGTTAAAACTTCGGGCTCCTGTAGAGAGCCCAAATATGAACCAATGAGCTTTATTTCAACAAACTTTTATCTGACCCGCCTATGAATGCTGTATACCAAATATCAAAAGATTCTGATTATTGGTTCTGGAGAAAAGATTTTTTAAAATTTTTGCAAATATGCTGACTCAGCATTTCAGAACACCCTAACATAACCGCTGGCAATTTTTTTTTACCATTCAATTTTACTGGTCATAAGGATACTTCATACCAAATAAAAGCTCTCTGTTCCGTGGGGTTTGGGAAATATGGGCATTTGAAAATATTTCTATTTTTAGCTCCCAGGGTTCCCATGGGGATGCGGAAATTTTTTTTTTTTTGCATGGGTCAAGTACTTATGACCCAATACTACCACAAACCAAATTTGGTTCATACCGGACCATCGGTTCAGAAAATAGAAATTTTGGGCGGGGCCAAAAATCTTACCCCTCCTATTACAAAGCCAAATATTACTTCACGAACTTCGTTTGAACAAACTTGATTCTACACCTCATATGGAAGCTCCATAGCAAATATCAAGTCATTGTACACACTGGTTCTTGAGAAGAAGATTTTTAAAATATTTTGGAGCATTTTCCCCCACTCCCTCCCTATGGGGCTGGGCATGCTGAGTTGAACAAAAATGAAATGCCCCTTTGGGACCATCACTCACACAAACTTTCACTTAAATTGGCCCAGTGGCTTTGGAGGAGAAGACCAAAATATGGTGTTGACGGACGACGGATGGAGAGCGATGAGATTAGCTCAGCTTGACTTTGTCAAGATGAGCTAAAAACTGATTGCACTAATTTTGGTACAAAATGGCTGCTGGTGGCCATCTTGAATTTCAGACCGCACCCAAAACCACTTGTTCTCGTCCCACGGTGATAACAAAGGTACTCAAGAAGTATCGTAAAGATTGGTTCATAAATACGGCTTCTAGCCTGAGTCGTATTGGCATTTGCAATTACAGTGCTGAAAGTAAAACTAAATAGATCAAAGTTAGTCTAATTGGCATAATTTATGCACGAGAAAAAAAAACGTATTATATGTGATGTATCCCATGGTACTAAACATTCACACAAAAAATTATTCAAATCAGTGCTTTCATATGGAAGTTCTGCGCAAAAATCGGATTGCACCTAATTTTGTACAAAATGGCTGCCAGCAGCCGTCTTGAATTTCGGACCGGACCCCAAAACACTTGTTCTCGTCTCACAATGATAACAAAGGTACCCAAGAAGTTTCGTAAAGATCTGTTCATAAATACGGCCTCTATCCCGAGCCGTGTGTATGGCACGACGGACGGACAGATGGACGACGGGCCATAACAATACCTAAAATTTGGCTTTGCCAAAGCTGAGCTAAAAATCTGTTTCTCAGGCCCTTCTGCGTGGTCCTTTTGGCTGCTGCATGATCTCTTTTTATAACCAATGTAAACTTTAAAAAAAAATACAAATTAAATAATTTATGTCTGATATTTTACCCAAGTTAATAAAATTGATAAATTTTTTCCCTTGAGTGCAACAAGGCTTTGCAATGCTTTAGCATTGCAAAGCCTTCTTGCACTCAAGGGACGAAATATACCACCACCCATGCCATTCTATGAGGCCAAAAACATAAAAACAAACCAAGAACATGAATTTTTGATGGCAAAAAAATAATTCCAAAAATAAAATAAAAAACTGCCTGCCCACATACAATTTTACAAAAATGGTCTGAGAAACAGAAGATCTACTTTGTGAGGCCTTACAAATACTCTTTTCTGCAAATAAAACTCATCCCAAATGAAAACAATGGAATGCTCTCTCTTCTCTCCTCATCCAATGATACCCATCCAACACAAATAAGTAAGAATCATCTCTTCAATAGGCCTCCTTTAAGATTTTATCGTACTGCATGTCACCAGGGCAGGCACCAAAACATTGATTTGCAGGCCTGACTTGATATTTCTTTTTTCAAAAGTTTTCAAGGGGAGTTCAATATTCAAAGACTTTCCAGGTCCTTAGCAAGGGCATTTTCTATTCAAATACTCTGTTCTGCACCCGAAAAATATTCTGTTCATTCAAACAATTTTCAGATATAGTGGGTCAAATTATTTTGGAATTTGTTGTGGAGAAATGCTTTTACTTTGGAGTAAGGAACAATAAGGAACAAGCTATCAATTGAAAATAGAATATGTGTTCAGTTTTTTTAAAATTCACTTTAAAAGAATTTCCACAATCCAGTATAAGTCTATCCATTAGTTCCTTGAATCCTACACCCTAGGCAACATGTAACCAACTAACCCTGTGCATTTTTAATATCTTAGTGTATATTTTCATGTAGTGTGTGATATGACAGTTATCAATTTTTTTTATAACCAGAAAGTGTAACTAACCCTGTGCACATTTGAACAGGGTTAGTAGTCACACTTTTTGGTCATAAAACATTTTTCATTATTAACTGAGTAACAATCCCTTCACCTTAAACAGCCTGTACTATTCTCAAAAAGCATCAAACTCAGATGATGAACCCTCACTGAAATGGACTGTAGAAAGTTTTTTTTTAATGAATTCCAAAAATGAAAACATATTCTATTTAATAGCTTGTTAAATTTGAAAACTAAAAGGTTAGTAGTGGTCAGATAAAATGTGAAGTGAATATGTTCCATGAGCACATATGTTACATAAACAAAACGTAAGTTTCAACCAATACTGGCCACCACAATCCACAAAATGATCAGTCAAATATACTGGGGGGGGGGGGGGGGGGGGGGGGAGAGGGAGAGAGGGAGGGAGGGGAGGGCGCAGTGGCTCAGTAGGTAGAGGTGAAGGCTGCAAGACGAGAGGTCCTCGGTTCGAATTCCACCTGCGGCAACCGCATTGTGTCCTTGGGCAAGACACTTCACCCCCAATGCCAGGGCGCAGTGGCTCAGTAGTAGAGGTGCAGGCTGCAAGCCGAGAGGCCCTCGGTTCGAATTCCACCTGCGGCAACCACGTTGTGTCAGTGAGCAAGACACTTCACCCTCAATGCCCATGGTGGTGTTGTATACTAAGGCTTTCTGCAATTGAAAATTGATGGTGCACTTGTCTTCAACCAATGTTAACCCTGCTTGTGTGGAGTTAGTACACTGGGGAGTCTGACACCTACTCAGTGGTTCTCTCCGGGTACACCGTCTTCCTCCGCCCATAAAACTGTCTGACACGAGGTGACCCTGGCTATCAAAAGTATCGTTAAACCCCAATATATACATAAATCAGTCAAATATTACTTTTTCAATCTTTGCCTAGAAAACATTGTAACAAATTCAACTGATTTTGATATAACTTCTCATTCGAAAAGTCATAAGCTATGTTTTGGGGGCAAAAAATGAAAACTTTTAATTTTCAAGAAACGTTTTCATTGTTGTTGTCTTCTATGAGTGTAAAGTGAAGGCATAATCCTCCACCTATCAAATCTGCCAAATCAAGATGAATAATCAACTCAGCACTGTGCAAAAGTAGATATTCAAATTTAATAATTCAATTTTTGCTTGCAAACATAATTTATGACCCATCACTGGAATGAAATTGTTTACAATGAGGGATATGTTTTGAAAGCAAATAAAGGATAGATCCAAAAAAGTAGATCTTCTGTGTCTCAGGCCATTTTTTGTAAAATTGCATGTGGGCGGCCTTTTTGTTAATTTTATTTTTAATTTTTGTAATTATTTCTTTGCCATCATAAGTTCATGTTCTTGGTTTGTTTTATGTTTTAGGCCTCATAATCTACAAAATACCATGGATGGTAGTGTATTTCATCCCTGGAGTGCAAGAAGGCTTTGCAATGCTAAAGCATTGCAAAGCCTTGTTGCACTCAAGGGACAAACTTATCAATTTTATTGACTTGGGTAAAATATCAGACTTGAACCATTTCATTTTTATTTAAGTTTGCATTGGTTATAAAAAGAGAGCATGCTGGAGCCAAAAGGACCATACGGGAGAGCCTGAAATACAGATTTTTTTACTTTTTAAGGCCACTGCTTACTGCTGAGTTATGTTTGAAAATTAAATTTTAAGTATCTTCCATTTGTTGGGTAAGGTAAAGTGTTAACACGTCAAAGATAAAACAAAGTATGTAACAATATTGAAAACTTAACCTTTTCAAGATGTAGCTAAATATTATCCTTAAGTTGAACAAAAGTAATTCTTTAAAATAAAAATAAACCAACCGTTTCCGACCTGTTTCATTTATTATTGTTTTAAAAATGTATATTGAGTTAGGTTTGAAGTTTGTATCGAAGGTCAATGAGCCATGAACACTATTGGAAAATTTTAACTCTTGCCACACCATGTTGGAGATATTTCAGAACCCAGCTCCAGAATACACTTCTGAATTCTGAATGTGGAAATTTTGGTCTCTGTGGATGGTCACTTGCTAATGGGCACCTCTCTGAAGTTACATCATAATTCCTTCATAGAGCATTCCATTGTTTTCTTCAGTTTATCTGAAGTAGCAATCTTACAAAGTTCGTACAAAAATCTGTATTAAATCTAAGTTCAAGAGGAAATAACTTATTGGTCAAAATTGTCACAGCTTGAAAATCTTGAAGTTTGCACTTATCTGACATATCTGAAGTTACATCATAATTTGTTCATAGAGCATTCCATTGTTTTCTTCAGTTTATCTGAAGTAGCACACTCACAAAGTTTGTGTAAAAATCTGTAATAAATCTAAGTTCAAGAGGAAATAACTTATGGGTCAAAACTGTCACAGCTTGAAAATCTTGAAATATGCACATATCCACTTGATAGTCATCATGTTTGAAATGATGTCCACTTACTGGAGGGCGTGTCTAAGAAGTGTCATCAAAATCAGTCCACAAATGTATGAAGAGATGAACGCACAAAAATCTCATATAGAAATCTCTATTCAATCTGAGTTAAGGGGAGACAAGTTGGTCAAAATTGCTGTTGTTGAAAATTTGAATATATATATGCCCATATCTACTTCTTAACATCATGTATAAAAATAAAGAGTTTAATCCGAATAGAATTATAAGAGCAGGAAGATTTGGGCATAGAAGAGAATGGTTTCATATTGAGAGCTGTATTAACTCTTAGAAGCCGAGGAATCGGAATGAATTTATTGAACATGACATACCACGAAAAACTTACAGTAAAGCAGGTGCTTCTAGTCAAGTGTCGCCTGCCTATTCAGGCAGACAACATTTGACTAGAAGCACCAGCTCAGTGTTTAATTCTCCCCCAGCCCAAAGATAGTCGAACCGTCACAGCCAGATTACCTGCCGTATAACATCACAGGCAAAAAAACTTGACTCCCAGCTTCTAAGAGTTAGGCAGGTGCTTCTAGTCAAGTGTCGTCTGCCTATTCAGGCAGACAATACTTGACTAGAAGCACCTGCTCAGTGTTTAATTCTCCCCCAGCCCAAAGACAGTCGAACCGTCACAGCCAGATTACCTGCCGTATTACATCACAGGCCAAAAAAACTTGACTCACAGCTTCTAAGAGTTAAATCACTTGTTGGTGATTATGTTTGTGAAGTTGTATCAAAATTGTTTCAAAATGTAGGAACATTTGCAAACACAAGAATACCAAATACTCTGAAACCTACTTTAAATCTTCTTAGTTTAACTGGTAGAGTGCTGGAAGCCCATATTTGGGCTTTATTCTGAAGCACAGGTATCACAACTTGAAGGATCATATTTACTGGATGTGCTTTGTATTATCTTTGAAGGGATATTTTAAGTTTATGGGAGACAAAGACATGTGTACAAGGTTTTATGGCCAAAAATAATTTAGCACTCTACCAGTTAAGAAGAAACAACTCAATTAACCCTCCATACACTGAAGTCAAAATACAAAATTTCAAGTTTGGTATTTAATCAGTTCAATCTTGTTTGACAGAGCTCAATAAGATGGTTAAATACCAAGTTTTATTTAATGCTCAGGCATCAATTCACGCTGAAAAATTAAGTCATATTCCCCTGTCGGTCGGCAAAACGAAATATCAAAATGATATTTAGAAATCGATATTTCATCGTAGGTTCGGGTGACGAATCACATGTACTTTAAACAAGTCAGCACATCAGTAATGAATTCCAGAGTCCCAAATACAAACGAATTCGAATAATTGATAGTGACAGTGACTAAATCAATTCATTAAATCAGCGGTTTCAAAGTTTGACTTTCTCATTCACCTTCCAGCGAAAAGCCGAAATCACTTTCAAATTTCTTCAGTTCAACTTCACACGTCTTCAGTGCATTGAGTTAAAAAAAAATAAAATGACGTGTCTTGTTATTGAAAATAAGAAAGTGGTGTTTTTTGTTATTGTTCTATTTCTTCGAAACACATTGCGATTATTTCAATTCGCCAGCCTTGGTAAATCGTAAAGTTAGGGGAGAAATAAGACGGGACTACTTTTTGTGCGGATATTCACACATTTCAATGGTTGGAGTTTGGTTGTTGTAATTTTTGTATGGACGCCGGTTCGGCACATAAATTTTGCGCCTTAATGGCAAATAAAGGCCACAAATTGGAGAGTTTGTAGTCGTAGAGCATTAAATAAAAAGAAAATTCACGAAAATTTGATGAATACCGAAAATATCTCGTGAGTGGCTACAAGAAATATGAGGATCTTCACTCGCGACTGCGTCGCTCGTGAAGATCCTCATATTTCTTTGTAGCCACTCACGAGATATTTTCGGTATTCATCAAATTTTCGTGAATATCCTCTATGTATTATGATAAAAGTCATTGTCTGGATTGTTTTATATTTCGATATTAGTGTGGATGGGGTTGATGCAGCAATATTGCACATTTATTAATTTAAGTAATATATAATTGGTATAGGGCTATTTCAGTAAGGAGTGACATGATGTGTATTGTAAGATGCTATTTGTATTTATTGGTTTTTATGGTCAGCATCTATGGTTATTACAACAACACAAGTACACAATCAAGATTAACCCACTGTTTGAACCATTGCTGCCTACCTTACAGTAATGCAATGTCTGGTATTGGATACTGGTTCCTATTTTCGCAGTATAACAGAATTTGTTTATCAGAGAATGTGTACGGAATTAATCTCAGTCAAAACAGCAATATTTTTGGTGCTAGGACCATGTTTATCATCAACTCAAATCTTTAAAGTATATTTTTGGCAACGATGTTAGCTGTGTACCCTGGTAGAATGAATTTACCGGTACACAACTTTTTATAAAGGAAATATACTACTCAAAGTTTGCTAAGCACCAAATATTTGACACGTCATTATGAAATTTGCTTGTGACATATTTGTGATATTTTTGGTGGATGTCATTGAGGAATGTATTGAGATGGTCCCCAGAGATTACATTAGCTCTCTTGACAGGCAGACTTTTCGTGACAGTCATGGATAGCATATACCCCTTGATTTTCATGATGTTTTCGTGTACTGTCTTCATGCACATGACATGTGTAGGGTATTCAGTCTTCATTTCAACACAAACCCTTGTGATTTAATGATTGAATATGACAAATGCAAATGTTAGAAGACATTTGTCTGAAGCAGAAATGTGTCGGGCTGTAAGGATGGTGGAGCAAGGGGCTACCCATCGTCAGGTTGGTGAAGCCCATGGTGTGCACCATACAGTGATCACCAGAGCCTGGACAAGATTTCAGCAGTATGGCACACCAGTAAGGCGGCATGGTGGTGGCAGAGACAGGGCAACATCTGCAGCTGAAGACCATTTTTTGATCATTCAGGTCCATAAGAATCGCTTTGCCACAGCAACCCAGCTTCGCAGTGACCTTCAGAATGCATTTGGGGTAAATGTTTTGATGCAGTCTATCCAGGCAAGGTTGCACAAAAGTGGTCTCCAAATGAGAAGACCATGTATTCACATTCCGCTGTCCCAGAACCACCATGAGGCATGATATGAATGGGCCATGGACCACTTTGATGGACCAGAGAAGATTGGTGACCTGTCCTTTTTACAGATGAGTCAAGGTACTGCCTAGACCACACAGATAGGCATTCTAGGGTATGGAGAAGACCATGAGAGAGCTTCCATGCAGCCAACATTGCTGAGTATGACCGCTATGGTGGAGAGTCAATCATGGTCTGGGGCGACATCAGCAGGGATGGACATACAGAGCTCTGTGTCCTTGAACGTGGTACATTGACTGCACAGTGGTATATTGATGAGATCCTGGAGGTCCAAGTCCATTTGTATGCAGGTGCAGTGGGTGATAGATTCATTCTGATGGACGATAATGCCAGTCCTCATGTTGCCCATGCTGTCGGGGAGTACCGACAGAGGGAGGGGTTTGAGCATATGGACTGGCCAGCAAAATCCCCTGAACTCAATCCAATCGAACATGTCTGCAATGTGTTGCAGCTTACAATTTCAGCCCGTCCAGTCCAGCCAAGAAGTGTCCGAGAGCTTGGTGCCATGCTGGTCCAAGAATGGAACAACATCCCACAAAGGTCCACCAGAAACCTGACTGGGAGCAGGAGAAAGCGTTGTCAAGTTGTAATTAACAGTAATGGGTCTCATACTCGATATTGAGCCCATACCAGTTCGCTCCGTGAACTTTTTGGCAATCTGAAAAATTTCCTCTTTTACCAATAATATCCATTCCTTTTCCAATTTCGCTTGTTTGTCCTGGTTAATAAGCATGCACTGACAGAGTCCTGTCATGGCTGACCTCGTTTCAAAGTAATAAGAAGAACGTGCTGAGTGAGCTGCTGAGCGAGTGTATAAAAGTCACAGGTAATAATGACAAGTCATCATTCTTTTTTGAGCTGACCTCGTGTCTTGTTGATTCTGTCACTTATTTTCTCATACTGTCTGCGGACAGTTGATCACGATGATTATTTCACTTTCTTGTTAATACGGCATTTAACTGCATTATACAAAAATTGTACTGCAGTGCAATGTCATCTTCGGACAATCACAGTGACGGAATGGGGGCTACGGCTCTTCTCCATACTCTCTTGACAAATATTATTCTTCATTTATTTGCCTCTGAGACTGAAATAAGTTTGTTAGCTGGGTTCGATTTGGCCCATCATCCTATTATACATGTTTCTGAAACTGGCATCAAGCCTGCAAAAAATTAAGACACAAAACCTGCGGGTCAATGTCACAGTGTTTGTAAACACACAACTAAAATCTAAAAGGGAAAGATCCTGTAAAGCAGAAGGGCAAATCCTCAAAATGTAATGATGCAGTTCTAAAACCAAAAAGGCATCGGAACTTTTGAATGAAGACACTATAATTATTTTAAAAGAAAAAGGGGCTTTCCATGATCACTGGCTATATTGTCAGTATATCCTCTCTGTTAAAAGTTATGACTTCAAAACAAATTGCTACAATTGATACTGATATCGGCCTTGCTAGAACTCTTGTAAATTCATAACCTGCAGGTCAAAGTAAAAATACTGGTCGCAGAACCCCATGTGATCTTGACCCTGCATCTGTGTTTGGCTTACTCACTTCCGAGATTGATGAACATTTTTTTCTGAATTTGAAATCACAAATGTACCACAATCTAGTACTAGTTCTACCATTCCTGCCTCAAATTCTCAGGTTGCACCCCCAGATATATTACTCAATTCCTCTTCTTCAGGGCCAGCAATTGGTGACACCAGCCTTGTGAAATTTATCAACAAATTTTGCAGTTAGCAGTCAAAGCCTAAAGATTTACTTGACAAATCTCCAAAGCCTGACCACTGCCCTCTGATAAATGCCCCAAAGGTCAAACCTGTGATCTGGACTCAGTTCAAGAACGCTAACAAAAAGTTTCTTTGTCACAGAAGACATTCACTTACAGTATATTCAAAAAATTAAAATTTTTTAGTAAATTTTGTTTCTTAACATACCTACCACAATTGTTTACAATTGGCTGTAACATAAGTGCAAGCCCTACTTCGGAACTAACTCAAGCTTTTAGAATCTTTTCCAAACGAGTTGGAAAAGTACTAGAGTGCAAAAGCACGAAAAAGATCGAAAAAAGGGTCGAGCGAGACCAGCGCTCGAAATTACAGGTACTCTCTCTGCACACCTCTTGCGTTTACCGAGCGCATGCGCAACAACCGTGACGTCAATTCCGTATTTCCGCCAACGAGAAGTTTGTGATTTAGCGGGGAGGCATCGATACCAAAGATATCCCCAAGGAGGGTGGGCCTCCGGTAAACAATTGTGGTAGGTATGTTAAGAAACAAAATTTACTAAAAAATTTTAATTTCTTTTCAACCTACTCACAATTGTTTACAATTGGCTGAATAAACAATAGGAGGAGGTGAATCACATAACCAATACCAACAAGAGTAGCAGAACGAAAGCAAGGATGGCAGAGAACAAAAACTAAAACCTGTAATGAAGAAAGAGAGAAGGCACCTGAAAAGAACAAGGCTGAGAGAAGCGCAACCTCGACAAAAACAATTTAACGAGGGTGCACCACAGCCTGAGCAGCAACGAGAGGGCCTAAAGAATAAAGGTCCTCAGATTGCTGCTGAAGGTGGCGGAGATAAAAGGAGGAGAAGGTAGAAGCATTCCTCCAGTAAGCCGCATTCATAACATCACGGAGCGAAACAGAATTGGAGAACGCCCAGGATGTAGAAATGGCACGAACCTCGTGAGCATTAAGCCGGTTCGAAACAAGATCCGATGCAGACAAGCGAGAATAAGCCAGCTTGATTGCAAGACAGATCCACCTGGAAATAGAATGGGAAGAGATAGACTGCCGCTTAGGAATGAGAGACAGAAAAAATCTCTTCCGATCCCTCCTAATGAACTGAGTGCGAGTAATGTAAGTCTTGACCGCACGAACAGGACAAAGAAGAGGCCTCCGTCCATCTACAGCAGGGAGAGCCCGAATGCAGATGGGAGGAGGTACCGAATCGGGGAGTTGATTCTTAGCCAGAAAAGAGCAATCAGTAGTGAATGTGACACTGTTAGCCTCATTTCGGAAGAAGGCAGAATCAACAGATAGCGCATGAAGCTCACTGACTCGACGAGCAGAAGCAAACGCTAGAAGAAAAGCCGTCTTATAGGTGAGAAAACGCATGTCGGTCTCAGATAAAGGCTCGAAAGGCACCCCCTCCAAACAGTGCAACACCCATGCCAAGTTCCACTTGGGTGTAAGACGCAAAACTCGAGGCCTCTTCAAAGAAAAGTGCCGAATAAGTTTGGAGAGGAAAAGATTACGACCGATACACCGCTTTCCCACATAAGAGAAAGTATCAGACAGCATAGACCGATAGCCCTTAATCGTAATAGGCTGGAGGCCCTTGGAGTCAAAAAGAAAAACCAGAAAATCCGCAATTTGAGCGATAGACGGATTACGGTAATTCACATTGTGATCTGAACACCAGCGGCAGAAAACCTTCCACTTGGCGGCATAAGTCATTCCAGTGGAAGGTCGCCGCGATGCAGAAATGCACTCCACTGATCGTCTCGAAAAACCTCTACGTCGGAGACTGGACCTGATAAAAGACAGGCGTGAAGGGATAGGCTCGCCAGGTTGTTGTGATACTTCCTGGGACGACCCTGTGAAAGAAGATCGCGACGTAGAGGTAGACGAATCGGTCGATCGGCCAATAGAGGCCGCAGCAGATTGATCCACACCCTCTGTGGAGACAGGGGTGTGATCAGAATGATCCTGCAACTGCAAGCACGAATCTTCGCTAAAACTTGAGGAAGAATCGGTGCAGGAGGAAAGGCATAGCCGACCCAGCCTGTCCAGTCCAGAGACAGAGCGTCTACTGCAAATGCCAGAGGATCTGGACAAGGGGAGACAAAAGTCTCTACCTGATGATTCCAGCGAGTAGCGAAAAGGTCGACCTGAGGACGACCCCACTGCTCGCAAATCGCCTGAAACTCCGACCGATGTAGCATCCATTCGGTTGGAAGGACACTGTCGCGTCGGGACAGGGAGTCTGCTAGGACGTTGAGACGCCCGGGAATGTGTCGAATGGACACCCGAGCGTTCACATCCCGCGCCAACAGAAGAAGATCCCGAGACAGCCGATACATAGGAATCGAATGAGTGCCTCCCTGATTCCGTACGTAGGCCACTACTGTCGAATTGTCCGAAAGAAGTAGGACAACATGGTCCGACAGATGAGGGATCCAAAGCCGAAAACTCAACAGAAGAGCAAGGAGCTCCTTCTGGTTGATATGAAGGCCCACCTGCTCGCTGTCCCACTCTCCGTGAGTAGACAGACCGAGAGGGTCCAACGTCGCACCCCAGCCCCGATCGCTGGCATCCGCAGTAAGGATGCGATCGGCCAAAGGAAGATCCAACGGAACACCCTGTGTCAGCCAGGGAATATCTGCCCAAGGGCGGAGGTGACAAAGCAGAGACCGAGGAATAGTGAGTTCCAGGTCCAGCGGATCTACATTCGGACGCCAATGATCCAACAGGAAGTGCTGGAGAGGTCGGACAAACAAGCGACCGAGCGGAATGAGATCGGTCACCGAACCGCAAAGGCCCAGCATCCGAAGGAAAGTCCTGGCCGAGACCGAGGAAGATTGAAGCAGGTCCCGAGTCAAGGCGGAAAGAATCGTCGCCCGAGCCTGGGGAACCGACACTACATTGTGAAGAGTGTCGAAATCCATCCCCAAATGACGGAATCGCTGAGAAGGAAGAAGATCCGACTTCTCGCGATTGACTCTGAAACCCAGCGACGCTAGCAGGCAAAGAAACTGCCGGACATCGAACTCCAGAACAGCAGCATCGTGGTGCCGTTGGAGGATGTCGTCTAGGTAGGCGGACGAAGTCACCGCCGACTGAGTGCGATGGAAAGCAAGCACATGTGACATCAGTCGGGTGAATGCCCAAGGAGCCAGGTTCAAACCGAACGGGAGAGCTCTGAATTGAAAAACTCGATCCCGAAACGAGAACCGAAGGTATTTCCGTGACGCCAGATGAATGGGTACATGGAAGTAGGCATCCTTCAGGTCGATACTGGCCGCAAAATCGCCCTGATGAACTGAACGTCGAACCGACCGGAAAGTCTCCATACTGAAACGAGGAGCAATTATGTACTCGTTCAGGGTACTCAGATCGATGACAGGACGAAATTGGCCGTTTTTCTTCGGCACCAAGAAAAGTCTTGAGTAAAACCCCGGTGAAAGGGTGTTCCTGACCACCTCGATCGCCCCTTTGGTGAGGAGATTGTCGATCTCCTGCACCAGAAGGTCCCGACGCAGAGAATCTGAAGGGACCTGAGTCGGAAGGGGCACCCGAGATAAACTGGGGTGCCGATGGAAGGACAGTCGCAGACCGGAATGAATGACGTCGAGGACCCAAGAGTCCGACGTTATCTCTGTCCCACGGTCGTAAAACAGCGACAGCCTTCCTCCGACTGGAGGCGAATCGAGGTGAGAACCTTCACTTGCGGCCTCGACGAGGCCCCCGAGAGGAGAAACCACCTCGGGAAGTGACAGAGTCCTGAGACTTTCCAGCCTGAGGCTGCCAGCGGGCCTGGCCACGTCGGCGCTTCTTATGAGCAGAAGGAGCAGACGGAGCCGAAGGCGTAGCCGATGTCGCCGACGAGGCAGACACAGCAGCACGCTTGGCGGGCCTGGAACGACCCCCACCCGCAGCAGCAGGTGGGTCAAGCTGTCTCAGCAAAAGCTGGTCCTTCGAATGACGAAGAACTTCGCCACGAACAGCTTCCACGGAACCATGGAACAACTGAGGTCCTACCAAAGAGGCAGACCTCAGAACAGCACGTTGCTCAGAAGGAAGGGATGGTAAAGAATCCAAAACCGCATCCCGGCATGCCAGCTCCAAATTGGCCGTGTTACAGGCGTGAGCGTGAGTCAAGTTCATAAGAGCCTGTGACAAAACGCGAAAAGGCGCCTGAGCGTCATCAAACTCCCCTGGTGGAAAATATTCAGCCAGAGCAGCGACGACATGGTCCGCAAGAGATAACATACCCAGCATCTCTCGGGACAGGCCCACCATAGACTCAACTACCGACATCGGGAGAACTGCCGACTTAGGCTTAGTCAACCCGAGGGAAGAAGAATCCTCATCCACAGTAGTCATCCCTTGGAAGACTGGTGGAGAGACGGAATCGTAAACACGAAACCGCGATGGAGGCAGGAAGGCATCAGCTCTGGAAAAGAAGGAACCCTTGAGGGCCTTAGAACGCATTTTGGCGTCTAAGCCCTGGAAGGACTCAACCACCTGAGCCGATTGCAGAGGACGCAAAGCCCCGGAGCTAGAAGGCTCAACAGGGTTACGGCGCTCCACAGTGGACCGCGGCCGGACGGTCACAGAAGGCTGGTCGGAAGGTAGAACGTCCGGCAATAAGCCAAAGACGAAATCCAAAGCCTGCCCCAAGACTGACGAGGGGGGACCATCACCTTCAAGATACTCGTCATCCTCCGTAGCAGAGGAGACGTAGCCCAACTCGGGCTGACCAGCAGAAACCTCCTGTGAATACTGTGCAGTATCCAAGGGGCCAGGCGAGACATCTCGGCGACCGACCAAAGGAGGTTGTGCCTCAGGAGGCACAGGGAGGCCAACTTGAGGGTTGCCAGAAAGCAACCGGGTGAGCGCCAAAACGGCCTGGCGCAGGTCACCCTGAGAATCCGTCGCAGCAGAATCGCCCGACGGAGTGTCCTCCCAATGGACCCTTCTGGTAGAAGAACCCAAATCCTCAGAAGAGACCGACGGCGAACGTCGATCGGCAGACAGAATAGGAGCACGGTGAGAAGACACCGGAGGATAGTCCCGATTGTGACGCCCAGGAGCCATCACTGGCCTCTGCGAAACAGAAGGCCCTGCCTGCAAATCCTCGAAAGGGACCGACGGCGCACGTCGATCGGTAGCTGGACCTAGGACACGGTGAGAAGACACCGGAGGATTGTCCCAAGAATGACAGGAACCTGTCATTGACCTCTGCGCAGCAGACGGCCCCAACTGCCTATCCTCTGAGACCGACAGCAAGCATCGATCGACACCCAGACTCGGAACACAGTGAGGAATCACCGGAGGAAGGTTCCGAGAGTGACAGCTAACCGGGGCTGTCACTGACCGCTGCCGAACAGCAGGCCCTGGATGCCAACGTCCCAACACCATCCCGCTAGCCGGCACACTAGCAGGCGAAGGTGGAACAATAAACGATTCACTCGAGGGACGAGGAATCGCTGCCGAAGCGACCGGCCGGCTCAACCGACTAGGAGCAAACCTAGCCAGATGAGACGGAGCAGACAGCAAACCCGCACAGCCTCGCCGCGAGGCTGGGGGAGGCTGAGAACACACAGACACACCAGCAGATACAGCCTCGGTCCCCCGAGACTGTAGACCATCCCCAGAGGAGATGGAAGAGCCACCATCAGACAGAATAGGATCTGGAGTAGCAACCCCCTCAACAACGGTCGACGGTGTTGGAGGCAGATCGGAGAGGGTTACCGAGCTGACCTCGGAAAAGCTCTCAACGAAAACAGACGCCTCAATAGTGACATCCGAAGACAAAGAGACCGCGGTCTCCTCATCAGATATCACAGAACAAACACCGTCAACAGTTGCAGAGGAGCTCGCCACAGAAGTCAGATCCGAATCCTGTGTGACAGAGTCACCACGTGCACCAGCAGAAATGTCTGCAACGGCACGGCTACCCTTACCCCGAGAACGAGGGGTTCTAGATCTGGAAAGAACCACCTTGTTAACAGAAGCCCAAAATTTAGAGGACCAAACCCCACAGATACCACATGATTGGGCCTGAGTGCAATTGTTGCAAGTGACACATGTGGTATGGGAATCGTCCACATGTTTCACCTGCAAACAAGAGGTACAAGGAATAGTCTTAGGCATGATATAAATACAACAATCAAGCTTCCCGCCGACGGAAAACAGAACGAAGGTCGTGTTCACACGTGGGGGAAAGGCAAGATAAAGTGTGAAAAGCACAGCAATAATAATACAAATTAACATTAAATGAGAGTAATAATTTGGTAGCTTGAAAAAGGATACAATCCAGTAGCACACTAAAGACGATTAATAAGTTGTTCACGAAGAATTAATATCATAAACAGCACAGTCACAAAAATTTCCGACCATGAACAATGGCGGAAAATAAAGGAATTGACGTCACGGTTGTTGCGCATGCGCTCGGTAAACGCAAGAGGTGTGCAGAGAGAGTACCTGTAATTTCGAGCGCTGGTCTCGCTCGACCCTTTTTTCGATCTTTTTCGTGCTTTTGCACTCTAGTACTTTTCCAACTCGTTTGGAAAAGATTCTAAAAGCTTGAGTTAGTTCCGAAGTAGGGCTTGCACTTATGTTACAGCCAATTGTAAACAATTGTGAGTAGGTTGAAAAGAAATGTTGGCGGGTGCTCTCACCCCACTTCTTATAACTAACATGGAGCTTTTCACCGATACTTTTGATACCGATAAGATCGAATCTCTCATTATTGATTCACTGTCCCTGCTTGGGGCATCTACATTTGAAATCTCCCTGTAGAGGCGTCTTTTTTGAAGTCCATGCTGAAGGGCAAATACAGTTCATTGTGCTTACCAGAAAAGCCTATTACTGCTCAACTGTGTTCATCTTTCCAAACAACTCAAGTCTATGAATGAACGGGAGTTCTTACTTCCTCTTACAGGAATACATCCAATAGAATGTACCAAGGCTCTTGAGGCAACCCCAACTGGCTTAGTGGTTATTATCCTCGAAAACGAGGAAACTTCATGCCTTGGACAAAACAGAACACCTTTCCCAGCTACAAGGGAAAGTAACATAAGTCAACCTTCTGGTTCTCTCAAATTTTTTTCTGGATATACGGAAACAGCTTACCTCAGATCAGTGGGTGTTGGACCACTATTCAGGGTTATAGAATATCATTTACCACACCCCCTTTCCAACTCAATCTGCTTTGCATTATTTCATTCACTCACACCGAGTCTGAAACCTACTGCATCGAGGTGCACTCATTATTCAATACGGGTGCCATTTCGGTGTGCACATCAGAAGAATCTCATTTCCTTTCTACTAGTTTTTTGCGCCGAACGAAAAAATGGGACATATCGAGTAGTCTTTGGCATCTGGACAAAATTCATCTCTTATGAAAAATTCAAACTGGGGACACTGGATTTTTGTTTTAGAATTTATTCAACCACAAATGTTTTTTGCATCCATTGCTCTGAGAGACGCTAATTTCAGTGTACCAACCTATCAAAGCAATCACAGGTATTTAAAGTTTTTTCCTGACTGGGACACTATATGAGTTTACGTGTCTACCGTTTGGGCTTTCCTCGGCACCCCTAGTGTTCACAAAAGTTTTAAAACCGATTTTTGTCTACTTTAGAAAACGGGGAATTTTCTGGTCGTCGTATCTTGATTCTCTCATCCTCAATCATGACAAATCTTTGTGCCAACGGGACACTCAGTACCTTGTATCCACCTTACAGTCTCCTAAAAAAAACCCCCCAAAACATCAATTCTTCTACCATCCTAATGATTACTTATCTTGGGTTCCAGATCGATTCTAGGACATTCAAAGTCTGGAGACACCTAAAATAGCAATCATCAAAATGGGAATCCATGATTTTCTCAGATCGGCGAGTGTTACTGTTCAACAATTAGCCAAAGTTATTGGCCACTATGTGTCAACATTCAGAGCCTTTTGGCTTGGCCCATTACATGTACATTCTTTAGAAAAAGTTGAAGTCACAGCCTGAAATGGCACGGTTAACCATCACCGACTGGTCACACTATCACCAAATTCAACAAAAGGAACTTCTTTGGTGGATTACGTACATTTCTACCCACCATGATAAACTGATGCGTTCGCCTCCTATGGATTTTTTATTTGGAAACCGATGCCTCTTCATCAGGATGGGGGGGCTTAATTTTGCCAGTCTGAGACTAATGGTCAATGGTATCTACATGAATCCACATTTCACATCAATAAACATGAATTACTGGCAATTTTCTTTGGCTTGAAAAGTCTCTTTTCAGACGCTTATCACTGTCATATTTGTATTAACTTTGACAATACTTCCACAGTTCATTACCTCCACTAACTGAGTGGTACATCCCTTCGACATTTCAGTATTACTAAGGACATTTTGTATTAGTGGGATAACAAACCCATCCTATTATCAGCAACACATATTCTAGGTAAAACGAACAGGCCGATCTTCTGATCAGGAATTTTAATATATCTTTAGCATGGCAATTGAACACCAAAGTGTTTGCATAACTCACAACTGCCTTTTTCAGCCCGACATTGATCTGTTTGCCATTGGACTTAATGCACAACTTTCCAAATTTGTTTCTTGGCGGCCTGATCCTGATGCAATATTTTGTGATGTTTTCTGCTTGATTTGGCATTCTTTCAGTCCTTATATTTTTTGTCCTTTTAGTTTGATCGCCAGGTGCTTAATGCAAATTCCCCGAGACGAGGTAAGGAGGGCCATAATCATTACCATTTTGGCCTACACAACCCAGGTCTCCACTCTTGCTGAGATGTCTAGCATCCACACCAGTTCTGATTTCATCCCACAAAAATCTGCTATGGATACTAAATAGCTCCAAAACACACACATTGACAAGACAGTTGAGTTTAGACACCTGCAATGTATCAGGAGTTACCTCTGTGGTTAGGGTTTTTTCAAATACAGCAGCCTCACATATCTCAGCCTCCTGGAGGCAAAGTACCGACAATATGACCATGCTTGACAAAGATGGGTCCTTTGTTGTCATCAATACCAGAAAAATATCACACAACCTTCTGTATTAGATCTCATAGAATACTTGACTGACTTGACCAGTTCTGGCCATTCTTATTCTGTTTTAAATACTCATATGGCCTTGCTTGTACAGATTCTGTGGTTATTGGATTGTGACCTTCATGATTCTCCTTTAGTATCATGGTTTATGAAAGTGGCGTTTAATATCAGCCCACCGCTTCCACGATATACATTTTTTGGGATGCTTCTCGGGTTTTACAATAATTATCTACTCTACACCCTCTTGACACCTTGAATCTGAAAGCTTTTACAGAAGGGCTTGTATGTCTTGGTGCTATGGTTATATCCACTCATGTTGAGACACTTGCGGCATTAGATGTCAATCACTTGACTTTTCAGGACCATTCAGCTGTTTTCTTGTATTAATTCACTCCTTCACACTACCGAAATTAAAAGATATCAACAGCCAGTAAAACTGAGAAAAGTTCACAATTCATCCCTGTGTGTCTCTTCTGTTCTGAAACATTATCTAAAAAGAACAAAACCAATCAGAAAACGTTCTCCACTTTCATATAAGTCTTATAATAAGACATTTACATCTGTTTCCAATGTCATCATATCCAGGTGGATATGTATGTCATGCAGGGTCCGGAACTCATGTTCACCAATTTAAGGCTCATTGCACCAGGGGAGCTGTGTCTTCTGCCGCTTTTCAGTTAGGGGTTTCTGTTGGCACTCCTCGCAAACTTTTTAGTATTCTTATTGCAGACCCATTCGGTGAGAGGTTTTGTCACAGTTTACTGTTGGAGGAGAAGCAACAGTTTCAATATTTTGTTATTCTCTCAATGTACAACGGTATCATTATTACATAAATGGAACAGTTCTTCTTTGTTATTATTTCTTTCTTCCTATTTTCTGGTCTGTACCATTGAAGTCAGTTATTTGCTTTGAACAGTGCATGCTTGCTAAGGAGGACAAACGGGCGAAATTGAAAAAGGAATGCCCCAGCTCATCTGAACGAATGTGTCAGGATGAGCAGCATTCTTCCCAATGAAGCCTGTGTTGGCCCCGTAGTAATAAGCATCCCATCCCAGGTGGGGTGCGTTCTTCCCTCCCATTGCTTGTTACTATGGCTACTGACTTCAATTACTTTGGGAGCTGATGACTGTCATTATGTGACTTTTATATCCTCGCTCAGCAGCTCACTCAGCACGTTTTTCTTATTACTTTGAAACGAGGTCAGCCATGACAGGACTCTGTCAGTGCATGCTTATTACTACGACCTATACAGGCTTCATTGGAAAGAATGCCGCTCATCCTGACATATTTGTTTGGATGAGCTGGGGCATTTTTCATGGTTATCGTATTCAAAAGCTAAAAAATAATGTCAAACACAAATAAAATATTAACTTCTGTTCTTAAATCATTAAAGATACAATGAAATAAAAAACAAATACACCTTTCATTACTTCATTATTCATTACCTTTCATTATTTCAAATAAAATGTAAAACAGGTAGTTATATACACTTGGTGCTTAGCAAACTTTGAGTAGTATATGTTTGGATCTGTGTGAGGGTGGTGGCAGAGGTGTTTAACAGATAATGCAAGAGCCTCAACAAAAGTTCTTGTAATAGGAATGTCAAATTACTGCCGGTAGCAACAATACCAGTATCAGTGATGGAAACAGCATTGAACTGTGCTATCAGCACCAGTAATGGTATTGAAAGGAAACTTCTATTATATTCATCATAAAGACCAAATTTGGTTATATTCTGAGTTGAATTGTTTGTTATATTACCTTTTAATATAATACATGAAGAAATAACGGTTGGATTATCCACAGAATGAAAGAAAACCAAAAACAAACACAAAAATATTGTTTGCCAAGTCAGCCAACACAACCGAATATGTAGTTGAGACTCATCATGTGGTTCCAAAGATCGAAACCCACTAGTCAAGTTAACTCTTTCATCTTTCTGTGATTGTAGAATGTGCACATAAGCACAATTCTGTCAAGCAAGTTGTCTCCCATCCTAGACCTAATTTTGGTTGCAAATGGAGTGCAAGAATTCCAAACCGTTGAGTCGCACCTTCGTTGCTTCTCGCGTTCGGAATTCATATTGTAAACATTCTGAAGTATTATACTGTGGCAGACAAGTGGCTGATGCAGAGACTGAGATTCCAACTCTAGTTGTGAAGTTTCATACAGTTATGACCATCACTTTTTTCCTTGACAGCATCAGCTGGTTTTTGAGCATCATCTTCTGTGTCCTGAGTGTTGTCAGTCAGACTCGAGCAAATTGAAGGGTGGAGGATGTTCATCAGAGAAATTGCTGCTTCTCTCATCTCTTTCTTTGAACCCATTTTGAGTGCCAAGAAGGGGGATGGGGGAGAGGGGGGGGGGGGGAGATAACTGCAGCAAAAATATCTGGATTGTACAGACATTTGCATACATCTAGAATCTGTGCTGGTCACCTTTGTGTGAATCAATCCTCTACTGTGCAAACCTGATTTTTACAGATAATCTTGAAAACTACATCTGCATGGAGCAAATTCATGGACCGATTAGATAAACTTTGCACCGCTAGCTTTAAAGATTCCACCCTTGATGAAATACTTATTGTTACATAGAAATTTCACAGGATATTGATCATTGTATTTTGGCGGGCAGACTATGCGATGCATCACAAAAACACAACATTGCTCTGACTTTAAAGTGACAGAAATATCTGCATGGTGACCCATATTCATAAGATAAAACTCTGTTATTCCCATTTTGCACTGTGTATACAAAGGTAGGATATGTTGTCAAGAGATTGAAAAAGAAATTACTTGTTCTCCCATGGTTTCATTAACTGGTAGAGTGTTAAATTGTTTTGGATCATCATAATTTTGTTTCCATGTCTTTGTCTTGTTACAATAAGACCTACAGGTAATAATAATAAATTTTAACAAGGCAAACTCATAGACTAAACAATTTCTCTCAAAGGTAATATAAAACAGATTTACAGAGTATGAAGCCTTTGAGTTGCTGTACCTTCACTTCAGAATAAAGCCCAAATATGGGCTTCCAGCACTTTACCAGTTAACCGTACTACAAAAATGGCAGGTAATTGGATTTAACTACCATTACTGTGAAAACCTCTGATTACCACAGGTATTGGCTGTAACTTTCAAAACCTTTTCAAATTGTTAATAATTTTGTTCTTTAATTTACAGGAAGACTTCTTTACTAGCTCTCCAATACTATTTTAACTTAGGCAAACACATTTTAGTTCTACAGTGTGTTAATTTATTTTAATTCAGGTGTGGTTACTGTGTCAATGTGAAACAAAATGAAAGTGTCAATGACACTGTAGCTTAACTTGACTATGTCTAGTGTTTGATGAAAAGGATAATGTTCCAATGCTCATGAAAAGATAATGAAATAAGACAAGAATTGTGATAACTGAGAATATGTTAATTTCTGTTCCCTGTTGGCTATGTTTTCAATAAGAATAATTTAAGTGTTGACTGTACTAAAGAATTAAGACCTGGGTTGATGTGGCCCTAACAGTTAACGCATGTCAACCAAAGTTACCAAGTTATGGTAACATCATTTCAAAATGAGTCATCTTATCAAGTTACAATGAAATCCCTTCATAAATATAACTCTTAGACTTTGCTAAAGGAATCTAGTTCATGTGACGTTTCGGCAGTCATGGTTGACTGATCATGACCAAAAATAGGAGAGTCTCATCTTGATATCATACCAAGTTATCCTACCAAGTTACAATGAAATCCCTTCATAAATACAACCTGTAAGCAGTGCTAAAGGAATCTAGGTCAAGTGACCAGATGGTAGTAACAGATGACCGATAGTGACCGAAGTTATACTACAAGTTACAATAAAATCCCTTCATAAATACAACCTGTAGCCTGTGCTAAAGGTTTTTGGTCTTCGGAGCTGCATAGCCATCACAGCTGACCGAAAGCAACCAAAAGGGGAGTCATCCTACCAAGTTACAATGAAATCCCTTCATAAATACGACCTGTAGACTGTGCTAAAGGTTTTCGAGTTTCAGGCTCTCACAGCGGTCACGGCTGACCGATCATGACCAAAAGGGGACGTTCTCATCTAGTCATGGTATGTGATGCTCTTATCTAGACATTATACAAAGTCATCCTACCATGTTACAATAAAATCCCTTCATTAATACGACCTGCAGACTGTGCTAAAGGTTTTCAGGTTTTGGGCCCTCGCAGCCATCTCGGTTGACCTTTTGTGACCAAACGGGGACGTTCTCATCTAGACATGACCTCGAACTTGCATATGAAATTTCGTGATGATCGGCCATGAACTACATGGTGTGCCAAAGAAAATATAAACAGACTCACAGACTTCCATACGCGTGATGGAAGTAGCTCATCTGGACTTTGTCATGTTAAGCTAAAAATGATTGAGTCAGCATTTATTAGTTAATAATTAAACCTTTCTTCTGTTCATGCATTTTCAGGCAAAATGATTGGCTAAATTATTTCTTCTTTTTTTCTGTTCATATCACAATGAACTGAAAAAAAAAACGCATTTAGGCATTCCCAAACCACGCCCCAATGAAATTATTAAAATTATGCTGCACAGTGTGAATGGAAAAGAACCTCTGCATGCTCACATTGTTTCAAAATGAAAAGTAATCAACATTTATCTCACCATTTGAAAAATACTTTAAAAATAAAATCAAATAAACAATGAAATCCTTATCATACCTTTTATTGTGTTTAATTTTATTTTTGTGCCAAAGAAAAGGTGAACAGACTGACAGACTCATAGACTTCCGCACATGTGGTGGCAATAGCTTATCTTGACTTTGTCAAGTTAAGCTAATGAGACATGTTCAAGAAAGAGCAGGAAAATGGTAAAATTTAAACTAGTGCTTCAAAACTGACTTCATGGAAGTTAATTTACAGGAAAGATTACTTTCTCATTTCTTTTTATTGTAACAACATATTTCTGAAAGACAAAGATAACATATATTGGTGCATTTTAAAACACAGTGTGTCTTGATCAGTGTGAGTGGAACGGAAACAGCCACGCTCATTGTTCTAAGATCATATCAAAATAAACGAATCACATTAACACCTATCTGTAATAATATTCTATCCTAATTTCAAATAAGATGGTTTGTTAACCCTTTACCCAACGTAACAACCAAAACCAGCCAGCACTATTCACAAAAATCACCAATTAACTTTCATTATTTTTTCATTTTTTTTGTCTCAAAAACATAGGTTATGAACCCTCATTTGAACGAGCTCGACAGATAAAGGTTTAGATAAAGGGTTAACTGGTTGAGTGCTGGAAGCCCATTTTTGGGCTTTATTCTGAAGTGCAGGTATCGCAATTTAAAGACTTCATATTTTGTGGATGTGCTTCGTATTATCTTTGAAGTGATATTATTTTATCTGTGAGGATTTTCCTTCTCACATTTTATGGGAGAGAGCCTAAAGGCAAAGACCTACAAGGAAATTTACAGAACCAAAAACAAGTAAAAAGTTGGCACAGCCAACAGATGCTCCTTGAAAATGCAAACAGATAAATATATCGGACAGAACACATGTGAAGTAAAAAAAAAAAGGCAAACGTCATACATCAAAGCAAACTGGAGTTATCATTCGGAAACCATTAAATTTACCATCTTGCAGCTTTTCAAGGGGCATAACTCTGCAACGGGAAATGCCATAACAATGAAAATCGAACTTGACCTGCATTTTATGGTAGGTAGTAATGTTTCAAAATATCTGTTTATTTATTGGTGTTTAAGGTCACATACTTCTGTACAATGGTTAATCATGACCACAACATGGAGATAAAGTCAAGGTCAGTCAATCGTTTATACCCCATGTTGCCTATTTTAGAGGACTCGCACCCCAAGCATTAGTGACTGGGTCCTATTTTATCTGAGAAACCAAGTTTGTTTACCACAGTAAACAAGCCACTGCTTCACTTTCAGGGGTTCACGCAGGGAAGTTGCAAAATAATAAAGTCATACATCAAAGCAAACTGGAGTTATCATCTGGAAACCATTTGTTTTTTTGGACAGACAGACAGATGGATGGACAGACAGACAAAGCAGAGACTATATGTTCACCCAAAATCTTTTGGGGAAGCATAATAATGTAGCACTCTACCAGTTAACTAGCACTCTTCACAATATACATGTTTACGACAAAGTAGCCTTGACCTAATGAAAAAAAAATTCTCAAGACTCTTGCATCAAGAAGTCACAGTTAAGAGATAACTACGCCTGTTCATTATATTTTGATAACCCTCTCCATTCTGATGTCAAAATACCATAATTTCAAGCCATACATTTTTCCTATTATGCGACTAGTAATTTAACCCACTCAAACTTGTTTCAAAGAGCTCAATTTACTGTGTCAAATAAGAATTAATGAATTTATCTGTTGGTTTAAAACCCTGCACACTGATGTCGAAATATCTCAAGTTCAAGGTGCAAATTTTTCACATAATGCAACTAGGAATTTAACCAATTCAATCTTGTGTGACAGAGCTCATTGAGCTCTGTCAAACAAGATTGAATTGGTTAAATTCCCAGTTGCATTATGGGAAAAATGGCTACTTGAAATTTGGACATTTTGACATCAGAGTGAAGGGAGTTAACAGAGTATGAATGTGCGATAGGTGTGTTAAAAACTTGACATGCCCATCTCACATTCATACTCTGACAGTGAGAGTGACAGATAATTTGTTTCAGTTTAATTCAGAGTGTTTGCTACAATTATAAAATACCCTTGCATGGCTAAAATTTCCACCATTTATATCACTGTAGTCATATCAACTTATGTGCATACAACAGTTTTAGCATTTGTAACATACAAGCAGTCCTGACCTCTCAAGAGGAAAATTAGTGTCAACAACCCACGCGAGTTCTAACAGCCCACCTACTGCCCAGCAAATAGTTTAATTGCCCTGTTGGACATCCTCATATTGTTTCGTTGATAAACGGGTGCCAAAACACATACAATAGGAAAAATATTCACTGAGTTATGAAAAACTCACCGAGACCATTGCATATCATTATAGAAAATGAAATTATACAAGACTGAATTGGTTAACCCTTTGAACCCTCATTTCCTGGAATGGTATGGCCTTTGTGTACACTTACGGTAATATGGGTGAGTTCAATATAAATACACAGGGAGGATAAATCTGGCTGCAGACTGCAGTTATTAATTCATCATCAATGCCGAATGTATAGACCTCTTATAACCAGACAAAAATGCTACAAAATTATGCCTTGAACTGAAAAATTGGCCCGACAAGTCAAAGGGTTAAATTGTAAGCTGCAATATGGGAAAGAATTGCAGGTTGAAATTTTGACATCAGAGTACAGAGGGCTAACAATAGCCAGTATCAAACATCCACTAGATTCCAAATATTTCTGTTCTTATTAAGGAAATCTGCCTGCAACAGGCAATGGATTAACTAACCATAACAAATCACCTTAAAAAAATAAATTAACATTTTCAATAATGATGTTACCAAATGACATCTTGCACAAGTCTTCGTGGTGATATAAATTGGCCAAGATCATATATGATGTCACAGACAGTTCAAATAATATTTTATACCTACAGCCCAAGTGACGCTAAAATGTTAACAAATTCAATCCCATTTGACCGATAGCTCACAGAACTCGGTCAAACAAATCAAACTGGTTAAATCCTGATGAACTGAATTCTGTCAACTAATGTTGATTCTGTAACATCTCACAGCTGAGAAAATCAGTTCTCAAGCTTCTTTGATATATATTCAAACTTAACCCTTAAGTCCACTGACAGCCCGAAACTGCCACTTACATATGCAAAAGTTGCCCAAAAGGAAATTTTTCCTTGGGAACTCTACCATTAGGCTCCATTTATCATAACAGTATTTTTACATCATTGTTGGCTGTCTGTACAGGCAGCAAACAATGATGTAGAAGTACCGTTAAGTCATATGCAGCTTTATACATGAACATACACTAGTTATTAATGAAACAAGTATTGGATTAACTCTAAAGCTGCTGAGTATTTTAAAAATATTTTTGATGAAGTCTAGCGATAGCTGCTATAAAGAAGCCATGACTAGATTTGATGAAAAATTCATGAACAATTGACTTGAGCCGTCACTAGCACAAAAGTTGATACAGTTTACAGGAGGAAATTTTGTTAAATGTGCTCAGACTTTACTTCTTTTTGTGACAAGAGATTTCCTGCCCCGGGCAGGAATATCTGCCAGCAGCATGCAACGAGTTAAAGGGTTAATCACAGAAATGTGTTACATGCGAGTATTTTTGCTGAAGCATGACTGAGATCTTTTTTTTATTGGGGTTTAATGACACTTTCGACTGCCAGGGTCACCTCGTATCAGACGATTTTATGGGTGCAGGGAGCTGGAGTACCTAGAGAGTACGGCCAAGTAGTGGTGAATAACTATCAGATTTCCCAACATACTAACTGTACACAAGTAGGGTTAGCAGTGGTTGAAGACAAGTGCACCATCGATGTGCAGTATGCCTTAGGACACAGTGCCACAGTACCCCCATGTGGGTATTCAGGATTAAGTACCTTGTCCAAGGATACAATGCAGTTACCCCTGGTGGGGATTGAACCATTGGTCTTTTGGTTCAAAGTTCAAAGCCATAACCAATGAGCCACGGCACTCCCACATACCTGAGATGAAGAGTACAATGATATAAATTTCAATCTTTCCAAGCAGTGTGGGACAGATTGGCTACAGCAGAGAAATAAATTTCATTGCTCTGCTATATTTATTCTCAGCCACTCTCATTGGACTTCATAATAAAACAATTAATCTTGTAATTTTATAAGAATGAAAAGTGTAAAGAGGGTAAAACACATAACAATTATCAAAATAAGGATTTTTTAAATCACAACAAATAACATGCTAATAATGAATTGAAATTTCTTTTTTGATTAATGAATAACTACTATCAAATGAACATCATCTTTAAAATCAGTAAAGGATATATGGATAGATTTTTTCACCTGGAGATTGGATTCAGTTATAGTACATGTACTATTATCTCAATATTTCATTTTCTCAATTTAAAAAAAAACAATTTATACTGAGGTTTTAACGACACTTTCAACAGCCAAAGTCACCTCTGGTTTGACAGTTTTATGAGTGGAGGAAGCTAGAATACCCCAAGAACCACCAAGCGGTGGCGAGTACATAGGCAGGCTTAGCCTTGGTTGAATATATGTGCACTATCAATGTGCAGTATGCCTGTGAAAACAGTGCCCCCAAGCCCTCAAGTGGGCAATCAAAATTATGTGCCTTGCCCAAAGACACAACATAGTTACCCCTGGCGGGGATCGAACTGTGGACCCTTCGGTTTAAAGTCCAATATCATAACCAGTGTGCCTCTTCAAACCATCTTTTTCTCGATTTGATTACGATCTGGTTCCAACACATTTACATCAGTGGATGCAGATTTTGTAAATAAAATACTGCAAAATCAAAACTTAAACAAGTAAAGCAAACTAAAAAGAGCATCCAATATGAAGTTTGCACAATTATTTTTCTAAAGATTACATTCTGCAGAGTAGTGTGCAGAATGCAAACAAAGAATTTCATTCAGATGATGACCAAGGTACAATCTGGTCAAAATTCTCTGCCCACTTTGTAATGACAGTACTGTGCTAACAATTCTTAGCAGGCCAACGATAATTTAATGACCATAACTGTTTTTTTCAACATACAGTGTGTACATCAAGAATTGCATACAGCTTTCAGGCTAAGTCTTATACTATCATTGTACTGACAAATCCAAAGTCATATTTTGCAGAAAAGTTTATAAATTTTATATTTCTCCACCCAAAATATACATCATGTGGCTCACTATCTATCTGGTAATTATCTGTAAGGTATTTATTTTTGGCACTCTCTTATACTTTTTGGATAACACACCTCACCCAAAGGTATGGTTAGGGTGTGGTTATGGTATGGTACCTGCTATGCAAACTTCTGGGGTACACACCTCATAATTCTACCACGCACCTTATCCACACCTGGCAGAAACCACTATAAATTCATATTTAGGAAAGGCACACCCCAAAGATACCTCAAAAGTACCCCAAACAGACCCAATAGTCTTTAAAAACAATCATGTTGGATCTGGCACACCTCAAACATACCTCCATGAATTAGAGCAAATTCTCTTCAAAGGTAACACACCTTAAGCATATCCCAGGCACTTTTGGGAAATCTGTACATGACATAATTTGAAACATCACATGATCTCTGCGAGTCGAAGATGGAATGACGAAGGGATGACGTCACGGCAACCCGACTCAACAAAGAATTTTTGGTTTCTTAGTTAGAAGTGAACTGAAGTGTGCTAGATTAAGGAACGGATATATTTTTATGTTGGTATGATGGAAGGAATTAATTGTGAATTCGCTGGTGCAGATAATTGGAGTTATTGAAGTGTTATTCAAATAGAAACGCGCTGGAAAAAATTGAGGTGACTTGAGAGCGCCGTTTTCAAAATTCCTCCCTTCCAATGTCATGTCAACGATGCTACAGCAAAGTCTTCCAGCTGAAAATCGATGATGGATAAGGAGTCTCAAAATTGTGCATTTTGCCTGGATGTTTCAAAGATCGCAAGAAGATTAACTTTTGCTGTTTGTGCTTCTAAACACAAAGTTTGACTCGTTTTTTAGGAAATTTATGAAAGACTGAATGTGAAACCTGAAAAGTGTACTGACCGTGGTTCAACTGATGTGAATAAAGTCATTACTTCAGCCTCTACTGGCTATACAAAGACTGTTTAAAATGTGTACTGACTGAAATACATGCAGTATCGGAGCATCAGTCTACCAGAGCAATTGTGCAACTGGACAAACAGGCAGAATCTTATATCATAGGGAGTCATCACAAGCCTTGTCACACTATCAAGAACACCAACATAAGACAAGAATGAAAGGAAGCGAAAACCACTCCGTGATTATCAGGACTGTGAAGCACATTGATCGTACATCGATAGGAAAAAAAACGGGTGTAAGATGCAAACTTCAGCACCAGCCTACATGATGAGTTGATGTTTTCCCCCAACATCGCTGGATAAATAAACGACAACCGACAAATAATCTTGCCACCTACGTCTCCTAGTTGGACTTTTTAGTTTGGGGCCAATGTACCAAAGATAAAGGTGGGTGTGGTTACTGCACTGGGGATTATTTCAGGGGATCAGCCACCTCCCCCCCCCCCTCCCGTCAACGGCAGCCATCTCTAGTTCCACATTTTGACACTATATGAATAATCTGATAAATAAATCACATGTTGATTGTTTCCCAATTCCAAGCCATGTATATATCATGCACTGGCAAATCCTAGTGGCACCACAGGCACACCGTGGCAAACTTTGTGGAGGTACCCCATGCACACACCATACACCATGTGTGTAGGTACCCCAAGCACACCTTACAGTACATGGAGAGTGGATTGTTACTTTTTATACCACAGTAATCGACTGTCCTTTTCGGGGTGGAGATACTACCCCACAAGTGATTTAGTAATAATCCACTCTCCACATACTGTAGGCAGGCATGCCCTAACCACACACCAATGGTGGTACCCCAATCATACCCTAACCACACCCTTGACATATCTTCAGGTGGTACCCTAAGCACACCTCAGACATACCCCTAACACAGCTCATGATACCCTAAGCATATCCCTGGCATACCATAACCACACCCATGAAATTACCTAATGGTTGTACCCAAACCATACCCCAGGCACACCTCATGGCAGTACCCTGAGCACACCTCAGGCATACCCCAATCATACTTCATACTAGGTACCCCAACCACACCTCTGAGCACATTTAAACCCCACACCATAAACCATACCTCAACAATACCTTAAGCATACCCCAACTATCTGTTTGTAAAAAATATAGACCCACACCTCAGTTGGGGTGTCACACCTCAACCAATTTTGTAGCCCAAACCCCAGATATATGTATCTATCCACACCTCGACTACACTGCAGAAATATAAGGGGTAATGTAACTCTCTGTATGACTGCATCATGAAGTCTGAAGTTGAAATTTAGTTAATTGGTTATACCTATGTTGCCGACCTTTGAAGACTTCCACCTCAGGCATTGGTTACCAGGTCCTATTTTATGAATGAAACAGAACAGGTTTACTGCAGTAATCAATGGCTGCTCAGTTTCCTGGGTTCCCCAGGAAAATGAAAAAAATTATATATTTTTTATACTTACCAATGGCCCAGACTTAGCTGGTGCTAACTCAAAATTATCTTGGGCCAAACACAAATTTTGCCCCCCAATCCCCCAAATTTGCATGCAAAACCGAAAATTAGAAGTCCTATCTGGCCTTCCAAACATTTACTATCCGCGCATGTGCAGATGCCAGGAAGCCAGGAAGTCACCTGAACTGGCGCCAACATCATTCTTTGTAAAAGAGAGTATTATATAATAATTCAGCGGGGAGGTATGAGTGCCCAGTACTGCCCACTCATGGGAGGGCCATCTCCGGCTGGACCATTGGTAAGTATAAAAAATATATAAGTTACTTTTTTCATATTTTTATAGTATATACCAATGGCCCAGATTTAGCTGAATAGTAAAAAGGTGGAGGGCCTAGAACTTCCGAAATAGTTTATCAACATAGATCAAATCCTTCAACCATGATGAAGGAATTTAGAATAATTAGGATTTACATGTATGTCTCTCTATACCATAATAGAGGAGACATAACCTAATATGGATCCCAATTTATGTAAATCCTAAATCCGAGCATGAAACCATGCTAATTAGGATGTAACAAGTTCCCAATTTTTAAGGCTAGTCTGTACTAAGCCCCAAAAATTAGGATGGCATATTTGAGAATGAGAGAAAATTGCTCACAAACCTGCGCCATAGAATAACACTACAGCTGTATGCAGAATATAATTACGGATAAAACAGCTTCCTTCATAGTTACATACCCATTTAGCCAGAGAAGGGGTGAAAATGACCCACCCCCCCCCCCCCCCCCCCCCCCCCCCTTTTTTGGAACATATCTTCAAAAGAAGGATGAGAGAGCTCTGGAATTAATTAAAACGGTACCAAAAAACAATATAAATAATTATCGATCAGGTACTCAGGAATTAATTCATGAATAATAAATGGCGCTTAACGCCACTTCATGAGCCAAAGCTATAGCGACGATTCTGGTAATTAATACTGTCTGCTACAAAACGTACACCACAGACAGGTACGATGTAATTGGTGATATAAAATATAAAATACACATATTGAATCGAGATACCTTGAACAATCTCTGCAGAGAAAACACACTTCCAAGGTAAACCACAGGCAGCCTCTGTACAATAAAATCCAGTAACAACACTCTCCAACGTGTACTATCCGATATCTACAACCTTAAAAACGTGAGAACTGACAAAATAGAAACCTGGATCTAGAAATGGAAGTAGGTATGATTACCAGGCTCCGACATGGACCGCCCCTAATTTCAAGGTCCACCAAAGTGATAATCTAATAATATATTGCGTGAGTGCATAAAAATCCAGCATGTAATCAGCCACCAATTAACTCAAATAGTAGCAAATATGATGATTTTAAAATCAACAAATAATCACAGGAAACTATTGCAACAAAACTGCGTATATGCCTATGAGGGCGTCATCAAACACGATCCAAATGCATAGTATGTATGTATTAAGATATATATACGAGACAGTGTGTGGGTGTGTGGGGGGGGAATTTGAAGTCATGTCGAAACCTCCTCAACCACATTACTTAATCATTGCTGTTCTAGTCAGCAAAAATATAGGAACCCCAAAGGCTCCCTCATGTCTAACAGACTCCATTATGCCACTATGGGCAGAGAATTCCGTGAAGAACAAAACTTCCCCTGAAGAAGAAGGCCCTCTCGTGGAGGAAGCTTCTGGAGAATGTTCAATAACAGGCATTTGAGAAAACTGATAGAAGGTTATTGTGACAACAGATATGTTATTAGTAGGAATCACCCTGAGGCTGTTTAATCTTAACGTAATCTACTGAATCAAATGAATTGGAGGATACACGTATCCTACCATTCATTCCCATGAATACAGCCAAGCATCAACTGCATGCGCTCAATTGTCTAACACTGGCGACACAAATGACGAAAACCATTGTTCCTGTGCGTCGCAAACTTAACTATCCTGAAGCGATCCCACATGCATGTTCGCTAATAATGTAAATCCAATGTTGTAGCGTAAACAATAAGACATCATTTCTTGATAAATATGTGAACTCCAGAAACCGAGGGTCCCCAAGAACCCTGCATATTGAGTCTGTTGGACTCAGGGTTGTAACCCAATTTATGAACCCACATCTGTCATAATTGAGAAAACCGAATCTGGCAGCTGCAGCGGAACTCTTTTAAGTTAACCACTTAATATCTGCCCAAACTTGACCTTATGTTTACTAGATCCGCTAAAACAATACATGTCTTGAGCAAAAAACATTTTCCCACTCCAGTTAAGAATAACTGGATGGGACATGTGCGTAAGCGATCCATCGGAATAACATTCGTAGCCGTTCTGCACAACCCCATCCTTCGCATAAAATCTTTCGCTGTTAATGCGTCTGATAGAAGACAAAAGCAAGCCTAACAAGTGGCTAATTCGCTCTGTGAAACAACAGATGAACCAGCTTGTCAAGAATGAATTGCAGGATACGCATATCCTCTCATTCATCCCATGAGACATTATCTAGTTCATTATTCAAGTGATCTTAAGAACTATACTTGCCACACAGTTGATCATTCGAACGCTCACTTTTATCGACTGAATAATTACCATAAATAACCTTTTAGAGGCATGATAAACACGTTATCCAGTTCCAGTCAATTATCGGCTGGGCCGAGCTCTTGAAGAGCTTCGAGCCACCGGCTTAGGGGTATCCGATCAGTAATCTCTAACAGACTTAAACCCCCTATCCGAGTCGCTGTACTGACGATCCCTAAAGTAATTATAGGAGGGTTACCTATACCCTCGCTATGAGTCCTTTTTAGATGATCTGTGTCTTGGACATCCTCTCTTATTCTCTTCTGCTGTTGTTGGTCGATTAGACACCAACTTAAGGAGCAGAGTATTGATGCTTTCTTTGTAGCTTAATCCTACTTTAATGAAAGCTTATCGTCAAAGACTTAGTGTCTGGAAAACCAGAGCAACTCGTATAGAGTTTTTCCACCTTATCATCTATTAAAGATGATGACTCAAGGCTTCATCACATCAGAATAACTCCCACTTAGCAACTGTTAAGGCAGAGGCATATGTGATAAATAGGCCTTGAAAGAATTTTTAAAGAGGTACAAACGTCCACAAAATTCCTTTCCTTATAGACGTTGCATCACAGTTCTTAAAGGTGATCTACATAAGACAATGAGTCTAAACTCGCTCTGAATAAGAAATTATCTTCTCAGTTGTATCCGAGCGAACAGAGAAATGACGAAGGTAAGGCCACAACTAAGACCTTAGCCTGCTCATTCAAACGTAGAGAAACTCTCAACACACCTTCCCCGACCGTTTTTTAAATGAATGTTGTTAAAAAAAAACGGTAAAAAAATCATTAGATGAAGAAACTGTATTACTTCTTCCCACCTGAAGTTTGAATATGGCGTCGTCTAAATAACCGAAGACCTGTGACACCCGTGTAGACTTAACCGGAAAAGACATATCCTCCTCTTTGTCTGGATGAAGTCGGCATTTAACAACGCTCGCGGTTTCTCCCAATTACTCGCGGCATTCTGATTCACTGGAACAAGTTCAATGTAGTGATAATGGAAAGCATCCATATCATCCATGAGTTGTTCCGAAAGGGAAGGTTAATCCTCCTCCGTATCCCTTTCATCATTCATCTAAATCAGTTTTAAAATCACGGTCAACGGCATCTGAACACGCAGACAACTGGACCGACCGAGCATCATCCGACAGCTCAAGTTCTGAGACTAACGTTGAGTGCTTCTGCATTTGCAGGAATCCAGTGATGACAGCAAGTCCATTATGGAGGCCTGAGGAGCAGCTTTCATGTATATCTTGTTCGCCGGGTGCTCCTGGGACAGTGTGTCCGAGATTGCTCTTAACTGCGGACATCCCGATGAATGAGGCCTCGTCTCCTTGGCTACTAGATGGTGCGACTTCCTTGACAAAGAGTAGATCTATTTGATGATACAGACCAGATATCCGAAGTCACGTAGCCAAGGTGTGGTCGTTTGTACTTAGTAGACGCTGAAGAAGCCGAATTGTAGCCAATCCCGGTTGTGTATTAAACGGAGTGGCCCGGACAATAGGCATGTATATAAAGCTCTAATTGTATATTTATTACAACGACGGAAGCACACTCTCTGATGGCATCATGTAACCTCACCATGTTCTTGTTCCTCTGTAAATAGAAACTAAAATACTAGAGCGACCTTTGGGTGAGAGGACCAGCGGCAGCCTCTCACCGTGAGAGGACCGGCAGTGGCCCCTCGCTAACAACGTACCGTGACACCCGTCAGCAACATTGTCATTCCATGCGACACATGTTGCGCAAGAATTAGTGGAAGTACATCGACTACAAGCAAGGCAACCAACATGTAAATAAGAGGAAAGACTTCCTCACCTTGCTTATTGAGCAATATGCTTACAAAATGAAGCAAACTAAGTCGATCATACTCCCACCAACTCCACATTAAATAATATAAAAAGATACATAACAAAAAACATTCAAAATATAAATCGAAAAACAGTTTACACAAAAAAAAATTTTCGAAAATTTTTTAAAAAAAGCCCAAGTTCGTGAACGAAGTGCCCAAATGTATCCCAAAAGAGCCCAAGTGTGGACAAAAATAAATTTTTCCATCCAAAAAATTAACTGCTATACTACGGGAACGATAAATGTATCTTACAACAGATATAATAAATAGGAAACTACATATATATAATGTAAACGTCAGACTGAAAACCGGAAATGGGACCCCAGACAACACAGCCCGAAGTCAGTAACAGATTATTGAACTATCCGATGTTAGACAAGATCTTCATCAGAAGATAAAAACGATACATTGGATGTATGATGCATGACCAAAAAACGCCTAAAGACCCAAAGGGTGAGGACGTAACACTGGGGATACACAGAATAAACATTCTGTGTAACACGTTAAACTCCCAAGAAATTTATAACAAAATTTCAATAAAACAAGCCAAAAAGCTTGGGAGTTTAACTAGGGGGGGGGGGGGGGGGATCAAGGGAGGATAGGGAAGGAATATTTAACCAACAGTGGAAAAATCATTATCAACAATGATGACGTCAGGCCCATGTCCCAAAATTGCGGAACATGAACTAATTTTTATAAATATTATAAAATTACAGCCCTGAATGTTTCAAACCACTGTTTCTTCCTTCCTTCATCCAGCTGTGTCGTTGGATCCACCAAATTAACCATTGATTTGTGTCTGGCATCGTTATAAACTGAGATTTAAAAAGCACAAAAGTCAGTTTGTTGTTATCTGACAAGGGCCAAACAAAGAATAATGTTGGCGCCAGTTCAGGTGACGTCCTGGCATCTGCACATGCGCAGAGAGTAAATGTATGGAGGGCCAGATAGGACTTTTGATTTTCGATTTTGCATGCAAATTTTGGGGATTGGGGGTAAAATTTGTGTTTGGCTCTAGATAATTTTGAGTTAGCACCAGCTAAGTCTGGGCCATTGGTATATAGTATAAAAATATTGATTTCTGGATACCAATATATTTTTTAATAACTCATAACCTACCTTCTCTTTGGATCACCATTAATTTCTAATTGAATATTGACTAATATAATATGAAAGTGTCAATGACACTGTAGCTTAACTTGTGTGTTGTGTTTGATGAAAAGGATAATGTTCAATGTTTATGAAAGGATTATGAAATAAGACAAGAATTGTGATAATTGGGAATATGTTCATTTCTGTTCCCTGTATGCTATGTTTTTGATAAAAAATAATATGAGGTGTACACTGTACTAAAGAGCTGAGGGGTGGGTTAATATGACCTCACAGTTAATGTATGTGGCCCTCACAGTTAACGTATATCAAGGAAAGTTACCAAGTTAAAGTGAAATTATTCCAAAACAAGTCATCCTATCAAGTTACATTGAAATCCCTTCATAAATATGGCCTGTAGACTGTGCTAAAGGTTTTCAGGCTTCGGGCCCCTGGAGCTGTCAGTTTCCCAATTGCGTACAAAGAGAACATTCTCATCTAGACATTATATGAAGTCAACGTACCAAGTTATAATGAAATCCCTTCATAAATATGACCTGTAGACTATGCTAAAGGTTTTGGGGCTTTAGGCTTGGGCAGCCATCATTGTTGAATGATCGCAACCAAAAGGGGACATTCTCATCTGGGCATCATCTGGAGTGATCCTACGAAGTTACAATGAAATCCCTTCATAAATATGACCTGTAGACTATGCTGAAGACTTTCGGGCTTCGGGCACCTGTAGCCATCACAGTTGACCAATCACGACCAAAAGGGGATATCATCATCTAGGCATTATATGGAGTCAACCTAACAAGTTACAATGAAATCCTTCCATAGATATGACCTATAGACTATGCTAAAGGTTTTTGGGCTCCGGCAGCCATCAAGGCTGAATGATCGTGACCAAAAGGGGACGTTCTCATCTAGACATTATTTGGAGTCATCCTACCAAAGTACAATGAAATCCCTTCATAATTATGACCTGTAGACTGTTCTAAAAGTTTTCGGGCTTCGGGCCCCTATAGGTGTCACAGTTGCCCAATCGTGTCCAAAAGGGGACGTTCTCATCTAGACATTATATAAAGTCAACCTAACAAGTTACAATGAAATCCCTTCATAAATATGACCTGTAGGCTGTACTAAAGGTTTTCGGGCTTTGAGCTTGGGCAGCCATCATGGTTGAATGATCGGAACTAAAGGGGACAATCTCATCTGGGCATCATCTGGAGAGATCCTACGAAGTTACACTGAAATCCCTTTATAAATATGACCTATAGACTGTGCTCAAGGTTTTCAGGCTTCGGGCACCTGTAGCCATCACAGATGACCAATCACGTCCAAAAGGGGATGTCATCATCTAGACACTATATGGAGTCAACCTAACAGGTTACAATGAAATCCTTCCATAAATATGACCTTTTGCCTATGCTAAAGGTTTTTGGGCTCGGGCACCCATCAAGGCTGAATGATCAAAATGGGACGTTCTCATCTAGACATTATTTGGAGTAATCCTACCAAGTTACAATGAAATCCCCTCATAAATATGACCTGAAGACTGTGCTAAAGATTTTCGGTCTTCGGGCCCCTGTAGCCACCACAGTTGCCAAATCAGGACCAAAAGGTGACTTTCTCATCTAGACATTGTTTGAAGTCTACCCACCAAGTTACAATGAAATTCCTCAATAAATATGACCTGCAGACTGTGCTAAAGGTTTTGGGTTTTGGGCTCAGGCAGTCTTCGCGGTTGGCAAATCATACCCAAATGGGGAAATTCTCATCTAGAGATCATAAGGAGTCATCCTACCAAGTTACAATGAAATCCCTCCATATTAAACATGACCTGCAGACTGTGCTAAAAGTTTTTGGGTTTCGGGCTTGGGCAGCCATCACGGTTGATAGATCATGCCCAAAAGGGGACGTTCTCATCTAGGAAATTATACAGAGGCATCCTACCAAGTTACAATGAAATCCCTTCATAAATATGACCTGTAGACTGTGCTAATAGTTTTCGGGTTTTGGGCTCGAGCCTCCATACCGGTTGCCCGATCATGACCAAAAGGGGACGTTCTCATCTAGACATGACCCCAAACCTGCATCTAAAATTTCGTGACGATCAGACAAGAACTGCGGGGTGTAGCCCATGCAAACGGAAAATGTGAACAGACTCACAGACTAACAGACCTCCGTACGCGTGATGGCAATAGCTTATCTTGACAATGTCAAGTTAAGCTAAAAATTGGGGGAGAGGGTTGGGGGCAACAGTTGACTAATAACCATTGCAAAGAACTTGAACTTTATGCAGCTGAAAGCTGTATCTAGCAGCACCTATTCCAATGTCATAAAGTGGAATTGGCTCTCTCTGACTAAACTGGTTGAGTGCTAGAAACCTATATTTGGGATCCACTGACAAGTACTTACACACCAGTTAAAAGGCTCCTCACTTTGTCAATTTGTTTCATATTCTCATAAAATCAAACAATTTTTTTGTCTTGTCGCAATTTACTGTAGAGTTCCTACAAACGCTATCAAACTAGAATTATCACTGGTGGTGATTAACCCCTAGCACTCTGGTAGTGCAACAGAATTTTCTGCAATAACTCTGTTTTTCTCTTGTTTAACTATGAATTTAACCTATTATATATTGTTTGACACAGCTCAGTGAGCTCTGTCAAACAAGGTATATTTGGTTAAATATCAAACTGCATTATGGGAAATATTTGCTGCTGAAAATATTGCCATTTTGACATAAGAATGCAGAGGGTCAACATTCCCACTTTTGGATTTCCAGACTGCACCTCTGAATGTGGAGCTTTGAAATTGTTGAATGCGAGGACGTTCACTTGCTTGTAGGCATGTCCAGGAAGTTTCATCAAAATCAGTTCATAAATGTAGGAGTAGTATAACCCCAAATAGCTATTTGAAATTTAAGCTCAAACAAGAAGAAAGCTTGGTCAGAAATGTCACACGTTGAAAATTTTGAAATATGCACTTCTGTTTGCAAGACATCACATTTAAAATGCATCATTAAAATCAAATCTATGAAGGATGAGCTTCATGCAGATATTTATTATTTATTTATTGGTGTTTAAGGTCACATATTAATGCACAATGGCTACATGCAGAAGAATTTCACTACACAAATCTGACTGAATTAAACCAAAGTTCAAGAAGAGATAACTTGATTGAAATTATTACAGCTTACAAATTCTGTAATGGGTGATATTCATTCGTTATGTGAGAAGTTTTATAGGGTACACCACGATTTCAGGAATCACATTCATGAACTTTCAAGGACCTTTTATAGTTCAATTCAAGGATCTCATTACCCCAAGTGTAAGAATTTTCGAGGGCCTTCGATATATGAATTTCAAAATCAGGGCGCTTGTACAGTAGCAGCTCTAATAAGCTGTAGGATAACCACTAGAATATTTCTCTCACATTTGTTCTTTGTTGGTTTTACAAAAGTTGTTTCTAAAAGCAAACATTTTTAAGTTAATTCAAATTCCTGTGGGGTTTTGTACCCATTTTCAAGTACTTTAACACATTGCAAATAAATTTTTGAATTCAAGGAGCCATGGCTACCCTGTTGCATCAACACCGAGTCATAAATCTAAGAATTGGACACACAAGAATCTCATACTGAAATCTTTTAATTGTTAACTGGTAGAGTGCTGGAAGCCCATATTTGGGCTCTATTCTGAAGGGCTGGTACCACAACTTAAAGGGTTCAAATTCAGGGTCTATGCTTCATATTATCTTCAGAGTGATATTTATTAGTCTGATAGGATTTTCCTTGTTACAATTCATGGGAGAGTGCCCATAGGCACTCTCCCATGAATTGTATCAAGGCAAAGACAACTGAACAAATTTTGATGGTTAAAAATAATTTAGCACTCTACCAGAATGGTCATGATAGAGAAGTTTAATTTTAATTGGATCATAAATGTAGAAGTTATTTAAGGTCATTCTTAAAGTCTAGGGCTATACAATTACAACATACAGTACAGTCGCTGTGGACTGTTCGTAACCCACACATGGGCAGTGATGTCCACGCATGCATTTACCAGGTAATAAAAACCATCATCGGCAAAATTTTAATTAATGAAGCACCGAGTTGTACCCAGGGCTTCATTAATTAAATTTTTTGATGATTATTCCTGTAATTAGTGTTTGCAATCTAACATTATTGCATCTGTGAAAATACTGCCCACCCCGTGGAAAGTGACCAGTCCATGGCAGCTGTACTGTAGGTAAGTACAGTAGAACTTGTTTGCGAGCCCACTGTCATGAGAGACCACTATGACCATTTGGTTGTTTTACCCTGCAATGGACCTGTCATGAGAGACCAACTGTTTTGAGAGACCACTTTTGCCTGGCAAAAAGGGTGGTGTCTGAAGACGAGTTCTCTTGTTGTCAAAATTAACTAATCATTTCTTCTATGCTGCCCACTTCAAAGAACTTCCTACCTATGTATTGATTACCAGGTCCTATTTTATTTGCAAAGCAGAAATCTAAATTTTATAGTAAATTTCCTTTCTTATTATACCTACCACAATTGTTTACTACAGGCTTGCACTACAGTGGAAGTCCCTAACTCGGATAAAATACTCTCTATTTTTGTCTTTCCTAAGCAATTTGGGAAAGAAAAGTGGTGCAAAAGCACCAAGAAAAAATAAGCCAAAACTGGGTCGAGTGCAACCGGCGCAGACCCAGTACGGGACGCTCTCTCCCAAGTACAACTCCACGACATCCGTTGCCAGTGCGCATATACCGTCTCTAAAGACTCATTCTTTTTGAATCCGTAAACGTTAGAGTTATGTGATCAGCGGGGAGGAAAGATTCTTTACCCGTAAAGAAGACGGGAGGGCCTCCGACTAGACCATTCCAATCGAGTGACAGAGCGTCCACGGCAAAAGCCAGAGGATCTGGACACGGGGACACGAAAGTGTCCACCTGATGGTTCCAACGAGTCGCAAAGAGGTCGATGTGGGGACGTCCCCAGAGATCGCAAAGCGACTGGAACACTGCCCTGTGGAGCATCCACTCGGGACAGGGAGTCGGCTAGGAAGTTCAGACGACCGGGAATGTGATGAACAACCACTCCGGCGTGAACATCCTGAGCAAGCAGTAGAAGATCCCGAGCTAATTCGTACATCGGAACCGAGTGCGTGCCGCCCTGGTTCCGAATGTAAGCAACCACTGTCGAATTGTCGGACAGCAGAAGGACCTGGCGATTCGACAGGAGAGGGATCCACTGCCTGAAACTCAGAAGAAGAGCAAGAAGCTCCTTCTGGTTGATGTGTAGAGCTGCTTGATCTTGGTCCCACATCCCATGTAGGGAAAGACCGAGAGGATCCAACGTCGCACCCCATCCGAGATCGCTGGCATCTGCCGTCAGAACGCGATCGGACGTGGGTAAGTCCAATGGAACCCCCTGCGTAATCCACTGAACATCTGTCCAGGGAAGAAGGTGAGGATACAGAGATTCCGGAAACGGAAGCACCTGATCCAGAGAATCTACATTCGGTCTACAACGACTGAGCAGAAAGTGTTGGAGAGGTCTGACAAGCAGCCGACCTAGAGGAATGAGATCCGTCACCGAACCGCAGAGACCGATCAGCCGGAGAAAACTCCGAGCGGTCGCGGACGTGGACTGGGACAGAGTCAGAGCAAAAGCTGAGAGAATCACAGCCTTGGCCTGGGGAACTGCCACCAAATTGAATTGGGTTTGGAAAGCCATCCCCAGATGACAAAACGACTAAGAAGGGACCAGGTCCGACTTCTCCTCGTTGATTCTGAATCCTAGTGACGTGGGCAAGCTCAACAGAGTGGCGACATCCGACTCCAGTAAGGCAGCATTGGAATGCCTCTGGAGGATATCGTCCAGATATGCCGAAGTAGTCACCCTGGACTGTGTGCGATGGAACACTATCACATGCGACATCATTCTGTTGAAGGCCTAAGGAGCCAGGTTGAGGCCGAAAGGCATGGCCTTGAACTGGTAAACACGCCCCAGAAAAGCGAACCTGAGATACTTCCGTGACGCCTGATGCATCGGAACGTGGAAGTAAGCGTCTCGCAGGTTGATGCTGGCAGAGAAATCTCCCTGGTGAATTGATTGGCGGACCGATCTGAAAGTCTCCATGCTGAACTTGAGAGCAACGATCGACTGGTTCAGGATACTCAGATCGATAACCGGTCGGAGTCGGCCGTCCTTCTTCGGCACCAAGAACAAGCGGGAATAGAAACCCACTGACTGAATGTTCTTGACGACCTCAATCGCCCCCTTTGCCAGGAGATTGCCAATCTCCGTGGACAAAAGTTCCCCGACGTAAAACGTCTGAAGGAACTGTGGTTGGAAGAGGCACCCTTGACAGAGTGGGGTGCCGTCGGAAGGATATTTGCAACCCGGACCGAACAACATCTAACACCCACAGATCGGATGTGATGGTGGCCCAATGGTCTGCGAACTCTGCTATCCTTCCTCCAACCTGGGACGAGTCGAGGTGAGGACCTTCATTTCGAGCCCCGACGAGGTCCGCGAGAGGAGAAACCACCTCCTCTACTAAACGAAGATTCTTGAGACTTCCCTCGATTCTGCCGACCTTTACCCTTACCCCTTGAGTAAGAAGTAGAGGCGGCGGCAGAAGGACCAGCCTTTTGCTTCACAGAGGAAGCAGAAGGGTACTTGTTAGGCTTGGAATGGCCCTTGCCTTCCCTAGAAGGCTGATCACGCTGACGAAACAGCAGCTGATCTTTGGAATGACGTAGGAAGTCATCCCGGACCGTCGACACGGAACCATGGAAAAGTTGCGGACCTGCCAAAGAAGCAGATCGAAGAGCAGCACGCTGCTCCTCGGGAAGGGATCGTCCTGTGTCCAGCACAGCGTCCCTTCGAACTAATTCCAGATTAGCCATGTAACAGGCATGCGTGTGAGTAAGATGCATAAGTGCCTTGGACAGCACACGCAAAGGAGCCTGTACCTCGTCAAACTTATCTAGAGGCAGATAAGCAGCCAAAGCTGAGACGACGTGATCTGAGAGAGAAAGCATGCCAAGCATCTCTCTAGATAAGCGCAACATGGACCCCAGAGTCGTCATTGGAATGATGGCAGACTTGGGCTTGGAAAGCCCGAGGGAAGTGGAGTCCTGATCCAGAACTGTCAAAGTCTGGCAGACCGACGGATTGGCGGAATCGTAGGAACGATAAAGCACAGGAGGCAAAAAGGTGTCAACCCTGGTGAAGAACGAAGTCTTCAGAGCCTTGGAATTCAGCTTGGAGTCCAATGCTGAAAAAGCTTCAACCACCTGTACCGACTGGCACGGTCCAAGGCGCCCAGAAGCAGGTTGCTCCATAGGCTGTATGCGCGCGACCTATGATCGCGGCCTGGCTGACACTGTCGGCTGGTTAGTAGGTTTGAGATCAGGCAGAAACCCAAACACAAAGTCAAGAGCTGCCCCCAAGTCCGAAGACTGCTGGCCCTCGACATCAAGCATGTCGGACTCCTCCCCAGAGTCGGAAGACACATAGCCCATCGTGGGCAAACCAGCCGACGTCTCCCATGGTGTCGGGACACCAGGGGAATCAGAAACCGGCCTGTTTCCAATCCCGGGAGGCGGCACCATAGAAGGCACCTGGAAACCACTCGTTGCCTCGCTGGAAGCAACAGGAAGGCTCTTTGATAGAACCTGAGTGAGTAAGGAGAGGGCCTCCCTAAGCTCACTGTCCGTACTGGCCGGTTCGACAGGGGAGCGAACCGGCAAAGTGGCTTCACCTCTGACCCTCTTAACCAGCGAAGGGCCACGATCCTCCAAAACACCCGACGCGGGACGACGGGCGGCAGCCGAAACATCTAAAGGCAGACGTGTATACGAGGCACCCCGAGGATCAATATAGCGAGAACTCTTAAGAGTCACAGCGGACCTCTGCGGGGCAGAAGGTCCAGGCTGCACAAAAGGCGTAGGTCCCCCAAAACTGGTCATGTGGCGAGAATGAGTGGACTGAAACGCCACGGAGTTCATAGTGTCTCCACTAAGAACATCCGAATCCAAAGACACAACTGTGGTGCTCGACGGCGTAGAGACCACAGAGATGGGTTCGGCCGGCAGCCCCTTCCAACTTCGCCGAGTTGAAGTCAGGGAAGGCTGAGGCCAATATCCCACGTCTACAGTACCAGACATTCCTGCAGTCCACTGCAGCGAAAAGCCGAGGCCGGCTGAAACTGACGACGAAGCAGACGGACCAGCAGTAGTAGTAGATACGTCGGGAGTCGTTGAGGCTGGTGGAATAGTGGAGAGAGCACACCTGCTCGGCTCCGAAGGAGGAGTCACAACCCTAGTGACAACCTCAGATGTCGACTGGAGGGGGACCGTAGTCCCGGAACCAGGCACCTCTACTCCAGAACACTCAACGGCTCCCGCAGTATCCACCACAGGAAAAGACTGCACATCCCCCACGGAGGAGGAATAACTCTCACCAGACAAGGTCGGCTCGGGAGCCCCAGAACGACCACGTTCTCCTTTCCCGCGGGAGCGGGAGGCACGGCCACGAGAACGAACGACACGGTTAACTGACGCCCAGAAAGTGAATGACCATGATCCACAGACACTACATGGCTGCTCGGCCGAACACCCATTACAGGAGGAACAAGACAAATGTAAATCGTCCACATGCTTTGGCAGCAGACATTGCCCACAAGGAATTGTCCTGGGCATGATAGAGGTGAGAGGAGCAAAGAAGGTGAAATCAGAAAACAGAAGAACACCCCCAAAGAAGAGAGAAAGGTGACAGAAACAAAGACCCCAGATGGTCGACCGGGAACCACACAACAGAATGACTACTCTCAAAAGAGAGAAGAAAAACTGTAGGAGTGGTACCCCGCTGACACCTAACTTAAACACAATTAGAAAATTTTGCAAAATAAGCATTAACAATAATTGTGAAAATTAATAAGTCCGAACCGCATGGCACACGAAATTCGCGCGCGACTCGAGAGAGAACAATTAAAATACATTATGGATATATAATATTGAAGAGAATATAAAGAAAACTGTTCCTGAGAATACAAAGGATACACTGATGCACTATGAATCAGGAATCATCAAACATCGAGCTGGATAAACACTGATAAGCGTGCAGAAACATCTCGACACGAAGCGGATGATAAAAAGAATGAGTCTTTAGAGACGGTATATGCGCACTGGCAACGGAAGTCGTGGAGTTGTACTTGGGAGAGAGCGTCCCGTATTGGGTCTGCGCCAGTTGCACTCGACCCAGTTTTGGCTTAATTTTTCTTGGTGCTTTTGCACCACTTTTCTTTCCCAAATTGCTTGGGAAAGACAAAAATAGAGAGTATTTTATCCGAGTTAGGGACTTCCACTGTAGTGCAAGCCTGTAGTAAACAATTGTGAGTAGGTTGATAAGAAACCTGTTTACCACAGTCAATAACTGCTTCACTTCCTGGGATTCCCATGGATGGACGACAATATTTACTTTTGTATCCCATTTTGTGCAATCCTGGAATCCACTCATATATTTAACAATTAGACTTCTAGACTTCAACTAAACGAGACACATTCCTTGCATTCCCTCGGAGAGAAGCACAAAATATCTTCATTTTTAAGGCATTTTTATTTATAACCCTGCTATTGAATGTTTTTAAGATAATGAAATGAATATTTTACCTCATGTGCAGAAATATATTAGGAGGTTTTAGGGATATGAAACTTTCAAATTGCTAAAACACCTGTCACTTGTCAGAATCATGACATTTTGTAATGAAGTTAAAAAAAAGTATACAAAAAAATCCAAAACATTGTGCTGGATTATAAAAATAATGATACTAACTGAACTGCATAAAATATCAAAACTTGCTAAGTGCAATTTGTTAGTTTTCATATTAATTTTTAATGAATAAACAACAATATGTATATTATTACCAATGCAGCACCTGCAATAAAATCCTTAGGACGATATTTTGGACGCTGAAATATTCAAAAACATTTTAATACTGCAGAAAATAATTTTAAATTGAGAGAATAAAAATTTATGAGGAAATAATGAACAATTCAGAGCAAAAAGCAGACTAGAGTAAACTGACAGAAAAAATGTTGCTAGTGCTTCAGACATTCTGAGAAAATACCTCATCTATTTTAAGTGCTAAAAATTAAAAATTACTTTCCACCTCTGAGTTATGAAACATTACTAACAATGGGAATAATGTGCCATGGTCTGTAAAAATACACATTGTATTTCTATTGAATTCTGAAACTTTCCATGGATTTCCACGGTATAAGGTGAAATCATCAAATACTTGCCAAGGAAAGTTGTGTCTTTCACAGCTTTTCTTGTAAAATATGTGTAAAAATTCTGAGTCCCCTATAGTATACTCATGGATTGCCATGCAATTCCAAGGCAGATATACTGCAGGATTGTCCTCAACATTTGCAGTGAGTGTCATAGTTATATCTCTTGCACTTTACGAGTTATGGTTGAGACATAATTTATGAACTTAACATACGATGTTAAAGTTTGACCTTGACCCAAAAGATACCAACCCAACTATTAACTGGAAGCCCATATTTAGGCTTTAGTCTGAAGTTCAGTACCACAACTTAACAGCTTCATATTCAGTGATTCATATTATCACTGAAGTAACATTATTTATTTAGTAAGGTTTTGCCTTGTTACAATTTATGGGAGAGTGACCAAAGGCACTCCCCCATAAATTGTAACAAGGCAAAGAAATGCAAGGCTTCTGGCACAGCATCCGTCAACCGGCCACATTCCCCCACCAGGGAACCTTCCAACCATTAATCAAGATATCTAAATTCACCTTGACCTGCTCGAGCCCTGAGAAATAATTGATTCACAGATTGTTGAAGTGCATTTCTAGACTGCTTTTGAAGATTTTCGAACACAAATCTCAAAGAAAAAAGACTGCTGAAGAAGTGTACTCCGATGACGAAAATTGTTCCAAGAGTCCTGCATAACTCAATCAACCCCCAATGAAAAGCTAGACAAACTGTAAACAATATCTGCATTGAATGTTAACGCGGCGAGTTGTAAAATGTTAACGTGGCGAGTTGTAAAACTTCATTCAGTAGTAAATATCATTGTGACATTTCGTTTTCTAACCAATCTTATTTCTCAAACATTTAAATTACCCAAAAACAAGCATGTGTTGAAAAAGCATGAACTTCTGTAGGTGTATTCTGTTGTCAGCGTTAATTAAAATGACACAACAGTTTGCAGGTATACTGTTCACACCTCATTTGTGTCTTTTAATTAGTGTAATGGAATCTCGAATCTATTTTCTTGAATATTACAGAAGCGCGAAAAAAGAGAGCTTCTTGTTTCCAATTTAGAAGCGCGATAAAGCATCAGTGCGATAGCACTCCTCAAATCGACAGCACTGAAATTTATTGTGTAAATGAATGATTTTTCACCTGAATTTCTCATTGGCCCTTATTCTTACACAATTATAGGCTCTTGGAATGTGAAAAACGTACACAAAATATCGCTGTGAAAAACATCAAAAATATCCCCCAGATGCAACGAAATGAGGATTTTGGGACCCCCTAATTTAAAATTTTCCATGCTCGGCCTGTGGTAGCAATGACTCTTTGTTGCCCCATTATACAGTCTCATTTATTTTCCCCTAGCGGAAACACTAAGAAATGTGAACAAAATTTTGATAGTCAAAAATAATTTGGCACACTACCAGTTAACTAGTAGGTTGCTTAAAATATTTCTAGAGGTCAAAATTTAATTCACAAGGAACTGTTTTGTTACTGTTTATTAGAGTACACACAATCTAATTAGAGATGAGCCAATTAGTAAATGCCCCATATGACGAATGCTGATTATTTAGACATCGGCCGATACCGAATGCCGATGTCAGATGGTTTCTTTATTATTCAAGCTTACTGCAGAAGATGGCTGATTTACAGTAAATTGAGTAATCAGAATTTAATTTACCATACCGTCCATCAGTAAGCTCACTCTCGTGGGTAAGCACACCCCCCAACTTTTTAGAAAACATATTTTTGGGGGTATCACCCCAAAATAAGCCCACCCCATATTTCTCTGAATTAAAGTTTTGACTACCGCCAGTACCGTTACCGGTCATTACGAAAATGTGCACGAAAATTTCAATTGTTCAATCAAAATAAAATTATGTGAAACTGAAAGTGTTATATGGAGTTGCTTTTTTTCTCAATTTAATCTTTTCACATTTTCAGCTAAAAAAATAAATTCCCAAACTACAAGCTTTTGTGTTATTTATTTCTCTCAGCCCTCATGTTTCTCAACTTTATGTTGAAGAAGAATGGGAAATACCCAGTTCATAAATTATTAATGACAGCGTGTTCAGACTTCAGTGACCCAAATTGTTCCTTTTTATTACTTTAGAAAATGAGTTGAGAAATTACCTGATGTGATCCCTGCAGAAATAGCTGTTCAAAATAAATATGAATTAATACTCCTGAGTTGTGATATTCAGTTTGATCCATGCTACATGAAAGTTTGTTTTGAAAACAAGGGAAAGCCAATATTGTTCACAACAATGGGGACACATTATGTGCACCATGGCGGTCAGTTTAAATATAGTTTGTTTATTTATAAAACATGCCCACGTGTTTTATCAAATGCATTGTGTGCCAAATATATTCTATATTCTCATACTGGCGCGGTTATGTAAAATCAAAATTATATAAACTCGAAATATAAATTAAACAAGAGGACCCAGGGGGCCTGAGGGCGCTCACCTGATATCAACCAGGGACTTGATTTGAATAAGCTGCATATGCTCCTCCTAAGAAAAGCATATACCAACTAGATGAAGCAGTTGTGCCCACACAATACACAGGATTTTTCCTTCTATTTTCAGTTCCTGCACTTTTATGTCCCAAAATTGAGATAAATGCATAAAAACAGATATTTTTTTTATTTTTGTTTGGAAATTTTCGAAGTCCCAAACAAAATATTTTGAGCCTAATTTTTTTTTTTTTTTCTTAAAATTGACCAAAATGCATAAAAAACCCCAAAACTAATTTCTGGATTTTGGGCCAAAATTTTCCAAGTCCTACCTGGCCCCCAAATTTTCAGTGTAAAAAAAAAAAAAAATTTTGTCTTAAAATTGACCAAAGCACCTAAAAAAAAAAAAAAAATTCAGGATTTTGGTCCAAAATTTTCAAGCTCCCACCCGGACCCCAAATTTTCAGTGTAAAAAAAAAAATTAGTTTTGTCTTAAAGTTGACCGAAACACATAAAAAACAAAAAAAAATTTCAGGATTTTGGTCCAAAATTTTCACGGTCCCACCCGGACCCCAAATTTTCAGTGTAAAAAATTTTTTTTTTTTTGTCTTAAAATTGACCGAAACGCATAAAAAACAAAAAAAAAAAATCTGGATTTTGGTAAAAAATTATTGAAGTCACACCTGGCCCCCATATTTCAAGTGTAAAAAAAAAAATTTTTCCTCTTAAAATTGACCGAAGCGCATAAAAAACAAAAAAAAATTTCCAGATTTTGGTCCAAAATTTTCGGATTTTGGTCCAAAATTTTCGAAGTCCCACCCTGCCCCCAAATTTTCAGTGTAAAAAAAATTTTTTTTTTGTCTTAAAACTGACTGAAACGCGTAAAAAACAAAAGCCCCGTCGGGCTTTTTTCAGTGAAAAAAAAAAATTTAAATTTTGTCTTAAAATTGATCGAAACGCATAAAAAACAAAAAAAAAAAATTCCGGATTTTGGTCCAAAATTTTCGTCCCACCCGGCCCCCCCAAATTTTCAGTGTAAAGAAAATTTTTTTTTTTTCTCTTAAAATTGACCGAAACGTGTAAAAAACAAGTCCCATCTGGACCCCCCAATTTTTCAGTGTAAAAAAAAAAAAAAAAAATTGTCTTAAAATTGATCGAAACGCATAAAAAAAAAAAAAAAAAAAATTCCGGATTTTGGTCCAAAATTTTCGTCCCACCCGGCCCCCAAATTTTCAGTGTAAAAATTTTTTTTTTTTGTCTTAAAATTGACTGAAATGTGTAAAAAACAAAAAAAAACATTTTCTAAGTCCCATCCGGCCCCCAAATTTTCAGTGTAAAAAAAAATAAATTTTTTTGTCTTAAAATTGATCGAAACGCAAAAAAAACGGAAAAAATTTTTCAGGATTTTGGTCCAAAATTTCAAAGTCCAGAACGGGATCCCAAATTTTCACTCTAAATATGAACCCAGGGACTTGGCTTGAACAAACTTGAATCAAGACCACACCCCCCCCCCCCCCCCCCAGCCCTACCCCCCCCCCCCCCCCCCAAGGATGCTGCATACCAAATATCAAAAGAATCTTATTGGAAGATCTGAAGAAGAAGATTTTTTTAAAAATATTCCTCATACTGCATTAATTTAAAAATTTGGGCTCCCATAGAAAGCCCAAATATCGACCCATGGAAATGATTTCAATAAACATGTTAAACAATCTTCCAAAGATGTTATATGTGAAATTTGAAAGCTTTTGGAGCAGTGGTTTGAGAGAAAAGTAGTCTTATATGTTTTTCCCATTACCCACAGTGTTAAAAAATGCTCACTCAGCACTTTTTCAAAGTCCCAGAAAAGTACCCCATGATAAAACCGATAGCAATTTTTTTTGATCATTCCATTCTGTTGGTCCTAAGGAAGCTTCATACCAAATAAGAATTCTCACTGCCGTGTAGTTTTGGAGATATGGGCGTTTTAATTTTTTCTATTTTTAGCTCTTGCGGTTCCCATGGGGCGACGGAAAAAAAAAATTCTGCATAAATTAAGTACTTGTGACCCAATAAGCCCTCATGTCCAATCTGGTCCAAATCTGCCTCTCGGTTTGGAAAATAGAAATTTTGGGAGGGTCAAATATTCTTGCCCCTCCCATAACGACGGCAAATGTAGCCCCACAAACTTCTCTTGAACAAATCGGAGTCTACACCTCAAAAGGAAGCTGCACACCACATATCAAGTCTCTGCTACTGCTGGTTCATGAGAAGAAGATTTTTTAAGATTTCAGTACACTTTTTGGGTGTGGCCCTACCAAGGGGCAAGGCAACTTGATTTGAACAAAATCAAATTGCGATGTCATAACAAACTATTATCTCAAATATCAATTAAATTGGTTCAGCGGTTTGGGAGGAGAAGACACAAACACCATGTTCACGGACGACGGACGGTGAGTGATGACTATAGCTCTCCTGACTGAAAGTCAGGTGAGCTAATAAAAACATGACCTCTGAAGTATAATTAACTTCAGCTGTCCTATATATATACTATTGTTATGGTTCATACCAAATTTATCCTTTTTGTGTAAAAAAAAAATATAATTGAAAGTTTGTTGAAAACTGAAAAATATATAAATTTTTTTCCTTTCTTATTATACCTACTGCAATTGTTTACTACAGGCTTGCACTACAGTGGAAGACCCTAACTCGGATAAAATACTCTCTATTTTAATCTTTCCCAAGAGATGTGGGAAAGAAAAGAGGTGAAAAAAACACCACGAAAAAATAAGCCAAAACTGGGTCATCGGCACACCCCCAGTATGGGACGCTCTTCTCTTAGTACAAATCCACGATTTCTGTTAACCAATGCGAAGTTCGTCATCAATTCATCATTCTTTTGATTCCGCCAACACGGGAGTTATGTGATCAGCGAGGAGGAAGGATTCTTACCCGAAAAAGAAGACGGGAGGGCCTCCATGTAAACAATTGCAGTAGGTATAATAAGAAAGGAAATTTACTATAAAATTTATATTTCTTATCAACCAACCTTACAATTGTTTACTACAGGCTGAATAGACAATAGGATGGAAGTAATCACATAACCAAGCCACACATAACTTAATTGCACTGGAACCGTTTTCAGGAAGAGATCCCTAGGCCTATCAAACCATAGCATCACAAACATTAGTAAAAGACAATGAAAGATGAGGCGTATGGTGAAGTGTGACACACAGACAGAAAGGGCAGTAACAGCACAGAGCTGGAACTGACCCTGTAAAAAAGCTGAATGCCTGGGATAGACAACATCCTGAGCCGAAGAAAGAGGGCGCGTAGGTCAAAGGTCCTCCGTTGGCTCCTGCAACTGTCGCAGATAAAAGGAGAAGGTAGCATTTCTCCAGTAGGCTTCTAGTATAACATCCAACAACATGACGGAGTTAGTAAAAGAGGAAGACAATGCACACACCTCTTGGCAGAAAAACGATTGGTAATACAATCACCTGTAGCTAGACGAGCGGAAGCTGCACAAATAGCAAGACAAATCCATCGAGAAATGGATGCAGGAGAGATCTGGTATGTGAGAAAACGCATATCCATCCAGGATAAAGGTGCGAATCCCCCCCCCCCCCCCACCTCCCTCAAGCAGAGCAGCGCCCAAGAAAGTGTCCATCTTGGAGTAAAGTCCTAGGCCTTTTCAAGGAAAAGAGCTGAACAAGCTTGGAGAGGCAAGGATGAGTGTCGAAACAATGCGGTACCACATATGAAAAAGGTCTCAGAAGCATGGACTTGTACCCATTGCTGGAGACCCCCAGAAACAAACATATACCAGAAACTCTGCAAGCAGTCTGGTCGAAGGAGTGACAGAAGCAACAGAGTGATCGCACACCATCGACAGAAGAACCTTCTACTTCGCCAGACGCTAAACCAGTGGAGTGAGTGCCTCCTTGAAGAAAAGCAACTCCACTGCTTGTCTCTAAAAACCACTATGGAGGAGACAGGACCCAATAAAAGACATGCGCAAAGGCACAATGAAGTCGGGTCAACCAGAAACCTCCTCAGGCGACTTTGGCAAAGAAAGTCGTGACGTAGAGGGAGACATGTCGGAACTGCCGCTAACAGAGAGCGGAGCAGATTGATCCACACCCACCGAGGCGACGGATGCGATCGAAAGGATTCGATGACTGCAGGTTCATATCTGGGCTAGAACCAGAGGTGGAATCGGAACTGGCAGGAAGGCTTAGCCGACAAGACCGTCTGAAAGGAGGGCCACAGCATCCATGTTGAAAGCCAGAGCATCTGGACACGGGGACACGAAAGTGTCCACCTGATGGTTCCAACGAGTCGCAAAGAGATCGATGGAACACAGCCATGTGGAGCATCCACTCGGAAAAGAACCTGCCCCGTCGGGACAGGGAGTCGGCTAGGATGTTCAGACGACCGGAAATATGATGAACAACCACCCCGACGTTGACATCCTGAGCGAGCAGCAGAAGATCCCGAGCCAATTCGTACATTGGAACCGAGTGCGTGCCGCCCTGGTTCCGAATGAAGCAACCACTATCGAATTATCGAACAACAGAAGGACCTGATGATTCGACAGGTGAGGGATCCACTGCCTGAAACTCAGCAGAGCAAGAAGCTCCTTCTGGTTGATGTGTAGAGATGCCCGATCCTGGTCCCACATCCCGTGAAGGTAAAGACCTAGAGGATCCAACGTCGCACCCCATCCAAGATTGCTGGCATCTGCTGTCAGAACGCGATCGGACATGGGTAAGTCCAACAGGACACCCTGCGTGATCCACTGAACATTCGTCCAGTGGAGAAGGGGAGGATGAAGAGATTCTGGTAACTGAAGCATCAGATCCACAGAATCGACATTCGGCCTCCAACGACTGAGCAGAAAGTGTTGGAGAGGTCTGACATGCAGCCGACCTAGAGGAATGAGACCATCACCGAACCGCAGAGACCGAGCAGCTGGAGAATACCCCGTGCTGTAGCAGATGTGGACTGAAACAGAGTCAGAGCAAAAGCTGAGAGAATCACAGCCCTGGCCTGGGGAACCATCACCGTATTGAACTGAGTGCGGAAGGCCATCCCCAGATGACAAAAACGATGGAGAAGGGACCAGATCTGACTTCTCCTCGTTGACTCTGAATCCTAGCGATGTGAGCAAGCTCAACAGTGTCAACATCCAACTCCAGTAACGCAGCATTGGAAAGCCCCTGGAGGATATCATCTAGATATGCCAAAGTAGTCACCCTGGACTGTGTGCGATGGAAGGCTATCACATGCGACATCAGTCGGGTGAAGGCCCAAGAAGCCAGGTTGAGGCCGCAAGGCATGGCCTTCAACTGGTAAATTCGCCCCAGAAAAGCGAACCTGAGATACTTCCGCGACACCCGATGAATCGGAATGTGAAAGTAAGCGTCTCACAGGTCGATGCTGGAAGAGAAATCTCCCTGGTGAATGGAACGGCGGATCGACCTGGAAGTCTCCACGCTGAACTTGGGAGCAATGATAGACTGGTTCAGGATACTCAGATCGATAACCGGTTGGAGTCGGCCGTCCTTCTTCGGCACCAAGAACAGGCGGGAATAAAAACCCACTGACTGAATGTTCTTGACGACCTCAAACACCCCCTTGGCCAAGCGACTGTCTATCTCCATGGACAAAAGCTCCCGACGTAAAACGTCTGAAGGAACTGTGGTTGGAAGAGGCATTCTGGATAGAGTGGGGTGCCTTCGGAAGGATATTCGCAGCCCGGATCGAACAACATCTAACACCCAAAGATCGGATGTGATGGTGGCCCAATGGTCTGCGAACTCTGCTATCCTTCCTCCAACCTGGGACGAATCGAGGTGAGGACCTTCAGTTCGAGCCCCGACGTGAGGAGAAACAACCTCCTCTACTGAATGAAGAATCCTGTGACTTCCCTCTAGCCTCCCGATGCTTACCTTTTCCCTGTGAGTAAGAAGTAGAAGCGGTGGCAGAAGGATCAGCCCTTTGCTTCACAGAGGAAGCAGAAGGGTACTTGTTAGGCCTTCAATGGTCCCTGCCTCCCCTAGAAGGCTGATCAAGCTGACGAAGCAGCAGCTGATCTTTGGAATGACGAAGGACGTTATCCCGGACCATCGACACGGAACCCATGGAACAGTAGCGGACCTACCAAAGAAGCAGATTGAAGAGCAGCGTGCTGCCCCCAGGAAGGGATCGGCCTGTGTCCAGCACACAGTCCCTTCGAACTAGTTCCAAAATAGCCGTGTCACAGGCATGCGTGTGAGTAAGATGCATGAGCGCCTTGGACAGCACATGCAAAGGAGCCTGTAGATCGTCAAACCTATCTGGAGGCAGATAGACAGCTAAGGCAGAGATGACGTGATCGGAGAGAGAAAGCATACCCAGCATTCCTCTCGATAAGCCCAACATGGACTCCAGAGTCGTCATCGGACTGACGGCAGACTTGGGCTTGGAAAGCCCAAGGGAATTGGAGTCCTGATCCAAAATCGTCAAAGTCTGGCAACGAGTAGCAACGATGACGCACCGGACACAAAAAAGGTGTCAACCGTGGTGAAGAAACGGAGCCTTCATAGTCTTGGAACTCAGCCTAGAGTCCAAGGCTGAAAATGCTTCAACCACCTGTACTTACTGGCACGGTCGAAGACGACCAGAAGCAGGTTGCTCCACAGGCAGTAGGCACTTGACCGATGATCGCGGCCTGGCTGACTCTGTCGGCTGGTTTGATGGTTTGAGATCCGGAATCCAAACACAAAGTCAAGAGTTGCCCCCAAGTCAGAAGAATGCAGGCTCTCGACATCAAGGATGTCTGATTCCTCCCCGGAGTCGGAAGACACATAGCCCATCGTGGGCAAATCAGCCAATGTCTCCCATGGTGTAGGTGCCAGGGGGATCAGAAAGTGGACTGTTTCCAATCCCGGGAGGCGGTGCCATAGGGGGTGCCTGGAAACCACTCGCTGCCTCGCTGGAAGCAACAGGAAGGCTCTTGGACAGACCCTGAGTGAGTAAGGAGAGGGCCTCCCTAAGCTCATTGCCCGTACCAGCCGGTTCGACATGGGGACGAACCAGCAAAGTGGCTTCACACCTGACCCTCTTAACCAGCGAAGGGCGGCAGCCAAAACATCTGAGGGCAGACGTGTGTAGGGGTACGACACACCCCGAGGATCAACATAGCAGGAACTCAGGAGAGTTGCCGTGGACCTCTGCGGGGCAGAAGGTCCAGGCTGCATAGAAGGCGTTGGTCCCGCAAAACTGGCCATATGACCAGAATGAGTGGACAGAAAATGCCAATGACAAAACTGTGGTACTCGACGGCGCAGAGACCACAGTAGAGGGTCCAGCCGGCAGCCACTTCCAACTTCGCCGAGTTGAAGCCAGGGAAGGCTGAGGCAGATACCTCCACGTCTACACTACCAGACACCGCTGCAGACCACTACAGGTATAAAACTGCTGCGCTCAATGGCTGAGAGAACACAGCAGGGGGTTCAGTCGGCAGCCACTTCCGACTTCGCCGAGTTGAAGTCGGGGAAGGCTGAGGCCGATACCCCACAACCACACTACAGACATCCCTGCAGACCCTTGCAGGGATAAGCCGAATCCGGCTAAAAACGGTGCCCGATGACGTTGTAGACGGAACAGCAGTAGCAGCAGATATGACAGGAGCTGTTGGAACTGGCGGAAAAGGGGAGAGAGCCACCTAGCTCGGCCTCCAAAGGAGGAGTCACAACCCTAGTGACAGCCTCAGATGTTGACTGGAGAGGGCACATAGTCCCGGAACCAAGCATCTCTTCACCAGAAATCCAACAGCTCCTGCAGTATCCACCACGGTAAAAAAAACTGCACATCCCCCACGGAAGGGGAATAACTCTCACCAGACGTGGTAGAGTCGGGAGCCCCCGAAACGACAGCGTTCCCCACCCCCTGCTGGTGCGGGAGGAACTGCACATCCCCCATGGAGGGGGTATAACTCACACCAGACATGGTCGAGTCGGGAGGCCCCGAAACGACAGCGTTCCACACCACCTGCGGGTGTGGGAGAAATGGCCACGAGAACGCACCAAGACGAGGGCAAAAGGAATTGCCCTAAAGGAGCCAAACTGGAAATAACAGAGGCGAGAGCAGTAGAAGAAAAAGGTGAACTCAACAGATACAGAAAGTAGAACACCCTCAACTACGAGAGAAGGTGGCAGAAAAAAAACGGTGGGTACACGACAGAACCCAGACGGCCATCAGGGACCGAAAAAACAGAAATTCAGCCCTCAACAGAGTGAAGAAATCCTGTCCAGACAGTTCCTAACTGACACCTAACTCCAATAACAATTTAAATTTATCAACCGAAAAATTTCATTCATTGTCGAACTGCGTTGACACGATGTTGAAAAAACATTCGCGAAAACAGAATAATAATTAATATACAATGAGAATGTGGATGAAAATATTAACGAGAATATATAAAACACAGTCCTGTTATTATACGATCTTAAGATCCATAATCCAGTCACAGGAAAACCATTATCGACGAGTTGAATTATCACTGTTTCGTAGCAAAATGGCCACACATCCTCCAAGTGTGCGGATATAAAAAAGAATGATGAATTGATGACGCACTGCGCATTGGTTAACGGAAGTCATGGATTTGTACTAAGGGAAGAGCGTCCCATACTGGGTGTGCATCGGTGGCGCTCGGCCCAGTTCTGGCTTATTTTTTCGTGGTGTTTTTTACACCACTTTTCTTTCCCACATGTCTTGGGAAAGATTAAAATAGAGAGTATTTTATCAGAGTTAGGGTCTTCCACTGTAGTGCAAGCCTGTAGAAAACAATTGTAAGGTAGGTTGATAAGAAATTCTGTTGTGAGACATCATGAGAATTAAGTTACCTCCCCTTACTTCTAAACGAACAGTTTCAGAACACATGGACCCAGCTGTGTATTTTGTCTTCATTTTGAAGCAATAGTGTTTTCCACCCATTCCACCCACATGCAGAATTCACACTTTTATAGGCAGCAAATGAAGGACCAGTGACAATGGCTCATGAATTTTGGTTCAATGACGAAAAAACGTGAGGAAATTCTTTGTGACTATCTTGCAACTTACTGGCATGTACAGATAGGCAGGCCTGCCCCCTCTGCCCCCCCCAGGGGAGGTCCCCTGTTCATCTTGCTCTTGGAGAAAGTGATTGTCACAGGTTGTGGGGGGGGGGGGGGGGTGTCAGACGTCCCCTGTTCATCTTGCTCTTGGTGTGGTTATCCCACAACTTATTACCAATGAAATAAGTTGTGTGGTCACCGCAAGAAAAATTCTCAATTATTTTCTTCTCTGGCAATAACAGCCAGGTTCAGTGTCGATACATGCGAACTGCCCCCTGTGGTATCTATTTTTATCATGTGCTCCACACAATTCAACAATGAGAAAAATTCAGTGGCTTTGTGTTGATAAATCCCACCCCGAATCGCTCGATATTAAACTTATCGCACCCAAACCTCTCAGTCTCACAATTAACACAGATTACTAATATGGAGGAATTATCTGTCCAATATTGGAATAAAGAATGCCATTATATATTTAATGAGACGATGAGCATGGTTGAAAGAAATATTGCGACATTTTGCAGAATGCAGTACAGTTTGGGCAGTGAAGAGCATCCGTATTCACATGAGTCATGGTGGATAAAAAACAACTCGGTACACAGTTACATAATCAAAATCTTTATTCTTTAATATAATATTCTGCCTTTTCTTTCACGAACCATCAATTACCTGATATCAGTAACAGACGAGTGACATACCGATCACTTGCCACTGGTTGTCCCATGAAGGGGAAGAAAGTTCATTACAGATCATCCATAACACTTTCACTAAGTTTCAGATAATCGGCAAGGGCCGATGTTGAACCATGAGTGCCGATGATGAACCGATGGGCGCTTATCGGCTGAGTGCTGATGTTACACCACTTAATCATCTCATCTCTAAATCTAATACATAGTAAAAGAACAAATGGACGTGAATGGAATAATTTTGCTTTTTCCTTAGTACAATGCACAACCATAGAACGGTAAGTGTGGTTCTGGCACTTTTCAGTGAGGACCAAATTAGGCTTACACACTTAACCAGTTAAGCCACTCACATGTCTGTATTATCCTCAAACCTTAAAGTGATGTCTGAGCATTGGATCTGCAGAGCTTCCCAAATTATAGTTCAAATATGATTTTTGGACTTCAACAATTAATACTCGGGCATGATCTTGACCATGAAGACGAAAACCCAACTATTATGGATGATATAACTCAAAAGAGTAGAGCCCACTTAACTGGATATCTCTAAATTGAATATCCATATTAATTAAATATAACTAAAACACAAAAGCATTCATCATACTTTCAGTACAAATTTGACCTGTTAATTGCATTTATGTCATAAAGTAAACTCATGTTAATTGAATAAAAAAATCCTGTTATATGTCGAGAAAGTATCACAACAGCCACCAAATTGCCTTCGCTTATAGACCTATTTGAGCTCAATGCAGTGAATAAAGGCATTTAATCTAATATATTTTGTTTGATAGAGCTCACTGAGCTCTGTCAAATGAGATATATTAGAATATATGCTCAATTTATTTTTGGAATACAGGAAAGTGATCCAATCCTTGTTAAGGGAATATTTGTGTTGAATGAAAAATTTTGAAGTGCCGATTCAATTAGCATGGTTCCACTGTGTCCCCAAAGTTTTGTGTTAAGTCTGATGATTGTACTTTCGTTCCCAAGATATAGCAGTAACAAAACATAAGAGTGATTTAATGTGTCTATGACCCTGAACTTGAAGATGTGAACCGAGCAATAATGCATGACACAATTTTTTATTGTCCTCAACATATTTGTGAAGTTTGATGATTGTACCTGCTGTACTTTATGACATATAGCTTAACCCTTTACCTAACGTAACGGCCAAAACCGGCCAGCACTATTCTCAAAAATCGCCAATTAATTTTCATTATTTCTTTCATTTTTTGTCTCAAAAACATAGGTTATGACCCCTCGTTGGAACGAGCTCGACGAGCTCGTTCCAACGAGGGGTCATAACCTATGTTTTTGAGACAAAAAATGAAAAAAAATAGTTATTCAAGAATTATTTTTGCAAGTGTCGTCTGCTTTTCAGGTTAGGTAAAGGGTTAAATATATGAGTACTGCTGTAGTTTCTGACCTAGAGCTTAAACATATGAGCCCCATTATTAGACATTTGAGTATGATTTGGACCTTAAAGGTGCAAACTGAACTTATATATATATGCTGCAAATCATTGCACTGCAAACCTTCTCACAGTCCTCAACATTTGTCTTAAATCTTGCGGTTGTATCCTAATTAGTTTCCAAGTTAAAACTAAGACAACTGCAGAATATGATATTCAAATGTGACCCTGACCTCGAAGGTAGAAACCATACATTAGTATCCACCATTTCACTGTCTTCAACATTTGTCAAGGCTTTGCTGCTTTTAGAATTACATATTTCTCAAGCACACTCATGAGAGAAATTTCATCTTCTACCTAACATGGCTAGAAGATGATACTTGCAAAAAGTCCTTTTTGAATAACAAAAACTTTTCATTGTTTGCATAAAAAAGAAACCTATAGCATGTGACTTCTCACTGAAAGACCTCATCAAACTCATTTTAAGTAAAAGGCATAAGGTGTGTTTGGAGAGTGAAGAAAACAATTTAAAAACAAGAGGCCTGCATTGCCAAACGATGCTAATCCCCCCCCCCCAATTGGGTGGGGGGCATAGGTGGGTTTTTTCCCCCACATAAAATCACTCTAAATCCAGTCAAAGCCATCTTGGAGCCCCAAAAATTAGGAAAGAATTAGTTACTCTAAATCCTTCAAAATACATTTTGGAGCAAAGGAAAAAAATGCCTAATTAATACAGGTAGAGGATTGGGGGAGGGGGAGGGCAACTAACTCTGGCAATTTTCATCAGATAATGGTGGTCAATGAACTTGAGATAGACATTGTTCCCAAAGGGGTATATACCAACAAAAAATGATATTTGATAACTCATGTTTAAGTTATTCCATAGACAAGCATTAAATATTTTTTAATAAAGGGCATTGACTCCCATAATTTTCATTGAATATCACTTGACATAGGCATTGTTGTTATAGAGACAATTACCGGAAAGAATTGAAATATGGTTTTTATTGTTAAATTTATGCCATAAACAAGCATAACACAATATTTTTTATTAAACAAAGGGCAATAACTCCCATAATTTTTACCAGATATCGGTAGATATTGAACTTGACGTAGACACTGTTGCTATAGCCATATACTGAAAAGAATTGAAATCCGTTAACTATTGTTGAAGTTATTCCATAAAGCATTGCACGATATTTTTTATTAAACAAAAGACAACAACTCCCATAATTTTCATCGGATATCGCTGGTCATCGATCGATGTAGACATTGTTTGCTATAGAGACATATACCAAAAAAAATTAAAATCTGTGAACTTTTGTTCAAGTTATGCCATAAACAAGATTTACAGGATATTTTTATAACAAAGGGCCATAACTCCCATAATTTTCAAGGGATAGCGGTGGTGATCGAACAATGTCAGACAGTTTCATGGGTGGAGGAAGCCGAAGTACCTGGAGAGAAGCTCAGTGCAGTGGTGAGCAACTGTCAGACTCCCCAACATACTAGCTCTGCACAAGCAGAGCTAGCATTAGCTGAAAAAAAGAGCACCACCGACGAGCAGTAAGGCTTATTACACAATACAACCATGCCCCCCACCTGGGGATTAAGGTTCTTGCCCAAGAACACAATGCAGTTACCTCTGGCGGGGATCAAACCATTTTCTTTTTGGTTTGAAGTCCTATGCTGTAACCACTGAGCCACAATGCTCCTAAGCATACTGAAAATAAGAAAATATTCACTTTTTTAAGTGAATACAGACAGCATTTTGCTTCTGAAGATGCAAATTAACAAAATTTCACTGATCAAGAAAATCTGTTTTAATTTTCATCCAGTTGTAAAAAAAACTCAGTATCTACTCAATGAGTGTTGTGTATAGTATGGTTATGGTTTCTTTTGAAAGTAAGGAGTCGTCTTGTTATATTACAGATTGACTAATGTTATTGTATCACTGAAGACCAGGTATATATCCAGTAAGAATAAAAAATATATAAGTTCCACACCAAATCGACAGGCAGCAACACCACTTTTATAAAAATATGTAAATTTGAGCATTACGTCACACAAGAGACACATTGAGAATTTCAGAGTAAACTGAACAGTTCCATAAACAGGATAATATCTGAATCCATAATGAAATGTTTGATTTACCTTTCGAATTGTAAATGTTCTGGTCTTCATATGAGCCGATATTTGGCACCCCATGTACTTCACAGCAATCGGCCCATACTTCCATTCCGTTTCTAGGTCTCGAGGCCAGAAGCATGGGTATCCCTTAAATCAGAAACATGCATAATTTGTAAAAGTGTAACTTAATTCCATACACTCTGATCAAATCAAAAACATATATAATTTGTAAAGTAATATAAGAATTGAAATGAGACTGAAATCATAAAAGAATTGAAATGAAGTGCTATGCCCTTCATACAACTTTACACGCCCATCCCACATTCATATTTTAAACAAGTGCACTGCCAGCCAGTGGATCAATAAACGGCTGCCTATGAAGAAATTGCACTAGTCATGACTAATCAACCATAAAAAAAGTTGTCACATGGATAATCAGAAGTCTTTGAAAATCCAAGATGGCTGCCATGGTGTCCATATTGTATATGCCACAATGCTGGTTATCGAAAGGAACCATCCTCTTGTCATGACTAATCAACCATAAAAAACAGTATCTGTTGGATGTATTGTTTTCAAGTTATTGCGTGGACAAACAAAAGTTAACAGACTGTCGGATGGACAGGTGGATGGATGGACGGATGGATGGACAGACATGCAGGAAAATGGGGTTTGTGGGCTTAATTTTTGGCAGAAAAATTGATCATTTTAAAACGTTCGGACAACCATTAAAAAGTCATTTCTTCAGAAATTTTTTTGGGGGGGAATAGACATGGTTGTATCCCCCAAGATAAACCTGAAGGGGGGCAACACTAACTCCAGCCGTTAATTGACCATAAACCTTAATATAAACCCCGAAAAATCGATACAAATCTATTCTTGACTCATAAGTCTCACATTTTAGACATTAACCTCATAATATTTGTACGTAAGCTCATAATCTGGAAATAAGCTCATAATGCCTGTCCGGGCAAAAAAAAACAACAACTCATAAGCCCTGTATTATTGTCAGGACAGACAGATGGACGGACGGACGCTCCAACATTTCGAATTTGTATGTCCAAAACCTTATTTTACCCAGAACCCCACCCCCTCCACCCTAGAACTTACATTTAACCCTTACCCACCCCTCCACCCCAAAACCACACCCTAACCCTACCCCACCCTGACTCTAAACCCTAAAAGCCCACCCCAGACCCTAACACCCCCCCCCCCTCCGGGACCTACCCCCCCCCCCCCCCCCCCCCCCCGGGATCTAACCCTCCCCAACCTTAAGCCCTACTCTGGGGCTACTCCTAACCCAACCCCACTCCTAACCCTAACACTACCTTAATTTGGAGGTAGCCCTTAATAATAATATCCCCTAAACCCCCAATGTTGGCCCGGATGGACAGATGACAGACAGACAGACAGATGGACATTGATGTTGGTTATCAAAAGGAACCATCTAGTCATGACTAATCAACCATAAAAAAACCAGTATGTGTTGGATTATTGTTTTCAAGTTATCACATGGGCAATCAAAAGTTAACAGACGGACGGACGGATGGATGGACAAACAGATGGACATTGATGCTGGTAAACGAAAGGAACCATCCTCTAGTCATGACTAATTAACCACAAAAAAACAGTATCTATTGGATTACCACATGGACAAACAATAGTCCCTGAAAATTGAATCTACTTTTTGACCAACGATTTCTTTAGTTTCAATTTTCATGAATTTTCTATCAAACCCTGTCATGGCTGCTTTATAGCAGCCATAACTGAATCTGATGGAAAATATTTTTAAAATACTTGATTGGTATAAGAGTTAACATACTGATTCAAAGTTCAAAGTGTTGCTATGAAGATTCTCCACAATGCAAACAATTTTTACAGTCCAGAACCAAACAAAGTCTCTGTTTTTATAATTCAGCCTTACAGTTCAATCATGAGGCTGCAGGTTCAATATATACAACTCACAATTTGCTAAGAATTACTCTCTATTCATTGATGTATTTTCCCCTAATCTTTTCATTTGCTATTACCTGTGTGCAATCATGCATGTGCAGTCAAGGAGTGTGAAAGTGGGTCACTCCTTTTTCTGAGGATTCTTAACTGAACTCCATTTATCCTCCAAACTTGATTCATGTCAAGAAAAGCAGTTTTAGTATGTAGTATGTCCCTATCTGGCATTCAACATTGTACTGACGTATTTCCTCATTCTAGGACCAATTTTGGAATGAATGATGTGGAAAATTGTCCAATACACCAACAAGGGTTTGTCTGAGGTCTTAGAGGGTAATAAGCTGGATAGGTGGGGCACCACTGTAGTCTGGGGCCTGTCTCATGCAAGCTCTGTGGAGCTGAGGTCGAGAATTCTAGCTAGTACATAAACTATTTTCCTTTCTCCTCCACTTAATGGGTCACCAATCTTGCTCGATGGAGCCTGACATTATCATCCATTAGGATGAAGTCAAAAGCTTATTGCCCTTACATTGGTCGCTGAAAAGGTTCCAGAATCTCATTTCTGTACCATTTTCCATTCAGATTCTCAATCTGGGTGAAACAGGGGCCTGTGCTGACACCTCTCCATGCCTTTACTGAGTTACATACTGGTCATGCTCCATCACACTCACATCAGCTAAACTCTCATCAGCCCTTTTCAATATTCTGGTGCATCTGATCAAAATTTATATTTATTGGTGTTTAAGGTCACATACATGCATTTATGCACAATGGCTAATTATGACCATGACCGTTTTACGGGTGGTGTACCCGGAGAGAACTACCGAGCATCGACAAGCAATGTCAGCTCCTCAATATTCTAACTCTGTTCAAGCAAGGTTACAGCGGTTGAAGACGTGCACCATCGATGTGCAGTACGCCTTAGCATTCAGTGTCATCGTGACCCCGTGTATAAACCTGGATAAAGTGCCTTGCCCAAGGACATCTAATCAGAAAGTCAAGATAGAATCTGGTTCCATATCTAAAAAGATGTTGGACTATTAAGTCAGGGCTGTTTTAGAGATTTGGCACCACTCTATCCTGTAATCTCTTTGCCCTTACAGAAGAACATGAACTGTGGGTTTTCGTGTATGTACTCCAGCATTATGGAATCGACTCCTGATTATTTGTGTGGATAGAGTAGATTGCTTGTTTGTTTGTTGGTGGGTAAAGTCACATATTTATGCACCATGGCTAATCGTGACACAACATGGAGATGAAGTCAAGTGTAGTCAATCGTTGATCAACATGCTGCCCATTTTAGAGGACTTTCACCCCAAGCATTGGTGACTGGGTCCTATTTTACTAGTAAAGCGGAACTGGTTTACCACAGTAAACAAGTGCTGCTTACTTCCCGGGGTTCCCACGGGGAGGATAGAGTAGATCCAGCTTCATTAAGGGTGTAGCTTTGAAGTGCTTTAGTACTGATGGTGTAGTTCATGCATGCTGTGGTAACAATGTAAATGTCCTTGATGAGCTGTTGGGACCATTTGATGACCTGCAACATGTTTTCTTTCAACTCTACCAGGAGGTATGAATTGAGTCTAGTTTTGAGAGATCACACCTTGGCTCACCGCTAGTGCCACAGCAACCTGTCTCTTTGAATGGCTTGACTGCCACATCCCCAGGCTTCATGAAGTGTTTTGGAGGCTCAAATAATGTCTGGGGGAGAGGGGGCATTTGGGGGGAATAAGAGATACTGATTTTTTACTTTGATTTTTTTAGACTATCAAAGTAATCTAATTATAAAGTTAGGATTTCATACTGTTTTCTGAAAATGAGCCTAATGAGGTTTGACATCCTCAAAAAGGCTGTGGCTTGCTTTTACAGCTCAAAATTGATCATGGATTGTTACACCTATGCAACAATAAAATAAAGGATTGGGGAAAGTTTACTTGTACTGTGATGAGTGATTAGAATCATACATTAACTTTTTATTTACAAATATGTGGATGATAAGGACTGATCCTTAGCAAATTATGAGTTGTATATATCAAATGATCTATCCCACAATCTAAATAAAGACATCATTCTGGAATGATGCATAGATGACAGCCTTCAGAAACAACCGAGAAAGTACATGTAACTTAATATTCCACATCCAAAGATAAATCAACTTACCCTGGAAAAATTGACATCATTCAGAAGAACTATTGTTGTAATTTTATAATCATAAAACATTTTCCAAATATCATTGATTGTTCCTTTTAATGGCCATTGTGTTATTAAGTAACTGTTTACTTGATGATGACCCTGGAAATAAAATGTTACAACTGTACATTATTTATTTATTTATTGGTGTTTAAGGTCACATACTTATGCACAATGGCTAATCATGACCGGGACAGTTTTACGGGTGGAGGAAGCCGGAGTACCCGGAGAGAACCACCGAGCAACGACGAGCAGCTGATACAACTGTACATAAAAATAGGAACCAAGTATAAGGTCCCACAAAGTAGATCTTCTGTTTCTCAGGCCATTTTTTGTAAAATTGCATGTGGCGGGCATTTTTATATTTTATTTTTGTAATTATTTCTTTGCCATCAAACGTTCATGTTCTTGGTTTGTTTTATGTTTTAGGCCTCATAATCTATCCTCTGGGTACCTCTTTCTGTTTAGGCTTGAGATCTTGATTCAGATTGAGGATCACAGAGGGTAAATTTAGTGATGCTACCCTGCTGTGCAAGGTAGCATCACCAATTTCACCCTCTGAGGACCTCATTCTGTAGATGATAGCAGGGGTCAGCCTGGCAGCTGATTTTAGGGAGAAGTGACTTCTCCCTCCAGAGACTTTAGGGAGAAGTCAGGGGCCAGGAGGGAGAAGTCAGTGGACATGAGGGAGAAGTCAGAAAAAAACAAAATGTATATAACATCGTGACAAAATAAATGTACATAGAAGACACAACCGTGGAGAAAAAATAAATAAAAGTTATACAAACATACATACACACACAAAAAGTCATGTAGGTTAAAATCCTCCCCACTCCCCAACAAAAAATTGTGTCGTCCATGGTTTCTGAATACCCTAACTCTTTCCCTAACAGTGATGACTTGGCCTGGGGTGACCATGCAGCTGACTTTGTATTTGCCTCAATGCAGTGGATTTGAAATTTAGCATTACCCATGGTGTGAGTGTTCTTCTCTGTAATAGAAGGTATATTATTTTTAAAAAAAATATTTAAAAGTATTTAAAATAAATTTCAAGTTCACATAAGAAGCTGGGTCATTCATGGTTTCTGAATGTCCTAATTGAATTAATTGAATTGAAAAGTGTAGTTAAAAAAGTTTTCGGCATCCTTCGTAAATTAAGCATCATTAACAATTTGAGTTAATTTATTTCTAAGGTAAATGACAAAATATTTCGGTTGTCTCCCTTACCTGCTGCGCTGGGTGATAATACTTGGTTCAGAAAAATGACAATTTTTGCCAACCATCTTACATCGACACGTGCGACTGGTGCTATAAAGCCTGCCATTCTTATTCATCCAAATATGTGTGATTTCTATCATAGCCTTATTACATTTAACGCCCTTCTATTACAAGTTTTCAAAGAAAAACTTTCAATGCAAACTGCAGGGCGAATTTCAATGCAACCAATTTTTCAGTGGAACAGAGCGTAACCGTAAGCAATTTCGACGTTTTTATGGATGAACTGTCCCCTGCACATTTTTTTTGGTTTTGAAACGGTGGTTAACTTTAATAAATTCTAATTAACTCGATGCGTGTCTTGTGTGATTCGTGGTTTTTGCTGACACTTTTGTTTTTAAATAGCATTTTGTGCTGGTTGCTATCAGTTGGGGCATATTGTTCGAAGAACTACGACATTACAACTTTTTTCAGAAATATAAAATTGGGCTAGTGTAGGCTATTTTCCAAGCCGTATGATGGATTTTAACAGCAGCCGTGTTTACTTTTTTGTGAATGTGGAAGCGTTGGTTTTTTTGGAAATAAAACATAAGAAAACTAGAGGATGGCCACCAAAGGGTGGCTGATTCCCCAGAAAAAAAAGCCTTGATAGCCATTCCAACCTTATTCGCGACACACCCTCTGGTTGTGGGCAATAATAATACCAAGTATCATTAATATCCTTGAAGGCTGTAAGAAGTTATGGAGCGGACACAAATTCCGTCTATGCCCGGACGGACAGACAGACAGACAGAGATGGACAGACGGACGACGTCACGGCTAGATTCCCCCAAATTTTTTTCGGGGGAATAATAAAGTAAACTGCCATGTCTCCCAAAGAAGTTTTAGAGGGCAACTTGAATTTCACCCCCAATGTAAGACAAGGCGATTTGAGGAATGACAAGGCGACTTCTTCGCCCTAGTCCCCACTCGGCTGACCCCTGGATGACAGTCTACTTATTTCCAGGCTTACCATTGACCATCAAAATGATCAGGAGGAAAATGTAGTTAAATTATCACCCTTTCTCAAATAGCCACAAATATTGTCCAGAGAAGGTCACATATAGAGGATCTCTAATGAGTCATGATTTGATCTGAAAATTCTTTACTGAGTTCACAAAAACTGATCAGAGCTGCAGTTACTAAAATCAATCAGAGCTGCAGTTTCTAAAATCAATCTGAGCTCATGTTAGGTTTACCAAATCTCAGATTGATTTTGTGAACATTTATTTATTTATTGAGGTTTAAAAACACTTTTGGCAGCCAGAGTCACCTCATGTCGGCCAGTTTAATGGGTGGAGGAAGCCAGATTACATGGAGAGAACCACCAAGCAGTGGCAAGCAACTATCAGACTCCCAACATACTAACTCTGCACAAGTCAACTGCCCCACTGATGTGCAGTATGTCTTAGTATACAGTACCACCCCATGCCTCCCCTCTCCTGTCTCCCCACATGGGGATTAAGTGTCTTGCCCAAGGACACAATGCAGTTACCCCTGACAGGTACTGAACCATGTATTTTTTGAATTGAAATCCAATGCTGTAACCACTGAGCCGCCATGGTCCCAATTAACTGGTAGAGTGCTGGAAGCCCATATTTGGGCTTTATTCTGAAGTGCTGGTATCGCAATTTAAAGGCTTCATATTCTGTGGATGTGCTTTATACTGTCTTTGAAATTATATTATTTCATCTGTTGGGATTCTTTCCCACATAAAGCTCCCAAGTTTGAGGGTTAAGTAGCACTTCACTGATTGAGTAGTGCACGCTGGTCTCATTTTGAAAAGTTTCAGAAAGATCGACTGAGTCGATACGCACGGGCTGCGTCTGGTACTATATAAAAGTCTCACAGACAATAATTGAATCATATTTGCTGTTGAGACGCACGCTGTTAAGATGGGCAAAACACAATCTGATAACTCACGCCACAAAACCGATCAAGTGCCCAGCACTTCTAAAGTTGCACCTTCCACTTCTGGGGAAAAATCAGAAAAAATTATTCATGATCACGGAGTGGATATCGATTTTACGAATCCATCTAATATTCTTCTTCCTTTAAAACAATCAGCTGACGATGATGCCCTCCGTATATTTTTGTCAGAAATGGAAGAGAATTCCCTCAGTGGCTATGATTTTGATCTCAATTCAGGAAACTATATTGGGCCTAAATACTCGACTCAGTCGAAAACAACATCCAAAGATGTTCAAGTTAAAAACAATGATGATGCAACATCTACCAGTCAATTTCGCCAATCATCCAAGGGAGGCAACAAAAAGAGCTCTTCAGCATCTAAAACCAGGAAACCTTCCTCAACTTCCGTAAACAAAAAATGTAACGCCAACGAAGTTCTCGACTCAGTCGTCACAAAATCTCTAGAACAAGAGAAACTTACCACAGGTAAAAGAGTGAAATCGCACGACACAGTCGTACCACCTAAACACGACCCTTCTGTTTTTTCTCATAATATATCGCCAAAACGGCGAAAGCTAAATATACCAGGCCATACTGTTAAAGCGGTACCTATTCTGAATACAGTGGAATCGGAAGATATTCTTTCACAAATCCTATCCAAGGTATCTGATTTAAATGCCAGAATTGACAATGTTGAAAAAACACGAACTAAGCCTTCTCATTCTATAACTAGGCAAATGTTAGCGAATGATGATTATATTGATCAGGATCAAAACAGACCTGATGTTGATCAAATTTCTATACATGATAATGTCATGTCAGAAGTTGATAATCTTTTTGATGATTACTCTGAGGAAACTAATTTTGATCTTCGTGATATTACCATGGATTCCACAGCACTCAAAATGGGGCCTGATATTAATGATACAATGGCTCAGTATATTACCAAAAACTGTACAACACAGAATGACAAAAGTAAAATAGACAAAGTTTTGGACCATTCTGTTATACCACAGAATTGTACTTTCATTCAACCCCCATGGGTCAATCCGGTCCCAAATTCGTAATTCACAAATCAGGGCAAGGGACTGTAATGTCCAAAAAATCCAGAAAATGTTGGCTGGATCTATAGCAGCCAATTTACATCTTACTGAAGAGCTCAGGCAAAGTAATCCTGACTTGTCAGCCATTAAAAAATTTTCTGTTGAAAATTTGTTGCTTACTGCCTCCTCTCAATTTGAATTGTCAATCATGCAACGAAATTTCCTGAGACCCATTCTGAAAAACTCCTATAAAGGGTTTTTTCTGCGGACAACAAAATTACATCTTTGTTGTTTGGCGACGACATTTTTAAAAAAATAAAGGAAATCAATGAAATTCAGAAAACAGCCAATGCCAGGTCCTTCAAGGCTTATTTTTTAGGGGCAGGAAGGGGGAGACCCCAATTCGGCCGGCCGTACAATCGAGGGTTCAGTCGTCAAAACCAACGACCGCAATAGCAACACACCAGACCCTATCAACGGGGAAAATTTTGGCAAGACAGGAAGCCATACGCTCCAAACAACAACGTGACCAAAGATCTTTCGTCACAGAAGTAGAGGTAAGTTCTAATCTTAACAGAAATCCTACTTGTAAAATGGCAGGAAATTTAAAGAAATGTCTTTCCAATTGGGCACAATTAACAGACGATAAATGGGTTCTCAGCAACATATGTGGACATCGTCTTGAATTTATTAATGAGCCGATCCAACACCACATACCGAAACCTATTATGTTTAATGATTCTGAAAAGTCCATTATGGATGATCTCATAACTGACATGCTAAATAAGGGTTCCACTGAAAAATCTACTACTGTCAGTACTCAGTTCATTTCTAATATTTTTCTTCGGAGAAAGAAAAATGGGAAATATCGACCTGTTTGTTTGTTTGGTGGTGGTTAACGTCACATATTTATGCACCATGGCTAATCGTGACACAACATGGAGATGAAGTCAAGTTTAGTCAATCGTTGATCTACATGTTGCCCATTTTAGAGGACTTTCACCCCAAGCATTGGTGACTGGGTCCTATTTTACTAGTAAAGCGGAAATCGACCTGTTATCAATTTGAAACAGCTAAATGCTTTTATTGAATACCACCATTTTCAACAAGAAACTATTGATGTAGTACTACAAGCCATCCAACCATTTCAATTTTTTACATCAATCGATCTGAAGGATGCTTATTTCAGTCTTCCTATCCCTACAAACGATCGGAAATTTCTAAAGTTTTTTTGGAACAATCAACTATACGAATTTACCTGTCTCCCATTTGGCCTTTCCAGCGGCCCGAGAATTTTCACGAAAATTCTGAAACCAATTTTTTCTTGTCTACGAAAGAAAGGTGTCCAATGTTTTTTCTACATTGACGATTCACTCATTTCTAATGCCTCTGAAAGTATTTGTCAGCACCAAACACAGGAAATCACTAAACTCTTTGAATCGTTAGGATTTCAAATTAATGTAGAGAAATCGGTTTTGGACCCATGTCAGAGAATTCAATATCTTGGGTTTATAATTCATTCGATTCAATTTAAGATTTTCCTTCCAGAAGATAAAGTTAGCAATATTATCCACCAGTCTAAGGTGCTTTTAAGTTCTACTTCTCCAACCATTCGAGAGGTGGCGCAGCTGGTAGGCATGTACACTTCTTCCTTGAGAGCTATACACTTGGGTCATTTCTATTACCGTCATCTTGATTGGGATAAGTCACAAGCATTACATGTCAGCAATTACAATTTTGATGCATCCATCAGGTTATCAGATCAGGCAAAAACTGAAATTTCTTGGTGGATTAATAACATTGAAATTATGAATGGTAAGGCTATTCGCCCACCTACAATATCTAAATTCTTACAAACTGATGCCTCATTATTGGGATGGGGAGCGAAATGTGAACTCAACAATACAAATGGACGATGGGCTGCTAACCTCACAGATTCCTGTCATATTAATTATCTAGAGCTCAAGGCTGTACAGATGGGATTGCATAGTCTGTGTTCTGGATTCAGTGATATGCACATTTGTGTCCTCTCTGATAATTCTACTACTGTAGCATATATAAATAACATGGGGAGAAAAATTCCAGGCCTTTTTCACTTGACAAAGGACATTTTCAGCTGGTGTTTTGAGCACACCATTTTCTTGTCAGCCTCTCATATACCAGGCTCACAGAATTTTGCTGCAGATAATTTATCACGTCAATTTAATGACACCACTGAATGGGCCTTAGATGGGGATATTTTTGACAGAATATGTCATCAAACTTTTACACCAGACATCGATCTTTTTGCTTCACATCTGAACTACAAACTTCTTCCATTTGTTTCGTGGAAACCTGACCCTATGTCCATTCATACTGATGCTTTTACTCTTGACTGGGGACAATACTTACCATATTTATTTTCTCCTTTCAGGTTGATTCTGAAGACTCTCATAAAACTTCAAGAAAACCAGGTACGCAAAGCTCTCATTTTAGTACCTCTTTGGTCAGCCCAACCATGGTTCCCCATTTTGATGGAAACTTTAATAGACATACCAATAGCTCTGCCAAAGAAGGTAAACAGGCTTACACTTCCTCATTCAGGCAAAATACACCCGCTCCACGCTCAATTGCATCTCATTGCATGCACAGTATCTGGGCTTCGGTCCGAGCAAAAGGGGTTTCAGTCGACTCTTCAGAGCTCGTTCTACAGTCTTGGAGAAAATCTACCAGGAAACAGTATGATCTCGCCTAGAACAAATGGGTGGCTTGGTGTTCATCACAATACATTGATCCCTGTACACCCCTTGAGATAAATGTGGCTAATTATTTGAATTTCCTATTCCAAAGTGGTAAGTCTTACAGTGTTGTCAACACACACCGCTCCATGATCAATCAAACGATTCTTCTTACTTGCGGGATCTCTTTTTCAAACTCCCATTTGATTAACCGGTTGATGAAGGGTGTTTTTAACACCCATCCTCCACTTCCACGGTATGTTACAACCTGGCCTGTGTCATCATTACTGACTTACTTACTTATTTACGTGACCTTTATCCTCACCACAGTTTGCCATTGCATTTACTGACGAAAAAGTTAGCTTGTCTCATTGCTCTTACTACAGCTCAAAGAGCTCAAACTTTCATTGCCTTAGATGTCCGTTTCATGAAGTTCGAACAGAATTCCGTTAAGTTTTTCATTCAGAAACTTTTGAAGACGTCAAGACCTGGGAAAACTAATACTACATTAAGTTTATATGAATTTCATGACAACAAATTGTGTGTTATATGCACTCTAAAAGAATATTTAATGCAGACACGCCTTAGGCGGAAATCTTTTCAGCTTTTCATCTCTTTCAAAACCTTTAAAGCTATTACATCTACCACATTAGCTAGATGGATTTCTGATAGCATGTCCAGTGCTGGAATTGATACTTCTATCTTCAAACCACATTCCACTAGATCTGCCTCAACTTCTGCGGTCTTTAATACTGAGTGTACTGTGGACAGCATTCTGAAGACTGCAAATTGGACTTCTTCTCAAACGTTTTTTCAATTCTATTTCAGGCAGAATGATTCGCATGGAGCAGAGTTTTCACGAACTGTCTTAGAACATTAACCGTCTTTTTGTTATCCTATGTGGATTGTTATCTGACAAACAGTGACTGTGTATTGGTTGGGCTGTTTTGATTGCAAAATATTATGGAAAGAGTATAAATTTTCTTTGTTTTTTTCTAGCAACCATTGTTTATATATGCTCCTCAAATTTCTCTTCAAACCGTGCTACTTAACCCTCAAACTTGGGAGATTTATGTGGGAATGAATCCCCCTCTCATCCTAGCTCTGCGCTGGATGAGAGGGATTCTTTCAACATAAAGATAACAAGTTTAAGGGGTAACAACCCAGCCCTCTGGGTACAGTTCCCGCCCTCGTGGACAATCTGAGGATCATTCACATCTCTTTAAAATATGATTCAATTATTGTCTGTGAGACTTTTATATAGCACCAGACGCAGCCCGTGCATATCGACTCAGTCAATCTTTCTGAAACTCTCCAAAACGAGACCAGCGTGCACTACTCAATCAGTGAAGTGCTACTTAACCCTCAAACTTGTTATCTTTATGTTAAAAGAATCCCTCTCATCCAGCCCAGAGCTAGGATGAGAGGGGGATTTGCCTTGTTACAATTTATAGGAGAGTGCCCACTGGCACTCTCCTATAAATTGTTACAAGGCAAAGATGCACAAACAAATTTTAAGAACCAAAAATAATTTAGCAATCTACCAGTTAAGAAAATATTCACTTTTTTAAGTGAATACAGACAGCATTTTGCTTCTGAAGATGCAAATTAACAGAATTACACTGATCAAGAAAATCTGTTTTATTTTCATCCAGTTGTAAAACAAACTCAGTATCCACTCACTGAGTGTTGTGTATAGTCTGGTTATGATTCCTTTGAAACTAAGGAGTCTTCTTGTTATGTTACATATTGACTAATATTATGGTATCATTGAAGACGTGGTATGTATCCAGAAAGAAGAAAAAAATATAAGTTTCACACCAAATCGACAGGCAGCAACACCACTTTAATAAAAAAAATATGTAAATTTGAGCATTACGTCACACAGAAACACAGCGGGTGGAGGAAGTTGGGAGTACCAGAGAACCACCAAGCAATGGCAAGCAACTGTCAAACTCCCTAACGTACTAACTCTGCACAGACAGAGTTAGCATTGAATGAAGACAAGTGAACCATCGACATGCAGTATGCCTTAGTACAAAATGCCACCGTGCCCCCACATAGGGAATTGTGATTAAATGCCTTGCCCAAGGACACAATACAGTTACCTCTTGCAGGGATCGAACCATGGTCCTTTTGGTTTGAAGTCCAATGCCACAACTACCGAACCACCACGTTCCAAAAAACAAGCATCAGAAGATTCATATCAAGTTGTGATGAAATTGAGATCCTGTTTATGATCTAACACTTGACACTTTTTAATATTTTACTAAATGCAATGGCGAAAACCTACCAGAGCCATTTGCAAAACAAGTAAAATGTTGGCACAGACAACAGATGCTCCCCGAATACAAACTGATGGAAACAAAATATTGATTTTTTCAAATGTAGAACTGTGAAATGGTTTAAGCCATATAAAAAAAAATAATTCAAAAACATGTGGAAGGACAAGGATAACAGTACATAGTATACCTGTTTTAAAAGCTCCCTGGGAAGGAGATTAAATTGGCCTTTAAAGACATAAATGTATAAGCAGGTTTGATTATACATGCTCTGGGCATTTAATAAGATACCATAAGAAATGTTTTATCACTTTACCATTTTTCCACATTTCAAGGGGCATAAAACTCAGGAATGGTAAGTGCCATAACAATGACAATCGAATTTAACCTGCATTTCATGGTATATAGTAACGATGCAAAATTATAAGGTTGTATATCAAAGCAAACGAGAGTTATCATCCGAAAACCATTGCTTTTACCATTTTGCCACATTTCAAGAGGCACAACTCTGAAACGGTAAACGTCATAATGGTGAAAATCAAATTTGACCTGCAGTTCATGGTAGGTAGTAAGGTTGAAAAATTATAAGGGCGTACCATCAAAGCGAACTAGAGATATCATCCAGAAACCATTGATTTTACCATTTTGCGACTTTTCAAGGGGCATAACTCTGAAATGGTAAATGCCAGAATGGTGAAAATAAAACTTGCCCAGCATTTCATGGTACATTGTATTATTAATTTTGCATAATTATAAGGTCATACATCAAAGCAAACCAGAGTTTTCGTCCAGAATCCATTTGTTTTTGATGGACAGACAGACAAGGCAGTGACTACATGCTCATCTGAAAAAATTTGGGGGAGCATAAAAACACCACAAATATTACATTGTTTCAATTTTTGTATCGAAAAAATAGCTTATGACCATTCATTGGAATGAGCTTGTCAAGTTTGTTCCAATGAGGGGGTTACAAGCTATGTTTTCAACAACAAAAATGGAATTTGTAGTTATTATTAAGAAATATTTTTGCAACTGTTGTCTGCATGTCTGGTCAGGTAACACATAATTTAATAAATTACTTCAACAACAGAGATGAATACTATTTCTGAAAAACTCAATCCCAATGTTATATCATCATGCTGACTTCTGTCATCACATTTTTTTTATTAGACACGATGCGAACAATATTCCTGTAATAGGCCATTTGATGGTGATTATGTGATAAAACAATATTTCAAAGGCAAAAGCAAAATTAGATAAAGATGGCATATCTCCATTCCAGAAAGGGTCACATCACAAACACATTCAACATAGGGGTCCTGATTAGACTTGTCAAAAATAATTTTATTTTCACCAAATAGGTGCATCTATTTTGTATTTTAGAGGAGTTAAGCTTTATAATTAACTCCTTGGCTACAGCAGGTGATTTTTTCTGACCAGTAAAAAAATACACCATTACCAAATAAAGCTAAAAACCTGAATTCTATTAGCAAAATACATGCCAACAAACAGGAGCAACCATATTATCAATGATGCCTTGATACTAGACTCTCCTGCTTTTTTCATCAAATCAAATCATGGCTGCTTTACAGCAACCATGACTTGATTTTATGTGAAATTTAAGAAAATGCTCAGCAGGTCAAAGGTTAGATGATCACTGGTCTTCTCTTCATTTGTCCACCACTATTTAATGTACAAGTTCTTTTATACAATAACTAGCAGGTCCACCTGTCCCATGATGGGAAGCCCTGCCCATGTGAGGGAAAATTTCCAGCTGGATGGAAGGACTGAATCACATACCTCTGATTTATATAATAAATTATATTTTGTTGATTGGGTTAAAAAGTTAAACAATACTTACATCGACAAAAACAGCATTAATAAAGTCAGTACTTGTATCCCCAGTCTCTGTTGTTAACAGATAAGGTCGGGCTCTCTCAGCTGTAATGTAATATAAAAGACATTCAATACATGACTCCCAGTATCTCTTTCACTGACTTTGTATGCTTCTTGAGGCATATCAAATTTTATATGACTACCACGAATATACCCTCAAGGCCATTGTGTTTATTTATTTATTATTTATTGGTGTTTAAGGTCACATATTTATGCACAATGGCTAATCATGACCGTGACAGTTTTACGGGTGGAGGAAGCCGGAGTACCCAGAGAGAACCACCGAGCAACGGCGAGCAACTGTCAGCTCCCCAACATACTAACTCCACACAAGCAGGGTTAGCAATGGTTGAAGACAAGTGCACCATCGACGTGCAGTATGCCTTAGTACACAACGCCACCGTGCCCCCACGCGGGCAATGGAGATGAAGTGTCTTGCCCAAGGACACAACGCGGTTGCCGCAGGTGAGATTCGAACAGAGGACCTCTCAGCTTGCAGCCTGCACCTCTACCAACTTAGCCACCGCGCTCCCCCTCAAGACCATTGTAGTTGGCCCATCAATTATGGTCCACCTGAAAACAAAACATCTCAACTTTTCCAAATCAAAAACATGCCTGTCTCTATCAAGCCTCCCATGGTGTCAATATGATGTCACTGAATTTCAGACATATTCGAAGAGACAATTTTACAAATGCACAATAAGATTTGAGTGCCGTTGAACTGAACACTGTGGACAAACATCCATACTTTTTCTGTTTACATTTCAGGTGTTGTATTCAACTTCTACAGATCCACTGTCACATAATAAATAAAGTATTAAAACCTTCAGTTAGGCCCAAAAAGTTAAAAATCTGTTTCTCAGACCTTCCCACGTGGTGCTTTTTGGCTACCGCATGCTCTCTTTTTATAACCAATGCAAACTTAAAAAAATAAAAATTTTAAATGGTTTATGTCAGAAATTTTACCCAAGTTAATAAAATTGATCAATTTGTCCCTTGAGTGCAAGAAGAAAAAGTATGAGAGTTATAATTTGTAATACAAAGGAGAGAATTCAAATTAAACAAGGTGCAAAGCCACTGTTATCCCCTGCCAGGGGTTTCTAAGTTGAAAAAAGCAGAAAAAGGCCCATAACCTGTTACTTGTGAATATCCTTACCCCATGGTGGTCTATTAGCATACCAAAGATCATTTAAATCCAACATCCACTGACTGAGATTTATTTATTTATAGGTGTTTAAGGTCACATATTTCTGCACAATGGCTAATCATGACCACAACAGTTTTACGGGTGGAGGAAGCTGGAGAACCCGGTGAGAACCAGCGAGCAACTGTCAGCTCCCCAACATACTAACTCCACACATGCAGGGTTAGCACTGGTTGAAGACAAGTGCACCACTGACATGTAGTACGCAATGCCACGTGGGCAATGAGGGTGAAGTGTCAAACCGAGGACCTCTCGGCTTGCAGCCTGCACCTCTTCCTTCTGAGCCACTGTGCCCGACTGACTGAGATATGAAGGTTCAAAATTGTTATGGACAGACCCCATTTGTATATCACTCGCAAACTTTGTTTTGGCGGGAAATAATAAGTGTAACTGTCAAAATTTCAGTGGAAATAGATTGAGTACAAGCCTGCAAATACTTTGTTTTGGTATAGGTCATGACAGGTTATGCATGACAGGTGAACGGTCTGTGACCTTGAAATTTTAAACTTGCCTCAAGTTAATGACATACGTTTATTTATTTTTTTTATTGCTGTTAAATATCACATATTTCTGCACAATGGATAATCGTGGCCACAACATGGAGTCATAGTCAAGTTTAGTCAATCGTTTATACCCATGTTGTCCATCTTAGAATACTTCCACCCGAAGCATTGGTGACTAGGTTCTATTTTACCAGTAAAACCGAACTTGTTTGCAACAGTAAATGCACTTTGTAACACCTTACATCCTGCTGTATTCTTATATAGTATACCAACATGAAGGAAAACAGAGGAACCTTACATTGTGAAGAAACATACAAAATTTGAAATGAAACTATTAAAAAAAATCTTGATACTCAGGCACCTCCATCATCCTTGAAAATCTGCCTCATTACTGTTTTTCACCTAGAAATCTCTGCAATGATAATATTTTGCACTTGTAGGACTGAAAAATTAACCAACTATATCTTGTTTGACAGAACTCTGAGAGCTCTGTCAAACAAGTGCTTGTTGGTTAAATTTACAACTGCAGTACCAGAAATTTACCGTTTAAATCATTTTTTTTTCCACAGAATAATTTAATGAGTTAAATTAATAATTTCAGACAAAATATTTTCAAGACTATTTTTTGGATAAAAAAGCCTCCCTCCCAGATCGGAACAGGTAAAAAGTTGGCACAGCCAACAGATTGTCCCCGAATGCCAGGGGTGGCTATGCCCTCACCCTCCACTGCCAAGCATGAGTTTCTAGTCCTTTGTCTTAGTCTCTTGAATTAATAAATATCTTATCTTATCTCCTTTAAACCATAGCACCAATACAGCAAGCCACAAAATTTGTCCATGTAACACTAATGCCCCCCCACTTTATTTATTTATTAGGGTTTAACGACACTTTAACAGCCAGGGTCATATCACATCAAGGGTCATATCATGTTGGTAACAGTTTTATGGGTGGAGGAAGCCGGAGTATCCGGAGGAAACCACCGAGCAACGATGGGCAGCTGTCAACTCTCCAACATCGTAACTCTGAACTATGCACCGCGGCACAGGCAGGGTTAGATTGGTTGAAGACATGTGCACCATTGAAGTGCAGTATGCCTTAGTACACAGCGTCATCGTGCCCCCATGCAGGCAATCAGGGTTAAGCGCCTTGCCCAAGGACACAATGCAGGAGTGTGAATCAGTCGCTGAAATGGTCACCCATCCAACTACTAACCATGCTCGACGTTGCTTAACTTCGGTGATCTGACGAGAACCGGTTACCACGATGCCGTGCCCCCTGCCCCTGCTTTATGAAAAACTATATTTTAGTGGTTGACATAGTCCCAAAAAGGGAACATAACTCAGACAAAAAATATCACACCTGTCTGGTATTTTGTCTACAGTAAGTTTGATTGAAATCGGACACCTACAACTCAAGTTACCATCCAGAAACCAATATAAACATGTCTTCTAAGTCAGAAAACGGCCATAACTGTGCCTAAAAATATTGGACCAAGCCCACTATCAATCCCAATCTGTATTATGTGGTTATAAACCTACGTATAAAATTTTGTTTCATTTCATTCAGTCAGACTAAAGTTATTGTCCAGAAACCAATATTAACATGTCTTCGAAGTTGGAAAAGTGCCATAACTCTGTCAGAAAATATCGGACCAGGCCCCTTATCAATCCCAACCTGTATTATATGGTTATAAACCTATGCATAAAATTTTGTTTCATTTCGCTTAGTCAAACTAAAGTTATCATCCAGAAACCATATTTTTCAGAGGGACAGACAGATGGACAGCCGGACAGGGCGGCGACTATATGTTCCCCCAAAATTTTTTCGAGTAGCATAAAAATCAGGAAGAATTTCCTGAAAAATAAGAATTTTTTTTAATATGCCTAATCCACAAAGGATAATAATGCCTACTTTATTTTGTTATATAGGGTTAAGTGAACCTGAAGCATGTGTTTGTTTTTTACTTTAATATGAAAGTATGCAAAAATGTCATATAGAAAACACATATTCTAAAATCTTGACAATGAGTTAGGACTGGCATGGTCACTTCTTCATTCTAGAAGGTGATGCAATGTGAATCGAGTTGAACAAGAGTTCACGTATCGCTGAAGCAATACAATGTCTCCTACCAGACTAATGAGCATTAATAATTATACAAATGTTATAACCTAGATGTGATCAGCATGAATTCCGTTGAAGCATTTCCAAAAAAAGTCCAGTTAAACTGATATTTTGGCACTTTTCCATATTTCCAAGGGGCATAACTCACACAAGAACAATGCAATCAGCATGAAACTCAAACTTCATATGTAAGTCATCGTTTTATAGTAGGTTACCAAGAATGAAATCATTCAGTTGAAGCATTTCCAAAAAAAGTCCGGAAAACTAAAGTGTGACTGACAGACTGATGGATGGACAGAGTGCAAATGAAACTTGATCTGTAAGTCATCGTTCTATATTAGGTTATCAAAAATGAAATCATTCCGTTGAAGCGTTTCCAAAAAAATTCCGGAAAACTGATATTTTGGTGGTTTTCCATATTTCCAAGGGCCACAACTCACACAAGAATAATGCAATCAGCATAAAACTAAAACTTGATCTGTAAGTCATCGTTCTATAGTAGGTTAACAAAAATGAAATTATCTGGTTAAAGAATTTCCAAAAAAAGTCCGGAAAACTAAAGTGTGACTGACAGATGGACAGACTGACGGATGGACAGAGTGTAAACCTATAGTCCCCTCCGGCGATGCCGGTAGGGGACTAAAAAAAAGAGGTCAAATGTTGTATGCATATATTAAAATGCTTTGTACCATGATTACCTATTCTACTATATATAAAAAGCCTATGACATAAATTTTAGCTTTACACACTAACCGTGATGAACACGCCAGCAATGGGATTTCAATAATAAAAATTTACACCTACAGTAAAACTACATCCCCGTTGACCTTTGGTGATGTCGATCTGACTGCAAACTTGTCTAAATTTATTGCACGTCGCCTCGCGAAGAATGAAATGGAAGTGGTAATTATTTATTACGTTTTTAAATGGGTTTACCTCATAAGATGCCAACAATTAACAAATATGCATTGTCTCATGTTAATAAAGCATGCATAACTCAAAATAGTATGTTATTATGTTAGTAAAACGAAAAAGGCTCAGTTTCTTTTTTTCATTTCGTTTCGGCAATAAAATTGACAGTGAAGTACCGCCCACTGATGCTCGTGTAAACAAAAACAGATTCGCTCGTATGTACGTCTGGTGCTCAGTAAAATCGAGAAAAAATAATAGCGACTCTTCATAATCTGATGATCATGGTATAAATAAAATATACCCAATGTAGCTTGGTGTACCAAATGTTCACCACTCATGGCATTTGGTACACTAAGCTACTATGGGTATATTCTATATATACAAATTGTGTTGAATATATTTCAGCTTTGTACAGTAGATGATATGCTCTATGCTTATTAGATAAATGAATAAATATAATTATACTTACGGGGAAGAAGCATTATATCTCTACTTTTGTTTCTGTTCTCAGATCTGTGGCCACCCGCACAATCTCCTATACTCAGTTTGGGCACAATGGAATGTAAAGTCTGGAATTCATAAGAAAAAGTAAGATAAGGCTCCCACAAAGTAGATCTTATGTTTCTCAGGCCTTTTTTGTAAAATTGCATGAGGACGGGAATTTTTTTATTTTTGTAATTATTTCTTTGCCACTACAAGTTCATTTTCTTGGTTTGGTTATGTTTTAGGCCTCATAATCTACAGAATAGCATGGGTGGTGGTGTTTTTGTCCCTTGAGTGCAAGAAGGCCTTCCAATGCTAAGCAAAAGCATTGTAAAGCTTTCTTGCAAACAAGGGACAAATTTATCAATTTTATTAACTTAGGTAAAATATCAGACATAAACCATTTAATTTTTATTTTGTTAAGATTGCAGAGTTATAAAAAGATACCATGCGGCAGCCAAAAGCACCATGCAGGAGGGCCTGAGAAACAGATTTTTAACTTTTTTAGGCTTAAACTGCAATTATTGTATACAGTATTCGTATCGGCTGGGCAGATTTCAGGGCAAGAATTTTCATTTCTTACTTTGTAAACCACAAAAGACATGAACAATTTTCCACACTTTTTTGCAACACATGACATGCTCTCTCCTGTGGATATGCTGTAGTCAGAAGCCTTTAAATTCCTTCTAATATGCAGTGGCCAAATAATATAATTGTGCCAAAAATTATGTGGTATTTGAAAGTTTTTTTTCAAAGTTTTGCATTGCAGTGTTCCGACTATATATAGTTAGATCAAGTTTTCCTGATGCATGCAAATAGTTTAGGACTTATAAGTCGACTCAAACAATGCAACAGATAAATAAGTTTAAAAAAATGTACAGTTAACCAGTGAAAAGCAATCTTCATCAATAGTGTCAAAAAACAACACTGTTGACACAGAATGCTTTTCAATGGCGAATTCAATAAGAGCATGTACTCAAAGATTGACATCTAATATTATTCATATTTGTGGAGTTTCATTTTTACATAATGCTTAATTTACCTTTAACCCTTTACCTAACGAAATCGGCCGTATTCACCCCCATTATTTACATATTAACCAGTTGAAAAAAATATATTTTTCAAAATATTTCAATAAAACCATATCAGGCGACACTCATTGGAATGAGCTCGCTCCATTGAGGGGCCACTTAATATGGTTTTATCAAATTTTTTTAAAAAATTGAACAAAAAATAATAATAAATTTTGATATTCTGTGCATTGGGTAAAGGGTTAAACAGGCTTTGGGCTTGACACCAGAACCTTCTAGCTCAAGGAGAACCAATAATACTGGTGAAGACCTGCCAACCATTTTTCTTCTTTTTTTTCTTTTTTTGGGGGGGGGGGGGGGGGAGGCTAAAAATATATGAAATAAACAGAAATATCATCTCAGATTCCATGTTCTCCGTGTTATTCATATTTGTGGAGTTTCCTATTAACATAGTACTTAATTTACCTTTAACCCTTTACCTAATGAATATGGTGCATCCATCCCCAATATTTTCAAATTAAGAAGCTGAAAAAAATATATATTTCAAAATATTTCAACAAAACCATATCATGTGACCACTCACTGGAATGAGCTCATCGAGCTCATTCCATTGAGGAGTCACATAATATGGTTTTATTAAATTTTAAAAAAAATGTTAAAAACAATAAATTAATATCATTTTTTTGGGCTTGACACCAGTACCTTCTAGCTCAAGGAGGAGAACCAATAATACTGGTGAAGACCGGTCAACTTTTTTTCTTTTTTTGTGGGGGGGGGGGGGGGGGGAGGAGGGGGAGGGGAGCACCTGAATAATATATGAAACAAATAGAAATATCATCTCAGATTCCATGTTCTCATATTTCTTTTCCAACCGGTAAGAGATTCTATAGTCCTGTTGGCGTGAAAACACTGAATGATAATTTTTACCCAGTTTCGATCCAATTTATTTATTGGTGTTTAAGGTCACATACTTATGCACAATGGCTAATCGTGACCGTGACAGTTTTATGGGTGGAGGAAGCCGGAGTACCCGGAGAGAACCACCGAGCAACGACGAGCAGCTGTCAGCTCCCCAACATCGTAACTCTGCACCGCAGCACAGGCAGGGTTAGATTGGTTGAAGACATGCGATCCATCGACGTGCAGTACGCCTCAGTACACAGCGTCATCGTGCCCCCATGTAGGCAATCGGGGTGAAGTGTCTTGCCCAAGGACACAACACGGTTGCCGCAGGTGGGATTCGAACCGAGGACCTCTCGGCTTGCAGCCTGCACCTCTACCAACTGAGCCACAGCGCCCCCTCGATCCAATTAGATTCTCTGTATGCTTTTGTGATCACAGTTGTGAAAATATAAATATCTACCTGGAATTCTTTTTCAAAGCCTGTTATTTTCCCATTGCCACTAATACTGGACAGTCTTTCAACCATTTCAGGAAGTTTAGGTAAGCTTGTTACAGTAATTCCACACTGTATATACATTGCAATGGTATCATATATTAGTCTGTACTGATTCTGAAAAAATCATAAAGTCTGTAACATTGTAATATTTCCAACTATTTTAGTGTTTTGTGGGTGTGTAATTGGGGGGGGGGGGGGTGAGGAATGTAGGGGTGTGTGCCACCCAAACAAAACTTTTTTCAGTAGGGCATTTTCTTATGTGATAAGATAGGATTCTCAGACTCATGTAACACACTCAATCATGGAAATGGAGAATGTGGCACCCCATTTGGACAGTTGATGGGCCAGCATGATCAGTTTGGAATATGGTAAATCCTAATTAAGAAGTTGGGAGGCTCAATTATCAACAAATAAATTTCCAAGAACTCAAGTTTTGACCTATAATACTGACTAATATTCCAACTGCAACAGTAAGGCATGCCTTTTTCCAACACATGGCAAGTTTAGTCCAGTGACATTGCAGTGGTTGGTTTAACCCTTTACCCAATGCAGACAATATCAAAATGTATTATTTTAAATATCATTTTTTAAAATTTTTCAAACAATTTCATCCAAACCATATCATGTGACACCTCACTGGAACATGCTCGACGAGCTCAGTTCCAAAGAGGGGTCACATGATATGGTTTGGTTAAAAGTTTTTGAAAAATATTTTTTCAGCAGCTGATTTTGCATATTATGCGGGCAGATGTGGATGATTCATTGGGTAAAGGGTTAAAGTCAAGTCTTAGCTGCCTATATAGGCAACCAAGAATTGACTAGAACCACAGCACTGGTATTTTGAAATTAACCAGCAAATTAACAGAATGGATTTTAAGAAGGAGATGACTGACCGAAGTCAAATTAGGATTACAGGTTCACATTATAATTTACAAAACCAAACAATAAATGAGATAGGGCATTCTGTACTGACCAAATAAACCTAATCATGAAACTAAGGAGGACATAACATTTCATTATGTTATGGAAATCTTCACTAAATAAATCTGGTTAAGTCTAAATTGTCAAATGTAAATTTTCCACAAAGTATTTTTGCAAAGCTCACAAGTAAAAAATCGAATGGAAAGATTGCAGATCTGCAAGTTGAGTTGTGATATTGTCAGGAAACCCATGACCTACAACCTCATAGCTACTCACTTCAAAATTGACAGGGCTCTTTTCTTTCTATATGTAATGAGTTTCTAATAAGTTGTTTGAGCTGTAACGAAGAGAACAAATTTGAAAATCAATAGGGTTGTTCTTTTTCCATGAGGGTACTAACCAGTAAATTTGATGGACCTACATTACGTGGAAACAAAGTTTTGCCAAGAATTTCTGACAAAGCTCTACTTGTCTGTGCAGGGCTTATATTTCGACGAGAATCCAAGAATCAATTCACATAACAAAACCAGCGAGAGTCCATGTGGATTCTCTTCTCGCTGCACCTCTGCTGGGATTCATGTGAAAAGAACTGAGTCAATTTAACCCTACACTGAACATTGCGGCAGCAAATTAACCAATACAAGGCTAAATTGATCTGAAATATCCTGACATGTTTGTCAATAAAATTGTACAAAAATGGCTTTCATTTGAACCAGCTCAATGAGCCAGTTCCAATGACACCCATATTTGTAAGGGTTTGTTGGTAAATAGTGTTTGTTTTTTAAAAAATTATCAAATTCAGTGTATGTTTTAAAAATTAAAAAGCTGTATTTGTTAAAGGGTTAGCATGTGTTATCAGTATTCAACCATGGTGGCCTCATGGGATCCTGGGACACTCCTAGTTGGTATGGAATCTTGCAAACATTTTCGCGAGAATCTGAATGAAATCTCCCAAATTTAGATGATATATAACTTTGGTTGCAGACATCAAAATTGATATGATTCCTCCTCTTACAAGGACATATAATCAGTAAATCTGGCCAACATGTGACATACAAAATGAATGTTATTGGCCAGAAAGCCAATTTTTGAGGAAACTCTATTAATAATGAAAGTCTTGTGAACTTTATCCTAACAGCTGCAGACTTCAGAATTGATAGAGAACTTCTTCTCTTTCCATATGTATAATTACTTTCTGCAAGTTTGGTTAAGCTTTTATAAATGAAACTAACATTATAGCACTGAAATAAAAGTGTTATTTTTAGTAATAGTGACTATGACCTTTGTCCCACAAACCTGGAAATCATTAGGGTTTTCCCTCGGGGGGGGGTTACCAATCCTGTATGTTTGGAAGGCCAGCATTGAACAGAACTAATTTTATTGCCCAGAAACCAATTGTGTATGCCCAACCAGACATACACCCGCTTGCTTTCACGAACATGGTTGTGCATGGTGGTGCTGTGTAGTAAGGCATACTGCACATCGATGGTGCACTTGTCTTCAACCACTACTAACCCTGCTTCCATGGAGTTAGTAAATTGGGGAGTCTGACAGTTGATCGCCATAGCTCATTTCTCTCTGGGTACTACAGCTTCCTCCACATATAAAACTGTCAAACATGAGGTGACCTTGGCTGTATAATATGTCATTAAACACCAATAAATAAATAAATAAATAAACAAGAGGCCCCAAGTGGCCTTAATCGCTCACCTGCCAAAGTGGTTCAAAGAAGTATTTGGTGTCACATTCAGTTGGACATGGTTCATCAACACTACAAAGGAATGAAGTCATGAAAGGCAAATTTTATGGAAAAACACTAAGGAATCGATTTGAACAAACCTGAACCTAACATGCACCCCCCCCCCCCTGCCACCCCCTCACCCCACCCATAGAAAGCCCCAATATTAAGCCGGGGACACAAATTGAACAAACTTGAATCTCACCCCCTTATGGATGCTGCATACCAAATATCAAAAGCTTCTGATTGGCAGATTGGAAGAAGATTTTTAAAGAATATTCCTCATATTGCACTAATCTGAACATTTGGGCTCCCATAGAGAGCCCAAATATGGACCCAGGGATTTGATTTCAACAAACATGTGAATGAATCTTCCAAAGTTGTTATATGTGAAATATAAAAATATAAAAGCCTTTGGAGCAGTGGTATGGGAGAAGATTCTTTAATGTTTTCCCATTAATCACAGTGTTAAAATATGATGACTCAGCATTTTTTCAAAGGCCATGGAAAAATACCCTATGAAAACAAGAGCAACGCTAACGCATGTGCTGATGCCCCCGAAGGTAGCAAAGTCGGACTTGCATGTAAATAAATAACTTCTGAATGTTTGAAGAGAATTGGTTCATCCCAACAACTTTGAATGAACGGAATCAAAAAACACTATGATTCTTGTGTTATCCATATTTATATGAATATATCGATATGTAGTAGGTCAAAATGATATGCAAACCTGCCCTGCAATCACTGGGCAGTACAGAAACAGTGGACTAGAAAAAATTGGGATAGTGGACTAAACAAGAGGGATGTTACATCCCAACGCTCACCTACATTCACGCTTGATAATGTCGTTCCAATGTTACATGCCTAATATTTAGTTAATATAAATCATTAACTGGGTATCAAATGATTAATGTGGTTTATGTGATGACTTTGGAAAGTCTATATTTCTGCATTTATTATATATCAATTCAACATAGAATCATTGGATATAAAAGCATTTTTTTCTTTTAGAAATGTTTATGATTAAGAATATGAATCGTGAGGCCAGATATTAAATCATAAATAAGAATTAGAAAAGGCTTTCATAAATCACTGAAATTGTAATTGAAGAACATTCATTGGTTAAAGAGGAGTTGCGGAAAAACATTTGTTCAAGAAAGTGACTATAAGTCCCAACAAAAATACATCACATCAACAACTAAAATAAGCCTTAATGTTACTAGTAACAAGAATGAGAAAGTATTAAATTAAAAAAAAAAAGTTAAAAAATTTTTTTTTTAAAGAAAGTGAATATAAGTCCCCAAAATCCCCCTCAAATTCCTCAAATATGCATGTAATAAGGGCGCAACGTTAACGCATTGTAGTTCAGTAACCCATGCGTACATATCAATTGCCTGGAAAGACACTCAGAAACAGAACTCACCTTAACACCTCACCTTAACACAAACTTTTAGAACTTAAAATTGAGTAAGTCAGAGAAAAACGTGAACATTGTGACTGAAAAAAAGAAAAGAAATCAGTTAAATTTCTGCATACAGTAGGGTTAATACCTACAGTTGTTATTGAAATGAGAAAATAAACAGTAATGAGGTGAAGGCACCACAATCTGCACAAAAGCTGACTTTAACGCAAATTCTTACAACACCTAAATGCTAATTCTTACAACAAGTTTTGGCAGAAAATCAGCCTCAAATTCCTCAAATATGCATGTAATGAGGGTTAAATATTACTGCAATGGAGTTCAGTAACCCAAGTGTAGAATATTAATCGCTTGGAAAGACACACAGAAACACAACTCACCTAAACACAAAGTTTACAAAGTTTTACAACTTAAAATTTACTAAGTCCGAGAAAAACATGAAAATTTTGAGTGAAAAAAAAGAAAATTTTCGTTAAATTTCTGCATACAGTACAGTCGGGTTAATACCTACAATTGTTATTGAAATATGAAAATCAACAGTAATGAGAAGTTAAAGCAGCACAATCTGCACAAAAGCTGACTTTAACACAAATTCTTACAACACCTAAATGCAAATTCTTACAACTTTTGGGAGAAAATTTTAGGTGAAATTTGGAAAAAACTAGTAGTATCAGGATTAAATACTGTTCTGATAGTCCCCTACAACCTACATATGCAATATCAAAGGCCTGAGCCCACTGATGTTTGAGAAATTAACCTTAACATTAAATCTTACAATATTGGACACGCCGGATGCCGACGCTGACACCCGAGGTTATGACAATAGCTCACCACATCTTACAGATGTACGTGAGCTAAAAATGAAAGTGTCAATGACACTGTAGCTCAACTTGTTTAAGACATGTACATGTATAGTATGTGACACAGCAATGACAAACATCTAGGTAATGACCTGATAATAAAGGTACATATAAAGTATTGTAACAGTCTGTACATAAATGCTGACCGTAGCCTGAAACAAATGTATAGGTAAAGTATTGTAAAGGTGAGCGACAGTCAGATGCTAAACTAGAAAAGAAATCTTTAGTCCCAGAGGGGGTCTGACTGAACCCCAAAATATTTGTTTTCAGAGCACAGTGATAACACAGGCACCCAAAAACACTCGTTCCTGTCCCAAGGTGATAACAAAGGTACCCAAGACGTTCCGTGAAGATCGGTTCATAAATACAGACTCTAGCCCGAGCCGTATTGACATGTGCACTTTCTGTGTATAAGTATCACTGAATAAATCAAAGTTCATCTAATTTGCATAATTTCTGCACGAGAAAAAAACACGTATTATATGTGATGTATGTTACTAAACATTCATACAAAAATTTATTCAAATCAGAACTTTCATACAGAGGTTCTGTACAAAAAACTGATTGCACTAATTTTGGTACAAAATGGCTGCTGGCGGCCATCTTGAATTCGGACTGCACCCAAAAACACTTGTTCTCGTCCCACGGTGATAACAAAAGTACCCAAGAAGTTTCATAAAGATCGGTTCATAAATATGGCCTCCAGCCCGAGCTGTACAAAAAACTGATTAGACCTAATATCGGTACAAAATGGCCACTGGCAGCCATCTTGAATTTTGGACCGCACCCAGAAACACTCGTTCTTGTCCCAAGGTGATAATAAAGGTACCCAAGAAGTTTTGTGAAGATTGGTACATAAATACAGCCTCTTGCACGAGTAATATTGACATGTGCACTTACTATGTATAAGTAGCACTGAATACATCAAAGTTCATCTAATTTGCATAATTTCTGCACGAGAAAAAACCCCGTATTATATGTGATGTATTCCATGTTACTAAACATTCTCAAACACCAATAAATAAATAAATAAATAAATTCATTCAAAAATTTAATCAAATCAGAACCTTCATACAGAAGTTCTGTTCCAAAAACTGATTGTGCCTAATTTTGGTACAAAATGGCCGCTGGCAGGCATCTTGATTTTTGGACCGCAACCAAAAACACTCGTTCTCATCCCAAGGTGATAACAAAGGTACCCAAAATGTTTCGTAAGGATCGGTTCATAAATACAGCGTCTAGCCAGAGCCGTGTTGGCGGCACGACGGATGGACGGACGGATGACAGGCCATGGCAATATCTCAAATTTGGCTTCGCCAAAGTTGAGCTAAAAATTGGGCAGCACTTCCACAAAAAGACACTGGCCCGTAAGAATAAAGCTGAAATTGGCATCCATATTTATATGGTTATATCGATATGTAGTAGGTTAAAATGACATGCAAACTCCCCCCTAGCACAGGGCAGCACAGAAATAGTGGACAACAAAAAATTGGGCAGCACTTCCCCCATAGGCACTGCCCAGTAAGAATAAAGCTGAAATTGGCATCCATATTTATATGGTTATATTGATATGTAGTTTAAAATGACACGCAACCTCTCCTGCAAGCACTGGGCAGTACAGAAATTGTGGACTAAAAAAAAATCGGGCAGCACTTTCCCTATAGCCACTGGACAGTAAGAATAAAGCTGAAACTGGGAAATTTGTGATTTTTTAATTCAAAAAGAGGCATAACTCTTGCAAGAATGGTCGGAGTGAACCTCTGAATTGAACTTGACCTGTATTTTGACATTAGTAATAAGCAAATAAAATTTGAAATCGATTGGTGCGGTGATACAATTTTAAATGGTCTGGAACCAAAATCACTATAATTCTTGTGTCATCCATATTTATATGGATATATGGATATGGAGAGGTTAAAATGTCATGCAACCTCCCCTGCAAGCACTGGGCCGCAGAAAAATAATGAAACTAAAAAAAAAATTGGGCAGCATTTTGCCCTATAGGCTATGGTACAATTTACCTTAGTCAGAAACAGAGGCCAAAAACAAAGTGGGGGCCATAAGTCTACCAAACATAAATGGATGAAATGCTAGGTACAAGGGCATCCGTTCCCCCAAGCTGCCCTCTCACCATACCAAAGAACACGAAAATTCGACAACTGATGCTCGAGTTATAATACAAAATGTTCGTATAGATGGATGGACAGACGGACGGATGGAGACCTCGACTATATACCCCCTCGAAAATTTTTCAGGGGCATAAAAAACGATGGCAATTTTTTTTTTTGACCATTCCTTTCCGCTGTTTTTAAGGAAGCTTCACACAAAATAAAAATTCTCAGTGCCGTGAAGTTTTGGAGATATACGTGTTTTAAATTGTTTTCTATTTTAAGCTCCTGCAGTTCCAATGGGGTGATGGGAAAAATGTTTTGGGCATAAATTAGGTACTTATGACCCAATAAGCCCTCATATCAAATCTGGTTCAATTTGGCCTCTCAGTTTGGAAAATATAAATTTTTGAAAAATTCCGGCTCTCACAGGAAGCCCAAATATGAACCCAGCGACTTGACTTTAACAAACTTATATCTCACTTCCCTAAGGATACTGTATACCAAATATCAAAAGATTCTGACTGGTGGATGTGAAGAAGAAGATTTTTGAAGAATATTCCTCATATTGAACTAAGTTATAATTCAGGCTCCCACAGGGAGCCTAAATATGAACCCAGGGACTTGGATGAACAATCTTGAATCTCACCGCCCCAAGGATGCTGCATACCAAATAAAAAAAAATTCTGACTGCTGAATCCGAAGAAGATTTTTAAAGAAAATTCCTCATATTGAACTAAGTTATAATTTGGGCTCCCACAGCGAGCCCAAATATGAATCCAGGGATTTGGCTTGAACAAACTCACCCCCTAAGGATGCTGCATACCAAATATCAAAAGATACTGATTGGTGGATCTGAAGAAGAAGATTTTTAGAGAATATTCCTCATATTGCACTAATTTGAACATTTGGGCTCCCATAGAGAGCCCAAATATGAACCCAGGGAATTGATTTACACAAATATGTGAATCAATCTTCCAATGATGTTATATGTGAAATATGAAAGCCTTTGGTCCAGTGGTTTGGGAGAAGATTCTTTAATGTTTTCCCCATTACCCACAGTGTTAAAAAAATGCTGACTCAGCCCTTTTTCAAAGTCCCGAAAAAGTATCCTATGATAAAACCGATAGCATTTTTTTTTTACCATTCCATTCTGTTGGTCCTAAGGAAATTTACACCAAATAAAAATTCTCAGTGCCATGCAGTTTTGGAGATATGGGCGTTTTAAATTTTTTCTATTTTTAGTTCCTGCGGTTCCCATGGGGCGACAGGAAAATTTTTTTGGCATAAATTAGCTACTAATGTCCCAATAAAACCTCATATAAAATTTGGTTCAAATCAGCCTCTCGGTTTGGAAAATAGAAATTTTGGGTGGGGCAAAAATTCTTGCCCCTCCCATAACGATGGCAAATATAGCCCCTAGAACTTCTCTAGAACAAATCTGAGTCTACACCTCAAAAGGAAGCTGCACACCTAATACCAAGTCTCTGCTACTGCTGGTTCATGAGAAGATTTTTTAAGATTTAGGCTCACTTTTTGGGCGTGGCCCTACCAACTTGGTTTGAACAAACTTGAATTGACATATGATACGGAACATGCACACCAGATTTGGTTCAATTTGGTTGAGTAATTTGTGAGAAGATAATGTAAAGTTAACGCCGGATGGAAAGTGATTAGTAAAGCTCCCCTTGAGCTTTGCTCAGGTGAGCTAATAAATAAATAAATTAGTGAGTGTAATCGGAAAATAGTTGATTGTTACCTGATAATAATCTCTTCACACAGTAAAACTTACCAATGTTCGAACCATGTTTTTCCTATATTTCCTCAAATGAAGGACTGTGCTATACACATCCACACTGTCTTTATCTTCCAACTGACAGAGGCAATAATCAACTGCCATAAACACAGCTGTCCTACCACCACCACAGCTATATAAAATAAAATGCATATATAATAAGAGAACAATTTCTTTTGACCTTTAACCCTTTACCTAACGTAAAGGCCAAAACAGGCCAGCGCTATTCTAAACAAGAGGCCCCAGGGGGCCTGAGGGTGCTGACCTGACATGGTAGCCAAAATATCAACCCAGAGAATTGATTTCAACAAGTTGCATCTGCTCCTCCTAAGAAAAGCTTGTACCAAATATCCAAAGGTTCTGACCAGTGGATCTAAAAAAAAAGGATTTTTAAAGAATATTCCTCATATTGAACTAAGTTATAATTCGGGCTCCCATAGGGAGCCCATATATGAACCCAGGGACTTGCCTTTAACAAACTTGAATCTCCCCCCCCCTCCCAGGATGCTGCACACCAAATATCAAAACATTCTGACTGCTGGAACTGAAGAAGATTCTTTAAGAAAATTCCTCATTTTGAACTAAGGTACAATTTAAGCTCCCACAGTGATCCCAAATATGGACCTAGGGACATGGCTTGAACAAACTTGAATCTTACACCCCTAAGGATGCTGCATACCAAATATCAAAAGCATTCATCTGCTGGATCTGAAGAAGATTTTTAAAGAAAATTCCTCATTTTGAACTAAGTTATCATTTGGGCTCCCCCAGTGAGCCCAAATATGAACCCAGGGACTTGGCTTGAACAAACTTGAATCTCACCCCCTAAGGATGCTGCATGCCAAATATCAAAATATTCCGACTGCTGAATCTGAAGAAGATTTTTAAAGAAAAATTCCTCATATTGACAAAGTTATAATTCGGGCTCCCACAGGGAGCCCTAATATGGACCCAGGGACTTGGCTTTAACAAACTTGAATCTCACCCCCCTAAGGATGCTACACACCACATATCAAAACATTCCGACAGCTGGATCTGAAGAAGAAGAAGATTTTTTAAGAAAATTCCTCATTTTGAACTAAGTTACAATTCAAGCTCCCACAGGGAGCCCAATATGGACCTAGGGACATGGCTTGAACAAACTTGAATCCCACCCTCTAAGGATGCTGCATACCAAATATCTAAACATTCTGACTGCTGGATCTGAAGAAGAAGATTTTTAAAGAAAATTCCTCATTTTGAACTAAGTTATCATTCGGGCTCCCACAGTGAGCCCAAATATGGCCTAGGGACATGGCTTGAACAATCTTGAATCTCACCCCCCTAAGGATGCTGCATATCAAATATCAAAACATTCCGACTGCTGGATCTGAAGGAGAAGATTTTTAAAGAAAATTCCTCATTTTGAACAAAGTTATAATTTGGGCTATCACAGTGAGCCCAAATATGAACCCAGGGACTTGGCTTGAACAAACTTGAATCTCACTGCCCCTAAGCATGCTGAATACCCAATATCAAAAGATTCTGCCTGCCGGATCTTGAGAAGAAGATTTTTAAAGAAATTTGCCTGAAATGCACTAAGTTCTGCACTAAGTCCGAATTCGAGCTTCTATAGTGAGCCCAAATATGAATCAAGGGGGCCGATTTGAACAAACTTGAATCAGATCCACCCCACAATGTTGTATATCAAATATCAAAAGATTCTGCCTGCTAGATCTGGAGAAGAAGATTTTTTAAGAAATTTGCCTGAAATGCACTAAGTTCGAATTCGGGATTCTATACTGAGCCTAAATGTGAATCCAGGGGGCCGATTTGAACAAGCTTGAATCAGATCCACCCCACAATGTTGCATACCAATATCAAAAGATTCTGCCTGCTGGATCTGGAGAAGAAGATTTTTTAAGAAATTTGCCTGAAATGCACTAAGTTCGAATTTGGGCTTCTAGAGTGAGCCAAAATATAAATCCAAGGGGTCGATTTGAACAAACTTGAATCAGATCCACCCCATAATGCTGTATACCAAATATCAAATGATTCTGTCCACTTGAGTGGGAGAAGAAGATTTTTTAGTAATTTCTCTAATATATATAGGGTACTATCGGAGTTATGCCCCCTATGGAGCCCCAAATGGGCATGTCCATTTCATTTGAACAAACTTGAATTGACATATGGTAATGAACATCCATACCAAGTTTCGAGCAAATCGACCTAGCGGTTTCAGAGGAGAAGTCATTTGAAAAATGTTCACGGCGCCGGATGAACGATGACGACGGCGGACGGCAAGTGATAAGTTTAGCTCCCTTTGGTGAGCTAAAAATCGTCAATTAATTTTCAGTATTTTTTATCTCTAAAACATAAGTTATGACCCCTCATTGGAACGAGCTCGTTCCAATGAGGGGTCATAACCTATGTTTTTGAGACAAAAAATGAAAATAGTTATTCAAGAATTTTTTTTGCAAGTGTTGTCTGCTTTTCATGTTAGGGAAAGGGTTAAAGACCTTGGTTCCCTCTTCTTCATTTATTTTATTGTCAACTTTGGCAACTCTGACAATCAATTCTTTCAAACCGAAATTAGATCCACTCAAAAGTCCAATGTTATGTTTTAAACCTTAGAAACTACTTGCAGACTTTCACAGTGACCGTTGGGAGCAGGAGAGCAGGAGAGAGGAAATTCACTCTCCACTTTTAGATTTTACGAGAGTGAAAAATTTTAGGAGAGTGATTTTTAAAATAATGCCTCGGGCCAATTCGCCCCCAGGTGGAATAACGAGGATTGGTGGTGATTGCTGTTGAGAAATCAGTAGGCCTAATAACGCGCGATTTCCAAAATAATTGGTTTTATGACGTTTCGGCCTTGAGACGTTTCGGCCCTAAGAGGCCAAAACGTCTTAGAAATTGGGCCGAAACGTCTTCACATTCGGTAATTCTTTTTTAGATGTGATTGTGTGGAGGGGTTAAAGTATGCTATCGCCAGTATCGGCGCATTTCGTTTCTCTCTTCAAGCATCGTGAAAGCGAAACTCGAAATGCATCCCTTCTCAGCAAACCTGTCGTCAGCGACCACCTGTCTTTAACGACCATTTTTGGCAAGTCCCAAGGGTGGTCGCTCATGACCAGGGGTCAGCCTGGCAGCTGATTTTAGGGAGAAGTGACTTCTCCCTTCAGAGACTTTAGGGAGAAGTCAGGACCCAGGAGGGAGAAGTCAGTGGACATGAAGGAGAAATCAGAAAAAAAACCCATAAAACGTATATGACATCGTGACAAAATAAATGAACATAGAGGACACAATTGTGGAGAAAAAAATAAATAAAAGTTTATACAAACACACACAAAACTAAGTCAAGATGGTTACATAACAGAATGTAGGTTAAAATCCCCCACCCCACCCTACAAAAAACTGTGTCATTCATGGTTTCTGAATACCCCCTAACGCTTTGCCTAACAGTGATGACTAAGGTTACCGTGCAGTTGATTTTGTATTTGCCTCAACGATGTGGATTTGAAATTTAGTATGACCCATGGTGAGAGAGTTCTTCTCTGTAACAGAAGGTATATTCTTTTTAAAAAAATATTTAAAGTGTTTAAAATAAATTTCAAGTTCATATAAGAAGCTGGGTCATTCATGGTTTCTGAATACCCTAACTGAGTTGAAAAGCGTAGTTAAAAAAGTTTTCGATATCCTTCGTAAATTAAGCGTTATTAACAATTTGAGTTAATTAATTTCTTTGGTAAATGACAAAACATTTCAGTTGTCTCCCTTCCCGGCTGCGCTGGGTAAACTAATAATACACTGTTCAGAAAACTGACAATTTCTGCCAACCATCTTTCACTGACACGTGCGATTGGTGCTTTGAAGGTCTGCCATTCTTATCCATCCAAATACCTGTGATTTCTATTGTAGCCTTATTACATTTAACCCCCTTCCAACAAACTTCACAAGTTTTCAAAGAAAAACATTCAATGCAAATTGCGGGGCGAATTTCAATGCAGCCAATTTTTCAGTGGAACAGAGCGTAACCGCAAGCAATTTCGATATGGACGAACTGTCTCCAATACATTTTTTTTGTTTTGAAATGATGGTTAACTTTAATAAATTCTAATTAACTCGATGCGTGTCTTGTGTGATTCGTTGTTGTCTGGTACTTTGTTTTTAAATAGCCATTTTGTGCTGGTTGCTATCAGTTGGGGCGAATTGTTCGAACGACTATGCCATTGCAATTCTTTTCAGAAATATAAAATTGGGCTAGTTTAGGCTATTTTCATAGCCGTGTGACTGACTTTAACAGCAACCGTGTTTACTGTTTTTTGCGGAAGCGTGTGTTTTTAAAAAATAAAACATAAGAAAATACAGTAAACTGCCATGTCTCCCAAGGAAGTTTGGGAGGGCGACTTGAATTTCGCCCCCAATGTAAGCCAAGGCGACTTGAGGAATGACAAGGCGACTTCTTCGCCCAAGTCGCCCACTCGGCTGACCCCTGCTCATGACAGGTTCTTCTGTACTTTGCACTTCTCCGACGAAGGCTTTGAACATGACCGGAAGATAAACGTGCGCGACTAATTACTCGCGGTATACGAAAAAGCGGTGCGCGATGGTGCGCTTGCGCAATCGCTCGCCGTTCCCAACGGTCACTGCTTTCACAAATTCATTTCCTCAGAACAAATTCCCAAAAATGCAATTCTAAGAAGTCCTGCTGTAATAGTGATCAAACTACCATTGTAGTGATTTCAAGCCCACCAAGTCCTGGCTGCTTCGACATGCAGCAAGGTTTGTTTTGAAATCACTCCTAAGCCACCAGAATTTCAGGCTGCAGTGTAGTGTTAATAAATTGAAACTATACTTTGAACGGGTTAATCTAACTGCAAGATGTTCAACCCTTTCAACCCTTTAAGTAAACTTGCAAGATATATTTTCTAAGTATTCTATGTACCTTGTAATTGTTTCTAGGCAAGTCTTGGTTGTCTATTTAGGCAACCAAGAATTGCCTTGAAACAACTGGAAAGCTATATAAAAATGTATGAAAATATTCAAGACCTTAAGGGTTAAAGCCCATATTCTGAGTTTGTCATAAATTTTAGTTGCAGAACAGTTGCACAAGCAGACAATCATAAGGTTTCCTACAGATGATAATGCCCTGGCAGTGATTGCAATTAAACTTAAAGAAACACAAGTAATGCAGTAGTAAAACTTGTTAAAAATTGTCCAGGCCCTTAATGATTTATAAAGAAAGCTCAATGAGGTCTGTCCCCAACAGGAATGAATTGGTTATTAAATTCGAAGTTGTGTTATGTAAGGAAGAACAATGTAAAGCTTGTCATATGTCCCCCAGGAGTCATAAAAGGGTAGGGAAGTTTCTTGGGGGCATAATCAAAATAAAAAGGAAGCTTCCTCTAGACAAGAATAATGCATAACCAACAAGAGCACCGCCTAGCGGGGCAAAATACGCCCGTCAAAATTGGAACATGCACAAGTTTCTCTGGGGTAAAGTTTGAAATTTTGGTTGACTCGACTATGTCTGTCCACCCCCCCCCCCCCCCCCCCCCCCCCAATTATTGCCCATTCCCCTGCCCTGTCTGGGGTAAAGGGTAATTCACCTGTTTTCACATTTTCATATTAATCGATCTGAGGTCTTCACAAAATAAAAACAAGGTTGCTGTAGAAGATTCTCCTCGCTGTTTACAATGGTAGCATCCATTCATTGACAGGTTAACTTCATTGATAACGATTGGCGATAGGTGGTGCCAAGGAAAAGGACATTTTGAGGATCATAATAGCTATAAATGGCGAGGATTCTCGTCGTTTAAAAATAAAATGGTGTTATCTGCTCCTGTCACATGCACAACAACAATTGATGAGCAACATGGGTGCAAAGTTTGAACAATAAAGCAAGTAAAATGTTGGAGTAGGCGACACAATAGAGTAATGTTTCAAGTACTAAAAGGGGGCATAACACTGAAAATACAAAACAGAGTTACCTGCTCTTGTCACATGCACAACAGCAATTGGTGATCAACATGTGTGCAAAGTTTGAACAATATAGCATGTAAACTGTTGAAGGAGAAGGCGACACAATACTGTAATGTTTTAAGTACTAAAAGGGGCATAACTCTGGAAATACAAAATGGAGTTACCTTCTCTTGTCACATGCACAACAGCAATTGGTGATCACCATGTGTGCAAAGTTTGAACAATATAGCACGTAAAATGTTGAAGGAAAAGGCGACACAATACTGTAATGTTTTAAGTACTAAAAGGGGGCATAACTCTGGAAATACAAAACAGAGTTACCTGCTCTTGTCACATGCACAACGGCAATTGGTGATCAATATGTGTGCAAAGTTTGAAAAAAAGGCATGTAAAATGTTGAAGGAGAAGGCGACACAATACTGTAATGTTTTAAGTACTAAAAGGGGGCATAACTCTGAAAATACAAAACAGAGTTACTTGCTCTTGTCACATGCACATCGGCAATTAGTGATCACCATGTGTGCAAAGTTTGAACAATATAGCATGTAAAATGTTGGAGTAAGCGACACAATACTGTAATGTTTTAAGTACTAAAAGGGGACATAACTATGGAAATACAAAATGGAGTTACCTGCACTTGTCACATGCACAATGGCAATTACTGATCAACATGTGTGCAAAGTTTGAACAATGTAGCATGTAAACTTTTGGAGGAGAAGGAGACACATAAATTGTTTACGGACAGACAGACAGCTGGACAGACAGACAGACAATGCCATAACATAATACGTCCGTCAAAAAATGATGGGCGTATAAAAAATGAAATTGATTCAAGTCATATTCATTAGTTATTGGTGGAAACCAAATTCAAGATGGCTGCCATGGAAGCCTTAATGAATTGGCCACTGGTGGCCATGTAGGTTGAGCTGGCTGGTCCAACATTGAAAGGAAGCTTCCTCCAGACACCAACAATGCATAATAAAAAAATAAAAATGATTCGAGTCAGCATTCATTAGATATTGGATGGAAACCAGATTCAATATCACCACCATGGCAGCTATATTGAACTGCCTAGTTGGACCAAAATCGAAAGGAAGCTTCCTCCAGACACCAACAATTCATAATTAAACAAGAGATTGTCACTCGGAAGTGACTATGCCCCCAAAGTGGCAATGATCTTCATCTGTAACCTTGACCTCCATCAAACAAAACAATTTTGTGTGCGACACATTGTCTCCCCATAAGCAACATGTGTGCCAAGTTTCAACAAATTCCAATGTAGCATCTCAGAGTTATGGAGCGGACACGGAAATCTTCCTGATGGACAGACAGGCGGAAATGACAAACACTATAAGCCCCGAGAAAAATGTTCGGGGGCATAAAAATGAAAGTGTCAATGTCACAGTAGCTTAACTTGTGTGTTGTGTTTGATTAAAAATTATAATGTTCAATGTTTATGAAAGGATTATGAAATAAGACAAGAATTGTGATAATTGGGAATATGTTAATTTCTGTTCCCTGTATGCTATGTTTATGATAAAAATAATATGAGGTGTACACTGTACTAAAGAGCTGAGGGGTGGGTTAATATGACCTCACAGTTAATGTATGTGGACCTCACAGTTAACGTATATCAACAAAAGTTACCAAGTTACAGTGAAATTATTCCAAAACGAGTCATCCTATCAAGTTACATTAAAATCCCTTCATAAATATGGCCTGTAGACTGTGCTAAAGGTTTTCATGCTTCGGGCCCCTGTAGCTGTCAGTTTCCCAATTGCGTCCAAAGGGGACGTTCTCATCTAGATATTATATGAAGTCAACCTACCAAGTTACAATGAAATCCCTTAATAAATATGACCTGTAGACTGTGCTAAAGGTTTTTGGGCTTTGGGCTCTGGCAGCCATCATGGTTGAATGATCGCAACCAAAAGGGGACCTTCTCATCTGGGCATCATCTAGAGTGATCCTACAAAGTTACAATGAAATCCCTTCATAAATATGACCTGTAAACTGTGCTCAAGGTTTTTGGGCTTCGGGCCCCTGAAGCCGTCACAGTTGACCAATCATAACCAAAAGGGGATGTCATCATCTAGGCATTATATGGAGTCTGTTTGTTTGTTTGTTGGTGGTTAACGTCACATATTTATGCACTATGGCTAATCGTGACACAACATGGAGATGAAGTCAAGTTTAGTCAATCGTTGATCAACATGTTGCCCATTTTAGAGGACTTTCACCCCAAGCATTGGTGACTGGGTCCTATTTTACTAGTAAAGCGGAACTGGTTTACCACAGTAAACAAATGCTGCTTACTTCCCGGGGTTCCCACGGGGAATTATATGGAGTCAAACTTACGAGTTACAATGAAGTCCTTCCATAAATATGACCAATAGACTATGCTAAAGGTTTTGGGGTTTTGGGTTCGGGCAGCCATCAAGGCTGAATGATCGCGACCAAAAGGGGACGTTCTCTGCTAAAGATTTTCGAGCTGTGGGCCCCTGTAGCCAACACAGTTGCCTAATGGTATCCAAAAGGGGCTGTTCTCATCTAGACATTACAAGAAGTCAACCTACCACGTTACAATGAAATCCCTTCATAAATATGATCTGAAGACTGTGCTAAAGGTTTTCGGGCTTTAGGCTTGGACAGCCATCATGGTTGAATGATCGCAACCAAAAGGGGACATTCTCATCTGGACATTATTTGGAGTCATCCTACCAAGCTACAATGAAATCCCTTCATAATTATGACCTGTAGACTGTTCTAAAGGTTTTCGGGCTTTGGGCCCCTGAAGCCGTCACAGTTGCCCAATCGTGTCCAAAGGGGACGTTCTCATCTAGACATTATATGAAGTCAACCTACCAAGTTACAATGAAATCCCTTCATAAATATGACCTGTAGACTGTGCTAAAGGTTTTCGGGCTTCGGGCAGCCATCATGGTTGAATGATCGCAACCAAAGGGGACAATCTCATCTGGGCATCATCTGGAGTGATCCTGCGAAGTTACAATGAAATCCCTTCATAAATATGACCTGTAGACTGTGCTCAAGGTTTTCGGGCTTCGGGCACCTGTAGCCATCACAGTTGACCAATCACGACCAAAAGGGGATGTCATCATCTAGGCATTATATGGAGTCAACCTAATAGGTTACGATGAAATCCTTCTATAAATATAACCTTTTGCCTATGCTAAAGGTTTTTGGGCTCGGGCACCCATCAAGGCTGAATGATCACAGCCAAAATGGACGTTCTCATCTAGACATTATTTGGAGTCATCCTACCAATTTACAATGAAATCCCTTCATAAATATGACCTGTAGACAGTGCTAAAGGTTTTCGGGCTTCGGGCACCTTTAGCCGTCAAAGTTGCCCAATCATGTCCAAAAGGGGACGTTCTCATCTAGACATTATATAACGTCAACCTACCAAGTTACAATGAAATTCCTTCATAAATATGACCTGTAGACTGTGCTTAAGGTTTTCAGGCTTCGGGCAGCCATCATGGTTGAATGATCGCAACCAAAGGGGACATTCTCATCTGGCATCATCTGGAGTGATCCTACGAAGTTACAATGAAATCCCTTCATAAATATGACCTGTAGACTGTGCTCAAGGTTTTTGGGCTTCGGCACTTGTAGCCATCACAGCTGACCAATCACGACCAAAAGGGGATGTCATCATATAGGCATTATATGGAGTCAACCTAATAGATTACAATGAAATCCTTCCATAAATATGACCTTTTACCTATGCTAAAGGTTTTTGGGCTCGGGCACCCATCAAGGCTGCATGATCGCGATCAAAATGGGATGTTCTCATCTAGACATTATTTGGAGTCATCCTACCAAGTTACAATGAAATCCCTTCATAAATATGACCTCTAGACTGTGCTAAAGGTTTTCGGGCTTCGGGCACCTTTAGCCGTCAAAGTTGCCCAATCATGTCCAAAAGGGGATGTTCTCATCTAGACATTATATGAAGTTAACCTACCAAGTTACAATGAAATCCCTTCATAAATATGACCTGTAGATTGTGCTAAAGGTTTTCGGGCTCGGGCAGCCATCATGGCTGAATGATCGCACCCATAGGGGACAATCTCATCTGAGCATCATCTGGAGTGATCCTAAGAAGTTACAATCAAATCCCTTCATAAATATGACCTGTAGACTGTGCTCAAGGTTTTCGGGCTTCGAGCACTTGTAGCCATCACAACTGACCAATCACGACCAAAAGGGGATGTCATCATCTAGGCATTATATGGAGTCAACCTAACAGGTTACAATGAAATCCTTCCATAAATATGACATTTTGCCTATGCTAAAGGTTTTTGGGCTCGGGCACCCATCAAGGCTGGATGATCGCGATCAAAATAGGATGTTCTCATCTAGACATTGTATGAAGTCAACCCACCAAGTTACAATGAAATTCCTCAATAAATATGACCTGTAGACTGTGCTAAAGGTTTTTGGGTTTTGGGCTCGGGCAGTCGTCACGGTTGGCAGATCATGCCCAAATGGGGAAATTCTCATCTAGACATCATAAGGAGTCATCCAACCAAGTTACAATGAAATCCCTCCACATTAAATATGACCTGCAGACTGTGCTAAAAGTTTTTGGGTTTCGGGCTTGGGCAGCCATCACGGTTGATAGATCATGCCCAAAAGGAGACGTTCTCATCTAGGCATTATACAGAGGCATCCTACCAAGTTACAATGAAATCCCTTCATAAATACAACCTGTAGACTGTGCTAATGGTTTTCGGGTTTTGGGCTCGGGAAGCCATGCCGGTTGCCCGATCGTGACCAAAAGGGGACGTTCTCATCTAGACATGACCCCAAACCAGCATATGAAATTTCGTGACGATCAGACAAGAACTGCGGGTTGTAGCCCATGCTAAAGGAAAATGTGAACAGACGTCACAGACTCACAGACAAACAGACTTCCGCACACGTGATGGCAATAGCTTATCTTGACTATGTCAAGTTAAGCTAATAAAAATGATTTGAGTCAGCATTCAATAGTTATTGGACGGAAACCAAATTCAATATGGCCACCATGGCAGCCATATTGAATTGGGTAGCTCATACACAATCAAAAGGAAGCTTCCTCTAGATACCTATAATGCATAACCAAAAAATGAAATTGATTTATTCATTAGCTATTGGGCAGAAACCGAATTAAAGATGGCCACCATAGTGAATTGGCCACTGGGAGCCAACTTGTTTCAGCTGACCGGTCTAAAATCGAAAAGAAGCTTCCTCCAGACACCAACAATGCATAAATAAAAAATAAAAATGATTCAAGTTGTCATTCATTAGTTATTAACAGAAACCAAATTCAATATGCCTGCCATGGTGGCCATATTGAATTGGCTAGCGGGACCAAAATTGAAAGGAAGCATTGTCTTGTTTATCCACAAGTAATCCCTAAAATTATGATTTGATCAAATAAGTTGTTCTTCAGTTATTGGACGGAAACCAAAAGTTAATGGATGGATGCCGGACGGATGGACAGACATGGTGAAAACATAATACTCCCGAGAGGTTCTCAGGGGCATAAAAATTGATGGCTTGAAATTTTGTTATTTTAACACGAGCGTGCAGAGGTTTAAGTTATAGTTAGTAGCAGGGCTTCCTCACAGAACCGAAAGAGAGTCTTTAAATGGTAGAGTGCTAAATTATTTTTCAAAGGTGATTTGGAACAGAATTTTTTTCAAAGCTACCATGCAACCTACCAGCAAGGAAGTCTTAATTTTACCCATATTTTAAGAAATAATTGCTTTGTTACAAGTTATTGGAGACAGCCCATTGACACTCTCCAATTAATTGTAACAAAACAATTTTATTTATTTATTTTTTGGTATTTAAGGTCACATATTTCTGCACAATGGCTAATCGTGACTATACCATGGATATAAAGTCAAGTACATCGAATGGGTATACCCATGATGCCCATTTTAGAGGACTTCTGCCACAGACATTGGTTGCCAGGTCCTATTTACATGTACAACAGACCTTGTTTACCACTGTTAAGAAGCACGGCTTTACTTCCCTGGGTTACCATGGGAAAAACAATTAAATATAAACATTGTTTTCTGATGCTGAACAAACAACAGACTATTGCTCACACTAAAGTGGCTTCAGCACTTTTTAACTGGTAGAGTGCTAAATTGTTTTTGGTTAAAATTTATTCATACGTCTTTGCCTTGTTATAATTTATGGGAGAGTGCCTCTTGGCACTCTCCCATAAAATGTAACAAGTCAAATCCATACAGACTAAGTAATTTTACTTAAAAGATAATATGATGCATATCCACAGAATATAATGCCTTTAAGCTGGGCACCTGCTCTTCATATCAAAGCCCAAATATGGGCTCCAGCGCTCTACCAGTTAATAGAGCCATGATCATGACTTCTAGCAATAAACCAGTTAATGTATTTCATCCAATAGGCCTGGAATGTGAAATATTCAGACATGAAAATGTTACAAAATCTCCACCCCAGGAATACATTATCAGATTCTATTATGCGAAAGAAGGAAAACTTGTCAATCAAATTCAGTGAACCTCTGCTGTACTTCTAAGAATTCCAACAGAGAACACTCCCTTCCAAAAATAGAAAGCAGTGAAACTTAAGATGAGTCTTTCCGAACATGCATGAGTGAAAAATTAACAATTCTGTGGACATAAAGGTCACCAGATTTTAATTTATTTATTTATTTATTGGTGTTTAAGGTCACATACTTATGCACAATGGCTAATCGTGACTGACCAGATTTTAATCATCCTGCTTTAAAATGGATGACTCTAGAATTACTCCAGAATAACCAGCAGCTCACAGTTGATTGCAAAATGGTTTACTGTATAAAACACACACTCCATAAATCAGACTCTGATAGGGTTTATTAGCAACCAATAACCATTTATTTCACAAGAACAGTAGGACCCTTTTAACTGAACAGCTATTTTGCCAATAAAAAGATTCAGTCATCAAGAATGTTCATTTAACCAGAATTGGGTTATTTTTCTACATTCTGGTGATACATTATGCTGTGTTTAAACCCCTGCACACTGATGTCAAAGTAACATTATATAGTTATAACAGTACTAAATATTTACCCATAGGCGACCAATAAAACGTTCAAGAAAAAAATATTGATCGCATCTTTTTAATTCAGAAATTCAAATATCTTGAACTTTTTCTTTTCTCAAAACTGGGGGGTGGGGCATGTAACAAATAATAGTGAAGAATTGACAGGAAGGAAAGTACTGGTCATGGGCAAATTTTTTCAGGAATTTTGTCACCTTATTTTAATTTGGACATTGAAATATATTTGTCAAGTATAGCTCTTCAGGCAACTTTTTCTTTCCTCAAAACTGGGGTCATGCAAAAAATGAGAGAAAAATTGACTGGAAGGAAAGTGCCATGTTTTTTTTTGTGGGGGGGGGGGGGGGGGGGGGGGAGGGGAGGGGAGGGGGGAATTCTCTGTCACAACCACACCAACAGTCAACTGTATTATTTAGGTATCAAAATTCATCAAATCACCCCTCTTTTAACCCTGTAATATTCATCAATGATGCAATATTTCAGTACTATGCTTCAAAGGTTATTTAAAACCATATTTTCTTCAAGGCTACTCAGTTTCAGAAAGTGCATCATTTCCAACATTTCAAGATGGGTAACTGTAATTCCAATACTTAGTACTGTCATACCTATTTCAAGCTGCAAATTTTTCGCAAAACATGACTAGAGATTTAACCAATTCAGTATTGTTTGACAGAGCTCACCAAGCTCTGGCAACAAAGATGGAATTGATTAAATTTGTACTTACATTATGGGAAAAATTGCTGTGAAGAATGTTAGTATTATAGCAAAAGTGTGCAGAGGGTTAAACCAAGATAAATGGAAAAAAGATTAACTGGAAAAATAAAAATTACCTGTTTTTTGGTAACCGAGGTAAAAAAAAAACCCAAAGAAAATAGTGCAATATGAAGAATTGTATATGCACCCTCCTGCAATTTCAACATGGGCAAGACAAAAAAATTAATCAATTTTCTGCTGCCATTCAACAAAAATTATTCCCATGGACAAAAAACAATGTAAAAAATTTCGCACCGACAGTTATTTTGTAAATCTAAAGGGGGGTATAACTGAGGTAAGTATGCACGGATGTAACCCACAATATGCAGATATAATTTCTCCCAGAATGGTCTCTCACCACACCAAAGGATCATCCAAGTCCAACAACTGATTCCAGAGTTACAAGGCAAAATGTTTGTACAGAAAGTTTTATAAGTGTAATAAAAGCCATAACTCTGGTTTGTTTGCATGGCCGACACTCGCAATATGTGGATATCTTCACTACCTATGATAGTCTCTCACCATACCAAAGTAAATCAAAATTTGCACACAAATGACTGAATTATAATGCAAAATGTTCGTGAGTTTTGTAAGTGTTACAAGAGCCAAAACTCTCATAGGAATGTATGTACAAAACCTAGTATGATAATAGACTAGTATGGGGGACATGATAGCCACTATATGTGGCTATCATGTCCCCCATACTAGTCTATTATCATACTAAAGGACATTAAAATCCTGACATCCAATGCCAGTTATAATCCAAAATGTTCATTTTACTATTTTTATAAGTCCCACAAGGCAAGGATCATAACTCTGGTATGAATGTAAAACCCGCAATTTATGGATAACATTTCCCCCATGCTGATCTATTACCATACCAAAGTACATCAAAAACTGACAACCGATGCCAGAATTATAATACAAAATGTTTGTACCGATGCATGGACGGATGTACGGACAGATGGACGAAAACCTCAACTATATACTCAAGGAACCTCTTAAGGGGGTTGGGGGCATAACTAAGGTCGGCAGGTAGAGTTTTGAGGGGAAAAGTGGTTACAAGTTGGGAAAAGAACAAACATGCCATTGATGTATATTGGATAGATATATATTTCTTGGTGTACACTAATGACTGAATAGGTACAAATCTAAATATGATTCAGCTTGTGTTTTACTTCTGATAAAAAAGTTTTTTAATTTTGTATTTTAAATTTTCTTTGCATAGATTAACAAAATGTGCACACTTTATAGAAATATTCTAATTTTATCCAATAAAATTTTTTGAGGAGACAGGATTTTTAGGGTTGGGAGGGTTTCCCAAAACAAAGGTATGACCTTATGTCATGGAGTGCACTCAACTGAATATAAAGTTTTCATTGTATGTAATATTAAACACCAAACCATTTACCCTATATTAAGTACAAATTTGACCTGCCGATAGGTGGAAGAGAAAATACAAACAAATAAATACTTGGTTTATCAATAGAATTCAAGGAAATCATCAAATCCCTGTTAAGTGATAGAGTCCTAAATTATTTTTCGAAGGTGATTTACAATGCAAGTATTTTTTTCAAAGATACCATGCTACCATCAACGGAAGCCATTGTTTAACAAGAGTTGTTCAAAATAACTGCCTTGTTACAATTTGGCCTGTTGGCACTTTCCAGTAAATTGCAACAAAGCAATTCTATCCAAACATTTTTTTCTACTACTAGGAAAATAAGCCTATGCAGACACAGCACTCGACCAGTTAATTGAATTTTTCCTGTTAACTGAATATTTTGACAGGCAAAGTGGCCGTTCAATTAACAGGGTTCCATTGTATTGCACAAAACAACAGATGGACAGATTGTTAGATAAAAAGTTACTTAATGCAGAACTGATTCAACAGCTTACACATTTAATATCTCACACATTCATTGCATTATAAAACACACACTGTCACAATTTCCCCAATTTTTATCATAAACTAATCAAAAACCCTTTCTCACTTCGATTTACAATTCAAAATTGGTCTAACAAACATTTAATGTTGTATTCATTCTTTTACATCACTTCCTTTAGATTAAGGAAAACAATTTTCATAATTACATATGTTCACATTATCCAACTAACAAGCTCAACCTTTAGCAAATAGAAAATAATAGAAAAGGAAGATTTAATGCAGAATAGAATTGTGAAGCAGCACAGAAAAATACATAAACTGAAAAAATTCAGTTTTAACCCTTAACCTAACATGAACTGCAGGCAACACTTGCTCTCATCTCCCTCTCATTTATCATACTCACAATAAATTTTGTAAATAATGTAACAGAAAATGTAAAAGGAGTTAACTCTTAACCTGCTGTGTATTTTCCAAATATTTTTCATCAAATATAGTCATGGATGCTTCATAGCGGCCATGACTAGATTTGATGAGAAATTTATCTAAATTTGACTTCAAGAAAACAGGAAAGTGACACAATCCCTGTTAATTGAATACTCCTGCCAATTGAATAATTTTCATTGGCAAAGTGGCTATTCAATTAACAGGGTTCCACTGTACTTATTTCAGCGGTAGGAGAAATCCTGTCCTGGGCAGGGACATCTACCAGCAGCATGCAAAGAGTTAAGAGAACAAATTGGCAAGAGGAAAAGGGACTGATGGATAGATGGAGATGGATGGATGGACAGATTAGTATATATCATTTCAGTATCTCACAACATCATCGGATGGGATATAGAGAGGCTAATAAACTCAACAAATGAACAAATGTTTTGGGGCTGTGAAATTAAATCATGGTGTGTATTGACAAGTAGAGCTATTGCTGAAAGCAATTCAAACCCTTGATGCAGTGCTGGCCTGGATTCACAGTACTGCACCATAAAGTCATATCTATCCAGGAGTGATTTTTGTTTCCTTTCATTCGTCTTTATGTGTTGGTGTTCTTCATTGCATAACAAGGCTTCGGACGACTCCCTATGATATGAGAAATATTCTGGTCATATGTCCAGTCATGCAATAGCAGTCATTCTAAAAACTTAAAATTGGGCCTTTTTCAAGCCACTTGAATTTTTATTAAAATGTAAAAATTGAAACAAAATGCTTGTGACTGTTACACTTTGCTTTTGGAGGACAGATAATGTAGACTGATGCTCCGATATTGCCTATATTATGATCTGTACATATTTTAAAATCCTCATACAGCCGGTCGAGTTTGAAGTTCCAACTTCATTTGCATCAGTTGTAATGCAGTCAGTACACTTTCAGTTTTGGTCTTTCCATAAATTTTCTGAATGGAACAGTCAAAATTTTGTTTTAGAAGGTCAAGCACAAATACTAAAAGGTAATCTTCTAGCAAACTTTCAAACTAGATGTGTGACAGAAAATGCAGAAATGCAGAATTTTGACACTCATTATCCAATAACTTTCTTCCAAAATACCAACATAAAAATATATCTGTTCCTCATTTGAACACCCTTTAACCCTTTGAACTCGTAAGACCGATTTTTTGGTCCAAGGCATAATTTCATCCAATTTTTGTCTCATTATACCTGGTCTATACATGGGGCATTGATGATAAAACAGTAACTGCAGTCTGCAGACAGATGGCTGAAGACTGCAGTTATTATTTTATCCTCCCTGTATATTGATATTGGACTGACCCATATCACTGTAAGTGTACACAAAGGTTATACCATTACAGGAAACAAGGGTTCAAAGTGTTAATTCACTTTTAACTACAAGGCCGAAAATTCTCTGTTGAGACATGTCGCTGTCTACCAAAATATTGACATGCAACATCCTGTTGTTACATTTGAGTATTGTACTAAATATCAAAGTTCAGTCTCCAAGCATCTTTAAGGAATGAGCGGTAAAGGCAAAAAGTACCTCTAATATACAACAAAAAGGGTCAACCAAAATTGACATGCATCCACCACCCCTTATACCTGAAAAGCACAGAATTATAAGGTTATGCCTCAAAGCATCTTAGAGTCAACAAGAGCTACGTCTGGCGATGCATCATACGCCTGTTAGGCTTTTTCGAGTTGTACATAATCACTGTTTTCATCCAACAAATGCCCTGCATGTATTTTGGAGTAAAGAAAAGAAAATTGCCTAACTGACAGGGAGGGGGCGGGCAAATAGGAGTCAAATTTTTTTCTCAATGGAATCACACCAAATCCTTCAAAATGCATTTGGGAAAAATTGCCTAAATGACACAGGGGTGGGGGATGGCATTTAATTGTAGAAGTCAAATTTTCTTTCCGCATATAAGCATAAATGACACCGGATGTGGGAGGTGGGGGGGGGGGGGGAGAGGGGGGGGTAGTTGGGTTATAGGAGTCAGCTTTCCTTTCTGCAGGTGTGGGGGGGGGGGGAGTGTGGAATTATATTATGCATTTTGGGGCAAAGAAAAAAAATTGTCTAAATGACACTAGGGGGAGGGGGAAGGGAATAAAGGGCAGTTGGGTTGTAGGAGTCAATTTTGTTTCTGCATGTAATAACTCCCAATCCTTCAAAATGCATTTTAGGGAAAATTGCCTAAATGAAATGACACGGGTGGGTGGGACGGGGGTATTGTTTTTTAAACATTTTTAAGCAAATCTAGTCTATGTAGCAGCCATGACGAGATATGATGAAAAAATTCATGACAATTTAATTAATTCAAGAAATTATTAGTCAAACAAGGTATTTAATTTAGAGGGAAATATTTGGTTAATAGTGGCCAAATTATACTTGCTTTAGTAGCAAGAGATTCCCTGTCCTCGGCAGGATTATCCGCCAGCTGCATGCACAGAGCTGAATACTAAAACATATCTTGAAGAAGAAATTGATGCAAATTAGATTTAAAGAAAATCTCATATCTGTTGAATACACACCGACAATGAACAAGCATAGGCCCTGCAACAGTCTCCATGTGACTGCGGATTCTTCGTCTGCAATCAAGTAGAAAAGCAGGATCTGTACTCTCATCACTAAAACCAATCATCTCAAAATGTTTCACAACTTTTTCTTCATTATATCCCTCCTGTAAATATGTGAAGGTGAAATCTACCAAAAAGTCCATTTGAATGAAATTCAAATAATATAAATAATTCATTGAAATTATTAAAAAAACACCCCAACATTTTCCTTGATATAAAATAAGTTAGGGAGGGCTATGTATCATCAAAGAAGAAATATTCTGCAGAATCTGAATGCCAATCCAATTTTAACTCTTAGAAGCCGGGAGTCGAGTTTTCTTGCCTGTGATGTAATACGGCAGGTAATCTGGCTGTGATGGTTTGGCTATCTTTGGGCTGGGGGAGAATTAAACACTGAGCGGGTGCTTCGAGTCAAGTGTCGTCTGCCTGAATGGGCAGACGACACTTGACTAGGAGCACCTGCTTAACTAAGTTTTTCACGGTATGTCATGTTCAATAAATTCATTCTAATTCCCCGGCTTCTAAGAGTTAATATCTAATAGACTCATCAGCAAGTGTCAGTATCAGCTCAATAAAACAGAAATACATCGTAATCACACCCTTAACCCCTAAGTAACATTGAACACTGTATACTTGTCCAGTACAGCACTGAAAATAGAATTATAAAACCACTCTCTCATTGGACAACATTAGCTGAGTTTTGTTAAAGATGGTGCATTGTAAATGAACGCTAGCCTGCAAACAGCATTAATAATTTTAATGCTTTACTTACCAAAACTGACCAAATCTCCTTCCCACACTGTACACTAAAACTGTCTTGATACTTTTTTCCCATTTTTGCTTCCAAAAACCAACAAAAAATGTCACTGGAGTAAAACATGCCACCCTCCCATCAAAAACGACCAAATTGAACTGATCTTAATGGTTGTGCAGCACTTAAGTATGGCCTTCAAGATGTGCAAGTAACTTTTATATGTGACCCACCTTTTCGACTGTCCGTAACATTTGCATGAAGTTTGAGAACAGTACTTTCATTCATTTTTGAGTGAGGGATGAAACATGAATATCAACAGATTTTAAGTGTGACCCCCAAATCTGACCAAAGCCAAACTCATTTATGGATGAGATAACCAGACAAGATAACAAAAGTAATTTAAGGTGCTCACAAAGCCTAAATTTGTTATCTATGCTTATCATCTCACGGGTATCGCTATATACATTATTAGTTTACAGTTCGGATCGTTTCTTGTGTCCCCTGGTATTTCACATTAGTAGAACAGGGATAAGGTCATGTATAGCTGGTTAATTATATGAAGTTTGATAATTGTAGTTTGATTCATTTCTGAGTTACGGCTGAGACACCAACAAATTTTAAGCATGGCTTTGAAATTGGACCTTGAAATTAATGCTACAGCGATGGAGGGTGTGATATCCTCCCACTGCCAATTATAATTGTGGAATGTGATGATTGTAGACCCAGTAGTAGTTACAGAGTTATGACTGAGTCATTATCTGTGATCTTCAACATTTGCCACTCGGATTTGACCTTCCCCTTTTACAATTTATAACACACCTTCTGACTGTCCTCAACTGGTAGAGTCATAAATTATTTTCAAATGATGTTTTTCTCTCTGTAAAAGTTCACGCAAACAGTTATGTCTGTTTTTGCTTTACATTTTTATCATTTCAAATATTTTGTTTTCATTTATTGGAGAGTGCCCATTGGCATTCTCCAATAATGGAAAACAAAATATGTCACTTTAATACACTTTCTATGTTTGTTTGTTTGTTTGTTGGTGGTTAACGTCACATATTTATGCACCATGGCTAATCGTGACACAACATGGAGATGAAGTCAAGTTTAGGCAATCGTTGATCTACATGTTGCCCATTTTAGAGGACTTACACCCCAAGCATTGGTGACTGGGTCCTATTTTACTAGTAAAGCGGAACTGGTTTACCACAGGAAACAAGTGCTGCTTACTTCCCGGGGTTCCCACGGGGAAATACACTTTCTATTATTTTTGAAATAACAGCAACACCATGATGGGTTTGCAAAGCCACTGTTGTGGCTTTCAGTAAAGCCAGTATAGTAGCTTCCAGTACTCAACTAGTTAATATTTTTCTGAAGTGTGATATAATTGTTGTTGGATTCATTTCTGAGATATGGCCGAGACACAAAGAACAAGTGTGTCCTTGAAATTTGACCTTAACCTTAAAGTTACAGACCCAACTATGGTGTGTGATGACTCATCCTATTGTTATTTATAAATGTTTGGAGTTTGATGATTGTAGCCCCAATAGTTTTTTTGAGTTATTAGCTTGGATGCACACACACGTCAATTACTATATGTGCCTGCCGTAAACCGGGGCACATAAAAATAGCTCATGACCCTCCCCAGGATAAGTTCACAAATCTTTTTTGAATGAGAGGGTTATAAGCTATGTTTTTGGGAGTAAAAATGAAAATTTGTTTTCATTACTGGTCATTATTGAAAAAATATCAAGTCATCTCTAAATGTGTTGGGGGAAAAAACTTTTCAATATAGGACTGTGTGGGAGATTAACAAAAATGTTAACTCATTGGCTATTGCTGACTTTTGAAGATAATTTTATTTATTTAATTTAACCACTGGATAAAATGGACCACTGGTAAATTTTCTTAATTTATCAGAAAAACAATGGTAATTTCAATCAAACTCAACCTAATTTCAAACCTTGCAATATGGACTTCCATGCCCTGCAGTGAGCTTCCTTAATTGCAATAATAGTGAAAACCTGAGGAAACAACAATAAAAAATTCAGTTCAAAGACCACCGTGTAACACCATTTGGCTTTTAACTCCCTTTACCTGAAACAACTAAGCATAGTTCCCACTGACAGAATCAAATTCAAGCACTATTTAGGCCTTTTTCAAGGACTCTGACCATGAATTTCAAGGACTAATATAATTTTCATACAAAGTTAAAACACCATGAACAACTCAAAGAATTTCAATCTCGCGGGACTGATTTCTGGAAATTTCAACTAGCTAGATATGTATTGTCCCTTGAGTGTAGCAAAGCACCATCTGGAATGCTAAAGCATTGCAGATGGTGCTTTGTTACATTTAACCCTTTAAACTCTCATTTCCTGGAATGGTATCGCCTTTGGGTACACTTGCAGCGAGATGGGTCAGTCCAATATCAATATAATGGGATGATAAAATAACTGCAGTCTGCAGCCGTCTGGCTGCAGACTGCAGTTATTATTTTATCATCAATGCCCCATTTATTGACCTCTTATAATATGACAAAAATGGGATAAATTTATGCACTGGACCGAAAAATCGGCCTTATGAGTTCAAAGGGTACTTGACAATACAGAGATCGAAGAGATATGATTCATGACCGATTTTGTGACAATGCACGTATGTGGGGCATGTTATCATGAAACGTCTCGTCTCTGTTGTTATAGGTAAACTGAATTCAAGTACTTTTCAAGTGGGGTGGTAAAAAATCAAGTACTTTTCAAAGATAGAAACAAATTCAAACACTTTTCAAGGAAGGGATCAAAACTCAAAGGTGTTTCATTTGAGAGTGAACCCTGCTAAGGACACGATCAAATTGTTTCCATAAATAATTCACTCATTTTAGATTGATATTGAAAACAATGCTTAACCCTTTGAGCCTTGGTGGTATCTTCCCTGTTAATTCAATGGCAGCAATATGAAGACTACTTCGAGTCCATATTCATTATTTGGGGGGGGGGGGGGGGGGGGGGCAATTAATAATACCAAGGCTGCACACTGAAAATACTGATTGACTTACCCCAAATATTCACTTAGCAGCCAATCCTACTAAATGAAATTATGACATATCATGTTCCAGGGCTGGAAAAACAGTCTCTCGAACACAGTTCAAAGGGTTAAGAAATAAGTCATACCCGTCTTAATCTTAGTGTTCTAACATTCAGCTGTGACATCAACAGCTCATCTTCATTTATAATCTGAATATCACCATGTTTTACATAACTTCTCAAACTTAGGTAGTCACCCCAATATTTATCACATTGTTGCTGAAAAATAAACAAAATATGCACACATTACAGTGAAGCCCAAATTAAGGGTTCTTGCATTTAGTTGTGGGGAAAGTTCCAGGACCTGCAAGGACAATTACTCTCTCAATATTCTCAAGATCAGAAATATTGTTAGGGATGGCACATTTATTTTAAGACCGGTAATGTCAGTACCCCATCTCTCAGGTATTTTTTTTTATGTTTGGACTACAGACTATTTTAAAGAAAACTTGAGAAATGATCTCTAACACATTTTCGGCTACTCAGATCAATTTTGGCAGTAAAACAGCTAAAAGGTATCAGATACCATATAACTAAATCAGTTGATATTCTTTTAACTGACAAAACCATATATCACTTGTAAGTCTTTGAAAAAGATTATTATTTTTAATGATGTCCTCAAGCAGATGTTTCAATCACATCAGACAAGTATAAACCAAACAGGGAGTGTAGACAGGGTTCACAGTAACTTCACACACATTTTTTGCAGTGATATTCCAGTAGGTTTCCAGTACTAAGTATCAAAATTCAAGTACTTTTCAGTTGCATATGACTGTGCCATTCTACTTTATAATAGCAAACTGTACAGTTTACTAGATGCCATTTAGTCCAAACCTGGGAGAGTAAGGCAGGGTGTCTAATAATTTTTTGATGTGGTATGGCCTTAAGGACATACCACATCAAAAAATTATTTGATAGCCTTAATCTTCCAGTTTGGGAAAGGTGCTGATTGCCAGTGATAAACATGCTCTATACTCTGGCTTCTCTAACCATGAATGTTGGAAAATAAACTTTCTTATTGTTGACAGCAATATTCCATCACTATTATCCTGTTTCAATGTTCATTTGTTTGTTCCATTTAAAACAGGTCTTTCATGACACTTTTACTTAACTGTGTTCATCAGAAGGGAATGAAAATGATGTAAATCAAAATGAGGATGCAACCAATGCTGTAAACATATTTCCGTTTTCCATTTCTGCTGAAAAGAAATGGCATTTTCCCAATAGTTCCAGCACCTGGGAGACATTTTGTTCCATTTTTCAGTATTTTCCTGTTTCCTAAAGTAGCATTCGAATCCTGGGGGATTTCCACTAAAACACTGGAGATTAGAGCATGAGGAAGCTTTTGGAATGAAAGGTATTTACCCCTTGGAAGCCCCAAAGTAGAAGTGCAAAATCTACATTTTGACAAGCTTATCAGCCCTGGAGTGAAACAAGGTGCCATTTTCAATGCTTTAGCATTTCAGATAGTGCCTTGATCCACTTCAGAGATGATGTGAAGTGAATCCATGTATATTTTCTCACCACCATACCTGGTCAGCAAGTAATCAATGATCTCAATCCTGCAGAGCGTACTCAGAATAAGAATGATTGAAAATAAGAAAGTATTGTCTCTCACCCTGCCTCACACATGCACACATTCACTTGCAACCAGATTAGACTCAGAGAAGTTGCTGTGAATAATGGGAAAAGATTAGAGTCCTGGCACACAGGAAAATTTATTTACGCCTTTTGTCAAATTAAGAATTAGTATTTACCGCCAGATTTGTCTCTGTAAAGACTGAAGAACTCTGGCTGTGGAAGACCTGCTGCAAAGGCAAAAGTAGAGTCTTACAGAGGATAAGCCAGTGTCAGTACTGATTGATTTCAAGATCTTCTCATGTTATCAGAGCCAACTGAACTTTTTTCCTTTCTCAGTCTATAGGTAATTGGAAATATGATTGAAAATGGGGCCAATAAACAGACCCTACAAAAAAATTTTTTTGTCTTAAAATTGACAGAAATGCATAAAAAACAAAAAACAAAAATTTCCGGATTTTGGTCCAAAATTTTCTAAGTCCCACCCGGACCCCAAATTTTCAGGGGAAAAATTTTTTTTTTTTTTTTTTGTCTTAAAATTGACAGAAATGCATAAAAAACAACAAACAAAAAATTTCCGGATTTTGGTCCAAAATTTTCTAAGTCCCACCCGGACCCCAAATTTTCAGTGTAAAAAAAAAATTTTTTTTTGTCTTAAAATTGACAGAAACGCATAAAAAACAACAAAAAAAAATTTCCAGATTTTGGTCCAAAATTTTCCAAGTACCACCCGGACCCCAAATTCCCAAATTTTCAGGGTAAAAAAAATGTTTTTTTGTCTTAAAATTGACCGAAACACATAAAAAAAAAAAAAAATTTCCGGATTTTGGTGCAAAATTTCTAAGTCCGCAACAGGACCCCAAATTTCAGCCTAAATATGAACCCAGGGACTTGGCTTCAACAAACTTGAATCTCCCCCCCCCCCCCCCCCCCCCCCCCCCCCCCAAGGATGCTGCATACCAAATATCAAAAGATTCTTATTGGTAGATCTGAAGAAGATTTTTTAAAAATACTCCTCATACTGCACTAATTTAAACATTTGGGCTCGAATAGAGAGCCCAAATATGGACCCAGGGAATTGATTTCAATAAACATGTGAAACAATCTTCCAAAGATGTTATATGTGAAATTTGAAAGCTTTTGGAGCAGTGGTTTGGGAGAAAAGTAGTCTTATGTTTTTCCCATTACCCACGGTGTTAAAAAATGGTTAAAAATGCTGACTCAGCACTTTTTCAAAGTCCCCAAAAAGTACCCCATGATAAAACCGATGTCAATTTTTTTTGACCATTCCATTCTGGTGGTCCTAAGGAAGCTTCATAACAAATAAGAATTCTCAGTGCCGTGTAGATTTGGAAATATGGGCGTTTTAATTTTTTTCTATTTTTAGCTCCTGTGGTTCCCACGGGGCTATGGGAAAAAAATTTCTGCATAAATTAGGTACTTATGACCCAATAAGCACTCACATAAAATTTGGTTCAAATCGGCCTCGCGGTTTGGAAAATAGAAATTTGGGGCGGGGCCAAAATTTTTGCCCCTCCTTTAACATCATCAAATATAGCCCCTCGAACTTCTCTTGAACAAACTTGAGTCTACACCTCAAAAGGAAGCTGCATACCAAATATCAAGTCTCTGCTATTACTGGTTCTTGAGAAGAAGATTTTTTAAGAATTGGAGCATTTTTGCCAAATCCCTCTGCTCAATATGAGCCGAAACCTAATTTGACAAAAAATCAAAATGCCCTTATATAACCCCTACTCACATGAAATTTCATTACTATGCGGCCAGTGGTTTGGGAGGAAAAGGCCCAAACACCACCTTCACGCCGGACGAAAAGTGATCAGAATAGCTCACCCTGACTTTCAGTCTGGTGAGCTAACAAGAAGATATTGGCACAACTGATCGATGCTCTCTGAATATGAGCCTAGAAGAGAAGGCATGGCAGTGATAGTTAGCAGAACAATGAATAAGCACATAAACAAGTTTGCAGATGTCCAAATTTCAGTGAAAACAGATTGTCTACAAAATTGCAAATAATTTTTGTTTTGCCAACTGTCAAGATGAAAGAGAACAGCCACCCCCCCCCCCCCCCCCCCCTCCTGAGTTATGAGAAAGTCTTACATGATGAATGCAGTGTTCTAGGGGAAATAAATGAGGCAGTATAATGGGGCAACCAAGAGTCATTGTTCGGCCTGTGGTAGGAAAATTTTAAATTCAGGGCATCTGGGGGATATTTTGAGGTTTTTCACAGCGATTTTTATGTAGGTTTTCACATTCAGAGAGCCAGTAATTGCATAAGAAACAAGAAGCTCTCTTTTTTGCACTTCTGTAATTTTCAAGAAAATAGATTCGAGATTCCATTACATTAAGTAAAACACACAAATGAGGTGCATACCTGCAACTTTTGGTTCATTTTAATTAACGCTGACAGCAGAAGTACATAACAGAAGTTCATGCTTTTTCAACACATGCTAGTTTTGGGTAAATGTTGGAGTAATAAGACTGGTCAGAAAACAAAATGTCACACAATGATCTTTACCACTGAAAGAAGTTTTACAACTCGCATTACGTAGTGCACATACTGACGAAACAAATCACGCCATTTTGTGAAGTGATGCATTTAACATTCAATGAGGTTATTGTTTACTGTTTGTCTAGCTTTTCATTGGGGGTTGATTTAAGTTATGCAGGGCTCATGGAACAATCGCATCATCCGAGTACATTCCTTCAGTCATTTTTCTATGATATTTGTGTACAGAAATCTTCAAAATAAGTCTAGAAATGGCACTTCAACAATCTGTGAATCAATTATTTCTCAGGAATCGGGCAGGTCAGGGTGAATTTTAACATCTTGATTAATGTTTGGATGGTTCCCTGGTGGGGGAATGCAGCTGGTTGATGGCCACTGTGCCGGCATAGCGGAACCCTGAATATGATTGAAGACTCACTTTTTACGAAGTGAACCGTAAGAATGGATAAACTGTCTGTGCCCATGACCTTGGGCCAAGGTTATAGATATACCAGTGAGACATGAGTATGTACTGTGTGAAGTATATTAACATGATTAGTTCAGTAAATCATTTATTATGGACTGGATCAAGTAAAAACGATGCATGGACCTCGACATTGGATTTATGACCTTGGGTCAAGGTCATGATGTACACTTGAATCATGAGCACATACTGAGTCAAATATGAACAAAATCTCTCCCATGTATCATTTTTTATGGATAGGACAAATTTAGAACAATCCATCGTTCTGTGTGCTTGACCATTGAGTTATGAACATGGGTCAAGGTCATGACATGCTCTTGAGAAATGAGCAAGCCCTAGGCAAAGTATAAACAAGATGTGCCCACTGAATGATTTTTCCTAAAATGCACAAAGTTAGAATGAAAAGATGAATAGTCTGTGACCTTTCACTTGGAGTATGGCCTTGGGCCAAGGTTATAGCATACCCTTGTAATGAGCAAGCATTGTGTGAAGTATGAGCAAAATCTGTCCAGTGAAACAATTTTTGTAGGCTGGACAAAGTCAGAATGAATGAACAGTATGTGATCTTGACCTTGGAATTGTGATCACTGGTCACAGTCAAGACATACCCTTGAGTCATAAGTATGCATTGCAATAAGTATGAACAAGCTCTGTCCACTGAATCATTTTTTATGCGCTGCCACAAGTTAGAATGAATGAATGGTCTTTGACTTTGAACAAGACATGATCCGTCAATTAAATTATTTTATGTACTGGACGAAGTTAAAATGAACAAATGCATGGTTTGTGACATTGACTGCAGAGTTATAAACTTCGGTCAAAGTCATTTTGTATTCTTTAGTCGTGAGCAAACATTGTGTGAAGTATGAAAAAGATCTGTCCAGTGAAACATATTTTATGGCCTGTGCAAAGTTAGAATGAATGGTCTGTGACCTTAACCTTGAAATTATGACCTTCAGTCAAGGTCATGACACACCTTTGAGCAACAAGGAAGCATTGTGTGATGTATGAACAACATCTGTCCACTGAATCAATTTTTATGGATCGGACCTGAATTAGAATAGATGAATGGATGGAATGGACAGATGGATGGATGGACAGACAGACGGACGGTCGGATGGACATACAGACAGACAGACATATAAAGTGGTGAACTATGCTCCCCTATGGAAAGGTTTTGAGAAGCATAAAAAGTAGGTTCATTAACCTCTGATCTATAACATGTTAATTCCATAAATTATGTTTAAAGACCTCTTTCTGACTTTGTCAAGCTTCATGGCCTCAAAGCACATGCACCAAAGTGCAATTTTGAAAACGTCTGTCAGAAAAAAAGGTAAAATACATGAGGTAGGTGCATTTACATGTGCACAGGAAAGACAGAAAAAAACCCCCCAATGTTTAGGGTAATGCTTGCGTTTAGGATAACCCTAAAAATTTTATCGAGTAAAAGGTGCTCATTTAATTCATTGTAACCCTAAATTTCAATCAGACATCCATTCCCAGACATTTTTCCATTCCCTTTTAAATACTATATTCATTTCTCATCAGTGTTCACGCTGGCATGTGCCAAATGCACATTTTTCAAAAATATGGCACATAAATGTGAGCGCTTGGCACAACAATTTGGCACATATATTCAAAATCACAAACCTGGTATATTCTTGATTTTTGTCCAACCTTTGACCTTATAGCAGCCACTTTGTAAAACCGGGTATATAATATTACATTTTCTCCTAGTAATGCAAACAAATGATAACTTAAATATATCAATATGGGGTCTTCCTGTTCACCGGCAGCTATTGTTTCGAGTAGAAGTGTGATAATCCGTGACATCAAAGAAAAAACGACTATAGTTTGGTTCACTAAAGGTGGACCTCATTTGACTTCTTGTTAACGTAGATTATCAACTATTTGCCAGCTGAATAGGGAAATTGGAAACTGGAATATATATATTCATGGGCAAATACATGAATAAGATTAAAATTTCATTCTATATATTATTTTATTATGTAGTGTTGTATTGTCAAATAAAAATAATCATAATAATCAAATAAATACAATAATGATCAAATAAATCTACATTTATGTCATGAGCATAAATGTCTTTATGGGAGATACGCAAAGTTCAATCAAAGGTAAAGAAGATAAGAAAGTTCAACAGTTCGAGTTACAGATGGGACAGAAATCAAGTCACGGAAAATTCCCCTTTTGAATATTTAAATTTTGGCATCTGATTGACGTATAATGTACTTCAAAATCCCTGGCAATTGTCTAATTCCAGGCATTTCCCTTACCAATGTTGGCACCTCCACAAAACTAGAACAAACTATACCCCCCGTTGTTTCGGCTAATTGAGTCCCGCGAAATTTCAGGAATGCCCATTGGTCAGTTCTTGGACCCGTCTGAATATCGCAACACTGTGGCAGCATTCTCCATCTTTCTGTGGAAGGGACAAGTTGCCATTTTTTTTTTTTGGTGTTGTGCTTCTTTTGTGTATTTCTCGCACGGATTCGTTTTGGATCTGCTCCACCACGGTAAGCTCTGTATCGTTCAATTTCTAGTTCCATTACAATGTCTCCTCGTACCCCCCACAAAATTTTACTTTTAGGTCATAGTTTTGTAAGGCGTTTTCGTGAATTTATGGACCGCCACCACGTGAATTGTCGGACGGATCTGGGTTGTCCTGATTGCAACGTCTGCTATTTAGGTCTTGGGGGGTTAACCATCGACAGGGCATACGATGAGGGGCTGGGAGTCTTAGGCCTTTTCCACCCCGATGCGGTCATTATTCAGCTCGGTGGAAATGATCTTGCCTCTGTTTCGGCTGACCCGGCTGGGGTGGCTTCCCGGCTGTTCGAATTCGCAATCTCCTCCACTCATCGTATGGTGTCAAGCTCGTCGTTTTGTGTTCGGAATTCTGGCAGAACGACGACGTGTATAATTCCAACTTGTGGGAATTCAACGTCCAACTGGAAAACCTGTGTATCCGACTGCCCTACTTAATGTTTTGGAAGCACCGCCGTTTCAACCCATCGCCCCAGGGCTTGTTCGCCGGAGATGGGGTACATCTCTCTCGTGTGGGTAATAGGCATTTCTATTTTAGCCTGCGGGGTGCTATGCTCAGTGCCCGTTGCCGTCTGACCACGTAATGTCTTGGGTCTCTGTTCAATCACTACCTTCAACACCCCACCCCCCCCCCCCCCCCCCACACACAAACAAACAAAAAAAACCCCAAAAAAACCAAAACACCAAAATCAAACAAACCAAAAACTACAGAACGCATTGGGGGGGGGGGGGGGGGGGGGGGGGGGGGCACACTTGCCCCAGGTCTACACTTTGCGTTGCTTATTATTAGCCTGCCGGTGGGCACTCAGCCCAATATCACATGCTGTTTCCTGGTCCGTGCTATGACCAGGGTTTCCTATCACTGTTTACTGCTTTGACCCCCCCCCCCCCCTCCCCGGGAGCATTGGCTCTGTTTATATTCCACTGGATGCACAAATGCTAGGGTCACCCAATGGTTTCGCTTGCTTTTTCCTTGCCCTGATCGTTAGCTTGTGTCGCCCTCCATGGTGTACCGGTCTTTGAACCTCATCACCTCCAGGGCTATGCCCGATACCACTTGCAGTCAGGGCCATTCTGGCTTGCCTGCAGTCCTGGCCGTTCTGATTTCCCTGCTTATCTCACCCTGATCCCCACGTCCTCAAAATTAATTTTTTTTTTTTTTTCTCTCTCAGCTGGCTTATTCGATGCCCCACAGTTGCCCTACCAGTGCCTTGTGGGAGCCTTTTGTCTACCTTGCCCTGTTGGCGGCAGTTACCTGGACTTTGTTTTTTCAGAGTGACAGTTTGTTTGATCAGGCCGGTATGTTGGTCTGGTCCTTGGGGGAGGCCGGCGAGTTGGGCTCGGTACCTCTTGTATCTGCCCACCCCTTTTTGTGCACTCCGTTTCCTTTCTGCTTCCTTCCTCTGGGCTATGCCCATTTCCGCTCACCCTGTACATGCTTGGGCAGCTTTGGGTGGGTGTCTTTTACATTTGCCCCATCCCAGCACGTGGTGCTGTGTGCCCCACACTCACACCTTCCCATCCTGGGTCGGGCATGCAGGTGGGGGCATATTATGCCCCCCCCCCCCACCTGGTTTTCTGCTTCCATACTTCCTTGCGGTTTATCTATCTTACCTCGGGCATGACATGCATATACACATATCGCGGAACTCCACCACCACTCCACAAACCACCCCCGCGGATACCAGAATGGACAACCCTCCTTTGGTTTCTACTATCGCGCTGTTGGGTATGCTGTTGAGGGTATTTGTATTTTCTTTGGTTCACTCTGTTTCCTTTCTTTTCAGATGCCTCCCAGAAGACGTAGGGCTTCTGCTATACGCCAAAGTCTGCGACGTGCAATTGTTCTTTCTGCCCAGACTGGGGATCATTCTGGCCCTTCCACCATAGCGATACCGCCGTCTCAGTCGGACTCTGTCACCTTGGCCTCCATTCTCAATCCAAATCTCTCTGCTGTCAGTACACAGCCTTCACCAGACGTCATTCCTTCATGGCATTCCGCTCCCGGGCCCAGACAAGACATTTCTGCCCTTGCACCCACTACAGCTCAAATTCGGACCACTACCCGCCGTGCCAGTTCTCGTGCCCGGGGGCGAGCCAGAGAAACTTCACGTCAACCACTAGCTGTGTCTCCTCCAGTTTTGGAGACACCTATGAATATGCAGCCTCAAACATCCAGCCTAGGTGAGGGTCTGCATCCAGTCCTCCAACCAGCAACCTCTGCACTCCACCGACCAGATGTCTTCCGATGCGTTAGTCTCCATACAGCAGTCAGTTAACCAGTTGGCGGAAACAGTGAATCAGTTACGCCGGGACCAGGCTTCGTCGGCCATTCGCATTGAACAACCACCTGTACAGGATGCCCCATTGGGGGAAGTTTTGCCAGACACTGCCATTCCTTCTGCACCGCTCACACAACCAGGTCAGAGTATTTCTACGGTCACCTCTCCTCCGGCTTTCACCTCATGTCCTCCTACCTGTGAACTTTCTTCTTCTCTGTCACCTTCTCTCTCTCCTGTCCTTGATGCATCTCTCCCAGTGTTTCATTCTCTTGCTACCTCATTGGACGCCTTTATTCCATTGGCCATTAAGGAGAAAATTTGGGATGACCATTTTATACATATGGACGTATTGTTAGGAAAGGACCACCACCAACCAGCCTCAGTCCTCACCTTAGGGAACCTTGATTCGGGCACCCCGTCTTTGTGTGTGGCCCACGCTCCAAGCCGTCATCACCTCAGCTTGGACCAGTGGACCACAGCGTTCTATACCTTTGTCGCCATCTACTCGCAGCGACATGCTACTCAGTCTCCCCATCTCATGCGCTATTTGGTAAACATCAGGGCTCTGGCCCTGAAGGGCTCAGACTGGTTCCTCTATGACGAACAGTTTCGCGCCCTGCGGGAATCGTTAAAGTTACCTTGGAACATGATCCACTGGGAGCTGATGGATCAGGTTGCCCCACGCCAGACCCCTGCCCACTTTCAAAACTCCCGGGCAGGCAATTTTCGGAACTCCCAGGGATATGGGCGGGTCAACAATTTTCGCGTCCCGTCCGGAGAGTGTTTCAAATTTCACAAAGGCCAAACCTGTCGTGCCTCCTGTCCATTCCCACACCGTTGTTTCCTCTGCAAGCGCCAGCACCCTGCAGTCTACTGCTGGTCTCGCCGTTCCTCCTCCTCCAGTTCCCAGGTTTCTCAACCAACCCCTCCCCTCACCGTGCCACAGGGCGGCAGGAAACAATCTGCCCCTGCCAACCCCCATAAAGCTTGATCACTTGGCACATCATCTTGGCACCATTTGCCATCCCGATGCAGATTTTCTACTGGAAGGTTTCCGGCATGGTTTCCGGCTGGGTTTCTCAGGTACCCTGCCCGACCAGCCTTTCCCCAACAATTTAAAGTCGGCTCTTGATCAGCCAAACACAGTCCTGACTAAGCTTCGGCATGAAATCGATGTTGGGCGCATTATGGGCCCCTTCTCCGTTCCACCCTTTCGTCACTTCCGCTCCTCTCCGCGGGGTCTAGTGCCCAAGAAAGTTCCCGGCTCCTTCTGTTTAATCCACCATCTTTTGCACCCGCACGGGTCTTCAGTCAATGACAGCATCCCCACGGAATACTCGGAGGTCTCATATTCGCCCATCCAGGATGCCATTGCCCATCTTAAGCACTGGGGTCGGGGCAGCTTCTTGGCGAAACTGGACATAAAGGATGCTTTCCGTCTGCTCCCCATTCACCCTGACGACCACTTTTTACTGGGCTTCCATTGGGACGATGCTTTCTACTATGATCGTTGCCTACTCATGGGAAGCTCTTCCTCTTGTCAGCTGTTTGAACGTTTTAGCTCAGCTTTGCATCACATTGTGGCTCACCATACATCTGCATCGCTGGTGCATTTCCTGGATGATTTTTTATTCATTCACCGCTCCGAAGAGCTATGCCAGTCCAGTCTTCAAACATTTAAAGACATTTGTGCAGATATTGGCATCCCTCTTGCGGAGGACAAAACGGTCCTCCCCACTAGTTGCATTATCTTTCTGGGTATTACCCTCGATTCTACCTATATGCAGGCCCGGCTACCCATGGACAAACTGGTCCAAGCACGTGCCCTCATTGCCAACATGCAGCATCGCAAGAAAGTCACTCTCAGGGACCTGCAAAGCATTATCGGTTTTCTTAACTTTGCCTGCACTGTCATTCGGCCAGGACGAGCCTTCCTGCGCCACCTGGTCGACCTTACCAAAGGCATCAACAAACCCAACCACCACATCCGCCTCAATGCAGGTGCCCGCAGAGACCTCTCTGCATGGTTGGTTTTCCTGGCCCAGTTTAATGGAACATCGTTCTTTCTGCATGACCAATGGTGCTCCAGTTCCACCATCTCCCTGTTTACTGATGCATCCTCTACATTGGGGTTCGGGGCAATATTTGGTTCTCATTGGACATACGGCCAGTGGCCTGAGCTTTTCAAACTACTCCCTATTTCTGTCCTTGAACTTTATCCTATTGTGTTGGCCGTCAGTTTGTGGGGTCCACACATGTCCAACCACTGTGTCCTCTTTCACACTGATAACGAAGCACTTGTGCCTATCATTAATGGCCAGACAGCAAAGAATAAACAAATTATGGCCTAAGTTCGCACCCTTGTTATCCACTGTCTTAGACATAATATTGTTTTCAAAGTTCAGCACGTACCTGGTAAAGATAATATTCATGCAGATGCTCTCTCTCGTTTACAGGTCCATCTATTCCGAGAGCGGTACCCATCTGCCAACAGCCAGCCTACACCTATCCCCCAACACCTGCAGCCAGCCACCTTAATCACTTGATCCCCCACCTATTGCAGGCATCATTAGCACCCTCTACTCGCAGGACCTATGCTCAGGCACTGCGGTGTTTTCATCGGTTTTTCCGCTCCACTTTTCTATGTGCCCCTCTTTTTCCACTCCACCCATATGAAATATCCCTCTTCATATCCTGGATGTTTTCAGAAAATTTTTAGTCACAGTTCCATGTGTACATATCTTTCTGCCATTGCCTATGTGCAAGAAATCAGGGGCTATCCTGACCCTTCCAAAAGCACTTTGCCTACAAAACTACTGCTCGGCATTCGGCGTCTACGCTATACCCCAGATGTCCGCCTGCCCATAACACTACCAATTCTCACCTCCCTCCTGTCAGCACTGCCTCGCTTAGGCATCTCCTGGTATGAGGTCCTCCTCTTTCGGGCTATGTTTTCACTTGCCTTTTTCGCTCTCCTTCGGGTGGGAGAAATTACTTCGCAGGCGCCGCCACATATCCTCCATTCTTCCTCCCTGGTCTGGGATACCCAGGGGATTGTCTTGACGATGACCCATTTTAAACACCATCACTCAGGCCCTCCTTTTACTCTACGCATAGGTCCCAAGCTGCCGCGGGTCCTCCAGTTCCTAGCCCTTACTTTGTGACCCAGAGGCGCCAGTCCATCACGCGCTCCTTTTTCACCAGAATCCTCAAGAGTTGTCTTTTGGCTAGTGGTGTGGATGCCTCCTTTTACACATCGCACAGCTTTCGTATAGGCGGTGCATCATACCTCGCTAGTCACCAGCATTCCGACGCTCAGATTCGGCAGATTGGGCGTTGGTCTTCGAATGCTTTCCGGCTATACCTACGTCATATTCCCTGTGCTTAAGGGATTTTTTCCTCTGGGGTTTGCGGGTGGAGCAGCCGCAGTGAGCGAGGGTGCTACTCGCTCACGGCAGCTTGTGGCATGTATTTGCTCCACCTTTGACAAAATTGGACATATGTATATATATAAGCTCACATCAGTAAAGGGCGGAACATTTTGGGCTCCAACATTGTAATTGTTCTGGGTCAAGCCTTGGTGGGCATCCTGGGCCCGTAAGCTGACCTTCTTGGAAAAATTCTAAATAAAAGTTTGGCCACCGCACCCGGTGGCCCTGATCAAACATCACCCACGTGTTCTGTGCATTTTGTCAAACAAGCTTAACCCCAGAGGACATCATTGGGGGGATTTTACATGTATGGTGTTGCGTATCCTACCATAAATCTACATTTATGTCATGAGCATAAATGTCTTTATGGGAGATACGCAAAGTTCAATCAAAGGTAAAGAAGATAAGAAAGTTCAACAGTTCGAGTTACAGATGGGACAGAAATCAAGTCACGGAAAATTCCCCTTTTGAATATTTAAATTTTGGCATCTGATTGACGTATAATGTACTTCAAAATCCCTGGCAATTGTCTAATTCCAGGCATTTCCCTTACCAATGTTGGCACCTCCACAAAACTAGAACAAACTATACCCCCCGTTGTTTCGGCTAATTGAGTCCCGCGAAATTTCAGGAATGCCCATTGGTCAATTCTTGGACCCGTCTGAATATCGCAACACTGTGGCAGCATTCTCCAGCTTTCTGTGGAAGGGACAAGTTGCCATTTTTTCCCACCACCGCCCCATCGCCACCAGAACCTGGTCTCCTCTGCTTTTGTTTTCTCACTGCCAGTCACGCTTACTGCCTTTTCCCCTGTGCTTCACCAGTCTTCCCAGAATATGATGCCTGCCAGTTCGGTGGGGAGGTTGGCTACATACTCAACTGTGCGAGCCCTGAAGATTGTATGCCTGCAGTTTCCTGAACAACGTGGGCCAGACTACAGATTCCTCTGATGCATGCCACTGGATACATGGGTCGCCGTTTTGATCGTCACTTCTACTTCTAACCCCCTCGCCTTAGAAGCTTCAGGCGGCACAGTAATTGCGGATTTTGCAGATGGGTGTTCATCACGGTGCCTTTGGAACTCAGCTCCCTGTATTTTGGGCGGGGATGCATATATATGTGTATCTCGGTTCGCGGCTACCCAGCTGAGTGCTTCAAGGATATTCCACGTACTGTGGGTTTGGTGTACCTCTGTAAGGCATTTGACTCAACTCCCTGCATTTTGGGCGGGGATGTATATATTCACAGGTATCTGTAATGTGCTATTCCATGTGTTTCAGTAGAACCCTGCATGCTGGGCGGGGATTCTTTAGGACATTCAGGTGTGTGGCTGTAGTTGTGTTTTTGACTATATCTTCTGAACCTTGTGACTCTCTCACCCTGCATTCTGGGTGGGGATATATATATACACAGGTAATGACGTTTATTATGCTTCTACCTTATACTTGTTGCTGTAGTACCCTGCATGCTGGGCGGGGATTTTTCTGACTTGTAACGGTCTGTACATAAATACTGACCGTTGCCTGTAACAAATGTATAGGTAAAGTATTGTAAAGGTGGGTGACAGTCAGATGCTAAACTAGAAAAGAAATCTGAGTCCCACAGTGGGTCTGACTGAACCCCAAAATATTTGTTCTCATAGCACAGTGATAACAAAGGCACCCCAAAACACACTCATTCCTGTCCCAAGGTGAAAACAAAGGTACCCAAGAAGTTTTGTGAAGATCGGTTCATAAATACAGCCTCTAGCCCGAGCCGTATTGACATGTGCACTTACAGAGTATAAGTAGCACTGAATAAATCAAAGTTCATCTAATTTGCATAATTTCTGCACGGGAAAAAAACCTGTACTATATGTTATGTATTCCATGTTACTAAACATTCATACAAAAATTTATTCAAATCAGAACTTTCATACAGAAGTTCTGTACAAAAGACTGATTGCACTAATTTTGGTACAAAATGGCTGCTGGCGGCCATCTTGAAATTTGGACCACACCCAAAAACACTCGTTCTCATCCCACGGTAATAACAAAGGTACCCAATAAGTTTCGTAAAGATCGGTTCATAAATACGGCATCTAGCCTGAGCCGTATAGAAGTTGTGTACAAAAAACTGATTAGACCTAATTTCGATACAAAATGGCCACTGGCAGCCATCTTGAATTTTGGACCGCACCCAGAAACACTCGTTCTCGTCCCAAGGTGATAAGAAAGGTACCCAAGACGTTTCGTGAAGATCGGTTCATAAATACAGACTCTAGCCCGAGCCGTATTGACATGTGTACTTACTGTGTGTAAGCAGCACTGAAAAAATCAAAGTTCATCTAATTTGCATAATTTCTGCATGAGAAAAAAACCCGTATTATATGTGATGTATCCCATGGTACTAAACATTCACACATAAAAATATTCAAATCAGCGCTTTCATATGGAAGTTCTGTGCAAAAATCTGATTGCACCAAATTTCGTACAAAATGGCTGCCATCGGCCATCTTGAATTTCAGACCGGACCCCAAAACACTCGTTCTCGTCCCACGGTGATAACAAAGGTACCCAAGAAGTTTCGTAAAGATCGGTTCATAAATACGGCCTCTAGCCCGAGCCGTATTGGCATTTGCACTTACAGTGCTGAAAGTAACACCAAAAAACATCAAAGTTAGTCTAATTTGCATAATTTACGCACGAGAAAAAAACCCGTATTATATGTGATGTATCCCATGGTACTAAACATTCATACAAAAAATTATTCAAATCAGAGCTTTCATATGGAAGTTCTGTACAAAAAACAGATTTCTGCATCGTCGGTACAAAATGGCAGCTGGCAGCCATCTTGAATTTCGGACCGCACCCAAAAACACTCGTTCTCGTCCTACAGTCATAACAAAGGTACCCAAGAAGTTTCGTAAAGATCGGTTCATAAATACGACCTCTAGCCCGAGCCGTATCCAATTGTTGACGGACAGACGGCCAGGCGGACGACGGGCCATGGCATAAGCTCAAATTTGGCTTCGCCAAAGTTGAGCTAAAAATGGGTTAGAATTATCATATTCCATTTAGTTGTAGTGACAGATATATACAAAGTGACTAATAACCTGTAATGTGGGATACAGAATCCAGGTACTCCATGAGGCTGCTCCTTCCTTCTCTGTACAATCTCTGACAATGGCGAAGTCTGTTATCTATAGATCTGTACTTCTTTTTGCGTGGCATCAGACTGCCCCCATTACACAGTTGTAAAATGCTGGTTTCCTGGAATGCCTGCTCTCATTGGATGAACTCGATCATCCAAAAGATATTTGGATGAGAACCTGCCAGAAAGAGCTGTAGCTTCCGATGCCATACCTCGATGTGATTTGTGGTTCTGGGTACATAGGTGTTGAAGTGGTTCCACATCTCACGACCATGGGAACCTTCTACCCAGTAGTCAGTGATGTAATCACAAAATGATGTGATGTTGTCATTCATATTGGCGTCGCCAGTGTCAGGTTTCTCCTCCAATGTGTCGAACCAAGTATCACTCAGCTCGTTAACTGGAACCAAAGGCAGTGCTAAGGCTCTCTTGATGAGTTTCTTCATGGCTTCGTTTTCATTGAACAGCTGCTGTAGGTGACATTTCTGTGCCTTTTTCCAAACTGCCTGGCCGTAATGGAAAAAACAGCCTTTCAGTTGACTTTTAGGAAAAGTGGCAGCTATGGCTATGGCTATCTTATTAAATTTACTGTTATCACTAACTACTAACAAGTTTGTTATGATATACTGTTTTTACTAACGGTTCCAATAACGAAATATGTTTGCCATGGATTAACTTAATTCTGTTCATCCAACAAGGTATTGGTAGCTGGCTAAATCAACATCATCCGGCAAACAAGTCAACACAGTTAATTAGATACTGACTATGTCAGCTTTTCCCTGTTAATTAATACAGCCTGCCGGCTGAACAGGAATAACCCATCAATATGAATGCCCACATCGTTAATTACAAAATAATAATCTCGTTCAACTTTGTACACATCGACCAGTCACTTTCCAATTGTCCTTACCAGTGACCTCGGATTAAGAAGTCATGTATTGTGTAAACAATGCATGCTTTGTTTCTTAACCGGCAAATAATAGGCCAGATTATCAATTGTCTTTAATTGTTGGTGGTACTTTCCCCATTGACGAAAATCAAAGATTAACACAGTAATAAAATGACAAAGGTTTCAATCTACATGTCAATAAGTTACCATATAGATCGTCGATATGCAAATTTCTATTGACCTGCTATTTGTCGGACTATATATGTTTCATGATATTTTATTATTTTATGTTCCGTTTTATGTTATAGTTGGTTTTAATTTTATGCTTTTGATCTTTCTTGAATAAAATATGAAAAAAAAACATGTTTTTATAGTTCTCCCACATAAAATATCTATGACACAAAAAAATCTCATTTGGCAAAATAATTTCTCATTTGGCACAAAAATATTCAGCTTTGGCACATTAAAATATTAAGCCAGCGTGAACACTGTTTCTCATTATTAAATATATGTTTCACTGATAATGTGTTTGCAGCAGTTATGACATGATTTGATGAAAAATATCTTAAAAATACTCAGCAGACTAAGAATTAAATTTAGACCATTATACATAGCTACTGTCCCAGCCAATTGTCCTCTTAAGTTTTTCTCTGTAAAAATATTGAAAAGATCTTAATGGGATACATCTGGGAGCATGGTGGCTCAGTCATTATGGTAATGGACTTCGAACCGAAAGGTTCACAGATCGATCCCCACCAGTGGCAACTGCATTGTGTCCTTGGGCAAGGCACTTATCCTGTTTGCCCACGTGGGGGAACAGTGGTGCTGAGTACTAACCCTGCTTGTGCAGAGTTAGTACACTGGTGAGTCTGACAGTTGCTTGTCATTTCTCAGTGGTCCTCCACCCATAAAACTGCCCGACACAAGGTGACCCTGGCTGGCAAGTGTCATTAAACCCCAATAAATAAATAATGGGATACATCTAATGAGATCAAAAGCTAGGATCTGGTTGGGAAACTCTACACAAGGGAACATACACCGATTGTTTTCTGAAAATTATATTCTGATAAGATGGTAACAAAAGAAACTTAAGGGCAGCTAGTCACAGACTCTGCAACCATTCAGCTGAGTCTCTTCTAGCTACAGTTATTTTAGCAAAATATGATTCGTTTAACCCTTCACCTAGGGAGTACGGAGCTCAGTGGCTACAGAAATGCACTTCAAACTAAAAAGTTCATGGTTCGATCAGGGTAACCTGTTGAGTCCTTGGGCAAGGCACTTAATCCCAATTGCCCCTGTGGGGGCTCGGCGGTGCTGTGTACTAAGGCGTACTGCACATCAATGGTGCACTTGTCTTCAACCAATGCTAACCCTGCTTGTGTGGAGTAGTATGTTGGAGAGTCTGACAGTTGATCGCTGCTGCTTGGTGGTTCTCACTGGGTACTCCATCTACCTCCAACTGTAAAACTGTCTGACTGTCAAAAGTGTCATTAAACCCCAAGAAATAAATATTAACCCTTCAGTGAACACAACTTGATGATGACACCAACAGCTATAATACTCTTTTTCAATAATATGAATGAAGTTCACAATTTTTCGTTTCTAAAACATAGGTCATGAACTCTCAGTTAAATGAGTTTGACAAGCCTGTCTAATGGAGAGTCGACATAAGCATTATATTTGGCAAGAATAAATTGAAAAAGTTAACAAAACCTGATTGATTTTTGTGTATGGTACAAGGCAGACTTGGTTATATGTTGGATGAAAGATGAAGCCTTATAACCTAATTATGACTTTAGTCAAAGTTTATACTTCGGAACAGAAGACACAAAAACATTCTTTGTGTTATCTTTGTAGTAGTGGTTTCTAGTCTAGACTTGGCTGCCTGACAAGAAGCCAAGGTAAAATCACTGAACAAAGTTCATCTTGTGACAAAAATTTGGGAAAATTGTTCAAGTCTTTGAGGCATAAATAAAAAAAAGGAAAGGTTTCCAGTATTCAGAATAAAATCCCTTCAGATATGTGTAAGAGTTATATGTATCCACTTGCAATTTCCATAGAGAAATTCTTAAGATAGCAAACCCTATAGTCTTTTTATCTCTTTCTAACAGACAAAAAAAATTATCTTTTATGCAAAACAATCAATGACACTATAAATATTCAAAGACTGGCATTTTTACAACAATGTCCTCAAACAAGTTCACTGTACAAGTGTAAACAATCAATATGTGTGTTCACCCTCGAGTCTTAAGCGTGGTTTAATCCAAGGAGCTTTTGTGGTCAAATTTCTGTCTCATTCCATGTGGCTGAATGGTTTTACTGTGTATGTGCACAAACAGATCAAACTAAGTTACTGGAAGGGAACTGGACTAGTGGCTCCTCTGGACTTTTGTCACTTAGTCTATTCGCATTTGTTGAAGTTACTGGGCTGACACTGCCCGCAAGTCAGAAAACAATCTAAGATGCACAACACAAAAAGCCAATAGGATCACCCATCCAATGTCGAGTTGTGACAGCACAAAAGTGGTTTAATCATTATCAACTTATCGTCTGGAAACAAATTGTTTACAATTTACTATGTGAAGGGTCACTGTGACCTTGACCTTTGACCTAGTGATTCCAAAATAAATAGGGCTCTTTCTTGCACCAATGCCAACCTACCTATGAAGTTTCATAAACATGGGTGGAACCATTGTCAAATTATCACTTGGAAACCAATTGTTTACGGTTTATTATGTTCAAGGTCACTGTGACCTTGACCTTTGACCTACTGAGTCCAAAATACATAAGGGTCTTCCACTCACCTAGGCCAACATACCTGTAAAGTTTCATGAATGTGGGTCAAACCATTATCAAGTTATCATCTGGAAACCAATTGTTTACAATTTACTATGTTGAAGGTCACTGTGACCTTGACCTTTACCCTAGCGACTCCAAAATAAATAAGGTTCATCCTCTCACTGATGCCAACCTACCTAAAAAGTTTCATGAACGTGGGTCGAACCATTATCAAGTTACCATCCAGAGACCAATTGTTTTGATTTACTACGTTCAGGGTCACTGGGATCTTGACCTTTGACCTAGTGAGTCAAAAATAAATAGGTTTTTTCCTCTCATGAAGGCCAATCTACTTATGAAGTTTCATGAATGTGGGTTGAACCATTGTCAGGTTATCATTCAGAAACCAATTGTTTACAATTTACTATGTTCAAGGTCACTGTGACCTTGACCTTTGACCAAGCAAGTCCAAAATAAATAGGGTTCTTCCACTCACCGATGCCAACCTACCTATGAGGTTTCATGAATGTGGGTTGAACCATTATCAAGTTATCATCCGGGAACCAATTGTTTATGCCTGCCCGCCATTCACCAAACTACAAGTCGAGTTTGACTTCGTCACAACTCAACTAAAAATTTGGGCACGATTGGTTGAAACCACCTGCAGGTTGGAAATTCAAATAAGAGGTGCGCATTGGAGATGCAGGTGTCAAGTTGTGGGTACTTTCTTCATGCACTCTCTAATGAAAATAGAAAATTCATCGTGGTTGGCCCAAAAATCATAAAATTGATGCTAAAAAACTCAAAATTTGTAAAAATTGACTAATTAAGTCCCAAAACTCTGTAACAAAAAGTCGGGCCAGGCCAATTTTCGAACTCGCTTGAGATATTATTGCAAAAGACCAGTATGGCAAATATTAGTCTAATTGGAGAATGTTGTTCAAGTTATTGTGCTAACAGTATGACGATGCCTGGACACACACCGACCGTTGCCAACCATAGGTCTCGGTTGTTACACAACTCGACCCAAAAGAAAACAAGCTAAGAGGCTCAACTCCCAAAAAAAGAAATTTGGTCAGGACTGGTTTTTGAACTCATCCAAGACATTCTCGAGTTGAACGAAACAGACCAAATCTGGTAAAAATCAGATAACGTTTGTTCAATTTATCATGCTGACATTGCATGATGGATAGGCACACAGATGCCCACCAACCTACATCAAAACATAGGTTGAATTGCCGACATAACTCGACCAATGTGTTTTTTTTTAAAGGGCGATGGAGCCGAAGGCTCCCGAGCAAGATGTCGGCAATAGCCGATGTCAAGCGACATCGTCCTTTATATTGTTTTCACATTTTTTTATAGTCTAAAGCTTTCCGTGAGACGTGATTCGCCGAGACTTCACAGTGAATCAAGGATTATTCAAAGAAGCTCAGGTCTGAAATGTAGCCTTTAAACGATTTCTTGGAAACTATGATTTTGAAATGTTAATAACAGCATGTTTTGTGGTTCAGGCAAAAAACAAAACAAGTGTTAACATCGCGCATCCAAGAAGTTGGAATTATTTGCTTGATTGACCAAAAATATAGTTAGAATCCCATCTATTGAACCACTAACCATGTCACTTAACTTTCATAGCAACATGGGACTCCCTAGCAACGAGCAGACTATACTGCGCCAATTTTAACCAAATTTGGGACCTGGACCCACAATGCAGGACGAATTCGACTTAATTCGACCATGTAACATAGTTCCCATAGCAACTAACATGCCTCCATAGCAACGGGCAATCTACCGGGCCGATTTCAACCAAACTTGGTACATGAAACCATAATGCCTCAGGAATTTGATCTGTTGGGCCAATGACAACGTTCCGTAACACACATAGCAACCAGACCTGTTAACTCTCCCGGTTTCACCGTGAGTCTCCCAGTTTGAGGCACCAACTCACGCTCTCATGGTCACATCCTATTTTCTCCCGATTTGACACTTTTCAAAAATAGTTGTCTTGTTCTATTTTGAAAATTAAACCAAGTTGTCAAGTTGGTCATGATATATAAATTTATGACGCAAAATACTTGTTGGAAACGCTAATTTATCAAAGATACACATTGAGTTTTACCAATTCTGAGTTCCGAGAATTGTTAGCGTGAATTTCCACGTTGTTGATGGAAAAGTCATGGAAATCGAAAGTAACATTTCGAAAACGAGTGTATTATAGTCTGTTTTTAAAGACGTTACTTTCGTAAAGCCATGCTGGACTGGGACGTTTTGGAGCAAGGAAGAAGACCCAATTATTATTATTACCTGATGTGATCCCTGGAAAAATAGCTGCTCAAAAATGAATATGAATTAATACCACCGAGTTGTAATATCCAGTTTGATCCATGCTACACGAAAGACTGTTTTGAAAACAAAACAAGGGAGAGCCATATTGTTTACAACAATGGGGACACATTATGTGCTCCTGGGCGGTCAGTTTAAATCTTGTTTATTTATGAAACATGCCCACGTATTTTTATCAAATGCAGGGATCCCTCAAATGAATTGTATGCCAAATATTTTCTCATACTGTCGCGGTTACATGAAATCAAAATATATAAACCTCAAAATATAAATTAAACAAATGTTTGACCACCGAGGTGGTATTAGTCCCCTACGGCGCTTTTGTGACATAAGGTGTTTTTGTCACAGTAGACACTAGAGTATATAAGCATTTTGGATTTAGAAAAAAAAATATTGAGCGTGCATAATCCCCTCACAAACCTTTATCCATGTACCATATATGAAAGACGTAGCTTGAACCATGTTGGAGGGAGGGGTGGTAACATAAAATAGAGATAAAATCTTAAAAAACAACAAAAATGGCCGCCATTCTGCCATCTTGGATTTTGAAAAATAAATATTGACTGTGCATCATCCCCTCAGAACCATTTACCCATGTACCAAATATGAAAGGTGTAGCTTGAAGCATATTAGAGGGAGAGGTGGTAACATAAAAACAGAGATGGACGGACGGACGGACGGACGGACGGACGGACGGACGGACGGACGGATGGATGGACGGACGGACGGACAGATGTTAGATTTTGAACAAAAATATTGAGCATGCATAATCCCCTCACAACCCCTTTATCCATGTACCATATATGAAAAGTGCAGCTTGAACCATGTTGGAGGGAGCAGTGGTAACATAAAATAGAGAAAAAGGCTTAAAAAACACAACAGAAATGGTTGCCATGGTGCCATCTTGAACTTTGGAAAAAAAATATTGAACGTGCAACATCCCATTACAACCCTCTATCCATGTGCCAGATATAAAAAGTGTAGCTTGAACCATGTTGGAGTGAGGGGTGGTAACATAAAATAGAGAAAAACGCTTAAAAAACACAACAAAAATGGCCGCCATGCCACCATCTTGGATTTTGAAAAAAAAATATTGAACGTGCATCATCCCCTCCCAACCCTCTATCTATGTGCCAAATATGCAAAGTGTAGCTTGAACCATGTTGGTGGGAGGGAAGGTAACATGGATTTTGAAAAAAAAATTTTGAGCGTGCATCATCCCCTCAGAACCATTTATCCATGTACCAAATATGAAAGGTGTAGCTTAAAGCATGTTGGAGGGAGAGGTGGTAACATAAAAAAACAGACAAACAGACAGACAGACAGACAGACAGATGGACAGATGGATGGACGGATGGATGGACGGACAGACAGACGGACGGAGTGCAATCCTATAGTCCCCTTACGGTTCCCGTAGGGGACTAATAAAAACATAATCTCTCAAGTATAATTAACTTCAGCTGACCTTTTATATATACTATTGTTATGGTTCATATCAAATTTATCCGTTTTGTGTAAATAAAAATATAATTGAAAGTTTGTTGAAAACTGAAAAAAATCTGTTGTGAAATATCACAAGAATTAAGTTACCTCCCCTTACTTATATACAAACAGATTCAGAACAACCATGTCCAGGCTCCAGCAGAGTATTTTGTCTTCATTTTGAACCAACAGGATTATTTTGTTTGTTTTTTTTTCAAAATGGGAGTTATGAATACTGAGGGCACCTTCTCTAATGTGAGTAACACAAAAACACAGCTCAAATATGTTTTTAATAAAAAATTAAAACGAAATTACCACAATCACACACAACTTCATTGTTCCAGCAACAACAGGTGTTTTTTTTTTAAACAAAACGATATGTATTGTTAGCATTGAGTAATGTTTATTGTACAATAAAACCTATCAAAAGATAATAAGAATGAATATTTTCTCACTAAAAATGTACAGATTGAACAAAGAATTTACCTGAATAAATGGCATGAACGAAGAAGAAATGCTTGTGTTGGTTCTTGAACGATTTGGTCCTGGGATGTTTCGGCCCAAGATGTTTCAGCCTCCATGTATTGAAGCACCGGGATGGGCTTGCATGAGCAAGAACAAGAGGCCCCAAGGGACCTGAGGGCGCTCACCTGACATGGTAGCCTAAATATCAACCCAGAGAATTGATTTCAACAAGTTGCATCTGCTCCTCCTAAGAAAAGCTTATACCAAATATCCAAAGATTCTGACCAGTGGATCTAAAAAAAAAGAAGATTTTAAGGAATATTCCTCATATTGAACTGAGTTATAAATTCGGGCTCCCACAGGGAGCCCATATATGAACCCAGGGACTTGGCTTTAACAAACTTGAATCTCACCCCCCTAAGGATGCTGCACACCAAATATCAAAACATTCCGACTGCTGGATCTGAAGAAGAAGATTTTTAAAGAATCTTCCTCATTTTGAACTAAGTTACAATTCAAGCTCCCACAGTGAGTCCAAATATGGACCTAGGGACATGGCTTGGACAAACTTGAATCTCACGCCCCTAAGGATGCTGCATATTAGAGCTGTGGTTAACCGAAAAAACGACTCGGTCTCCGTTGTATAAGAAAACCGGAAATCGCAACCGAGCATGGGCGCACACAACCGTACTTTCGGTTTCTGTAAAAACAAATAACAACATGGCGGATGTCGCAGATGCAGACGATAAAACATATACTCCGAGCCCTGTCACTGCAGTCCTTCGCGTGAGACAGGCGCTATTGCGCTCGCAAGCGCCCGTAATTTAAAAAAGACGAGCGCAAAAAATCGCGCCAGTCATCAAACAGTTCAACTTCACTTAAATTGCACTCAACTCACAAGCATTGCCATGCTTCAAGTCAGAATGGACATCTATTTTGTTATTGTCCATTGGTTAATGGTAAAACAAAAACAAAATTAAAACTGCTGTTATATGCCCCCCCCTCCTCCACCTTCATATCACCATCCGCAAGAGGTCCGAATTCATATTGTCAGTGAAAACTGAAACATTTCCAGTTTCCTTTATTCACTGCGCATGTCATTATACATTCCCATTCAACCAGTAAACGAAACCAAAAGTACATAGCTAATTTAATCAGAATTTACTTTAAAAATTCTCATAATTATCTTGTACATACTTCATTTTCAGATTTCGGGTTTTAATTCTCAATTTAATGAATAAAACAAACAGAAAACCATGCGGTGTTGTTTTCATTTTTTGTACAGGTTACTCTCGAAGCTTGAAATGGACGTAAGTTAAGTATGTCAATCAACATTGCAAACCACCGCCTTGAAAACAGACAAACATTGTCTGTTTAAAAATAGCTGTTTTTTTTAAATATGTACATTTATTACGAATAAACAAAATATAGCTTCACACAAAATCAATAAAAAAAAATCATAATATGAAGACCAGATAAAATTTACATAGCGGAATATGAATAACAAAATAGTTGCCTCCCTTGGCGACATTCAAAAAATTGATTTTACACTGAAAGTCATAACTTCACATGTTGCAGAGCATGATGAAATGATAAATGAGCATGTTTTATTGAACCAATAAGTCATACATCATATCGCTGGTTAAATTGTTATATAATTCTCAAATAGCAGAGTTGTAATTATTTTTTATTTTTAATTACCACTTTCTCATTAATTTCTGAACACACATTTTCACAGTGAGTTGTGCACGCTCGAAAGTGGCAGTGTTCTTTCACAATGAGTTGTGCACCGCTCGAAAGTGGCAGTGTTCAATCAGTATCTTTGTGATGATGTTCAACCACCGTGAAAACTATATGTTATGGGCGTGTTTCAGACAACTATTGACAGCAGTCTGCACACTTATTTGAAACAAGTCACAGCTTCCAAAACGAGATCGACAAAAAAAATAAACCAAGTCAATTTTGATTGGGATATATAATTTTTTAATAAAGACTTATTACACTGAACACAGACATAATGTATTACACAAAAACCTCAACTCCCAAAAATATACATAATACAGTGTTACAGTTCTATTTGATACCGGGGTAAGTACAGTGTTGCAACAAGTCACCTGTTTTTCCATTTGATGCCTGTAAATTTGACGTCTCAAACAACTTTCGTTACTGTCTTTTAATTGACCCGTTTCCTGAATTTATGTGCCCATGATCAGCAGTCGAGGACAGGAACGGGACAACCTGCCCCAGAGACAACCCGTCCCAAATGAGGTGGGACGACCCGCCCCAGGACAACCCGCCCCAACAGTTATCCGGGACAACACATCCCTGAGTTCTTATACATGTAATTGTAAGTCAACCTTTATATACTATACATAATACAAATGCATTATCTAGTCATAATAGTTCATGATATTCTGAAAAATGCTAGTAAGACACAAAAAGTAAAAAACAACCGAACAACCAAACCGAACCGAATCCTTTCAGTCAAAAATAACTGAAACCGAAACCAAAGGGGCAAAAATGACAACCGCAACTCTCTACTGCATATCAAATATCAAAACATTCCAACTGCTGGATCTGAAGAAGATTTTTAAAGAAAATTCCTCATTTTGAACTAAGTTATAATTCAGGCTACCACAGTGAGCCCAAATATGAACCCAGGGACTTGGCTTGAACAAACTTGAATCTCACCCCCCTAAGCATGGTGCATACCCAATATCAAAAGATTCTGCCTGCTGGATCTTGAGAAGATTTTCAAAGAAATTTGCCTGAAATGCACTAAGTTCGAATTCGAGCTTCTGTAGTGAGTCCAAATATAAATCTAGGGAGCTGATTTGATCAAACTTGAATCAGATCCACCCCACAATGTTGCATACCAAATATCAAAAGATTCTGCCTGCTGGATCTGGAGAAGAAGATTTTTGAAGAAATTTGCCTGAAATGCACTAAGTTCGAATTCGAGCTTCTATAGTGAGCCCAAATATGAATCCAGGGGGCCGATTTGAACAAACTTGAATCAGATCCACGCCTCAATGTTGCATACCTAATATCAAAAGATTCTGCCTGCTGGATCTGGAGAAGAAGATTTTTGAAGAAATTTGCCTGAAATGCACCAAGTTCGAATTCGGGCTTCTATAGTGAGCCCAAATATGAATCCAGGGAGCCGATTTGAACAAACTTGAATCAGATCCACCCCACAATGTTGCATACCAAATATCAAAAGATTCTGCCTGCTGGATCTGGAGAAGAAGATTTTTTAAGAAATTTGCCTGAAATGCACTAAGTTCGAAATCGGGCTCCTATACTGAGCCCAAATATGAACCCAGGGAGCCGATTTGAACAAACTTGAATCAGATCCACCCTACAATGTTGCATACCAAATATCAAAAGATTCTGCCTGCTGGATCTGGTGAAGAAGATTTTTTAATGTTTTTCCCATTGCCTACAGTGTTAAAAAGTGCTGACTCAGCACTTTTTCAAAGTCCTGAAAAAAGTACCTTGTGATCAAACCGATAGGGATTTTTTTAACCATTCTATTCTACTGGATAAAAGTAAGCTTTATACAAAATAAGAATTCTCTGTGCCGTGCAGTTTTGGTGATATGGCAGTTTTAAGGTTTTTCCTATTTTTAGCTCCGAGGTTCCCACGGGGCAATGAGAAAATTTTTTTTTGCATCAATCAACTACTTATGACCCATTATCGATCTTATATCAAATTTGGTTCAAATCAACCTCACGGTTCTGAAAATAGAAATTTTAGGCGTGGCCAAAATTTTTGCCCCTCCCATAACGAAGGCAAATAATGCCCAAAAAACTTCTCTTGAACACACTTGATTCTAAACCTCAAAAGGACTCTTTATACCACATATCAAGTCTCTGCTACTGGTAGTTTATTAGAAGAAGATTTTCAAAAAATTTGCCCATTTTTCCCCACACCTCTGCTCAATATGAGCCAAAACCTATTTTGGATAAAAATGAAAATGCCCCTATATAACCACTACTTACATGAAATTTAATTAAAATGTGGCCAGTGGTTTAGGAGAAAGAGGCTCAAACACCACCTTCACGCAGGACGACAGACGGACGACGGACGAAGAGTGATAAGAAAAGCTCACCCTGACTTTCAGTCAGGTGAGCTAAAAAAATGGCCGAACTGAGGATGGGGGATGGGGGGGGGGGGGGTGGGGGGGGATTGGTGGTACAGGCAAAGGCTGGACAGGCATCCACTCACATTTGTGTGTGTGTCAGGGGGGGGGGGGGGAGGGGGCATTGCCCCTAAAGGGGGGGGGGGACTTGAACCAGTGATATCCATATTTCTATGCTTTTACTGACAAATACCATTAAAAGTGTTAAAATAAATTATTAAAATTAAATATATAATGCATTTGGGTTGGGGGGGGGGGGGGGGGTGGCCCGGGTGGGACAGTAGGAGGCATTACAAGGAAAATATTGATGTATTTTGACCGAATTTAGTATGTGTCCCCACAATGCATTATAAATTCGACCTATTGGGTCATTGGCAATGTTACATAATGTCCATAGCAACCAACGCGACTCCACAGCAATCGGCAAACCACTGGGCTGATTCAAACAAAACTTGTTGTATGAAACCATAATGCCTTGGGATTTTTATCTGTTAGGCTATTGACCATGTCACGAAAAAACCCATAGCAACCGGCACAACTCCCTAGCAATGGGCAAACTACTTGGCTTAATTTAGGCAAATTTGGCATCTGAGCCCATAATGTAATGGGAGATCGACCCATTGGTCCATTTATTATGTCTCATGACATCCATAGTAACCAAAAGCGTTTGCCTAGCAACGAGCAGACTACTTTGCTGATTTTAACCAACTGTGTTGTGTGTACCCGCCAGTGTATTACAAATTTGATCTATTGGGTCAGTGACTGTGTTACTTAAAACCCATAGCAACCAACACGACTCCATAGCAATGGCAAACTACTGGGCCAATTTCAACCAAACTTGGTATATGAAACCATAATGCCTCGGGAATTTGATCTGTTGGGTCATTGACCAGGTCAGGTAACACCCATAGCAACCGGGGTGACTCCCTAGCAACGGGCAAACCACTGGGCCTATTTTAACCAAATTTGGTATCTGAACCCATAATACATTGGGAGATCGACCCATTTGGCCATTTATCATGTCACGTGAAAAGCATAGTAACTAAAGCAACTCTGTAGCAATGGTGAAAGTACTCAGCTGATTTTGACCCAGTTTTGTAATTGGACCCATGATTAATTTGGAACTAGACCTATAAGGGCAATGACAAGGTCATGTGATTCTCATAGCAACCAATGCAACTCCCTAGCAACTGGCAAAGTGCTGAACTGATTTTAACCAAATTTTGGATGTTAACTCATAATACGTTTGGGAAATTGACCTGGGCCACCGACCATGACACGTGACATCCCTAGCAACCAACGTCAGTCCCTTGCAACAGGGAAGGTACTAGGTAGGATTTAGCCAAATTTGGCCCCATAATACATTTGGAATTCAACCTGTCAGAACAATGATTAGGTCACGTGACTTCAATAACAACTAATACGACTCTCTAACAACTTGCACTACTACACTGGGCAAGAAAGTCATATTGCCTTCATAGCAACCACAGTGCTTCCCTAGTAACAGTTACCTAAGTGTAGAGTTTGATGTTATTCATAGTAATGAACATAGCACACCCAAAATTAATCTACCAGTGCAGCAATAATGTCACACGAGTTCCTTAGCAACAGAATTTTGTCCTTAGCGACGATCTACCCATGGGTTTAATTGAACTGAAATTTTATATTTATGCACACAGCTTATGTAGAGACTGAACAAACCACTTGGTGATCAAATCACATAGCCCCATAGCAAAGCCTGCTCCCTTACATGTTAACCTAACTAATGACAGATTTTTATGCTATTTCAAAGTCATGACTGTGAGTGGGCCAGAAAAAAAACTAATTGTGCAACAACGTAATTTTATCTCCACTCCATTTCCATTGCAATGGACTAAATATTTACTTGACTTCTACTAAATTTTATATTTAGTACTATGAGTTATCATTATTTATTGGTGTTTAAGGTCACATATTTATGCACAATGGCTAATCATGACCATCACAGTTTTATGGGTGGAGGAAGCCGGTGTACCCAGAGAGAACCACCGAGCAGCTGTCAGCTCCTCAACATTCTAACTCTGTTCAAGCTCTGCTAAAGCAGGGTTACAGAGGTTGAAAACATGTGCACCATTGACGTGCAGTATGCCTTCGTACACTGCGTCATCGTGCACCCATGTTGGCAACCGGGATAAAGTGCCTTGCTCAAGGACACAACGTGGGTCATCCTGGACGGGGATCGAACTCGGGACCTGTAACGTAGAAGTCCAACAGTCTACTACTGAGCCACCATGCTCCCTGATTATGAAGATTAATTAGTCTGTAATCGTGTGTGGGCAATATGTACCCTGTATTTTGTTCTCCACTATTTGGTTCCTCTTGTGAGGTGTTGTACTTTCGATGGCACCCTGTGAATGGAGTACAATTCATAAGTCCCTTCACAGTTACCAATGGGGGACTAAACAAAAAAAAAAAGAAAAGAAAACTTGTAGCATTTGAGCTATTAAACATATTTATCAACGTTTTAATCAGTGAATTGCATTTTTATCGGAAGAATATGTCCATTGTACAGAAAATAGGTAATTTTGCTCTGAAATCTCGTTGATAACAAACTTAAAATGTGGTAACTATTTGAAATTATTATCCATGCCTCAAACTCGAATTGAATATCGCAGGTCGAATCAAATAATAAACGAAAATCTTCGAAATATGCAGGGACCTATTAACCCTTTACCCAACGCAGACGATTTCAAAATTTATTATTTTAAATATTTTTTAAAATTTTTCAAAAAATTTCAACAAAACCATATCATGTGACCCCCTCTTTGAAACGAGCTCAACGAGCTCGTTTCAAAGAGGGGGTCACATGATATGGTTTTGTTAAAATTTTTTGAAAAATAATATTTTTTCAGCTGCTGAATTTGCATATTACGCGGGAGGAGGCAGGCGATTCGTTGAGTAAAGGGTAAAATGACACCCTGTACATTTTAATTGGTTAAATTCATGATTAAACAAGAGAAAAACAGAATGTGATTGGAGAAAATACTAATGCACTACCAGAGTGCTAGGGGTTAACTGAGGAACCAACCCTGTGTACTGTACAGCCTTAGTGTAAATCTCATCTGTAGCAACTCTATACCCAAAGTAATGGCCAAAACCAGCCAGTACTGTTATCAAAAAGTCTTTAAACTCAGCTTATGATCCCTCACTGGAATGGAATGTGGAAAGTTTTTTTAGTGACTTCCAAAAATGAAAATATATTCTATTTTCAATTAATAGCTTGTTGAATGTGCATCTCTTTACACCTTTGTCTGTTTGTTACTTATGCACTCCTACATTTTTCAGAGATATCGCAGTGAAATTTAACACTCACCAGTAGGGGGAATTTTTTTATCAGAAGTAACATGGTCGGGGGAATTTTACATTGTGACAGTGCATTATGATGACACTAATGACACATTTTTAAGCCCAATGTCAGGTATATTTGCAAGCTAGTTTCCTCTAAGAACCTGGATGCCAAAATATAATGAAATTCCTGTGTGGAGGGTGAAGATATTTTAGGCCATGAATTCAAAGAAATAGGTTTCGTTAACTCTTAAATATAAAACTTTGAATTCAATGGACAGTCTTGAAACCTGTGAAGGACATTTTATAAACTAGGACAGAGTGAGAAGGGGTAAGATCTGAACTTTTGCTTTGGGGGGGGGGGGGGGGAGGGGTCAAAGGACAAGGTCACACATTACAAAAATTCACTGAAATACATTAAAATTCACCACTGACTAAATAAATGAGGCAAAGCCTTCTGACAGTTTACTGCTTTCAACAGGCTTCCCACTATCAAATAATCAAACCGAAGTATTATTTAAGCATTTTTATGGGACTCTGACCATGACTTTCAAGGACTGCTATAATTTTCATATGAACTTATACCATGAACAATACAACCCAAAGAATATCAGTCTTGAGGACCAGATTTCTAGAAAACCTAACTAGCCAGATATATGTCATCCTTTGAGGTGCATGCAACAAGGTGCAATCTGCAATGCTAAGGTTGCACTCTTGGGACAATACAGAGATCAAAGAGATGTGGTTCCTGACCAATTATGTGCCATAGCATGTATGTGGGGCAGGTTATTATGGAATTTCTGGATTCAGAGCTTTAAGTAACTGAATTTTAAGCATTTTTTGAGGGGGGAGAGAACATCAAGAACTGACCAGGGATAGAAACAAATTCAAGCACTTTTAAAGGCTGGGGCCAAAACTGAAGGATTTTCCTTGGAGTGGAAACCCTGTTCAATCAGTATTGTATTGTTATTTTTCATCGTTACCCCTTTACCTAACATAATGACCAAAAATGGTCAACATCATTCACTAAAATTGCTATCAAAATTTTAATGCGTCCTTTTTTAATTTTTTGCCTCCAAAACATTGCTTATGACTCCTCAATGGAATGAGCTCATTCCAATCAGAGGTCATCACAGTTTTCTTAAAGCAGCTGCACTTGAGCTTGAACTTGTGAAAATAAATGAGAATACACATCTGTTTAAAGAAGAAAAAAATCACCAATACCGTTTACTACAGTAGAATCCTCTTAACTGAATATCCATTTTGCCAGTGAAAATTATTCAATTAACAGGAGTATACAATTAACAGGGATTTGGTAAGTTTCTTGTGTTCTGGGGGTAAACTGAGCATTTATTCTATTATATCTTGTTTGACAGAGCTCATGGAGCTCTGTCAAATAAGATATAATAGAATAAATGTCTGTATTGGATGTATGAGGCCAAAAAGGTTGATAAATAAGAGGAATTTGGTGCATGTCACAGCAATTTTTTCGACATATTACAAAAATTTATATACAATTAACAGGAGTTTGCTCTACAACCCATATGCAATTAACAGATCAAATTTGTACTGAAGGTATGGTAAATGGTTTTGTGTTTGAAAATTATATTCAATTAACAGGGATATACAATTAAGAGATATCCAATTAAGTGGGCTCCACTGTATTATGTTCTAATTGTGTTGATCAGAAATTGAATATTACAGCAAGTCACCGATTTTAACTCTTAACCCGCTGAGTATTTTTAAAAATATTTTTATTAAATCTAGTCATGGCTGATGTAAAGTACCCACAACTAGATTTGATGAAAATCTTTTGGAAATTTAACTCAAGAAATCATTGGTCAAAACCTTGATTTAATTTACAGGGGATAAAATTAATTAAAAATGCCAAAAATTTACTTATTCTATTGTCAAGAGATTTACAATATCCACAAGCAGCAGGTTAAGAGTTAAGGGCTGTATTTTAATCTGCTTAAAGATAATTTGAGTTTTATAAGTCCATCAGGTGGAAACGTATTTTTATTATTCATGATAACTGATTGGGAATAAATTGGAAGAATAGAATATTTCCAAGAAAACAGAAGAGAAAATGTCAATTACTGATGGGGATGAAGATTCATAAATATTTCAAGAATGTAAAAGGCCAGATGAAAACCTGTTTCCGATGTCAGAGAGTGTTGGTTGCTCCATCTGTCTCAACTCTCAGAAGTTGATTAGCTCTCAATGTGTTCAATGTTTCACACCTAGGGTTCTAATAATTAAAATGTATGGGAACAAAGATTTTTTCCATGCCAAGATTGTTAAATTCTTCAGTGCCTGTAACCCTATAAACACGACGATGAATTAACTTTTGCAAACAAAACAAGGGACCTCTAATGATATAGAGCATTTAGGGTAGGCTGATCTGTGACCGTGACTGCAGCCTTGTAGATAAATTGAGGGAGAAGTCACTTCTGCATCTGGAGATTTTTAAGTCAGAGGAAAACAGAGAAATTGAGTCAAAAAATAGATGAATGAGATTTAATACATCTGCTCAATTTTATATTTTTATCTCACATGTAAATACATCACCACAGTGCAAAAAAAAACCCCATGTTTATTTTTATACAGAAAAACTCAACTAATAAATTTCCAGTAGGTCTGAGCAGCTATTTAATTTCTGCAAGAGAGACATCATCCTTCAGTTTCAACCATTCAAGTTTGTGTTCTGTTTCTCTGCAGTCGACATTCTTCTGGAGCAAAATCCCAATGAAATGATTGAAGTTGTGTTGGAAGACCACAATTTCAATTTTGGTGACAAACATTTCCTACAAAAAGAGAGCTTGGCACTCGGGTCATGCCTTGGTAAAAACTTCTGTGCCTACATGAGGAAGTTGGATGAGGTTTTCTTAGAAATTGATCAGAAACCTCTCTTTTTACATGCTACATGGATGATGTATCTAGAATAAAGACACTAGGTTAGAGAATCTAAGAAAACAAGGGCAACCCAAAGAATGGGCCACTGCCCCCAACACGCAGACATGTTTGAAGTAGTCTTAAAAGGATTGTGGGACAAAAAATTTCTAAGTCAAGAGAGTGAAAAAGGGCAATAACTCTGGAAACAATTATTGCACAGAATCTGTTCCTTATGCATATCCGTTCCCCAAGGAGGACTATCAGCATACCAAAGGAGATCAAAAACCCACCCGATGGCTTAGAAATTACAATGCAAAATGTTTGTACAGATGGAGATGGACGGAGGGCTTCACTAGATACCCCCGAATCCTCCTCCATAATTAACATGGCACAAAAAACGGTATACACCCAAACATAAAGCTTGAACTCATACTAGAGCTGGGCCAGTTTTTCTGGTTTGGTTCTGGTTTTTTGTGGCAAACCATAAAACCGAACTGCAAGACCCAGAAAAACCCAGCCAAATGGTTTTACTGTTTGTACATAAACTGATCAAACTACCAGATAGGGAAGGAACGCCACTAGTGGTCCCTATTGACCTTTAGTCTATCCATCAAGGGGGTGAATACGACATGTTCTCATTATCACATTTTCTCCCTTATTGACTCGTCCACTGGACGAGTCAATAAGGAAGAGAATGTGACAATGAGAACATATGACACATCAGATAAACTTTATTCATTTATAACACTGATTTATGTCGTTTTTTTTCTGTCTCAATAGGTTTAGCAACTCATCCACAAGAGCACCTAAGAAAGATCTATGGGAAGTTAGGCCAAACCCAATAGAGATCTTTACAGAGAGAGCTTTTGTGGCAGGTGGTGTCATACAAACTACTGCAAGTTTTAAACAAGTTAAAGAGTTCTTAACATATAGAAAACCTGAAAAACAGAGGGTGTTTCCTGAAACCGTAACGAAAGTGAACTGGATATGAAAAAATCAAAACCTCCCAGTTCTATCAAATACAGTAAACAAAAAAATAATCATTCTTTTTTCTGCACTGATTAATGAAGTGCTGGAATTGTTTTACCTTTTCTTCACAATCCTTAGGCATTTTTTGTGATATGCAGGTTCTCAGCCTCAATGACAAGCTGTTTTGGATTATGAGTCGAGAGATCCAGATTGTCATGTCTTTAATTTAAAAATCTTCACTTTTACTCTCTTTGCAAATCTCTATGGCCTTAAGTCAGATCATTTGTTTCTTGAAACTGGCAATCCAGAGGCTTTAATATCTTCAGTCTATTTGACACGTCTTTCATTCTATGTCAGGCCAGAATGGCTTCTTTCCTCTGTTAGCCCTTTTATCTCTTCTTGTTTCAAGCAGCACATCCTTTAGTTTACACCAGTCTCTCACAAGCTTCTCACAGACTCTAAACTCACTTTCTCCTGCCCAGTCAGCATATTGGATGACTTTCAATTAAAAAGAGGTTTCATAGCCAACTCTTTTGCTATTCAATTCATGTTTTCCATTTTCCATTTTTAAAGTCACTTAACTACACATTACTGTCGAAATTGGTTATGCTCTCCCCATATATGCTTTTAGAAAAGGTCATATAAAACAGACCCTAAGAGCTAATAAAAACAAACTGACATGTCCACACAGACAAAAATAAAGAGCAAAAGAAACCTGCACAACAATAATACATTCTGACATTCAGGTATTAGGGCCGGTAATCAGATTTAAACCATAAGTACACTGCGAGTTGGAAGTAGTTGTAGGAACAACTGCGGTATAATCAGGAATCGAAACGCAGTTGTAAACTTTCAATAAACGCGTTTATCATTTTTTTCGCGGTTATTCTCCAGGAGTATCGTTTGACAGTTCATTTCTGTTCCCGGTTGTAAACGAAGATAAACACGTTTATGGGTTTTTTCCGTGGTTATCCTCCAGAAATATCATGTAACACTTCGTTTCTGTTCCCGATTGTAAACGAAGATAAACATTCATCCGTTCGGCAAATAATGAGTATTGGCACATGGTGCTTCAACTTGAATGTACAAGAGCAAACTAAAAGAAAAGACAGCAGCACAGAAATTGCCTGCATAGCATGTAGCTATTTTATCTCACAGAAATTCCTTCCAAACATCTCACCCTATTTATCACTTAACACTATCCCCCACCTCTTACAAAAACCACCACTTTGCAATGTCCCCACCCCCACCCCCCCCCCCCCCCCCCGCCACCCCCCAAAATGCCAATTGTCTACCTGTTAGTTATATTCACGGACGAGGTCACCTGAACCACTTGCTTTGTTCACTGATTGGAATTGAACAATAACACGTTCAAGTGACAGAAAACAGGAGAATTTGTCTCATTTCAATCATTTATTCGCAATGATATTGGGGAATGTGACCCAGAGTTTTGATTTTCAATTGAAATGACAGCCCACAATGAGCAACAGCAACAGCAACGTACGCCGTACGAAACAATACCGTTGCTCACACGTGCTTTGTGAATTGAGGATAATTCATCCCTACTCAATTGTACCCAGACTTTTCATCGGTTCAAATTGAAACATTTGATCGAAATTAATTAAAGCGTTCTTTTTTGCGAACTGTGAAAGAAAGTCAAGTGGAACATCCAATAGTACCGTTTTCTGACGGCTCTTTCTGAAGAGTAGGACTGCCCTTACTTTTACAGCAGTGCACAAAATTCATCGATAATGAATTGAATAAATAATTTTTCCCTTGATGAGTGATTCCGCCCGAACTGTGTCATGTGCATCAAAAACAAATGCAAAAGCCATGTACTTTATCCACACGTGTACATAGCGCTTGTAATAATGGCTATTTGTGTGGCTTCAAATTCCCTCACCCAAGCTGACAGGTACCGTATCACAGTGAATTGGAATTTTTGATTTTTTGAAGAATTTATTTTGCAAGAGTGTCGTCTTTAATGTGTGTAAGGGGGGGGGGGGGGGGTCCACCATTCAGTATCATAGGGGTGTGGGGGGGGGGGGGTGGTGCTTAAAATTTCCACTCCCCCAAAATATACACAATTACTATCACATCCCAAAAAGGGAGCCTGGAGGTTGTGTGTTATTCAAGACAATTTCATGACAAATTTTCTCTCTGTTGTGATCTACCCGCCTTGACAAATGCGTTTCTTTTCTTTTATCCAACCTAACGGCCAAAACCACCCAGCACTT